>JAWNOK010000042.1:682500-1365000 GCA_035046005.1 Drosophila acutilabella
GATAATGACTATCGTACACTTATGTTCCTGTATAATAGTCTCATCTTTGTCGATTGTCAGTAATTCACATGATGTTTTAGATTGACTTAATATTCCCTGTAGGTATTTAACCTCCATATTTTCCAGATGGTTTTGGTTATGCTTACAATTTTCTTATTTTCTAACTTAACACAATTATAGTGTATTGTCACACATTTATTAAAAAACGTCCATTTGGTTCGATGTATCTTTATTCAATCAATTCTTAGTTTATTACATATTCAGAGTACAGCTAAAAGGCCGCGTGACTGCGCGCCAGTGACGCCGGCAGAGGAGCGGTCAGCTTATGTATTAATATGTATATATGTATATCTATGGGCGACGAGAGTCGCCGAGGGAGAGAGGAAGTATCATGTTCATATCAGAGAAAGAGATTATCAGCTGTGCCGGTCGTGTTTTTTGAACTCTCCGTCTATTTTATTATTTCTGCCTTAACTCATGAACTTTAATTTGAAATTATCAAATATTTTACTTGTGCAAAGTGATACCCTAAATTTGGTTTGTGCAAAGTCGTATTTAGTGTGCATTTTTAGCAAATCATTACATTTTTATTAATACAGAGTCTCAGTTGTGTTTTTGTTTGTGCCCGTTTTTGCTGTTACCTTTGCTCCCTTTTCGTTGCTCTGCTAAGCAATAATAAGTTTGTGTGTTTGTTCGCATTCACTCAATTTTTCTATTGCGCTTGCGCCAAGGAATTCCTTTGTTGTCATAACTGTTTCGTTAACATTTGTTTTTGCATTTTTAGCGAATTCTGTTTTCGAGCATATTTGTTTACATCGAAGTAATCTTGTGCACTCTCAAATTTTTTCTTGTTTGCTCTCTAATATTAAAGAGTTTATTTTGAGTGAAATGGCCTGCTGCAAAAACAATTGTAATTACGGTCCAACTCGGGACAGTGACCAACCGAATAATGTGCACTGTTGGCTATGTGACAACATTATGCATATAAAATGTGCTGGTCTTACTGGCCGTGAATTTGAAAAATTCATTTCCTCTGCCAAATTAGGCAGTGGTGGTTTGCGATGGTCATGCCCAGTGTGTATTGAGTTGCAAGGTGATTTTTCACGTATGTATAAGACTGTGAAAAAGCAATTCCTAAAATTGCGCTCACTCGCTACGAAGCTAAGCACCGATTTTGATATTGGTGCTGACTTGCTTAGTGATTATAAGTTTGAAACTCCACCTGACATGGTGTTAAGTTCTCAACAGCAGCTTTCCTTACCTCTTCCGCCTGCTTCGCTCCTCACGTCACTAGTGCATTTCCTCCCATTTTATCCTTTTCTCCCTCTCCCCGCAACTCTTCACCTCCCAATTCACTTACTCCTCCTGCAACATCTCCTGTACCTGACCGACCCTCATGTGCCAACGTTGCTTTCCCGGCACTGTCTGTTTCCCCCGTAACCACCTCATCACCCATTATTATTAAATCGGTGACTGTTAATGGAGCTAAGGCCACGAGTAAAAACTCGAAAAGTCCCCCTATTCGACGTAACATTCGTTTTACTGCCACCCCCGCAGTTCCCCCTTCAACCCCTAATATAATTGTGGTACCTGGGAATTCCTCCAATGTTGATTCCTCAAGCTCTAAAAGCCCTCAAGTCGACGTTACAGTCATCCCATTGCTACTCCCATTGTAGCTCAGCCTCCCCTGCTTACGGTCGTGGCTCCCCGTAAACAGGTATTTATATCTAGACTATCTGCAGACACGACTATTGAGTCAATTGCTGCATTTATCGCTACCAAAACCCCTGGTAGCGTCTTTATTTCAAAATTTAAATTCTCTGAGCTTAGAGAGATCTCATCATTTAAGATAAGTGTGTCCCCTGAACTGTCATATGTGATCCAAAGTTTTGGCCTCCTCATATGATTGTTCACGAGTTTAAACAGAAGACTAGAACTCGTTTAAATCCTGTCACCCTTCCGACTAATGGTCCTCAAGCGGCCTCAGTCATAGCCTCAAAAAACTAGACTCTGACCATCTTTTCATTCTGTATCAGAATGTAAGGGATCTGGGGTCTAAGTTAAAACAGGTACATAAGAATAGTTTCTCTTTTGACACCGATATTATTGCATTCTCAGAGACTTGGCTTAATTCCAGTATATCTGATAATGAAATAATGTCGTCAAAATATAAAATCTTTAGGCACGATCGTCCTAATCGACGTGGTGGTGATGTCCTTATTTCAGTAAAATCCTCCCTTAATGCTGAAATAATTGATGTTTCACCAATGGACGATATTGAAATTGTTGCCGTTAAGGTTACTTTTTGGTCTTTTGCGCTGTATGTAACCTGTTCCTATATTTCTCCTTCCAAGTCGCGCCGTTGCTTTCGCAAAGGAAATTTTTCTCTGCTTAATCAACTGATTCTTGCTACTGACTGGTCTGTACTTTACGGCATGAAAAATATTAACATAGCTGTCGAGTATTTTTACAACATTTTAAATTCATTCTTCGATGTCTGCATCCCTAGTGTTGTAAAGTCTATTTCACATTAACCGCCTTGGTTCTCACCAAGATTACCCAACTTTAAAAATAAAAAATCCAAATATTTTAAAAGGTTTAAGCAGACAGGCTCTTACTTAGAATTTTTGAATTATTCTAAACTAAAAGCAGCCTTTACCCTTCTTAATTCTCAATGCTATGAAAATTATCTTGTTCGTTGCAAGACTCAATTTGCGCGTGATCCTAAACAATTCTATAACTTTGTTAATTCTAAACGTAAATCTAGTACTTTACCCTATTCTTTCTATTTTAATTCCAGTAAAGTAAGTGAGGACTCGGCCGCTTCCGATCTCTTTGCTAACTCTTTTCAATCTACTTACACCTCTAGTTTGCCTACTAACTTCTCTTACCCCTATAAACTCCCATCCTCTAATTCTGTTTTTTTTTCGCATAGTACTTATAGTTGCATACTTTCTTCAAATAATACCCTAAAATCTTCCTTCTCTCCTGGCCCCGACAACATTCCAAGTTGTGTGCTTAAGGAGTGCTGTTTTTCTATAATAAAACGTCTATTAATTCTGTTTAACCTTTCTTTAGAATCCTCTATCTTTCCTACCTTATGAAAAGAATCTTACATTATCCCACTGCATAAAAAAAGGTGCAAGTCGGATATATCCAACTACAGGGGAATTGGGAAGTTGTAACATTGTAACATTGTTGTAACATAGTAACATCGACTTTGCAACACCTCTGCAAGTCAATTATCTCCCCCGCCCAGCACGGGTTTGTTAAGAGTCGGTCGACTTCGACCAATCTATTAGAATTTACCTCTTTTATTAAAGAGGCATTCCTTAATAGAGTGCAAACTGATGTCATAAACACTGACTTTAGTAAAGCATTTGACTCTGTTAATCATAACCTTCTTTTACATAAATGTAGTATCTTAGGTTTCCCACCCACCCTTCTTCTGTGGATATCATCATATCTAACTGGTAGGACCCAAAGGGTTATGCTTAGATCAGCAATATCTAAATCTGTTTTCGTTGCTTCTGGAGTTTCCCAGGGTAGTCAACTAGGCCCACTGTTTTTTAATCTTTTTATAAACGACCTTCCCTCTTCGCTATCCCATTGTCGCATACTTATGTATGCAGATGATGTGAAATTATTATTATCTTACAATGACCCCCAGGATCATGCGTTAATACAAGATGATTTAAACACAATACACAAATGCAACTAATCACTTGAAACTAAATTTTTCTAAATGCCTGTTTATGACTTTTAACAGGGTTACTCCTTACTTAGCCAATTACTATATTGACAATGTATTCTTAAATCGTATACTGTCAGTTGAAGACATTGGTGTTCTTTTTGATTATAAATTAAGTTTCACACATCATAGCTCCTCAATTGTTAATAAAGCCAAGGGCACTCTTGGATTTATTAAACGCTGGTCTAAAGAATTTAATGATCCCTTCGTCACTAAACTTCTTTACACATCCCCCTTTCTTGAATATTGTTCATGTGTCTGGTCTCCTCACGATGCTCATACTCAAGATTTAATTGAGTCAGTGCAGAAGCAGTTTTTACTCTTTGCACTTCGAGATCTTAATTGGGACCCTAATCTTCGCCTTCCTTACTACACCAATAGGCTCTTACTCCTTAATCTTTCGTCCCTTTTTAATCGTGGGAGAGTTCTTGGAGTTATTTTCCTCCACAAGCTTATAGTTGGTGATATCTACTCATCTCTTTTAGAACGCCTTAAGTTTAATATTTCAACCAGGGCAACCAGGTACTACATCCCTTTATTTCTTCCTACATGCACTACTGACTACGCTTTGCACAATCGTTTTCGGGTATTATGCGCTCATTATAACGATTACTATAGAATTATTGATACATCTCTTTCTCTTCTCCATCTTAGAGCTTCACTTTACAGCCAACTCCGTTAAATCTCTGATCTCTAGGGTCAGTATGTTTGGCATCTTAGCCATTCACGTGTTCCTTTAAATCAGAAATCTTTCGTGATTGTTTTGGCATACATTTGCATTGATCTGGTTGGGTTTTTCTAGGTTTTCCCCAATCCTTGCAACAAATGTTGGATCACCTTCTTTACTTTTTTCCCAATTTAACTATTAACTAATTAATAATTTAATTAACTAAATTTTTTTAATATTTTCAGTTAAAATAAATTTTTTTATTCTTTTTATTGTCATAAATAGTAATTTTAATTATAAATTTAACTTTATTTTTGGTTATACTCGCGACTGCATTTGGTCTGCGTTAATAAATAAATAAAATAAAATATACTTGACATAGCCTTAGCGCATGTTAAGTATGCCGACTCAGCGCTGTTCAATCATATGCGCTCAAGAGCGATCATATTACCGCAAGTGCTGGGGCTTTGATTTGTATATATAAATATTGTAGCCAAAGTGCTACAATGTATGTATTTGTATTGATATTTATGCATTCCACTGAGTACAGTGAACATTCAGTATATGAACATACTACAATAGAAATCTTTAATATTTAATATTTTAGTTTCGTTTATAGGAATTGGAATTAAATGGGCCAAATTATAAGTTTCTTTATGAAAAATTGGGACTTTGATATTGAATCGAATTGTATTTTGTATATGTAAAGTTGTTTCCAGTTCTAATAATTTGTAAAGTTATTTTCTAAATGTTACATTTCGATTCAATATTATTTCTTGCATTGTTGTTAATTTCTTATGAGCTAAAATGAATTTTGAAAAAATTTGTAGTTTTGTGAGTAACATGCTCTCTCAATATTATTAACGTGGTTAATTAAAATATCTATAGTGTAATTGATTTTGTTCAGATTTCGAATTATACGTATTTCATTGTGTTTTTGAGAGAGTTTATTAAAAACATTGTTTTGATAATTATTAATGAAGTTTTTAATAATTTTTAGTTCCATATTAATACGGTCCGTAATGTCTTTAAATCGTACATTTACATTGTTGTTTATATTTATTTGTACGTTTAATTCATTAGCGAATATTGCCTCCTCTTTTACACATATCCTTCATTATACCCGTTAATCGTAGAGTAAAAGGGTATACTATAATCATTGGAATGTATGTAACAGGGAGATTTAGGCGTGGCAGACCCCATAAAGTATATATATTCTTGATCAGCATCAATAGCCGAGTCGATATAGCCATGTCCGTCTGTCCGTCCGTCCGTCTGTCCGTCCGTCCGTCTGTCCGTCCGTCTGTCCGTCCGTCCGTCCGTCTGTACGTCCGTCTGTCCGTCTGTATGAACAAAAGGATCTCAGAGACTATAAGAGCTAGAAAGGTAAAAGGGGTCGCAAATGAATGGTACAGTACGCAAGCAGTACGAGTTTGTTTTTGTTTTTTGATACGCCCACTTTAGGGCGTTCTATTTTCATATAAAGGTAAATGTACAGATAAAACTTGAATGTTTTAGTATAGAAAACTTTTTTATTAGCTATCTGCTATCTGATCCAAATTTACACGGAGACTACATGTCTAGGAAGTTCATGTACTGACCAAGTTTGATCGAAATCGGACAACTATATCGTATAGCTCCCATAGGGCCGATCGGTCAAAAACTCGCTCCAAATATAAATTAGTATGAACAAATTTTGCATTGACTAAGCTACCTTAATGAAACTGACACAAAATAAATAAATCAATAATATAAATATACTGACCAAGTTTCATAGAAATCGGACAACTATATCGTATAGCTCCCATAGGGACAAAAGGTCAAAAATTTGCATTTAGTTTGAATTTGTATGAAAATTTTCTGTATTTAGCAAGCTATCTTAATGAAACTGATACAGAATAAATTTATCAATAACATAAATGTACTGACCAAGTTTCATACAAATCGTATGACTATATCGTATTGCTTTCATAGGAACAATCGGTCGAACATTTAGTAACGGGTATCCTAAAGTCGCGGGGCGACTGTAGCATTCTTTCTTGTTTCATTTGGGCTAGCGGAAACATGTCAATTAGTTTGACCGTTTCTTCCACTATTCGCACGTACTCTGAGAGGTTTGCCGAGTGCCTCACATAGGCGTATTCTTCCCATATCAAGACTTCTCCATGGATGATGGGAATGTACTTGGCACGCGAGTAGTCGGTGACATGTGCCGAAGCCACTGATAAGAAAAGGAGTAATATGGATCCAAACCTGTGAAATGAAGTTGTTTTCTTTCTTTTTAGCAACTTTTTAGCCCCCGTACTCTTTAAAAAACATTAAAGGGGGTCTATTAAGTTTGTCAGAAGCGAGATGTGCGTAACAGGCAGAAGGAGGCGTGGCCGACCCCATAAAGTATATATATTCTTGATCAGCATCAACAGCCGAGTCGAAATAGCCATGTCCGTCTGTCCGTATGAACACCTGGATCTTTTGAACTACAAAAGCTAGAACCATGAAATTCACAATGAAAGTCCGTTATTATATCAGGCAGATCAAGTTTATTTCAAATTGTTGCCACGCCGCCTACCGCCCCCGCAATGATCAAAAAACCAGACAAACCTCGAGAAAATTTTTGTTTTGGCGAATATCTCAGTAACTATAGCACTTAGGAGCACCAATTTTGGTATACAGGTTCCTAGATAGGTTTTAGGTTCCTTAATATAACGCCATTCAACATTTTGAGCTACCACGCCCCCTTTGCTCATAAGAACTAAAAAACTCTCCAACTTCAATGCCGTTTTTAAGGCATTAAATCAAATAGTACAGTGTTGTAATTTAACATTTGCTTAGAGACTTACTATTTCTAACTTTCCTGAAAGTGGCATCAAAATCCTATGTCAAACAAGAGAGAAATTACGGTTGAAAGTCGATGTTATTTTACTGCAAAATCACTGCATGAGCGCAACACATACAAAAAAACACTGAAACATACAAACATATGTTCGAACGTTTTCTCTACCTGCTGGCGGCAGCGCTGCCCGGAGCCGCTGGCCGCGCCGACCAATGCTATACATACACATATATGTATGTGTGCACATACATATATGCAAATAATCGGAAGAATGATAGAAGAGGGGTGTGGTGCAACTGGTAGACTTGCGGCGCAATGTGGAACCTTCGCATGGATCGCGGGTTCGAGTGCTGACAATGACAGTTGTTAATTTATTTATTTTTTAATTTTAATTCAAAATGTAAATATTTAATTTTAATTTTTTAAATTTCATTTTAAAATTTTAATTTAAATAAAATGCACTACTATGGGAGTACGGGGTCTTTTACAGTCGGCTCGATCGACTGTAGCCTATCTTACTTGTCTGTTTTTCTTTTTAAAGAGGTCTGCCCACCACCAAAAAATGTTTTATAAAAACTATGCCAAGTGGCTAAAAGTAAATTGAAATATCTATATTTAACTTATACGAGTTTGCCTAGTGGCTTAAAAAAAGGTGTAAAAAAACGAGGGAGTCACCTTAGGTTGTCCTTGTGGACCACCTTCCCTCTAATGAGGACCTCGGTCCCCACGTCTGCCTCCACGGCCTTCTCATCACATAAAGGTGTGAGTTTGTTTCCGAGCCGTCGGTTGGACTTGACCAACACCTTGTCACCAACGTCGAAGACCCTATTCTGCCGATTTGCATTCTCCCCAGCTCTGAGCGTCGTCTGAGCGAGGGAGAATGCCTCTCTTGTATCTTTTCTTGTGGCTCATCTGGGTGCGCCTGAACCACATCAACTGGTCTCTGGTCGATGACCGAATGGATCGACTTATTGTACTCAGTTGTGGCCAGTAAAATGACTTCTACGGTGTCACTTATGCCTTTATCGATCCTTAGGCATCTGGCTAGCTCTAACAGAGTGCTGTGAAAGTGCTCAACCTGTCCATTCGAGACGGTTCATTGTCACAGTAATGAAATTAGCTTTTGGAAAAAAATTCATTAGTTGCATTAAAGCTGGCTTCAGATCCACAATGGTTCTTGAAGGGACCGGTTGGACAATAGCAAACTTAGAGAACTTGTCGATGCAAGTGAGAAAGTATTTCCTGTCAGTGGAGAAAATGTCTACGTGTACTTCTCTCCTACATGTGAGGGGATCGGTGTCTCCCCAAGCTCTTGTTTTTTGGGGTGTCTATCATATTTAGCCCTAGCACATGTTTTGCAATTTTGCACTATTTCATTGGCTATTTTTGCCATTTTTGGAAAGTAGTACTCCGAAAGTACCTGCTTAATATTTTCCTGTGCGGTTCTATGGGCCCTATTATGCTCGTCTGTGAGGATTTCTCTTCTTTCTCCAACCGCAAATACGTCTACTACGCGATTTTTGCAGTGCCAGAACTTTGTGGCCGGGTATCTTCGATCCAATGCATCTTGTATCATTGCAAGCATGTGTAAATTACAGTGGAGAGCATTTACGCATTTGGGTGAAACTACATCTTCAAGCTCATCGAGCAGCGACTCGACGCAAGTATAGCTGATCAAGTAGCGCTTCTTATTTCCAAAAAGAATAAAACTTCGTTGTAAGGGGAAACGCGCCTCTTCTAGCACTATTTGGTTTTGAGAACAGTTCAAGGGTTTGTCTGTTGTCTTAATGGTGTTGGTGAGAGATACCTTACTGTGGATCGTTGCTGCGCAGAACTCAATTTCTTCTTCATTTACAGCGTTGAGCTGCTGTCTTGACAAGGCATCCGCAACCAGATTGTCCTTGCCAGGTTTATAGAAGATATGTGATTTAGACTCGTCAATGCGCGCTTTCCACCTTTTGATCTTCGCATTTAGATTAGATTCCGAAACTGCGAAGGTCAAGGGTTGATGGTCAGTGAAGATATTAATGTCTTCACCCCATACAAATAGTGCCTTAACTTGGCATAGTTAACCTTGCTGTCCTTCAATGTTCTTGAAATCATTGTTATAGGACGACCCTCTTGAGACAAAACTGCACCTATGCCGAGAGCCGAAGCATCGGTCGTTAGATCGAATGGCTTCTTAAAATCGGGGTACCTGAGCATTACATTCTCGGATGACAAAATATCGCGCAACTTCTGAAACGCCCTTTGCTGCACTTCAGAGAATTGAACCTTTATATTTGATTTGACCTCGAACAGTGTTTTAGGTTCTGGTCATCGGCATAAACATAGAAAAATTTGCCAATCTGCTCTCGTAGTATATCGTCGATGGTTCTTTGGAAGATGCTTGCTGCATTCTTTAATCCAAAGTCTTTTGAACTCGTATTTCCCCCAGTAAACAGAGAAAGACGTTTTTCTCGGTCGCGTTCAGCGAGTATGATCTGGGGATAACCAGACTTGGGGTCTAATGTTGTAAAGAATTTGGCTCTCCCCAGATTCCCCAATATCATTGATATATTTGGCATAGGGTATTTGTCAGGCACGGTTCTTTCGTTAAGTTTACGAAAGTCCATTACCAACCTCATTTTCCTTTTGCCCGCTTCATCAGTGCCCTTCTTGTCTACTACCCATATTGGGTTATTGTAGGGAGAGACGGACTTTTGAATTACATAATTTTTTAGCAGATCTTTGATTTCTTTATTAACGAAATCATCTGCTCCCATTGGATATGGGTAAAGCTTGGCATAGATCGGTTGCTCATCTGCGGTCCTAATGGTAGACGCGACTGATGTGTTAAAAGGCAACTCCTTTAGCATTTTCAAAAAAGAACTTCTATCTAATGGGGATGCCTCTGCACAGTCTACATTTATGAAATTTACATTTTTGCACGTGTGGAAGGTGATTTGTTCGACCTCCGTGCCCCACTTAAGTTGTCCTGAAGGTAGACAACGCAAAGCAGCTGCCTGCTTTAGCAGGTCAAGGCCTACAATCCCATCAAAAGTTGACAAGTCCGGCAGAATAAAAAAAAGTTGCCTTTAACCCAAACATTGAAACAAAGCATTTGTGTGTAATTTGTGTCTCGCCGTGAATGGAATAAATTCTGAAGGGGGACTCAACCGAGCGGACGCCTTTCAACCCTTCATGTGGCCGAATGAAATTATTGGCCGCGCCCGTGACTATGATGAATCGCATGTGAGTCCGTGCTACTCTTCGTCTGATGACGGGTAGCAGGCATTTGCTCCTAAAAAATTAAGGGCATCAGAGTCATAACTAGCATCGTCATTGATTTGTGCCGCTGCGCTGGAGGCGGCATCAGCATACGCCTCTGCCCCCTTTCCCGCGTCTTGCGTGAAGTTATTCAACCTCTGCTGATTTCTCTGACCGCCTGTGCTGTCAGATGCGGGGTGCTTCCTATTCGCGGAAGCAGGGGCCTGAGTGGGCTGCAAAACCCTTGAGAAGGAAGGTTCGAGCTCCATGGGCACCGGTGCGCCATTATTATTGTGCTGCCTGCTGCTTTGTTGGTCAGTCTGAACTGGGGCCTTGCTTTGTTGTGAATGCCTCTCTTGTTGGTGACCCTGCGCTTTTGCATGCGACTTGCGCTCTTTGTCTTCTAAACTTTTTGCGAAATTAGCCTCAAATGCGGCCTTTCATGATTCGACTCGACTTCTTGCGCAAGCGCTAGCGCTGAAGGCACATCTCTGGGCTTTGCTGCAAAGAGCACATCTGTAATACTGCGCTTGAGACCCGATATGAACACACGCAACGCATTGTCGCGGAATTTTTCACATAGGCCCTTTGTAAAGCCGGCTCATATGACATATTAGCTTTGTTAGTGAGAAGAGTAAGTTTCTTCTCTACCTCATCGTAATATTGAAGCAGGGACAGGCCACCTTGCCCCAAGGTACCTAATTCCTGTTCAATGACATGAATTGGTCTCTGGTCACTGTATGTGAAATCTAGGCGATTTATTATCGCATCAAAATTCAATACAGTAACAAATGGGGCCAGCACCATTCCAATAGCAGCATATGCTACTACTTGTGGAGCGGCAACGTTTGCTGCTGCCATTTGTTCAGCTAACTCATTAATTCTTTGAGTCAATGCTTGCTCCCTCTGCTGGCCTGGTCTGCCAATGCATTGCTGATAGCCTTTCTTACTACTTCCCTAAGCAGATCTGGATCCATTTTACTTGATGGTGGGGGAACTGCAGGGAGAAGTCTTGTAGCCGGGACTCTGATGCGAATGTCACAGTCGGAATCTGAGTCGCTAGACTGCTTGCGAGGGTTTCTGTATTGGCTGAACCATGACATGCCGCGAAAAATAAACGGGCCGTCAAAAGATGGGTCGAATTACGTCGCAGCTCTGAACCACGAGAACTGTATGTATTGTTATAGCACAATTTTAGACACATAGAAAGTAACACAAAGTAATTTTATTAACGATCTGGATGATAAATTGTTTCCACTAAAATTCTCAAAGCAGTCACTCTCACTTGGTTCTGATTATTATTATAAAAAAAAAAAAAATAATAAATTTACATAGTCTTACATGATTCAACTAACACAAGGACAAATTTTCTTAATAAAATTGGTCACTTGCAGCTCCCGCGCTGCTGTCGTAATTGTTGTTGGTTGTTGCAGCTCCTGTGCTGCTGTTTTATTTGTTGTTGGATGTGAAGAACGACCACTAGTTGGGCGCCAATAAATTTCCTTCCAGTTCTGCAGTGGCTGAAGGTTAGGCTAAGAGGCGACTGTGCCTCTTATTGCTGAATTAATTTCTTTCCAGTCCTGTAGTGGCTGAAGATTAGGCTGAGAGGCGACTGTGCCTCTTATTGCTGGCCTCGGGCTCAGACAATAAAACAAGTTATTTAACGGTCTAGTGCCGGAGTGAATATTTATTTAAGCGACTTATTGGAAGAGTGCTGAATTCAAAACTAATTTCTTAATACACACAATATTTCACTTAAGCTAAGCCAAAACTCGCATCACGCCACAATGTCATGGTCGGCAAGCCGACAGCAAAACAAAAGTGTTCGGCTACCGCCGCTACCGACCATTGCAGCTATAGCGCGCTGATACAAAGTATGCAGAATCGCAATTGTGAGGGCTGTTCCTTAACTTATGTAGCACACGATAACTAGGGTTAATTTATATATTCTTGATCACCATCACAAGCCGAGTGGATATGGATATGTGGAGACTAACTATATCAAACTATCCTGAATGAAGCATTGAAATCGCACTATAAACAAGAAAACTTGAAGCGTAACAATATTGATAATTGAATGCAATATCATGCATGAGTGCAAGCGAGACAGAAACATACAAGTACATGCTCAAATTTTTTCACTGCCTGTGTGGCGGCAGCGCTGCACGCAATCGCTGGCCGCGCCGAATACACACATACATGCATATATGCATCATATATTGTCATTCGTATGTGTATACGCATACAGACAAACAGATGTATGTTTGATTATGCTTGGATTGTTTTTGTTTCAACGTGTTTTGATGCAAGTACTACACATTGTTATATCTTTAGACCGATTTTAATAACTTAATCGCGAAAATAATGCAGAGAGTATTACAGGGTCGGGCGTGCTCGACTCTACTTTTCTTTCTTGTTTTCAATAAACTTATTGTAAGCTGAAATTTAATTCTAATTAACCTTACCGTTGACGTGTAAACTCCAAAAATTGTAATATTGCACCGGGCGGCAACTCTACTACTTTCACCACGCCCCACTTTCAAGAATCTTCCTATTTTCTGTATTAAGCTGTTGTAAATTTTTGTAATATAAGAAAAATAAATGAAACGGCTGTCTGCGCCGGTAATCGAACCGCAGATGTTAGGTTTACATTCAAGTACCAAAAATAATACCAGGCATCTCTACCACTTGGGCCACACTTCACACAATAATTAGATCGTTCAATAATGTGGGTAAACATGGAGTTATCTCTTCTATTTCTACCACGTGTACATAAATTACATAGTTTTTGATGAGGAGACAGTAGTTTTTTTAAAAAAAGGGTCGTGGCAACAATTTGAATAAGTACGTAAGAAAATACAGTCAAGCACGTCCGACTCAATATTACGCCTTGCTTTTATTCTTTACTTTTATATATTCAATTAATTAAATCGGTATTTAGGTCTTACAATGGATAGTACTTCTATTAAAACACGTTGAAACAAATAAAAACTAAGTTTACCATAAATCTGTTTATCTGCATGCACATACCAATTCGTTTGAAATTATATGTATGTGTGTACATATATAATATATGTGTGTATTGGTCGGCACGGCTATCGTCTGCGGTCAGCGCTGCCGCCGTTCAGGCAGCGAAACGTTCGAACATATGCTTACATGTTTCTATGGCGTTTGCGCGCATACAGTGATATTGCAGTTAAATAACGTGAACTTTGATCCGTGATAGCAAAGAAATTTCATGCAACTCATCAAGAGAATCTTGTTGAGTCGTACGGGTCAACACGGCAGAGTCAGAACTTCTTCCGAGGATAAGTTGACAACGACGGCAATTAGCACACCCCCACCGCCGCGAAATGTACGATATTTTCTTTAGATAGAGAGTTTATTGGAAAGAATTGCATAGTTTAGAATATCGGATATTAACCATGATTCAGAATAGGCCACGACATAAAATTGAAAAGACTGGCTCAAAAAATTTATGTGTTTTGCTGCATTGGTAAACTTATAGAAAATGGATTAAACTCGGAAGATAGTGTTCTTAAGCTTTTTTTTTTGAGGCCAAAGTCTTTAGTAATATATTAGTAATGTTAGCTTCTGATTTGGCCTGAATAAAAGCCTTGTCGGGAGCAAGCATGGAAACAAATATTTGCTGGAACACCTACAAAAGTCTTTTTATCGAACACTGTAGTTACTTCCGTAGAAGCAACAGCAGTGATAGACTCATTAATTGATTCGCCAACTGCAAAAGTGTTGACAACTATTAATAATTAATAATATAATCCAGCAAAATAATGATTAATAAGATAGAAGATAGTTAAAATTTAAATCAATTCATTTTTGATACTGATTTTAATAATTTAAACAGGAATAAAAGCTGCACTTTTCTTTCTTGTTTTAAATTAAGGAGTCATTATATGCTTACTTCGGCGATTGTGTCGTTAATTGACTCAAGACTTAGATTTATGCACAAAAATGTAACTGATTTTACTTCTTAAATGCTAGGTTAATGGAACTGCAATGTTACGTCGAAGCTGAGCACTATGATGTTTATAATTTAGTTTTGTACCAACAAATGAGAGGTTTTCTTAAATAGTTCTAAGGTTTCGTTTTCGAGCTACAAAACACTGCGCACGTAAAGATTAACAAATGTGTTCTTAGATTCAAACAGCTTTCATATTTCCTTAAAATAATCGCCGAGTTTATAACTTTTATTAATAGAGAATGCTGGAATATCTATCCTCAACAAGTTTGATCCGAATCAGACAACAATATCCTATAGCTTCCATAGGTCAACATGTATGTTTCTTTCTGTGACGGACGCTAGTTCGTAATTATAGCATTTTTTCGACCCGTTGCTACCATGACAGCTTTACGATATAGTCGTCCAATTCGAAAGAAGGTTAGGTTAATTGAAGATATCAGAATTGATAATGTCTGAAGATTTTGCCAATTCCTAGCTCAGAGCAATATAAACCCGCGGGCTATTAGTACAGAACTGTAGGGAGGTGATTGGGATGGGAGGTCCATTTCTCCAGGCCTCTAGCGCCCAGATCACCCAGGGTGAAGAGTCCTTCCATTCCCTGTATTTTTTAAGTCCGGCTAGAGTGGTCCTCCTTTTTAGGGCGGGTCACCAGACTACAACCCCATACAAAAGGATGGGCGAATGATGGAAGTGTAGATCCAACGGATCATGTGAGGACTTAACGCCTATTTCTGCCGATCGTCGTCCAACGTGTGAAGAAGGCGACTGAGGCCTTCCGTATTCTGACTAGCTTAAGTGTTTCCGCGCGATATGAGTCTAAGTGTGAAATCTTGCACTTGTTAGTAAAGAGGACTAGTTCAGTTTTGCTAGGATTAACCCTTAGTTCATTGTTCGTAGCCCAATTGAATAAGAAACGAAGAGAATTACCCATCCGGTCACAACGAGCTTGGAGGAATTTGTCAGAGAAGATGATAGCAACATCGTCAGCGAATGTGCTTAGAAATCCTTTTAGCACTTTGAGAGACTAATGGGCCTAAGAAGAAGAAATAGCTGCCCGGCAATGTGTCTTCGTCAGCAGCTCAAATGACTTCTAACTGGTTGAAGTCCAGGAGTTGTCACATCATTTTAAGAAAGAGGATAAGAAGAGTACCGTTCTGAGACTTGCTGCCTCAGAGGTATTTTCCAAAATTGGGCAGAACTTACGCCAGGAGTTAGGATGGGCTTTGCGTAACTCTTTATGTTGTTGAAATAAAGAGAGGTTTTGTAGTTAAGCCAAGCTAGTCGGAGTTTAGAGAGTTTTTGGATAGGGTGAAGATTTTGGCATTTGTACGGAGGTCGTCCAAGGGGCGAGTTCATTATCGAGGATTGACGCGGCATGATTTTCAGCTAAGTGGGCAGGCTTTGCGTGTTGGCCGGTTTATCGCAGAAGTGAACGAAGTCATCAGCAGTTCCGACTAGCCCAATTCGTGTCGTGCGGCATGTTCGGAGACGGAGTGATAAGCCGGTCTAACTAAGCTGCAAAAATGAACTGTGTACCGTTGACTTCAACGCAAGAGTTACTCTAAGGAGCCAGCGCCAGGTCGGTACCCGGTTAAATTGCCGAAATCCTGTCACCAATATGATTGGGTGTGCTATGGACTGGCTAGTCCTTTACCACAATGGAAACTGTTGGTTGGCAGGTACCCAGAGTCCGCATATTACCAAACGAGCACCATGTTTCTCAGTGAATTTAGCGATTTCCCGTGATATTTATCGACGACAAATCTAGGATAATCTTTATATACTTTATAAAGTGCAAAGATGAAGTATTTTCAAAGTTTCTGGAATTCAAGAACCTGGTTGAACGGCAAACAGGTAAAAAGTCAATGTATATTCGCAGCGACAATGGTCGTGAACAAGACGTTTGATGCATTTTTGAGGGAAAATGGATTCAATCGGCAACTGACGATTCCCTATACACAACAGAATGGTGTAGCGGAGAGGGCTAACCGCACAATTGTGGAGAAGTCATGATGTCTTCTGGTAAATTCTGAACTAAATGAGTCGTTGGGCGCAGAAGCAGTTTACCTAAGCAACTGATCTCCTACAAAAGCTCTCGAAGACATGACTCCAATGGAAGCCTGGAAAGGTTAAAAACCTTCAGTTACTCAACTTAAGGGGGGTTTCTGCTTTGTAAACCTAAAAAACGACTCTTTTTAAAAAAATTTTTTTTTGGCGAAACTAATATAGATAATGAGTTGAAACTTTTTGTATGTTGTTAGTCGTAGCTTTTTCTTTATTTTAAAAATATTTTCAAAACTCAAAAGGAAAAAGGGGAGGAAGGGGTGCGTTCCAAAATGGCGCTGCGTCGATCATGACATGTCTCGCTAATGGAAGTCCTCCCGTCCTGAAGGATAATCTCAAACAGACAAGTTATACATTTTATCAATCTGTACACTTAAGCGCATAATTTAGATCTCTAATTTAAAAAAAACTTGAAAAATGCAAAAGTTATTAACAATTGAACATTGAAGTAGAATTTTTTAAATTTTTCGGCTTAGTAATTATTTTTTGTAGACCACAATTTTTGATACTTTTTCATGATCAAGGTCTAAATTATGCACATACTATCTGTGAACATGTGTTTCGTGACGATTGCTCGATTTTTGCACTATATTTTTTCATGATCAAGGTCTAAATTATGCACATACTATCTGTGAACATGTGTTTAGTGGCGATTGCTCGATTTTTGCGCTAGTTATCACTTCCACCAGGTCGGGAAACACTGTTTCGAGAAAAACGCGTTCAAAGTTTAAATTGAGTAGAAAATCGTTCGAGCGCCTGATTTTCTATAGGGTATATCTTCCGCAATTCGAAAGATATGGCCATAAAACTTTGTACACGTATTCTCAAAACACGTATCAATCCGAAAATGCCAAAACAAAAATTCGATTTTTTGGATCCAACAAAGCAGAAACCTCCCTTAAAGTATTTGGTTTTATTGCAGTGGCTCTGGACAAGGGTCATCGCTAAAGCAAGTTTAAGGCAAAGGGCAAAGAGTACTACATGGTGGGCTACTCAGGAACTGCAAAAGGGTACCGTCTCTACGATCCGAGCAGCGAACAAATAATCGAGAGAAGAGATGTAATGTTTGATGAGCAAGATAGCAGTGATTTGAAAAAATCCGATCAGTCGCTATTTGATTTGAGTCAATCAGAAGAAAACCTTTTTGAAAAGAAGGATGACATTGAAAACGACGTAGTCATCGAAGATGTAAACAACACCTTGAATCCGATCGACGAAGTCAACGCTGACAGTTATGTGAGCACTTCTTAAGAGCAGACGAAGAATCGCATCCGCGCATTGGTCCAGGGAGACCTAGAATAATTCGCACTTCGTGGTCGTCCAACAAAACAGTACTGGGTGCTGCGGTAAATCAATATGTCTTCATACTAGCGACCTATGCGAAAGCAATTGGCTGCACAGATGCTATTCTGTGGAATGTGGCTATGAATAAAAAGTACAACGCATTAATTAAGAATCAATAGTGAGAGTTGTAACAGTTGCCAACTAATCAGCGAGCTATAAGATTTAAATGGGTCTATAGCGTCAAACGTGACGTTCATGGAGAAGTTGATCGCTACAAGGCAAGGCTTGGGCAGGGGTGGCTCACAGGAATATGGCATCAATTATAAGGAAACCCTCTCACCCATGTGCAGACTAGAGAGTGTTCGCATAATATTAGCATTAGCTGCGGAACTCAATTTGTATTTACATCAGATGGATGTCTGCACTGCTTTTCTGACAGTGACCTTACGGAAACTGTATATATGAGACAATCTATTGCTTCGAAGATGCAGATTATTGGCATTATTGCTGAAAAAGCAAAATATGCGCCTAAACAGGCAGGAAGAGAGTGGACACCAAGCTGGATGGAGTGTTGCGAAATATTGGCTTTATTCCATGTAGCAATAAGCCATATTTATACAAAAATGAAAGTTTGCAAAATTTGGCACTGATAATAGATATTGGTCTAGGTTGATGATCTGATCATCGCATGCAAAGATGAAAATGATTTACGAAACATAGAGGCAAAGATTTCCAAGTCATTTGAATGTGTAGACAAAGGACCATTGCAGCTATCCTTAGGTATAGATGTGCGTCGCGAAGATGATCTATGAGATCTTCTGCGTAGGCATGGCTTGTCTTAACATAGAGTGTCAGAAAGTTGATGTCACTTCCTATCAATCAATTATTCGCAAATTGATGTGGATAGGGTTGTCAACACGACCGGACATCATTCGCTCAATCACAATACGTGGACGCAGACTGGGCCGGTGATCAAACCAATTGCGAATCATATACAGGCTATGCACACTACTAGGCTGACGGTCCAGTGTCATGGAAATCAGAAAAACAACAAAGCGTTGCACTCAGCAACACCGAAGCAGAGTACATGGCCTTGTCATTTGCTTGTAAGTAGGCTATAGTCTTACGACGACTCAAATGGCAGAGAACCCGGTACATCACTCAAGAGCAAATCACATAGATATCAGGTATCACTTTGTTAGGGATTTAATCAGGGAAGGGAAGATTAAATGAAAGTATCTGTCTACCGATAAAATGATTGCGGATATAATTTGAAAGAATTTGCATAAACAAAAACATGTTGAATTTACTAACAAATTAAGTTTAAAGTAAGACTGTCTACATTGAGAAAATAGACAATGTTTACGTACTTTTTAAACGCTATTTTATACCGACACTTTAATGTTTTGTTAAACACTGTCGTTGAAAATAGCCAATGTATACATACTTACCAGAGAACTGCAGCGATACACCGCATGTAAAAATACCCAAATCACACACAGAGTATTTTTCGACTCGAATCATTTTTTACTCTACCCGAAAAGTATCGGATATTTTTTTACTCCTTTTCGTTTGGGTATTTCCATGAAAGATATTTTTTTACCCGATCATTCTTGTACCAACTCATTTTTTACTTGGTGGCGTAAACACCGCATCAAATGTATACTCGAAAAAAAACCACCCTTGTGAAGTATAAGTAAATTTTTACTCGTGTTTTTTTCTATCCGCATATTTTTTACCCGATCATGTGCGCGGGTATAGTCTAGCGACGCTCTTTTGTTATGGACTAGTTAAATGTTATCAATTAATAAATGATAGTTTTATCAATTTATAAATGATAGTTTAAGTAAGAAGTAAGGCAATTGCAAAGTAAGAAGTAAGGCATTGTTTCCATTGAAATTTTACATAAAAGATAAAAAACATAATTTATATATTTAAATATTCGCATTCAAGAGAATCAAGGTGACTAATAGATTACAGGTTGATTATGGGACACCTGTTTTAATATTTGTTGCAAGGGTATTCTAAGTCATAATTTGACATGAAGAAACCGTTTATCTAAAAATTGTCAACTCTCAAAATGCATATTGTAAAAATGTTGCCTATTTGGTTTTTTTTGGCAAAACCCGAGAACTGTAATATGCTACCTGTTACATGCATTCTCTCTAATGCAAAAAAACCCTTTTTATCCTCTAACGCGCGCTGTTCAATTTGCCGACGGCAAACCGTCGCTCAAGTACTCGAGTATTTCGGGTAAGTATTTTTTTTACTCTGTGTGTTGTCTACACAATCATTTTCTAACGCATCAAAAAATGATTCGTACTCGCGACACCCTTTTAAAAAAAAGTATTGACGTTACCCGTCACTTCGGGTACGGGTAAAAAGAATATCCGAGTCATTTCGCTTCGGGTAAAAAAGTATTCGAGTAAAAAAATAGCCGATCATATTTTTAACTCTAAATTTTGAGTACGAGTAAGACCGCCACCGCATTTCCTTTGGGTAGTACTCGAGTACAAAAAACCACCCGTGCAGTTCTCTGATACTTACTAATCGTTATTTTATACCGATTCTTTTATGGTTTTGTTTAACACTGTCGTAGAGCGTCATCTATTATTTCCGAGGTGTGTCTAGTTTTTGCCTTATTGTGGGCGAATGGGGCGTGGCATCAAATAATAAAAAGATTCTTCTATTGACTGACTAAATATCTGATCGATTGAGACCAAGCTCGAACTTGTAGCTTTTACCATCTCTGTTTGTTCATATGAACAGAGTCATACAGACGGACATCGCTACATCGACTCGGCTTGTGATGCTCATCAAGAGTATATAAGCTTTATGGGGTCTGCCACTCCTCCTTCTTTGGTATGCAGCTTCCTAGAGACAGCCTTAGTGCAATGCTATTAAAAATGTTGAGTTACCACGCTCCCTTTTCCCATAAGAACTTAATTTCCATTTTTGAATGCCGTTTTAAAGGCATTTGTTCATATGGTACAGTGTTGTAATTTAACACTCCATTGAAGACATATCATATCAAACTATCCTGAAAGTTGCATTAAAATCCTAAGTTACTCAATATGCAATATTCACCAAGCGCGCAAGCGAGACAGAAACCCGCCGACCAATGCTATACACACATACATATAATTTCAATCGAATTTGTAGCATGTAAATGCAGATAATCGCAAGAATCTTAAAAGTGGGGCGTGGTGCAAGTGGTAGAGTTGCGCCGCTTTGTGTAACCTTCGTCTGAGATCGCGGTTCGTATGCTGACAGTGACAATTGCTATTTTATTTTCTTAAATTTTAATACAGAATGTAAATATTTAATTTTAGTTTTTTAAATGTGTTTTTAAAATCTTAATTTAAATTATATACAAATGAGTGTACGGGGTCTTTTATAGTCGGCTCGCTCGACTGTAGTCTTTCTTACTAGTTTTTATTGAATTCATTCATTTTTTGTAAGAAGGTATTTATAATTTTCTTCTATTACTCTTTTCTTCCTCTTATTTTGCTATCACGCTTTAACTAACAACTTCCTGATATACATACTTGGTTCATAAACATTTAAAATATAAAAAAAATGTTAAATCAATTAACTTTTGTCCGAAAAACGGTTCTTAACATTCAAAATTAAATTATATTAAAAACAAAATAATTCTCCATTATTATTATGCCAATTAAAAATCAAGAATTTGTTAGAACACGTTGACAACTTTGGTTTCATATTTTGGATTGCGCTAGTGATTTTAATGGTCATTTCATATTTGGTACATTTAAGTAAAAATGTCGAAATAAATTTAAGAACTCGTGAACCGAAAGAATTTTAGGCGCAAATGACCATTCCTTTGCTTATATTTATTTTAGTTTTATTTATTTGTGGCGACAACGTGACAAAATTTGTTCTTTTTATATTGTAAAAAAGATTTCTGTTTACTAGGCTCAATGTATTTAACAGCCTCTGTAGTCCACTTGTTCAGTTTTTTCATTACTAACACTTGCCGCATAATATGCGTTTCAATCGTATTACAAACTACACAATGTGATAACCGTAGCGTAATCTATACATGGAGGAAGTGACCCGAATGAAGAAAAAGCAGGAGCGCGATGCAACCCGGGGCGAGGTGGAACTGAAAAAATGCAATACTCAGGTTAGTTTACAATTTTTAATTAAATTACAATAAAATACGATGATTAAAAATTAAACCTAATTGTGACTATGCTTAAAGCTGTTAATACATAAATTTTGTACTTAGCAGAAAATTGTAAGTAAAAATATGAGTGTGAAATTACTTGGATATTATTTTACTCGTAGCGAAATGTCGAAGATATTTTTTTTACTCGTAGCAGAAATTATGAGCATCGGCAATACTTATTTTAAACAGGGGTCGCTTGTGCTTTTCTTTTTTATGCATCAGAAATGGTAGAAGTAGGCGAACACAGAGTATACACACAGTATTTACTCTGGTAATCTGTGTACATTTGAGCGACGGCATGCCGTCGAGAAATTCAATAGCGCGTAGTTAGATGATTAAAAGGATTATTGCAATAGGAAGAATGCATATAACAGGTAACATGGACGATTTTGAATTTTAGTCAAAAAACCAATTAGACGAAATTTTTGCGAAAAATATAATTTATTAATTCCATTACATCTAACAAGCCCAAGCGAAAGAGTGGCGCCAGACTACAATCACGTTCAAAATATAAACACACGAGCTAAAATTTTCTATTATTTCACAAGGTTGGTTTATTGATTAGACATGTGATGCAGTGTTTACAAAGTAAGTTAAAAATGAGCGGGAAAAAAATTAGCGGAATATTATTTTATAATGAGGGTTTGTTACCCAGAATTTAATACAAACAGATATATGTTCGATTATACTTAGTTTTAGGAATCACTAAATTCACTAGAAGGCCACGAAAAATTGTTTTTGGCTGTATAATCATTCCCATGAAATAATATTCAGCTTTAAAAAAATGAAACATATTTTACTGTCATAAAGTTGTCATAGCAACATTTGCTTAGAAATGCTTAGTAACTTACTAATAGTAAGTTAATTTAGTCAATAAGCATTTGCTATCATTCCCCGTCAGCTTACTATATGTATTTAATCTTCAGAGAACCAAAGTTAAAACATTTTTCTTCTATTAAAGGCTGACTTGGGATGTTTATGCCCCGTACTCAAATGGGTATATTAGGTTTGTCAGAAGCAAAATATGCATTGGAATGTATGAAACAAGCAGGAGGTGTTTTCGACCACGTTAAGTTTTTTTTTTTTTTGATCAGCTTCAACTTTTGAGTCAATATTATAATCTCCTTCGGTCCAACTGTCTATCCGTCGGTATAAACACCTAGAACCCAGATAATATAAGAGCTAGATCCTTTTGAAATCCAAGTCCGTCAGATCCACTTTATTTCAAATTGTTGCCACTCCTACCGCTATTTGTTAAAAACTATTTTCACAACACCATGACATGGAGACTAATTGAGCTATCGCAACCAAATTCACACATTAGACTATAGACTATAGCTTCCGGTCGAAATTGGCGAATTGTATGGAAAAACGCCCACTATTATGGTAGTAAGATATATATGATAGTCTTTTACCTTCGGCTCGCTCGACTGCCATAGGATGAATTGGTGATTGAAACCAAATTAACGCAGTATGCAAGACAAGGGTATTAAATCTTCGGCGAGCATAAGAAACCCGTTTTTTCTTGTTTGTTTTGTATTACTCTACCCTAATGTATATTAGTTTACCTTCACCATTTCATAATTCCAGAATACAAAGTACGAGGAGCATACACGAAAACTGTCTAATCAGATTGTACGACTTAATGAAAAGATTTTAGAGCAGCAAAAGCAATATGCAGTACTTGAAACTAAGTTACGCCATATACAAGATGCCGATCAGGCAAAAGCTTTTTTTAAAGGAAATGAAGGATGGAAACCTTTCAAGAGTCCACTCGAGCACTCTAGTAACCAGGGAAGCAATCTTGCTATGGAAGATGAAGAAGGCGAGGTATTTAATAATACCTATTTAACAGATCTAAAAATGGGGCATGTAGCGAATATGACGTAAGTATAATTTTATCTTTGCAACAAAATATAGTGATCGGGTAATACTATGATTCTAACACAGTGCTGAAGAACTACAATACCGAAATTCGTTGCAACCACCACATTTAAGAAGCACATATGCCGCTCAGTATGACTTGACCACTCAGGAAGTTGACTTAAAAGTAAGCGTTAACTAATATATGAAACTAATAATTTATGAATACCATTGAAACATCTAGAATAAGGTACAATTGGTGTTGTACCAAATACAAATTTTAGACCCCGTATTCTATAAAAGAAGAAAGGGGTCTATTAAGTTTGTTAGAAATGTGCGAAGCAGATAGAATCAAGATCTTTCAACCCTATAAAGTTATATATATTCGTGATCAGCATCAACAGCCGAGGCGATAAATCAATATCCGTATGTCTGCCTGTCTGTGCGTATGAACACCAAGATCTCAGTGACTATAAGAGCTAGATCAACCAAATTTTGAATGAAAGTCAGTCTTCTTCGCATGACCAATATTACACATTTTGTATATGGTACCATTATAACATACATTATAACCATTATAACATTATATAACAAAGTTCAGGCGGGGTCAACTTTTGCCCCTATAGATTCTATATTTTCCAGAACAAAAATTTTTTTAAGTCATGTCTAATACGAAAATAATAAAAAAAAAAAAATTTAAAAACTCTTGCCGAAGTTGAGGGTTAAGTCCATGAGAATTTTATATGAAATTGATGTTTGATCTGAAAGTGCGAACCTCGTGCCTTTGATACTGTGATTTGCGTACATCGTTGACTTTCTGTTCTGAATTGAAGAAAAACACTTTTCAAGCTCATCAAGTTTATATAGAAGCTTATGGTGTACATCTTCTGAGTAGATTAGAGTTGTTAAAAAAAAACTCGCAAGTGGTGATCGGCGTCACAAAGTAATTATATTATATATATATCATTTTAATAGCGACCCGGCAATTGATGTAGACGTACGATAGGGGATTCATAGTGCAAGCGGCCAACTTACAAAATTGTCGCCTTCTGACTAAGATTTCTTGTGTCGATGAACCACACAATTTGCGAGCAGCGTTTCTTTTCTTATGAAGATGCTAAAAAATGGCTAGATAAATGGTGTGCGGTATGTGCATCCGTTTAAAATCGGCTAAAATTAAAGCCACCACAAATCAAGAAAAAATCAAAATTTACTGACATTAAGAAAAAAAAAATGGTAGATTTCACATTGTTTAATCGTCTAAATCAGACGCAAAATGCTCTTGGATGTGAAGTAGTTGGCAATTGTGGCAACAATAGTCGTTTTGACGGTGCCCACAACCAGAAGAGTCATAATTTTTCAAGAGACCAACAATTATGTAAAGAATAAATTTTGACTAAACTTGAAATAAATTACAAAATACAATAAAAATCGACGCAAATAAAGTTAATCACCTACTTTTTTTTTGAAAGAATTCACATAAAAGTACTACTTACCAAATAGTATAAATCGGCTCTATAATTTTTAATAAATTTTTTATACTCTCTGTAAGAGTATATTGGGTTTGTAGAAAAGTATGTAACATGCAAAAGGAGGCGTCGCAGACCCCATAAAGTATATATAATAACGTATTGAGATTTTTCCACTCAAAAAAAAAAAATTCTTTACATATTAAAAATAGTGATTTTATTGATTAAATGTGATCAATCTAAGACGGAGTTAAAAGCTAATGAATGAACTAAATATGAATATATATCTGCGTGAAGGAAAGTTCTGTAAAGCTTTTCTTAACATTTGTTTACAATATGAGTTCTGTTACAGTTCTGTTATTAACATTTTTGGGGTTTAAAGTTTGTGTATTTGATAACCAAAGTGAAGCTTTGCTGCCAGTGCAGATCGCAAAGTGAAGCTTTGCCTAAAATTGCTGATAGCGCAGATCTCATGGTCGCGAATGCAGATTGTTTACAAATAGTTTATTGGCGTGAGATAGATCCATTGAAAACGCATGTTGTTTATAAGTATATTTCTTGTCTGAGAAAGATTTGTGTGGGAACAATATTGAAATATGAATGTTAGAGAATTTCTGATAACAGATATGTTACTCCCCCACCTCTTAGATAAAAGCTTATCCTCAAGCGCTCATATTTGGTTCTTTTCTATTGATTCTTTTGCTTCTATTGGATTTTCAAATGTGATAACTTCTTTGGGTTTTGTAAAGTAGTGTTTCGAGCCGGGGTACAGATCTCAGTCTGTCCAGTGGTTCGAAACTCACAAGAAAATTTTTAAGTTCTGCGGAGACGCTGCGGACTGGGAGAAACTAGCCGGAAGGAGGTTAGGGACGAACTACAGATACGCACGTGACGCGAGATCAAAGCGGGGAGCGCCACCGCCGTTCTCTGCCGGTCACTGCGTGTCTCTGCGAGATCGAACGGGGTGCCAGGGTACCGTGGCTACCCCCGTTGTTCTCGAACAGATCGTGAAGGAATGCCCCGCGAGATCAAGACGCGGTCCCAGGATACCTTGGGAAGCCGGTGTCGCTCTCAGCGATCAGCAAGGGAGTATCCCGCGAGATCAGGACGCGGCGCCGGAATGCCGCGGCGGCCACCGTCGTTCTCAGCGTTCAACAAGGATAGTATCTCGCGAGATCTAAACACGGCGCCAGGATGCCTTGGCGGCCAATGTTGTTCTCTGCGTGTGGAAAAGAGGTGTTTAGCGAGATCGAAACGCAGCGCCAGGATACCTTAGCGGCCGCTGTTGTTCTCAGCTTTTAGGAGAGGGATGTTTCGCGAGATCAAGACGCGGCTCCGGGATACCTTCGAATGCCGGCGTAGCTCTCTAGCGAAACGTGACGAAAAGGTGTGGGATGTTAAGTAGGATAGGAGGAGGTGTCCCTATTAGCGAACTACTGTCGCCCACTTAATACGCAAATTCGGCGTTTCTTTACTCTATTTGCTTTATTATCTTTATTTCGCACACAAGCTACACTGCCTACCTTGTCTAACTCTTATCGATATTTCCTATCGGTAACTATAGAACTAAATAACAATTCATGGACTTCTCTTAAATCTAATCTTACGAACTATTAATCTTATTACTACAAAGGCTTAATTATGCTATAAAGCTTACTAACTACAAACTCTTATAATTAACGCTTACTAATTACAAACTCTTATAATTAACGCTTACTAACTACAAACCTATCGCTACAAACATGTAAGGTGGGTGTTATGGGCCCCTCCTTACTGTGTATCATTTTTTGTGTTAATGGGAGTGTTTTGGCATTTCTTATGTGTTGTTGTAAGATATTTGATTACAATATATATTGTTATTTGTATTAACTTATAGAAGTAAATTGTACCAATTATAGCGATAATGATTGATGTAGCTATTAATATGTTTTTTTGAATGTTGTAATTCTTATTGCTAAACAAAATCATTTCTTTTATTTCTATTTGTGACTTTGGTTCCATTCTTGTTACATTATGAATATTGTTTGTTATTGTGATTTGTTTTAATCCTGCAGTACAATTGAATATCTTTATGTTTTTCTTTTTCTCAATGTAAATTTCTTGTTTGTTTTAATCTTGGTAAAGTTTTTCTTATGTTAAATTCCATGTAGTTAATATATTTGGTTCGATATACTGAATATAATATTGTTTGCGAAATTTGTTAAATGTGCAAGTAGGAGATTCGGGTTTTATTATGTTAGTAATGCAATTGACGTCGATTGTTGATTTCGTAATTGTGTTTAAAACTTTATTTTTATATAAATAGTATTTTCCAATAATATTTTCACTGATAATCTGGCCGTTTACGTCTGGATAGGGTAAAATTTGGAAAGTTGGTGTTTCAGTTGCGTTTATAGGAAAATGGGACATTAGGAAAATTTCGTTAGTTACTGTGTTATACCAAGCAGATATTTTTATGTCAGCTGAATTTTTATGGTTAATATTTTTAAGATTGTCATGTTTAAGTAATTTGGGATTAAAGATTCCTAGCCGTGTGAGTTGAGAACCCATTTCAAGTGAAGTGTCCAATGTTAAATATTAGAAGTTCAATTTTTTTTTATCGGTTTTTAATTTATTATTACGGTTATTTACCAAGTCAATGCCTTCGTTAAGTGTTTACTTTATTTAAATTGCTAATTTGAATAGTGTTTTGCGATAAAGTTTTAATCTGCTCTTCAATTTTTATTTTATCGTTTTCATCTAATGTTCCAAAAGTATATTTTAAACTCGACCCGACAAAGTTAATGAGACCTCTTTTGGACCGTTTTGTTAATTGTATTCCGCTCATTTCTCTTTTCAACTTGTCGATTAAAAAATTAACTTGCGAACTGTTTACTTTCTTCTAAACGATTTTGAAATGTTTCGTCAACTTGTGTAATATTAATTGCAAGACAATGATTTTCAAAGACTATTGGAACTTGAATAAAACCTGATTCGAACAAAAGAAAACCTTGATGATTATCTATTGGGTTAATTTCTATTAGACCTGCTGTTATCCATGTGGGCAGTGACATCATTTTTAAGATTGCGATGATTATGATAAATCGGGTGGATGTAAGTATGTGCTATCATTAATTTTCTTTTTGAATTTACTTTTTTAGTGTGTAGTTATCCGGCGTCTAATTGTTCTATTCTAGCAGTTTTCCTGAAAGGGTTTTTTGATTTTGATCGAGTTAAAGGTGCCTTTCTGAAAATTTAAAAATTAGATTAAAATTACTGCTGGCATTTGTCCAGTTGTATTATGTTAAGTCTTGTGATTGTATGTGTACAGGATTGTTTCTATTTTAGTTTGTTTGTTGTCTTAGTTATTGTCAATATTTATTATCCGAGTTTTTTCATTAATTGTTTTATGAAGGCGTTCTATATCTGAAATTCCTGTTTTACTTGTAGTGATATCGATATGCACATCTTCTGAATTTAGCCATAATTTAAGTGAATTGCTCATAAATGCTGAATCTTTGTCTGCTTTAATTGTTTGAGGTTTTCCCATATCGTTAAAAATTTAATCTGGGCACGGTTTGCTTCAAGCCAATCTCGACTGTTTGTTTTTATGAGTGATGCAAATTTGAAATAAATGTCTATGCATGAAAGGTATTGATCATTGTCAATTGCGTAAAAGTCTATAATATAAACTTCCCGTGGGTTATTTATTCCTGGTGTTAATTCAAAAAGTAATTTTGTTGGTCTATGTTCTGTTTTGCGATGTTGCAGACTTCGAATTCATTTGTAATGTTTTGTATGAGCTTCTTGTAATCTGGGTAGTAATAAGTTTCTTTAAAAAGTCGAATCATTTTTTCAATTCCAGGATGTAATAATTTAATGTGTTTGGAGGTAATAAGTTCTTTAAATTCTGAATATGTTTTAATATCTTTTAATTTAATTAGACATTAAAAGATTTTAATATTGCTGTTTGGCTTTATAATCTCTTTGGAATAATAGGAAATCTTTATCGTTTTCTATGTAGACAGCACTGGTTTGATTTAGATAATGGTTAATAAGGATATCTTTAGCTTTTGAAAGTGCCATTTCCGAATATTTATTGGTTTTCTGGGTTTTTGAAAAGTAACGAACATCTGTAGAACATTTGATCATTTCTATCTGTCTCGCGAAGTAGTTTATGGGTTTTTCAGTTATCGGTATGCAATTTTCGTTGTCTTCTGAAGCACTTTTAATTGTAGCTGCTGTTGAAAATGTTGTTGAAATGTTATCCTCATCCGCTGCCATATTTTCTTCAATCTTTATTTAAAATAGTGCGTCTGCGACATGGTTTTGTTTACCTTCTAAATATTTTATTATAAAATCATATTCGCTAAGTTTTATTTTCCATCTTTGGAGCTTCTTGTTAGGTTCTTTTATGTTTTGTAACCAGACAAGAGGCTTATGATCGCTTAATATTTCAAAGGGTACTCCATATAAATATGGGCGAAAGGATTTGGTTGCCCAAACAATCGCTAACAATTCTTTTTCTATTGTACTGTAATTTTATTCATGTTCATTTAGGGTTCTACTAGCAAAACTAACTGGTTTATTTTCTTGGAAAAGGACAGTTCCTACTGCAAAATGACTTGCGTCAGTAGTTACTTGAAATGGTTTGGAAAAGTCTGGGCAATGGAGGACTGAGTCGCTCAATATTAAAGCTTTTAATTTTTCAAATTAATTTTTATAGTCTTCACTATGAATATTAACATTTGCGCCTTTCTTTAAAAAAAAAGGGTCATTGGTTTTGCTATTTTTGCAAAATCGGGAATAAATTTACGGTAATAACCACATAAACCTAAAAATGACTTTATTCTTTTTGGAATTTTTGGAATCGGAAATTTTTCTATTGCTTTAAGTTTATCAATGATCAGATACCTTCTGGGCTAATTGTATGGCCTAAAAAATCTGTTTGCCTTTTTAAGAACTCGAGTTAATGTAATTGGAGTTTTAAATTTGCTTCTTTAACTTTTTCAAAGACCTTTTTTAGTGAATACAAATGTTCTTTGAGAGATGTGGGAAAAACGAGAACGTTATCCAAGTAAACCAGACAATGTTTGTTGATAAGATCCTTAAGAACAGAATTCATGCAACGGTGGAATATTGCTAGAGCATTTTTTAAACCGAAAGGCATACGAGTATATTCGTAGTAACCGTGTTTCAGTGTTGCCAACTTGTCCTTTTTCCGGACAGATCTGTCCTTTTTCAAATTGTAATTGCCTGAAAAATTTTAAAACGTCCCCTGTCCGGAAAAATTGCATTTTTTATTGTATTTTATCCTTTTTTGTCCTTTTTTAATTATTTTAAATTGCTTGCAAAATTTGTTAATTTAAACTAGATGTTATCGCATTTATATTGTTTATCTAATTTTAATAAATATATTTGAATGCAACTATGTTTTCTAAGCGTGTAATCGAAATCAAACATATCAAATATCTGTATATAGCGCTTAAAAGTTTCAACATGCCAAAAGAGACAAATAAACAGAAATTTCGAGAATCGTCGTTTAGTTAACATGGTTTAAAGAATTGGGTGAGGCGAAATCCTAAAGATCCAGATTTGCGTACTGCAAACACAGCAGTGAATTTATAAATAAATTCAATATTATTCTTCTAGGTTCGGGCTACGTAGAAACGGATTACGTTGTCACAGTTGTCTTCCACTAACCGGAACGTGTGCTGCTGTTTTTTTCGATATCCAACAGGCCTTTGACCGTGTCTGGCATGATGGCTTGCTATTTAAACTGAAACGTTTTGCTTCTATGTCAATCTACAAAATTATTGCGTCTTGGTTAGAGGAAAAATGTTTTGCTATACAGGTGAATGGCTGCGTGTCTTCAGACAAACCTATTAGAGCAGGAGTTCCTCAAGGTAGCGTCTTAAGCCCAACACTTTTCTACATATTCACACACGATATGCCAGTTCCAGAGGATTTGAATGATTTAGTAGCCACGTATGCAGATGACACAGCAGTAATATGTTTTAGTGATTCACCAAGGCTTGCTTCGAGAAGGCTGCAAATTTATGTTGATGAGTTTAATAACTGGGCCTCCTTGTGGAACGTTCGCTTATCAAGAGAGAAGACAGTGCAGATGGAGTTCACAAAAAGAACTGAAGCATGCCCCTCCGTTTGCTTGGACGGTTAGTTAAATATTTGGGACTTTGGATGGACAAAGGATTAACCTGGAACACACATGTTAAGAAAATAGTTGGTACTATTAACACTAGACTTAAGAAAATGGACTGGCTGCTTCGTCCCACGGCAAAATTATTTTTAAAAAACAAAGTACTTTTATATAAATCCCTTATAATTCCAATTTGGAGATATGGAGTTTCAGTCTGGGGCATTGCGGCTCGTACTCATATTAAAAAACTTCAATCGCGTGAAAATAAGGCCATCAGAAGAATTGCTGGAGGATTTCCATTTGCTCGAATCGTCGATATCAGGAGGGATTTAGGGATCGCCACAGTTATGTCTAAAATTAACGAAGTATCTGTTAAACAAAATATCAGGAATGAACATCACCCAAATTCATTGGCTAATGCTTTACATTTCTCATCAAGTCCTTCTCGTCGTCGCCTGAAAAGGGTGGTTTTGGACCAATTGCCCAAAAAGGAGCATATAGGAGCAATTTCATTCAAGATTCCATTGGTTCACCTTGTCTATGTTAATTTCACAAAAGATTTTAAGTTCATTATGATGAAACTTTAATTTAATGTATATGTCTAACAAAAAAAAAAACAGTTATGTCATTTAGACTACGGTAATCGACTACCAATCTAATTTTTGGTTTTCCAGAAGCGTCTGCCTTTTTTGGGGCAATCCATAATGGACTGCAATAAGGGGAATCGCTTTGGCGAATTATTCCGTGCTGTAACATGTCGTCAATTTGTTTGTTAACTTCTGTTTCATAAGCAAATGGGTAACTATACTGTCGTTTGTAAATAGGATTGTCATGTGAAGTTTTTATTTCATGGCGTATTACACTTGTAAAAGTTCAATTGTCGTTCTCTTGGTATTGAATGTCTTTGAATTCTTTTAGCAGTTTGATAATTTCAGTTTTTTTTTTGCTGGCCTTAAATGTTGAAGTCTGTATTGGTAATTACTTAAAATTTCATTTTTCATTGCGTAATTAAGTTCGGACGTCAAGTTATTTTCGTTGGGGATGGCTTCAAAATTTTTTGATTAATTGGCGTCTGATGGTTCAAGGTTCTTGTGAACAAATGTACGTTGACTAATGGTTGTTTGGTTATTAACATAATCAATATTTGCATGATTGTCCATTAAAACTTTTCTACCAATAAGAATGTCATAATAAGGAGAAAATTCGTGTAGAAAAAATTGGTTTTCTTGTTGGAATAAGACATTGGGTGAAAGGGTAAAAAATTTATTTAACTTGGACAACCCGGTGAAGCTTCGAACTGATATGTCTTAACTTTGGACATGAAGATAAAAAAAATAAGTTGTCATCGTGTTTATTGATGATCCAGTATCAATGAGACATCTGTATCTGTGATAATTAAACATAATTTCTATGTATTGGTGTGTTCCCGGGCTTGTATTAGAAAATTTTTAGATTGAAATTGCTGATCTCGTGTTGTTTCGGATTGTTTATGTTCGTCATTGTCCGTGTCGTCGTCTGTAGTGTCATCTGAAAATATCCCAGCTTGATGGTGATTTCCGTTAGTATCCATGCGTTACTGTCCGCTGCCTACTTTAGTTCGCTTAATCGGCACTCTTTACTCTTGAGGTGGCTGATTGTAGTTACGGGTATTAAATTGCCTCTCTCTAAGCAAATCTTCGCGGAATTCATTGTAAAGTTATCTGTGTTCGTCAAACTAATTTAGCCTAGAATGAATTTTTTTGCGATGGTGGACTATTGCTTACTTGAGCATTTTTTGGGTGATTGTTATGTTAGTTATGTTTGATGCAGAGAAAACTGGTGCAAATGGTTTGGTCGGATTATCAGAGTTTTAAGTAAAGCAAGAATCTTCATAAATGCCTTTTTGTTGAGTCACTTGGCGTAATTTCTGAACAGTAGATATGTCATATTTGGCTAGTGTTGTAACTTTTGGTCTGGTAATTTCTTTTCAATTGAAGATTCAACTGTATTTTTCATAGCTTGAGTGTATACAATTGTGTTGTTATCAATATTTTCTAAAGCTAATTAATTTGTTATAATATTGCATCTATTATCTAACTCGTCACAGAATACGCGAAGGTTGCCTTTAAACGGGGTCGAGTAGAGTTTACGCAAAAGTTCCTCCAACGGGGTATGCGTTATGTATTCGTTGATGAGGGCTGCCTTCAAAGATGTCCAGTTGTTGTGGTATCCCCTCTGGGCGATGTTTCCAGCTGCTCCCACGCTCTGCAATTCGATGCCTCCAAACATAACTGCAACTTAACGGACGTCAGTTGTCTCCTATAAATTCATCAGGTATTCAATGCGTCTGATGAATGAGGCCAGTGTGTTGGGCTCTCCAGAGAAACACGGCACTTGGCGTACTTATTGAAGTAGTTGCGATAAGTCTTCTTTGGTTAGCACTATTCTTATTATTTGCACTTTGTTTTGTTTATAATTATTTGTTTAATAGCGGTCCGAATTTTTGTTTAATTGGGCTATTTTGTTGGTTTGGTTTGTTTCAATAGCAGTCCGAATTTTTGCGTAATTGGACTATTTGCAGTGCACTATCAGTTGCGAGTTCTCGTGCGGATACTGATTGTCCTAAAATCGTAATGATCTGAATCGCGTTACTTTCCCCTCAATCCCGAATCCCGTATCAATTAGTTGTATAAGGATATTCGTTATGTGATCGAAAAGGACGAATTACTGTTACAAAGGACTTTCTCAGTATCCTACCGGCTGCGGCAATAACGTATTTAGATTTTTCCTCACAAATAAAAAACATTCTTTATATGTTAAAAATAGTGATTTTATTGATTATGTGTGATAAATCTAAGACGGAGTTAAAAACTAACTATAAATTATTATATCTGCGTTAAAGAAAGTTCGGTAAAGCTTTTCCAAACATTTGTTTACAATATGAGTTCTGTTTCAGTTCTGTTATTAACATTTTTGGGGTTTAAAGTTTGTGTATTTGATAACCAAAGTGAAGCTTTGCTGACAGTGCAGATCGCAAAGTGAAGCTTTGCCTAAAATTGCTGATAGCGCAGATCTCACGGTCGCGAATGCAGATTGTTTACAAATAGTTTATTGGCGTGAGATCGATGCATTGAAAACGCATGTTGTTTATAATTATATTTCTTGTCTGAGAAAGATTTGTGTGGGAACAATATTCAAATATGAGTGTTAGAGAATTTGTGATAACGGATATGTTACTATATATTCTTTACTAGCGTCACAAGCCTAGTCGATATAGCCATGTACGTATGAACAAACAGATTGCAGGTTTACAAAAATTTACCTGTAATCTGTTGCTCCACTCGATTCACCTTAATGTAAACATATATATAGCTACACAAGAAATTAAGTATGTCATTTTTTGTGTACAATTTAGATGATAACAATTTGCGTATGTAATAATGGGCTTTACTTTTTACTTAAACTATCATTTTGTAATTCCAAATAATTCGGCTCGCCGAAGATTAAATACCCTTGCAGTTAGGCATATTGCGTTAATTTGGTTTTAATCACCATCAAACGAACGAACTGAACGACCAAACTAGGATGGGACCAAGATCAAAACACTTTACAACTAAACTACGACCTGGGATATAGTTCGTTCGTTCACCTAAGTGAATAGTTCATTAATTGAAGAAAGCATACAGTAATATATAAAAACACACTTAGAGGAAGGGAGTTTGTAAGGGTAAGAGAAGTTAGTAGACTACCAAGAGGTGTATATTAACTGAAAAAAGTTTGCAAAGAGATCGGAAGCAGCCGATTCCTCGCTTACTTTAATGGAATTTAAATAAAAAAGAGTTATGTTAAAGATGAAGACTTACGTTTAGAATTTACGAAGTTATAGAATTGCTTAGGATCACGCGCAAATTGAGTCTTGCAGCGAACAAGATAATTTTCGTAGCATTAACAATTAAGAAGTGTAAAGGTTTATTTTACTTTACAATAATTTAAAAAGTCTAAGCTAGAACCTGTCTGCTTAAAATTAAAAAAAAATACAAATTTGTTTATTTTTATAATCTAGGTGTGAACCCAGGAGATTTACGTGAGACCGACTTTACAACACAATAAGGAAGACAGACATCAAAGATTGCATTTAAAATGTTGTAAAAAGTCTCAACAGCTATATTTATATCGTTCGTGTTCATATTAACCAGTCAGTTGCAAAATCAGTTGATTAAGCAAACAACAAGTAAGAAAAGTACAGTCGAGCGCGCCCGACCGTAAAATACTCTCTGCCATTTTTTTCCGATAAAATTATTAAAATTGGTCTAGAGATATTACAATATGCAGTACTTGTATTAAAATACATTGAAACAAAAACAATCTAAGCATAATCAACCATACATCTGTTTGTCTGTATGCGAATACACATACGAATGACAATATACATATGATGCTTGTATGTGTGTATTCGGCGCGGCTAGCGACTGCGGCCAGCGACTGCGGGCAGCGCTGCCGCCACACAGGCAGCGAAAACATTCGAACACGTGCTTGTATGTTTCTGTCTCGCTTGCACTCATACATTGATATTGCATTCAATTATCAATATTGCAACGCTTCTAGTTTTCTTGTTTATAGTGCGATTTCAATGCACTTTTCAGTATAGTTTGATATAGTTAGTCTCCACGCGAATTATAAATTACAATACTGTACTATATTGACAAATGCCTAATAACGGAACGAAAGTTGAGAATTATTTTTATTAAAGGGAAAAGGGGAAAGGGGCATGGCAGTCCAAAATTTTAAATGTCAATGCATCTACGCTGTTGCTAGAAACCTCCATACCACAATTGGTGATCCTAGGTGCCATAGTTAATGAGATATTAGCCGAAAACACAGATTTTTTACCTGGTATGTCTAGTTTTTTGCTCATTGTGGGCGAATGGGGCGTGGCATCGCACCGTTCATTCCCAAACGCCGCCTACTGCAAAGTTGATGGGCAGCTGGCTCGAACACCTCCGTAAGCCGTCTGACTTTATTGTCAACTCCGACGAAGTTTTTCCGCTATCCCTTCGGCACATAAAACATGCGCACTCTGTACTCTGTACGACCCGTCATTCCTTGGGGCAAGTTTGGCGGCGAATCCATCAGCTGGGTGAGTTTCCACTCCTTACGTCGCAAATTGTAGTGACGGCTTTGCTCGTTGTTGGCTCGTTGCATGTTGTCCTTTACCACCTTGAAGATCTCCTGCATATGCTTGGCCTTGTCTTCTGGGATTCGGCTTTCCGTGGTGGGACCGGGGTTGACTTCATGGTAGAGCATTCCGGGCAATCGCGGCTCGCGACCTTGCACCAAATACGCCGTGCTGTATCTGCTCCGAGGGGCTGGAGTTGATTGCCATATTAATCTTCGGTAGCAAGTCATCCCAATTCGTCTGCTCTAAATCCAGGTATTGCGCAATCATGGTTTTCACTGTCCTGTTAGCTCGTTCGGTAGGGTTCTGCTGCGGCGTATACGGGGCTGTGTGTTGGAGTGTTATTCCCATCTGTTTGCAGAACGCTTTGAATCCTCGACTGATGAACTGTGTGCAATTGTCACACTCGAACGTCTGTGGGACTCCAAACCGTGCTAAGATGCATTCCCGGAATGCCTTTTCCAGCGTAACCCTCGTCGCCTTCCGAAGTGGGACTAGTTCTACCCACTTACTGAAGTAATCCAAGAAAACCATGAGCATCGTGTGTCCTTGCTTTCGACTCCGCGACGGACGGATCTATGTATTCTGCCTTCCTTGGCCAACAGACGCTACGGCCTAGGAAGACAGAATACCCTCTGTGTCGGCGCTGACTCGTACAGCAACAAGTTAGCTACTGTAGGTACTTTCGGGTCGGCCGGGACTGTCCGGAACCGGTGTCGTATGGTCAGATGCACTCCACTTCCGCAGCCAGCAGACGCTACGACTTAGGGACCAGTTACACACTAGGCCGACCCGGGTCCAATAATTGCTAAACGGCCGATAACCAAAATAGCAATTGGCGGCCCCGGCGGACACATGGGGAAGCCTCGATAGATTCTGCCTGGACTGGTTCAGATGTATTCCGCTTCGACAACCAGCAGACGCTAAGATTTCAGGAACGGAACACACCCAATATCGACACGAACCCTTCAACAGCTAATCGGTCGAAGCCACAATAGCGATCGGTCGGTCAATCCTGGAGACAGGCACAGCAACGATTTACAGCGCGGTCACTATCGGTGTATTCCGTCTCAGCAGACGCTACGGCCACAGATATGAAACACACGCGATGTCGGTGTGGATCCACGCGTCAACTAATCGGCCGAAGCCACAATAGCGGACGGTGGTCCCTCCGTTTAACACTGGCACGACAGTCACTGTTGCACTAATTCCTCAAAAATGATTGACACATAACGATATGTTTTACTTCAGCAATGTCAAATTTTCTTTTATTAATCTGTTGCACTTGTTATACCCTTGCAGAGGGTTTTTTTTTTGTCACGAAGTTTGTAACGCATTGAAGGAGGCGTTTCAGACCCCATAAAGTATATATATTATGGATCAGCATCAACAGCCGAGTCGATATAGCCATGTCCGTCTCTCCGTCTGTTTCTATGCGAACTAGTCTCTCAGTTTTAAATAATAAAACTTAAACTCTTAATAAAACTTGGCACTGATGTGTATTCCCTTTGCACGCAGATCATTTATTAAAATCAGCCAGATTGGATGACTATATTATATAGCTCTCATAGGAACAATCGGACGAACCAAATTTGCTCCATATGCATTTGGCATAAAATCCTATGTGCAAACCAAATTTTATCCAGATCGGACCACTATATCATATAGCTGCCATAGGAACAATCGGTTGAAATTGCTGAAAATGCTTGGTATGAAAATTAAACAATTTGTACCAAATTCACACAATACACGTTTTCCAAATTTCAATGTGCTGACCAAATTTCATCCAAATTTGACTACTTTATCCTATAGCTACCAAAGAAATAATTGGTGACTAAAACCAAATTAACGCAATGTGCATGACTGCAAGGGTATATAATCTTCGGCGAGCCGAAGATAACCGTTTTTTCTTTTTTATAATTGCTAATTGTCGGTTACTTGTTTTTTATTTATTACATGGCACGCTGTCCCTAACCACACATAAAACCCTTTCTTTAGGGACTTTCGTAGTTTTCCTCGTCGTCAATGTGTATAACGTCACTCGCTTGGTCGTTCCTGTTCGGCGGGGGTGTTCTTCGTAATCCGGAGTCTCTAGCTGGGTCGTTTCTGGTCGTACTTATCTTCTGCGTGTTTAATGTCGTTCTTGTGGTCGTCTTTGTGTGTGTTATCCCTCGTTGTTCCAAACGTGTTGTGTTGCTTTTCCCGCCGCGTGGCCTTGTACTTTAGCTTTATCGATTTTCGCACTTAGTTTCTTGCTGGCTGAAGATCAACTGACGCGTGCCAAAATTCTGCCAGCATGCAAAACGTCGCCTATTTATTTTTGTCTGCGTCGACGTCGGCGCTGCTGGCAGCGCTTAGGCACGCTTGCCGAACATTCCATGGCTAGCAGCAAGCTTTGTTGCTACGCATTGATGTCGCTGCGTGTGTGCGTGCGTTGCGACCAATGCTGTGGCTGTTCTTTCCAACGTCGCTCTCTGCTATTTATTGCGCATGTGTCGTTTTTCTTTGCTTTGATCCAGCGTCGCTGCTCCGCGCACTTCGCATGTGTCGTCTCTCCCGTTTGTGATCGCTCCGTTGCTAGAGCAAGCTAACACACTGCCTTATGTTGCTTACTTGGCTCTCCTCTTCTCGCCGTACACTGCCAGCTGGCAGTAATCGGACGTTGCCCGTTTTTTTATACAAACGTAGGTACTGGCAGTTTTCTGCCAGTACCGAAATTGTGTGCCTTTTATGGGGCGTCACAAACTTCATACGAATTTCCGATCGTTTCGCCCACATTTTGGTGCCTTATTGGCACGTGGTAGTCTGGCACGATCATCTCTGTCAGCTCGTGCCTATGCGATAGAATGATTGGCCGGCTCGCTTCATATGGCGGACACGCGGCTGCGTCGATCCTGCCTGATACGCGCAAAACGGCTTCATCATCCAGATAGCGTAAAAGACCATTCGTCTCGCTCGTGCAACTGACGGGCTTGTTGGCTAACAAGTCACGTATCTCGCTAGAGTACACTTCCCCTTGAGCTCGACGAATCAACACAATTTCAGCTCTCTCGCATTCGGCTGTTGTAAGGCCGTGCCTTTCCGATTCATCTTGTAGTTGACGGCAACGGCGGACGAATCTTAGCACCCAAGACATGGCTCTCAACAGTCGATCATATTTTGAGAATCTCTGATGTTTTATAAAAGGGTTATGCTCCCAGTATGTTCAACATCCGCCGCTGCTGCGGCCAGAAGACCTCTGGTTGCTTTTGGAACTCGGGTCCGCAGAGCCATCGCGACTTCTGGCGGAAGTCCGCGCGCCCTTGTTGCTTCATCCGCTACGTTGTCGATGGTCGGTACCCACCTCCATTAAGTGCACTCATTCATTTGTGCACTCCAGGTTTTCGGCGACCCTGTTGTCCATAGTTAATTAATGCGCTGTGCCCTTGCTTAAAAGCGTTCATCAAGCGTGTACCCAGTATTGCCGTTTGTAGTTCCAGACGTGGTATCGACATTGTTTTCATGGGGGCGCACTTTGTTTGGGCGCTCACAAAGCACACTCGGACGTGTCCGCCTTGAAATTTGGCTCTCCACTAGGACACGGCTGCGTACGCTGATTGGCCCGCGTCGACGAACACATGCAGCTCAATCGACTTTACGATCCCTGGCCCAAAATAGTGAAGGGAACACCGGAACAACTCGACTCATTTAAGCTCCTGGCGCCACTTCTGAAAGGTCATGTTGAATTCTTCGGGTAGCCGGTCGTCCCACAAGATGTTCCGTCTCTAGACCTCGCGCATCAGCAATTTAGCAGTGATTGTGAAGCAGCACAGAAATCCCATTGGATCGAACGTTGACATCACCAGACTTAGGAACTGTCTCTTAGCCTCCTCCTTGAGCCTCTGATGCTTCACCTTGAGCCGGAGTTCATCTGTAGCTGGCTCCGCTGTCTGCAAAGGCACCTTCTCTAAAGTGGAAGAGGACTGCAGGTAAAGGCTTATAGAGCTGCGGTCCCTTCAACAGCACCGAGTTCAGGGAAATATTGCCCCCTTTGACAGCCTCATCAAACACAAGCCGAATCCTTCCTGGCATGTTTGTATTTGTTACCGCGAAGTGCGGCAAGTACCACTCCTTGCCGTTGCAGGGTGCAGTGGCTTCCTCACGCTCGAGGCGCCGAGCGTATCCTTTGCTGACAGCGTATCCTTATATGCCTGCGCGAATTCCACATCGCGTGACATTTTATTCTCGATGTTTTTTAGTCTGTTTAGTGTCATCTGGTAACTGGAGGGCAGGACGACGTTGTCATTCTTCCATATAAGGCCAGTTTGGTATCGCCCGTCTGGTTGCACCGTTGTTTCTTACAATATTCGCAGTGCTCGGATATCGTCGTCAGCCATGACTGCTGCTGCCAATAGCACACCAAAGTTTTCCGGCTCGTCGCTGTGAAACAGTTGGTGGTGCCCCTTTGGCATCCATTTACGCGGCAGGTATTTTCTGCATTGCACGTGCGTACCGCATGCCCTGGGCGCAGACATTTAAAGCATAGGCGATGCTCCTTGACTAGCTTCCATGTGGCTGATTGTGGTGCGTTGTTAAAATCCCTGCAATTATCTAGCCCATGTGCCATGCGGCCAACAGGGCAGAAATTGTTGCAAATTGCGGTTCGCGTTTCCTTCTGGTCGTGGCCATTGCTCGTGTGTAGCACACGGCGCTTGTGTTCCTTGCTGTCGGAGTCCACAATTGTACATACCACATTGGCTAGTTCCATTACCCAGGCACAAACCTCCAAAACCGTCGGAAAGGGCTTAATATTTGCGGCGTGTCTGCTCCAGTCTACCCTCCTACTTAGTGGCATATTTGCTTCTGGCTCCTCCATCAGTATGGGGTTGGCCAGGTGGTGCTCTCCGCAGATGGATTGTAGAAAGGCAGCCAAGTTTCTCACGCGAGTAGCGAATGAAACAATTCTCGCTAAGTTGTGCTCATGTATGGGCTGAACATCTCGCACACTTTGCAGCTGGCTCCGTATTAGCTGTTCAGGGCGTCCATAACGAAAGCGAGGCTGATGACGGCGTTTACGCTGTTGGGGTGGATGAGCAGTGATCGCACAATTTAACGAGCATCTGTATTTAAATAACAATACTGTACGAAAAGAATTAATGCCTTTAAAACGGCATTGAAGTTTCAAAGGTTTTTAATATCTTTTGCGAAACGGGGCGTGGCAGCCCAAAAATTATGATGAGATTGCATTTATGCTGTCTTTAAGATCTTGAATACCAACATTTGTATTCGTTAGTGCCATAATTACTGAGATATTCGCCTAAAACATAAATTTTTCCGAGGTTAGCTCAGATTTTGCCTCATTGTGGGCGAATGGGGCGTGGCATCAAAAAAAATAAAGACTTGTATTGGCTGATTAAATATGTAGTCGATTGAGACCCAGTTCGAACTTGTAGCTCTTACCATCTCTGAACTCTGTTTGTTCATACGGACAGATAGACAGACTGGCTTTATCGACTCGGCTTGTGATGCTGATTAAGAATATATATACTTTATGGGGTCTGCCACCCAATATACTCTTGTAGAGAGTATAAAAATGCAAAAACAAAATGTTGATGAAACAGTTAAACACAAAAGGGAATGCGTGGGCGCAAGCGCAAACAGACGTATGTATGTGCAAGCGAACACAAACTAATCACTGCTCAGTTAAGCAACGAGCAGGTACGAAAGGTCAAGTTTTTAGTTTACATTAATAATTAAAGAGCAGTCATGCTGGCGACGGGTTGAGTTAGCTCCCTGGGAATTTATTTACATTGCTGATAATGAAATGAAAGATGTCTTTGCTGCTGCTCGTTCTAATTTTTTTGGAGACAGTTTATTGAATGCTGACCTTAACTCGAACTTTGTTAATAGCCTTAAACAAAAAAAACCAGCTGTAAACAGCGTTATTCAAAGTCCGAATGGATGGTGCAAGTCGGATAAAAGGAGAGAGCAGAATTATTTGCAGTTGGTCTTAAAATCGCGTTACATCTTTTTCAATTGTATTGAGGTTCAAATGGATTATTATCAAGTGAAGAGCCTTTGGCGTTTTCCTTAGAGGATGTTTTGGATGTGATAAATCCACTTAAGTTAAAGAAGGAACCTGGCTATGATGGCATAAATGAAAAGGTATTGCTTCACTTATTTAAATTTTTTACTAATGTTTTAAAATTAGTAAAATATTTCAAAAACTTGTTTTAGCAAGATTGTGCAGTGAGCTGGATGATCTGGAAATTGTCCCTAATTTCCAGTTTGGTTTTAGACCCTGTCTGGCATGATGGCTTGCCTTTTAAGTTGAAACGCTTTTCTTCGTTCTTCAAGAGAGAAGACAGTACAGATAGAGTTCACAAAAAGAACCGAACATTCCCCTCTATTTACATACACGACACAAGATTGAATGCAATATCAACAGTTAAATACCTGTTTTTAAAAAAAAATAGTGCTGTAAACAATTGGCTAGGCTTAAAATGATGGACCGTCTGCTTCGACCTTGTTCGGAGTTATTTTTAAAAATCTAAATCCTTCTATATTTACCCCTTTTAGTTCCTATTTGCAGATAAGATAAAATAAAAGATAAAAAAATGTAATTCTGCGAAATCATGGCCATGGTCAGTGATATAAAAAAAAAAACGACGTCGCTACTTAACAAAATGTCCGGAGTAAATGTCACCCAAATTTGTCGCCTCAAAATAATATTTTTCAATCAACTTCCAAAGTAGAATTTGTAAAAAAAATATCTTATATCATGTTCAAGTATGGTTCTTGTAAAAGATTTTAATTTCATAAGAATGAAACTTTATATGTCTAACTGAAAAAATAAATAAAATTTTCCAATATTTGGAAAACATTTGTTCAGATTGGAAACCTTATATTCTGCTTTCGTCGCAAAAATCGTGATTTGGTTACTGTCAATTTAGGTAGATGAATCCTATTCAGAAACCTATACTCTATGCACTATTAATCATTATTTTTTTTTAAATTTACGTTAGGACGGTCAACTTAGCCCAAACGATAGCATGTGCACGCTGCTTAATATTAAAGAAGAGAGCTGTGCTGGTACACGAAAAAAATGTATTGGAACTAATTACAAGCGACCGGGACCGCCAACACCCAGTAAGAATGGTGGCCGTTTATCTGTTGTCAGCTCAGATCCACTGCGGGAAATATTACATGAATCATCGAACATAAATCATAACACAGTTAAAACACCAGCGAGGTTTAAGATGTTTGCTTCACGTTTTAGTTTGGGCTCTAATGGCGTAGCCGCTGGAAATTTTTTCCAACGTGACGAGGTATGCTTTTAAATATATACTTATTTTTTGTAATGCTTTTATATGCTAGTGTTAAAATATTAATGGTAGTTTTTGCATAACTTCGTCTTTTGTCTTTGTTATTCTATATAGTTGGAATAACTATCACATATTAAACTGTATACTCCTTCATAGCATTCGCAGTAACAACATTTCTATAACTTTACTGCCATTTATTTTTACTAAAAACAGTATCGAAAATCAATTAAAACGCACAGGCGCCACACATACATACAGGCATTCAAAGTTTACATACTTGGTTAATTAATAAGAAACTAAAATTAAAAATGATAAGCAGAATTAATGATACTGCTGAACCATAAAAAAATCATATTGTTAATCCTGGATCAGTAATTACTTGGGCCATATATACATATCTGTATGCCACGGTACCATTAATATTTTTCACGTCATTATATTTTTAGTTTGATTGGAAAATCTGATGCTGTTTTTGCGAAGCTCTTTACCTGTTATTAGCTGCTTTTTCAAGAGACACCATTTCTTTGACGATAACATTCAGTTTTTTTTTTTTTTTTAAAATTATAATTGCATTTTCTATTTTTAAATACTGACAGTTGTTATTATGCTTACAATTTCCGTTGCTCTTTTGCAGAACTCGCCACCTAAGCGACGGCTCAGTAACATGTTCAAGCGCAAGTAGTCGTTCGCACCTTTACCAAAAGTTTAGCTATATATGACGTCTAATTATAAGTATCAAATGGAAAATATAGTGTTACCGTACATTTGGTTATACGGTAAAAACTGCAAAAAGGTTTCAGTGGTTTTTATTAAATAATCTAAGAAATAATTACTTTATTTAAGATATGTATTAAAAAATATTATTATATGTCATGTTTGTTTTTACATTCGTCGATGAACTATACAACTGAAAGAAAAGAGACGAAATTATGTTCAACACCCAAAATTGCAAGCACCGGCAGCGATGCCGACGAGCCTCGTGACATTCCTCAGCGGCCTGCCGCGATGGATCAGTTTACATTCGGATCAGCGACCTCTGTTGAGAGGCGCAATTTTGTTGCACACGCATCCGGTGACCCAATTAATCTGCTTTGTGCTAACTCCTGCCTCAGCTAAGTGAAGGGCGTCCTCGGTCTTCTTTGCTTTTGCCAGTAGGTCTCCTATGATTGCGTTAATTTCTCGCAGTTTGGCTCGTTGATGAAACTTGAATACCAATTCCAAACAAATGAAGACGATAGCCAAGGTAACACCACCGCTCCATATGGACCTGTAGGTCAATCCAGATTGTAGCTGACCGATATGTAAGCGATTCGTCAGGCTAAGATGTTCTATGTGTCGAGTGACGTTCACTTGAGAGACTGCTGAAACCGCTGGTTTTCTTCTAAGAATGCCATAATTGTTCACGTACTGCGTTTTGTATATGATGATTTTATCGTCAAAGCACACCAGATATTTTCCAGAGATAGGACTTGCTGAACTTGCATGTCCCGTTATGGTTACAGTTGCATCGTTGATAATGATGGCAACGTCGTCTATCACCGTCACTTCTTTCAAATGTCCGGGTCGGGTGTTGCATTGTGCCAGCGTACCAGCCACTAGTTGTTGAGCGCAGCTTGATGAATTGAGCTTCTTGCTGAACGTAGTGGCTACCGTCGCCTCGCGTTCCACAACCGCAAAGATGTCTGCACCACAGTCTGCAATACTATTGGTATTCTCGAAGTCTAAAACTCTGCCAGAATGTTGTACGGGAAAAGATGGAATTTTTACATACTAAGGTATAGGGTATTTAATTAGGAAATACCAAATATGGTTATTTTGGAACGCCTTAATAGTAGCTACTTCTAATACGTCTGTTATGCTAATATTTGTAAATTGCTTAAATACCATCTCCTGAACATCGATATTGTCTAGCATTGCAGAACTGATCAAGTTCGCCTTTCGGTTATAGCAGGAATTAAAATTTGTAATGATATGATCATTCTGTTTTTAGCCTACATAGTTTCATATAAATGATCAATGTCGGTTTGGTCCGTTTTATTTATTGAATTAAGTAAATTTGTCAGTTCGTTGAGTCGAGATTGAAATTTTAAGTTATATTTATTTTTTCTTTTTTGGAGTTTATTAATTGATATTGTCTAAACTTAATCTGTGTTGCATCTGGGGCTGAGCAAAATCGAGTATCGATAAGTGTTGGCGAATTAATCGGACACTGTTCTGCTCAGCTGGGTCGTGTGCGAGTGTGGCCATAGTCGGCGAAGGGGAAAATTAAAAGAGTTAGGGTTAGTAGAAGAGTTAGGGTATAAAAGTAGGAATTAGAAAGTGCGAGGATCTGGGAGAGAGAATAGAGGCCAAAGGCAGACGGTCGTTGACCCTAAAAAACCATTGCTTGAAATACGAATAGGAGGATGGAGTATTCTAACCATGCATAGGAACAGGTGGCATTAGAGTCAAAAGAAGAGTTTTGGAGATCGTCACGAGCGAGTCGCGTAGCCGGATTGTCGTCGTGTTTTTTCTTGGTTTTTTTTTTGGTGTAAAAGTCTTGTGGTGATGTTTTTTTTATGTGGTGTCCAGTGTGTTGTCTATAAAAAAACTAAATAAATAAAATAAATTATATAAATACGTAAGACGACAAAGTGTACGATAATACGAAACACCACGGTGTAACAAATATACAAATTAAAAGTTGTAAAATAAATGCTGGTTGACACACGTGAAAACGCCACAGAATAAAATTTTACAAGTTAAAATAGTTGTATATAAAATAAAATTTATAAGCAAGGATACCACTGTGCACCAAGATCTACACACAAAAACAATAGCAAGTGACACGTGAAACAAGGTAAGAATAAAATAAAATTAGATGTTCAGTTGTGTTGACACCACAATACAACTACAAAACGAAAAGCACAAGCAAAAATCAAAGACAATATAAATTAAATTTTAAATAACCAACAACAACAATCGACGAACAATACGAAAACAAACAACAATAACAACAAAACCACACCAACAACTACACAAAACCAACAGCGATAGCACAGGCCGTTGGTGTAACGACAACAACAACAACAATAGAGCAGCAACAGTAACGACGGACTACAGTGACGTCACGCAGCATCAGCTGTGCGCGCTGGCACAGTGGGATGGAAATGGTGAGATATGTCGCCCTAGACAGACCTAGTTTTGTTATTACATATGTATAAACAAATATAAATTTCGTGTAGTTTGTTCTTAATTATATATAAGTTAACACATAAGCATTGCACCTAAAATAACATATAAGTATTGCACATAACAAATCCATTCGCTCTAAGTACATTCCGCTGACACATGAATTCAGTGGCCTGACAATAGCTGGTAACATAACACTTGACTTTGTTGCAAGCGTTTATGTTATCATTTATGCTGAGTCGGCTTGCCGGCTGTAGCTCTTTAGTTCTGTAAGCTTATGAATTCAGCTTTAGGTTTAGCATAAGATTCTGCTATTGCATAAAATCAGTTTTGTACTTAATGTTCACTGACAAAGTCTACAATAAAATATACTACTCCGGCGACAGCCGTAAATAATTATTTTTATATCAAATATATTGCTGAGCCACAAGGCCAGTGATTGAGGTGAAGTCAAGCCTCCACCCTAAACATCCTAAGAAGACTTAGGATATCACTCTACGAAGATTACCACGACGACGCTGGAATCAGTAGAACTCATAATTGGCGCCCAACTAGTGGTCGAACTCCACTACCCATAAGAATTAAAACAGCAGCACAGGAGCTGCAACAACCAACAACAATTAAGACAGCAGCGCGGGAGCTGCAAGTGATCGAGTTATTAAGAAACATTTTTATTGTGTTAGTTGAACCATGTAAGTGGATACTCTAGCCAAAATTTTGTTTCTTAAAAACAAAAATTATTTCGTTTATGTTATAAAAAATTAGTTAATACTAGTGAGCATTTTAGATTGCAACAGACTAAATAAACAGATAAACAAATAAATAAACAGAACCAAGTGAGAGTGACTACTTTGAGAATTTTAGTTAAAACAATTTATCGTCCAGATCGCTAATAAAATTACTTTGTGTTACTTTCTACTTGTCTAAAATTGTGCTATAACAATACATACAGTTCTCGTGGCTCAGAACTGTGACGTAATTCGACCCATCTTTTGACGGCCCGTTTTATTTTTCGCGGCCACTGGCCTGCGCATGTCACGGTTCAGCCAATATAGAAACCCTCGCAAGCAGTCTAGCGACTCAGATTCCGATTGTGACAGTCGAATCAGAGCCCCGGCTACAAGACTTCTCCCTGCAGTTCCCCCACCATCAAGTAAAATGGATCCAGATCAGCTTAGGGAAGTAATAAGAACGGCTATCAACAATGCTTTGGCAGAACAGGCCGCTGCAAACCAGCAGAGGGAGCAAGCTTTGACTCAAAGAATTAATGAGTTAGCTGAACAATTAGCAACAGCAAACGTTGCCGTCCCACAAGTAGTAGCATATGCTGCTATAGGAATTAGAAACGATATTCACTGTGACGAGCCGCTAGATGCCGTCAAGTGCTTACCTGAGTTTGCAGGAGTACAGGAAGCTTATGTATCTTGGAGGCAGGCAGCATTAGCCGCTTACGAGATCTTCAAACCATATAATGGCAGTTCTCGTCATTATCAGGCAGTTATCATCATAAGAAGCAAGATTAGGGGCCCCGCAGACGCGGTGCTTGCCTCATTTGGTACTGTATTGAATTTTGATGCGATAATAAATCGCCTAGATTTCACATACAGTGACAAGAGACCAATTCATGTCATTGAACAGGAATTAGGTATCTTGAGGCAAGGTGGCCTGTCCCTGCTTCAATATTATGATGAGGTAGAGAAGAAGCTCACTCTTCTCACCAACAAAGTTAACATGTCATATGAGCCGGCTTTACAAAGGGCCTATGTGAAAAATTCCGCGACAATGCGTTGCGTGTGTTCATATCGGGTCTCAAGCGCAGTATTACAGATGTGCTCTTTGCAGCAAAGCCCAGAGATTTGCCTTCAGCGCTAGCTCTCGCGCAAGAAGTCGAGTCGAATCACGAAAGGAACGCATTCGCGACTAATTTCGCAAGAAGTGTAGAAGACAAAGAGCGCAAGCCACATGCTAAAGCGCACGGTCACCAACAGGAGAGGTATTCACAACAAGCTGAAACACAAGCTAGCGGTACAAAGAATCCGCACTTTAGCAAAGCAAGGGCCCGGTTCAGACTGATCAACGAAGCAGCAGGCAGCACAATAATAATGGCGCACCAGTGTCCATGGAGGTCGATCCTTCTTTCTCAAGAGTTTTGCAGCTCACCCAAGCCCCTGCTTACGCGAATAGGAAGCACCCCACATCTGACCGCTCAGGCGGTCAGAGAAATCAGCAGAGATTGAATCACGTCACGCAAGACGCGGGACAGGGGACAAAGGCGTATGCGGATGCCGCCTCCATCGCAGCGGCACAGATCAATGACGATACTAGTTATGACTCTGATGCCCTCAATTTTTTAGGAGCAAATCCCTGCTACCCGTCATCAGACGAAGAGTAGCAGGGACTCACATGCGATTCCTCATAGACACGGGCGCGGCCAAGAATTTCATTCGGCCACATGAAGGGTTGAAAGGCGTCCGCTCGGTAGAGTCCCCCTTCAGAATCCATTCCATTCACGGCGAGACACAAATTACACACAAATGCTTGGTTTCAATGTTTGGGTTAAAGGCAACATTTTTCATTCTGCCGGACTTGTCAACTTTTGATGGGATTGTAGGCCTTGACCTGCTAAAGCAGGCAGCTGCATCGCTTTGCCTAGCTTCAGGACAACTTAAGTGGGGCACGGAGGTCGAACAAATCACCTTCCACACGTGCAAAAATGTAAATTTCACTAATGTAGACTGTGCAGAGGCATCCCCATTAGCTAGAAGTTCTTTTTTGAAAATGCTAAAGACCAGACAAAAGGCCTTTGCAGACCCAGACGAGGCGTTGCCGTATAACACATCAGTCGTGGCTACCATTAGGACCACAGATGAGCAACCGATCTATGCCAAGCTTTACCCATATCCAATGGGAGCAGCCGATTTCGTTAATAAAGAAATCAAAGATCTGCTGAAAAATGATATAATTCAAAAGTCAGTCTCTCCCTACAATAACCCAATATGGGTAGTAGACAAGAAGGGCACTGATGAAGCGGGCAATCGGAAAATGAGGCTGGTAATCGACTTTCGTAAGCTTAACGAAAGAACCGTGCCTGACAAATACCCTATGCCAAATATATCAATGATATTGGGGAATTTGGGGAAAGCCAAATTCTTTTCAACATTAGACCTCAAGTCTGGTTACCACCAGATCATACTCGCTGAACGCGACCGTGAAAAAACCTCTTTCTCTGTGAACGGAGGGAAATACGAGTTCAAAAGACGCCCCTTTGGATTAAAGAATTCAGCAAGCATCTTCCAAAGAACCATCGACGATATACTACGAGAGCAGATCGGCAAATTTTGCTATGTTTATGTCGATGACGTAATCATCTTTTCAGAAGATGAGGAGTCCCACATTAATCATGTGGATTGGGTCCTAAAAAGCTTATACGAAGCAAACATGAGGGTCTCTGTCGAAAAGTCACGTTTTTTTTAAGAAAAGCGTAAACTTTCTTGGCTTCATAGTCACTAGCACTGGCGCCACGACGGATCCTGAAAAGGTTAGGGCAATACAAGAGTAACCAGAACCTAAAACACTGTTCGAGGTCAGATCATTTCTAGGCCTCGCAAGTTATTACAGATGTTTCATTAGGGACTTCGCCGCAATAGCAAGACCCATGTCGAACATCTTGAAGGGTGAAAATGGAACTGTCAGTAAGCACAGGTCCAGAAATATAAAGGTTCAATTCTCTGAAGTCCAGCAAAGGGCGTTTCAGAAGTTGCGCGATTTTTTGTCATCCGAGAATGTAATGCTCAGGTACCCTGACTTTAAGAAGCCATTCGATCTAACGACCGATGCTTCGGCTCTCGGCATAGGTGCAGTTTTGTCTCAAGAAGGTCGTCCTATAACAATGATTTCAAGAACATTGAAGGACAGCAAGGTTAACTATGCCAAGTTAAGGCACTATTTGTATGGGGTGAAGACATTAATATCTTCACTGACCATCAACCCTTGACCTTCGCAGTTTCGGAATCTAATCTAAATGCGAAGATCAAAAGGTGGAAAGCGCGCATTGACGAGTCTAAATCACATATCGTCTATAAACCTGGCAAGGACAATCTGGTTGCGGATGCCTTGTCAAGACAGCAGCTCAACGCTGTAAATGAAGAAGAAATTGAGTTCTGCGCAGCAACGATCCACAGTAAGGTATCTCTCACCAACACCATTAAGACAACAGACAAACCCTTGAACTATTCTCAAAACCAAATAGTGCTAGAAGAGGCGCGTTTCCCCTTACAACGAAGTTTTATTCTTTTTGGAAATAAGAAGCGCTACTTGATCAGCTATACTTGCGTCGAGTCGCTGCTCGATGAACTTGAAGATGTAGTTTCACCCAAATGCGTAAATGCTCTCCACTGTAATTTACACATGCTTGCAATGATACTAGATGCATTGGATCGAAGATACCCGGCCACAAAGTTCTGGCACTGCAAAAATCGCGTAGTGGACGTATTAGCGGTCGGAGAGAGAAGAGAAATCCTCACAGCTGAGCATAATAGAGCCCATAGGTCCGCACAGGAAAATATAAAGCAGGTACTCTCGGAGTACTACTTTCCTAAAATGGCAAAAATAGCCAATGAAATAGTGCAAAATTGCAAAACATGCGCTAGGGCTAAGTATGATAGACACCCAAAAAAACAAGAACTTGGGGAGACACCGATCCCCTCACATGTAGGAGAGATGCTACACATAGACATTTTCTCCACCGACAGGAAATACTTTCTCACTTGTATCGAAAAGTTCTCTAAGTTTGCTGTTGTTCAACCGGTCCCTTCAAGAACCATTGTGGATCTGAAGCCAGCTTTAATGCAGCTAATGAACTTTTTCCCAAAAGCTAGATCCATTTACTGTGACAATGAACCGTCATTGAATTCAGAGACCATCGTAACTATGCTTACAAACAACTATGGGGTCAGCATTTCAAATGCACCACCATTGCATAGCGTCTCGAATGGACAGGTTGAGGGCTTTCACAGCACTCTGTTGGAGTTAGCCAGATGCCTAAAGATCGATAAAGGCATAAGTGACACTGTAGAAGTCATTTTACTGGCCACAACTGAGTACAATAAGTCGATCCATTCGGTCATCGACCAGAGACCAGTTGATGTGGTTCAGGCGCACCCAGATGAGCCACAAGAAAAGATACAAGAGAGGCATTCTCCCTCGCTCAGACGACGCTCAGAGCTAGGGAGAATGCAAATCGGCAGAATAGGGTCTTCGATGTTGGTGACAAGGTTTTGGTCAAGTCCAACCGACGGCTGGGAAACAAACTCACACCTTTATGTGATGAGAAGGCCGTGGAGGCAGACGTGGGGGCCGAGGTCCTCATTAAAGGGAAGGTGATCCACAAGGACAACCTAAGGTGACTCCCTTGTTTTTTTTACACTTTTTTTAAGCCACTAGGCGAACTCGTATAAGTTAGATATAGTTTTTTCAATTTACTTTTAGCCACTTGGCATAACTTTTATAAGACATTTTTTGGTGGTGGGCAAACCTCTTTTCAAAGAAAAAAATAAAAGTTGCTAAAAAGAAAGACATCAACTTCATTTCACAGGTTTGGATCCATATTACTCCTTTTCTTATCAGTGGCTTCGGCACATGTCACCGACTACTCGCGTGCCAAGTATATTCCCATCATCGATGGCGAAGTCTTGATATGGGAAGAATACGCCTATGTAAGGCACTCGGCAAACCTCTCAGAGTACGTGCGAATAGTGGAAGAAACGGTCAAACTAATTGACATGTTCCCACAATCCCACATGAAAAAACTTCTAAGTGTGGACACGGCACATCTACAAGACCTCTTGGAGGCGTTAGGCACACACCATAGAGTCGCCAGGAGCTTAGATTTCCTAGGATCCATTCTGAAGGTTGTGGCGGGTACACCCGATGCCGGTGACTTAGAGCAGACTAGGTTTACTGAAATGCAACTGATAAATGCCAACAATAGCCAAGTAGAAATAAACACTAGAGTTCAAGACCAGCTTAACCAGTTAACAACCACTGTCAATAAGATTCTCAAGATAGCCAAAAACTCACAAGTTGACACTAGCCATTTATTCGAAATACTTCTGTCTAGAAATAGAATGCTGATGATGGAGTTGCAAAATTTAATGCTTGCTATTACTCTCGCGAAGGCTAACATTGTTAGCCCAAACATTTTGGACCACTCAGATTTAAAATCAATTTGGCTAGAAGAACCCACCAACACTCCCATAGGGGATCTTATGTCCGTTGCGTCCGTAAAAGTTCTTCAATCCATTAACACTTTACATTTTATAATCAAATTCCCAAAGATTAAACAAGCTTGCAGAAAAATCACGATTTATCCTGTCGCCCATAAGAACTTCATATTGCGATTGTTTGACAACGTCATAGCCGAATGCGATGGAGAAACCCACACACTGCAGAGTTGCGCAGCTTCACCTGGAGCCACATTTTGTCGTCTGGCATTAGAAAGTTCATGTGCCAAAGAGCTTCATGCAGGTGGTACGGCACACTGCGAGATCCAGCCGAGCAACCTGGAAATAATCACCCATGTAGATGACGGAATCATCATCCTCAACGACGGGTCCGCAAAGATTTAGGTGGACAACGGCACTGAGATCCAGGTACAAGGCACGCATCTCATCACGTTCGGAGACCGAGTCGCAATTAACGGGACTCTGTTTTACAATCACAATAATGTGCGCAATAGAGTCCTGGGTATTGCCAATTCCCCCTTGCTGAACATCACTGCCAACCAAGATGTCCTAAGCCTCCCTTACCTTCATCGTTTGAATGAACGTAATTTGGAGGTGATACAGCAATTCAAGAAAGACGCCGGAACTGATCAGGCGTATCGTGTGGCATTCATTATTGGAGCCATATGCTGTGCTTTAATCTGCATTGGCCTCACTCTTTGGCGGATCATCGACGCAAAGAAGTCTGCGAAGCAGTTGCGAGAAGTCGTCGCCGGGATTGGGACAGCCGAGGACGGCCTTACACTTGAGGGGGGAGTAGTTAACACATAAGCATTGCACCTAAAATAACATATAAGTATTGCACATAACAAATCCATTCGCTCTAAGTACATTCCGCTGACACATGAATTCAGTGGCCTGACAATAGCTGGTAACATAACACTTGACTTTGTTGCAAGCGTAAATGTTATCATTTATGCTGAGTCGGCTTGCCGGCTGTAGCTCTTTAGTTCTGTAAGCTTATGAATTCAGCTTTAGGTTTAGCATAAGATTCTGCTATTGCATAAAATCAGTTTTGTACTTAATGTTCACTGACAAAGTCTACAATAAAATATACTACTCCGGCGACAGCCGTAAATAATTATTTTTATATCAAATATATTGCTGAGCCACAAGGCCAGTGATTGAGGTGAAGTCAAGCCTCCACCCTAAACATCCTAAGAAGACTTAGGATATCACTCTACGAAGATTACCACGACGACGCTGGAATCAGTAGAACTCATAATTTATATAATTACTGTCCAAATTTACTTAATATCTATTTAAAAGTTATCTTCTCCTTATTTAATTTTCTTCATTTAATTTATTATCGTTTTGTCATATCGTTTCGTTAGCCTTTTTTTCTGTTGTGTTTTTTTTTTTGTTATGTAACGATAACTACTTAGTACATTTGGTACACTCGGCACTGGCCAAATTAGTTTGCTTTGGGATTGTCGGGCCCTCTAATACACCCTTTGAGCTCTTAGGTCGTTTAGGTACTCCCGAGACCCACATCTTAATACCTTATAAGGCGATAACAAACAAAAAGAAAGAGATAACGGAAATAAACAAATATGAAATTTAAATGAAAACCAAAATAGAGTAAGGAAATTAAATAAGAATTTGGAAGCTATTGATAAGGACAGAATATGTTAAAATTTAATGCAAATAAAAATGTATAATATGATTGTTAAAATGAATCTCTGTGAGAATGCGTTTTATTGGAAAGGGACTGCACAGCCTGGAGTAGTAGTGGTGATGTCAAGGTTCCCCAATCGATGATTGTGGGTTATACGCTCGGTGGGCATTGATTAACAACCCCGCTCTAAGGCGAATGATTTAGCCGCGGTAGCCCAGGGAAGACAAGCCTTGTCGAAACATCTGTTCCCAGTCATCAAAGTCAGGAGTCCCTGCTATCACCATAAGGGCTGTTCCAAGGTCAATGCTACGAGTCGTTTCATGGTTTATTTTAAGAGTTCTAATTAGCGTCCATGTGTCTGTTGTTGTTTGAATAAGTTTATCATCTGTCCGGTTTCGTCCACGTAAATCTTGTACGAAGTCACGTTTGTTGTGTGACCTAGGTATCTGTATTTGTCCCAAATGGTAACGTCTCCGTCAATTACAGGTATGTAGTCCGACTGTGTAGTTCCTAAGTTTAACAGTTGTGATCGAAAAGGTCATTTGAAGGGTCACTAATATTTATAATATCCTGAAATGCAAAACAAATTTTAATTTTTGATAGATTACTATCTAAGGTTGTCCTCATGGATCAATATTCCTTTAATAAGAACTGTCGATCCAAGGTCTGCATCTACTATGACTTTAACGCATAATGGTGTCAGCTCATTACCTAAGCGCCTCTTTGATTTTACCCATACCTTATCTCCTTCTTTATATTCCATAAAGTTTGACAAAATAAAAGGAAAATACATGGACATGTAACCGTTCTCCCACAAAGGTGGGAATATGTGTTTCGCTTAGTATCTGTTTTTTGGGATGTCGGTTATATATGCCCTTCGAACATGTTTTACAATTGACAACAACAAGCTGCAAGTTTTGTCATGTTAGGAAAAAAATAATCGCACATTATTTGTTTAACATTTTCTTGTGCGCCTCGGTGAGCTCTTAAATGCTCTTTTACCACAATTTCTTTTTGTTAAATTTTGTTTGTGATGTCCGCCACTAGATACTTAGAGTATCGAAGAGTTGTTGACGGAAAAGTTCAATCAGGCTGTGCTGGATATAGACAATGATTGGCAACTCGCAATAAATTTTATTGACAACTCCTGCGTTAACGACATCTTAAATTGTTCGTAAAAGAGTACTACGATCCGAAATTCCAATGATGTGTCTTGTTTTGAAAAAGTAAGAACGTTCTTACGTAGGTGGAGTCAGATTTTTCAATTATTATCTGGTTCCTAAAGCAATTTACTGGTATGTCGGTGGTCTCAATGGTGTAGGTAAGGGACTCTTCGCTATGGGTTGTAGCGGGGTTCGAACACTGAGACTCAGAGTTCAAAGCATTCACGTTTTGTCGTGACAGTGGATCTGATACGTATTTCTCCTTGCCAGGCTTGTACGTTAATTTAGCGTTATGTTTATCAATAAATGCTTTCCAGCGCTTTATTTTGGCGTTTGTATTGCGATCAGATACTGCAAAAGTCAAAGGTTGATGGTCGGTAAATATGTTTAAGTCTCTTACTGTGTGCAGGTTATTCCGGAGATTTTTGAGTGCCCAAGCTATTGCCAGCAGTTCTCGCTCATTTGTAGCAAACTCTGCTTCTTTGTCCCGCAATGTTCTTGAAATCATCAGGCATCGGTTGTTAGATCAAGACCCTTTTTAAGAATCCGGGTATCTTAAAATTACATCCTCAGACATGATGATGTTTTTCAGTCTATCAAAAGTTAACGGTTTCGCTATTGCGGCGTAATTCTTTATGAAACACCGATGATAACTGGATAGTCCCAGGAATGAACTAAGATCAAACAAGTTTGAACGTGGTTTAAAGTTTGAAATTAGTTGTACTATTTTTGGGAGATGTTTTATCACTCTAGCAACGACAGAACCCAAATATTCCCTGGTATTTTAAAAAAACTTGGACTTTTCTTGTGATATTCTCATGCTAGCTTCGTAAAGATTTTTTAAGACCCAGTCAATGTGCTTGACATCATAGATGATCATGATCATACTTTCAGAAAAAATGATTTCGTCGTCAACGTAGACGTAACAAGTTTTTCCTATTTGCTCCATTAATTAATCGTATATGGCTCTCTGAAATATGCTCGGAGCATTTTTAAGGCCAAAGGGGAGTCGGCAGAACTCATATTTGCCGTTATTTACAGAGAAAGACGTTTTTTCTCTGTCCTTTTCCGTCAATTCGATTTGGTTGAATCCTAACTTTAGGTTTATTGTGGTGAAAAATTGAACCATAACCATTTTCAACAGTATTGTCGAGATTGTGGGTATAGAGTATTTGTCATTTATCAATGAAATAAATGACCATTTTTTTTTCTAATGGCCAAGCTTATCAACAACCTTTTTATCCACAACCCAAATAGGGTTGTTGTAGTATGGTAATGATCGAATTATGCCATTTTCGAGTTGATGAACTTCGGAATTTACAAAGCCAGCTACGCCCATTAGGTTAGGGTATAATTTTGAGTACACTGACTCATCATCCGTTCGGATAGTGGCCATATTGTTGATATTGTAGGGGAGAGACTCGTTTCGGTCTGCAAACGCTTTTAACCTTTGTTGATCATTGCATTGAAAGGTTCTCTCATTACTGTTTAAACGTCAGAAACGTCAACCTGGACAAAGTTAAATTGTGGAGCGTCGGCGTGCCGCCATTGTATCTAATTGTACCAGTATTTAGTCAATATGTGCATTGACTTGCATAAGAAAATCTAATCCCTCTATACCATCAATATCACTTGGTGTTGCAAGCAAAAAAAAAAGAAATTTGTTTCGTTGAACAATTTAATCGGATATTTTTGTAAAATTTGTGTGCCTCCGTGAAAAGATATAAGCTGGATAGGCTTTTTTACAGCAGTTTGACAACTAGTCCGTTCCCTACATCCTCTTCGATGTATAGGAGGAAGGACCTATTTCTAAAAAATTGCTCGAGTCGTTAGTTACGTCATCCTCGTATGTTTGGCAAATGTAAGGACCGATAATCGTTATCATCAGTGTCGTGCTCTTGAGAAGAGTAGTTGACATTTTGTCGACTCTAGGTAGAATTGTTATTTTTTTTTTTTTAATTGTTTGGTTGTCGAAAACGTGACGTTGGATGATTAACGTCCACCGTTTCTTGTGCCTGATATTGTTCTCTACTGAGGGCCTCCTTAGTGGCCCGCTTGAGATTTGGGTTGGCCATTTGCCTTATTTTGGCGTCTTTTGTTCTGCGGATAATTTCCCTGATTTATGTTACCATCGTTATTCTGGTATCGCGTGTGGCGTTGGCACTACGGTTTTTGTTTTTGTTTTGCATTTGTTTTCGCGAAACTTGCAATGAACTGTGAATATTCGTTGCAAAACTCGGCTTCTTAAGCCAGCGCTAAAGCTGTGGAAAGATCTTTAGGATGGGCATGAAATGCTACCAATTTAAGGGACTTTTTCAAACAAGCAACGACGGAGTGAAGAGCATCTATTCTGAATTGTTCATTTAGAGTAACTGATGCCGTAGTGTCATGGGTCATGTTTGTTTTATTGTAATTTTTTAAAAGAGTAAGCTCACCTTGTCTGAGCGTACCGAGCTTTTGTAGAAAAACGCGCACCGGTGTCTTATCCGCGTACGTAAAATCAAGTGTAGCTATAATAGCTTTGAAACTTAAACCTGTACTAAAAGAAGACAGTGTTGCGCTAGCCGCACCTCTGATCTTATTTCTGACAATACAGACAGCGTGGTAATGCCTTGAACTATCGACGTAGGGCTCATAAATTTCATAAGCAGATGTGGCTGCTTCTCGCCAGGCAATGTATTTACTGTGTTTGCCGTCAAATTCCGGCAGAGACTTAACCAAATCTAGAGACTCGTCACATTTAACTTCTGGAGTAACGTTAACCCTTTGATATTCTATATATTTTTTTTTTAATGTGGTGGGCGGCGTTAGGACTCCGCTGGGCACCTTCAAGCTGGACCGTCCGTTAAGCAACCACTTCAAAAAAAAATCTAGAACAGACTGTTCGCAGGGGTGTCGGAATTGGTCCAGACTCTGACCTAGACAGTGTTAGTCCCGAATTTTAATTTGAACGTTGATGTACTAACCAGATAGTACATTTTAGTGTCCCAGCAACACCAAGCAAAGTTCTTATTTGCGCGCTGAACCCTGGACATAATGTAGCCACCTCCCGCCCTAACTGAAAACTCGGACCGATTTTATTATTTGAAAAAATTATAATATATAAAGATACAATACAATAAAACATAATACATAAAAATTTAAGCCATGTTAACTAAAATCTAGGGGACAAAGAAAAATTCTATTGAAAAGAATTGAAGTAGAGCTACCTGCAACTCGACAACAAATAGAGAGAAGTGTGACCAAACGCTGCACAATGCTGATTTGAAAACCCATAGCCAGGTGCCCGAAGAGGTAACGTGAAATGGAAACATACTGGGCCCCAAAAGAGCTCGAGCGAGAGCAAGAAGACTGCCGTTAACAAGTAGCAGCGTATCCATGTCCCGTTTGAACTGCACCAGTAAAAGTCTTGATAAACAATGCCCCAACGACCTATTATCGTGAATATCATCAGTTGTATCTAAGACCATTCTGATAACGAAAGACCCCTTGGTCATCTATTGACGGTTCTGGGTGGCTCAACGGCGCCAAAATCGATAAATACAACGATAACCCTACTCTCATACCGCTAAAACATAGGTTCTGACGTTGAAAGAAGTTTGATAGGGGGTAAAGTTAGATATGGTGGATAGAGAGAACATCCTGCCCAAAACAAAGACCAAGGAACTATTCCCCATCGCTGTTCGAGCAGGCTAGACGATGTAAATGCTGCAGCACCAGAACTAGAATGTTGCAACAAGGAACTGCATTATGTTGCCTGCTGTTATCCTTTCCGTGGCAAGGTGGGGACTACATTTATTCTCCACCATGACAGTATCTACTTCCGAATTAAATGTTTTAATAGTCACTGCAAGAGTATATTGGATTTGTGCAAAGTATGTAACAGACAGACTCTATAAAGTATGTATATATATATTTTTGATCAGCATCAGAAGCCGAGAGGATATAGCCATGTTCTTCTGTCCGTCCGTCTGTATGAACAGATTTTAAAAGCGGCAATAGCTACAAGATCTCATTTAGTCAGTGTCAACTCCACATTTAGTCAGTCAATGCAATAACCTTTTTTTTTTTGATGCCATGCTCCATGAAAAATCGCAAACTATGTCTAAATTAAAATAAATTGCAAGTTCTTAAACGTTACAATTTATTGTTGGACTTGGCAATCGCGGAAAGGCTTGGCAGCGTGTGTGTGGTTACAGCGAGACAAATTAACGAAATGTCTGCCGCTTGCGACAGCTGCACTGCCGAATGCAAATTAGACTTACAGGCTAGCTTAAGTATAAGAGTTTGGTACACTCGTGGACAATTCAATCATTTCATTAATTTAATCTTATACTAACAATTCATTATTTCCTTATGCTTACTATCGATGCTCATGAACCAACACCCCATTCGCCCACAATTAACAAAAAAGGAGTTACATCTCGAAAAAATCTACGTTTGTGGCGAATATCTCAGTAACTATGGCACTTAGGAATACCAATTTTGCTACACAGGTTCCTAAACAAAGCAGAAGTGCAATGTCATTAAAAATAGTCGGCTGACCCGTTTGAAAAGCTTTTTATTCCTTAATAAAAAAGCGATATGAAATAAAAAGCTTTTCAAACCTTCCAACTTCGTTTGGAGACTAACTATCAAATTATCCTGAAACTTTCATAAAAATCAGACAACATTCAAGAAAGAATGGTGATGTAGATGGGGATGGCCATATTGACACATTCCGCTCAACCAATTTGGTAAGTCATGCTGAAACAACAATTTAGCAGCTGACGAACATGGGCACACCCCGTCATTGTTAGTATGCACGATCGCTCGATGAACATAGGGATGGCAACCCAGCGAATCTTGCAGTGTTCGAAATTACGATCATGGCAGGAATGGCTCCCACAAAAAGTTGGCACCAATTGTGGCGGGTACTTTTTAAACTCAAATTTTAATTAGCAGCAATTTTAAAAAACAATCAACACGTGGAAATGAGTAGAACGGACCGTACCCGACACTTCCGGATATGGAAAAAAAATCCCTCTTAGCGTCTGTGCCGTAGCAGCCGGCAGCACTCAAGCACCCCGCAGCATGTTAAGCTGCTAGGAAACCCACGTAGTGTCTGTTTTTACATTGAGCACCACCTAAGACCTGACAGTAGGTATAAACTGCAAAACCCTGGCAGTAGGGCTAAAAAACAAAACTGTACTATAAAGGAAGGAATGTCTTTAATAAACATATGTTTTCCAGGTGGCAACCACAACAGTAGAAATTCACCCGCACCCACTGGTGCGGCTAAGGCACAGATTTTGGGGGCCTTAACCACCATTCCTACCAATCCTGTTACAGCAGCGAATTACTTAGCTGGTGTAACAGATAGAGCTTCAAGGATAGTGGACCTTTTTGCGAAAAGGAACATGACAATGCGGTCACCACCAGCAATGCCGCACACGGCCCCGCACAAGGCGAAAGACAATGCATTTCTCTTCACCGCGCAATGCAAAATCGCCTTAGCCTCTAAGAGGAACAGCAATGTAAGCAGCACGCCACACAACGCATGAACGATACTGCCTGAAAGGCCCTGTTCGTTGACACATCCGCCACTGCGTAACTGTAGATCACCGGCCGGGAGTATGCTAAGTGGCTACACCGGCCGGGAGCATGTTCAGTGGCCACACCGGCACTTTTGTAACGAGAGACACGCAGACCGCTGAAGGAAAGCCAAACAGAGATCAACACCATCTGCTTGCGCCCGTCGTGACCCTTTTTTTTAATATGTACATTTACCCATGCGCAGATATCATTATTACCATCTGGTGTAAACTGATGTAGGCGCACTCTTATCCTTAAGTAAATCGTTACAACATATACTCTCACTCACCCTATGAAACTATTGATCCTTAGACTGTAAGCAAAACTGTATATAAACCCATACATTGCTCCAATAAAATCTGACTCAAGAAACATTGTTAGCGTGCAATACACTCTCTGAGCATTCTGATTCTCATCCAAATAACTGGCTCAAAGTGCTAGGTATTTAAAAACCCTCTGGTCTTACTCAAATCGTAAGAACGGACAACTCACTGATAAGTGAACATTTGGTGACCCCCCCGACTATTTAGATACCAAGTCAAATCTGATCCCCCACCAGTGGTAAGAGTCAGACAAGACTAATACGGACTTTAACTTAGGTCAAATCTAAATCCCCCACCAGTGGTATGATTCAGAAGAGACAAGGACAAATTGACAATTACGATTTTAGTTACACAAAATTTGGATCTGACAACTTGTACATCAGCCATCACTGGCAACTCAACAGAAACAGTCTACGAGATTACTCCAAATTTCATAGATCTGTTTAATTGTAATTTGCGCTAGTCCTTAGGAAACGTGTTACGCTGGGTAACAACTTAAGATTACAAATTATGACTAGATTTGGAATTATTACATTTTGGATTACAAATATTTTGGTTAAATTGTTAAGCCACCAAATCCTCAATAGGTTACATTGGATTACATTGGACCACTTGAACAGAGGCATATCCAACTACACGGAAATCAGATACCCTCCAACGGGTCTATACAATAAGACAACGACCTTGTATCATCATGGCTACCAACTCAAGTTTGGAAACGATCTTAGACGGTCAAGCCAAAATTGGCGAGCAGATATAGGCTTTCATTAGGAACTACAAAAAGGATTCGACTGAACGAAAACAAAGGCCTTCCTATTACACTGATTAGGAAAACCAGTTATCTAATTTATGGAAGAGTTTTACGAACGGAGTTAAAAGCTTAATTTGAGATACAGCAATAAAGCATTAATATTTTGAATCTAATTACTACTTATACATAAAAGAGTAGTTGTAAAGTGCATGAAAGAATTCAAAGCAAATAATACAAACCGCATTAAACCTCTCATACGGCAACAAAATGCTATGTTGAGTTCATTATCCAGAATAATGACTCAGATCTCGCACACGTCTCATAAACAAGTTATAGAGAACTTATGGAATCAGATCACATCGATTCACTATGAGATTTATAGGCAGTTTGAAAATCCCATAGATTTGGGCAATAGCTTAGAAAATTTTACTTCAGCAGAAACAGCTGTTTTGTTTAAACGTTGCAATTACCAAAAGTCGCAATACCCAAATTTGATGGCGATTATTTAAAATGGCAAAAATTCCATGACTTATTTTTAACAAGTAAGAAAAGTACAGTCGAGCACGCCCGACCGTAAAATACTCTTTGCATTTTTTCGCGATTTAATTATTAAAATCGGTCGTCGTTTCTGCCACGCAAATAACAGAACTGCAACGACGCAGCCAAACTTGAATGAACTGGAAGAGGCGCGCATGTTTATTCTGCGAAATATACAACAAAATGCATTTCCCGAATATTATGACTCGGTCAAGAAAGGAAATGTCTCGAAGGACTGCCCGTTCGTGAGTCTAAACCCCATCATGAAAGACTCACTCATTGTAGTTGGTGGACGCTTGGAAAATTCTCGATTTCCTGAGACAGCAAAGCACCAAAAAAGCACTCAAGCGCTTTTTGGCTCGTCGACGAAGGATCGACACCGTATTTTGTGACAACGCAACAAACTTCGAAGGAGGTTGCAATCAGTTGAAGGAACTCAATGAAGCAATTTTATCCAGAAAGGCTAAGGATGAGATTACTGAGAGCAGCAATAAATTGAAAATCCATTTCAGTTTCATTCCACCACGTGCTCACTTTGGAGGCTTATGGGAGTCAGCAGTTAAATCAGCAAAAGGCATTCTAAATAGAAAACGGCATCACTCACGTTCAAAGAATTGAACACAGTGGTTGTGGAAGTGGAAGCCATATTAAATTCGAGGCCACTAACCCCACATTCATCAGATCCCAACGATCTAAAGGCGATCACACCAGGAGATATTCTTGTCGGTGAGCCTTTAGTAAGCCAAGTACACTGCGAACCCACTAGCACCACAATCCGTCAAAACTCCGACATAATTTTTGGACCCGATGGTCCTCGGAATATTTATGTATACTACAAAGGCGACATAAATGGCATTTATCTCTGCCCAATGTCAAGGAAGGAACACTGGTGTTAATCAAGGAAGATAACGTTCCCAGTATGCAATGGCCCATGGGTAAAATCATCAAGGTGTACTATGGATCAGATAACCTAGTGAGATGCGCAGATATTAAAACCCAAAAAGGTGTCATACAGAGAGAAATCCTCAAACTGTGCCCACTGCTACCAGAAGCAGAAATCATAGCAGAGTTACCTCAAAAACGGGCATCACCACCAGAAGAAGACTCCACTCCCACCAAGGATACTAGTTCCAAAAGGCGCAAGACATCTGGACTACCATCATTAGCTACAACAATAATGATAATGCTGATGATACTACCGCTGGCACTTGCGAAATCGTTAAACATAACGCAATTTGGAACAAAATCTGGGATATACTTCGAAAGGATAGGAACGAGTCGCTTCACCATATCCGAAGGAAAGATCATTGCGTACTATGATCTAGTGCCATATTGGGAAGATATGAAACGGTTTTCAACCACAACAGAAAGAGTGGGTACACTGTGCTCAAAATTACAGACCAGTTCGGTCTGTGAAACGATGTACCAGCATTTTAAACACATTAAAGAGGAACTCAAGATGGAAAATGGATTCCTCAAACCCACCAGAAAACGACGATCACCATTGGACATCATTGGAAACATTGCTAGCAGCCTATTTGGAGTTCTTGATTTAAGCTACGCACAATGAAAATGCCTGAAATAATCGAGAAGGTAAAGGCGAACAAAAATTACATGTTGACATTACTGAAAAATCAAACATCAGTAATAGATGCAACTTTAAACATTTTGAAACGAAACGAAATAGCTATCTCAAATCGATTGGATTTGTCAGTGTATTAACAGACATCCGCCATAACAGCATAAGCCCATTGTTAATATCCCCACGGCAACTTGAAGAGCAATTGAAGTTTGTGCAGACTCATCTATCTGAAGGACAAGCCCTGCCAGCTCATAAGAACAATATTGTTCAACTGTACAAACTGATGGAAGCCAAGGGAACAGTGGTAGGACAACATGTTATTTTCCAGACAACATTGCCACTACTTAGTATAGATAAAATAGAACTGTACAACCTCGTTCCCATTCCAGTTAAGAGCAGAGATGGGATGAAATTAAAAAAAAATCGATCGAGCAGTGCTTGGAGTCATCGAGATCAATTCGTCGGAATTCACGTGAAGATTTTGCAAGATGTTTTCATTTTAACACTGATGAATACATTTGTCACAACATGGATCAAAGCTGTGAATTTCTTCTGTTCAACGACAAAACATCACCATTATGTCAAGTCACATATACAAACCAAACATTTTTATGGTTAAACATGGCATCTCACAATCAATGGGGGAAGCTCTGCTTTGAATAATATGTATTCAGTGGTATAAGCTGTTGGTACCGCAATTTTAATATGTATATGTTTATGCTCGTGTGTATGTACATATATAGTTTAGCTAATATAGTTTATAGTTTATCTAAGATAATGTTATAATGTAATAATGTTGTTGTCTCGTTTACAATTGTACACTTGTAAAAATTTATTTCAATTACGAGCTGCCAGCGAAATCATAGGAAATTCAAAAGTAGAAGTGTAGCTACTTTTTGTGGTAGTGTATCCTTTTCTCAATTAATGTGTTTGTGTTTTCGCTAGTAGATTCTATCTTACTTTGACTCTGAGTAAATTCATTTAAATTTTGTATCTGTCTCCACCCAAACTACAAACGATGGACTTATCAGCTGTATTAAAAAATCAGCCTGAGCTGATCAGCTTGCCAGGATCTGGTCTTTTGACTGCAGACTCTGATTGCCTTATACGTCACTCAGTCATTAGCATCGTTACGCATAGCCTAACCACCAGTTCATACGATTTGGGAACTTTGACATCAATAATATAACACAGCCCAAAGTTCAAACCAAAATGGACAAAATAAGTGACGATGAATTAGCACAACTCCAGTCAGAGCTGACGCCGACGGAAAAAATGAAATTACCGTTCGATATTTCACCAACTCCACTTCACGAGATAATGTCCCACATTACATATTGAATAGTTATGCTAATATGCATAACTTACATCATAAAGCGAAACAGGAAAAGTAGGAGATGTCACTACCGGAGATTCGATCGCCCCAACCAATGGTGCAGCCAACTCCATAATCAGCAAAGGGTCCGATTTCAACCTCCAACCTCGACAAACCTTACTCAATTAATTGTTGAACTGCTTCTTCAACGGCCGGGGGTATGTTAGTTGACACATCAGCCACTGCATAACAGTTGGTCACCGGCCGGGAGCATGTTAAGTGGCCACACCGGCCCCTTTTTTACGAGAGACACGCAGACCGCTGGAGTGCACCCAAACTGAGATCAACAACATCTGCTTGCACCCGTCGTGACCGTTTTATTTTTATTTGTAGATTTACCCATGCGCAGACATCATATTACCATCGGGTGTAAACTGATGTAGGCGCACTCGTATCCATACGTTAATCGTTACCATATGTTTTTTAGCTTTAAGATACTCACTGTATGAAACTATTGATCCTTAGAATGTAAGCAAAACTGTATATAAACCAATACATTGCTCCAATAAAATCAGTACTCAAGAAACATTGTTAGCGTGCAATACACTCTCTGAACATTCTGATACTCATCCAAATAACTGGCTCAAAGTGCTAGGTATTTAAAAACACTCTGGTCTTACTCAAAGTGTAAGAACGAAAAACTTACTGACAAGTAGCAGGCCCAGCTGCACCTCAAGAGTCGGAACGATCGGCATTATTTCCGAAACGTCTTATCGTCAACACTATCTCCATGGCGGCTTCAGTGCTAGGAACACTGGAGAATATGAATCCAAAGGAGGTTTTTGAGGCGGCATCCCGAATTAAAACGGAGAAAGCTCCATTGCTGTTAAAACTAATGGTTGCAATATTCGCAACTCTTTTTAACAAACTGTTCAATACATACATCAGACAAATGACAGTGAATAAATTGAAAATTCTGCGTCTGGTACTGTTCCCAAAAGGGACCAGTGTGGATGACTCTTCGGCCTATAGCCCTCTGTGCATGTAGGACGTCGTCGAAAAACTTTTCGAGCGAATCATCTGAAACAGACTGGAAGAGGAACTGGAAATACGAAGCGGACTGTTTGACCGGCAGTTCGGAACCCGGATGAAACGCAGCACGCTGGACGCCATCTGCGCCGCCGTCAGCATAGGCATCAAAGCGAGGGATAAAGATGGAAAGGTGGAAAAAAGTACTTTTTATGAACACTGCAAGCTGGGCGTCGATGAGGAGAGCGTTACAGCAGCTGCAAGTTTCGGAGTGCATCCAGAAGTTGGTGCACAACTACTTCAGGGATACTTTTCTACTATATGGCACATCAGCTGGTCGAAGGCGATATCAAATAACTGGCGGTGTTCCCCAAAGTCGTGGAGACGGCCAAATTCCACGTCTTAGGATTCCAAATAACCTCGAAGCCGGCCAAATACCTGTGGATGCAGCTGGGCCACAGGCTGTGCTTTAAGCAACACCTGCAGCACACAGCAGCAAAGGCGAAAAAATCAACTTCGGCACTCGCACGCTTAATGGACAATATTGAAGGACCTCGGCAGCGCAGCAGATGGCTCATATGTAACATAGTGAGGTCCATTATTAAGTATGCTGCCCATTTGGGCACCAGGCATATCAGTGAACACGTATGCCAATGGCTGCAGATTGGCATTCCGTATGTGCGCATTGCGAACAATCGAGAAACGCCACGATGGATAAATGGCAGGAGAGGTGGAGAGCGTCTATTAATGGCAACTGGACGAGGCTATAGAATAATTTTCTAGATATACGCTTGTGGATGAGAAGAAAGTTCGGACCGACTATAATGTGACTCAAATACTAACTGGACAAGGGTGTTTAAAGAAATATCTGCATATGTTCAAACATGAGCATGAGTTTTGCACACATTGTGCACGGATAGTTTGTGACGCAGACCATGTCCATTTTATATTTCCCAGATTTACAGGTGAACGCGACGAGCTAAGTTTTAGAATTGGGAGACCTTTTTCAGTCGAAGACTTTTAAAGCATCCTGTTAGATCGCAAAACAATTTGGAAACTGTTAACCACATGGGCTCCAAAACCCGCAATACTTAGCCGTAGTTCTGCGTGCCGGAAACTTAGAGTAGGGTGGTTTTTAGTGGGTGTATGTTCCACACTTCGGCATTAAATGCTTTCCCTGCATACAAAAAAAAAATTTTAAATATATATATATATATATATTGTAACATATGTAGAATGTAGAGACATATGTACCCATACAATACGCCTAGCTCATACTTTTCATTTATGTTACTGTTCTGGCAAGTCCAGAATTACAATACAAAAATAGTACTTTCCGAATGTCTTTTAATCTTTTATTTATCCAAGTGCCCAATACATTTAGTAACAAATTATAATGTAGGCACACATAAGATATAAGTTGAAGAATAAGATGATGGAGTTGATGAAGGTTTATTTTAACGTATTGTTGCGCGACCCTCTTGTTCATTCAGCTTTTCTTGGCGAACTGCCGCTCGACAACATCAGGGTTGTATTCATTGGATTCTGGATATAGATATATTTGTATGAACGATAGGCGATGAAATGGTTCGATAAGTTTAGGCTGTTAAATCTCAAATATATCCTTTTTTATAGTCAGCAACAGTTACACATTCCTTTCCCACAGATTTAAGCAACATTATAAAATAATCAAATGGTAACAATAACAATTCTGGCTTCCCACGAACTTATCAAGTATCATAAATAATTCGCCAGAATCGCTGTTCCCACCATTGGGGTTGAAACTGCTCACGTTGCACAAATCCTGGCTGACAGAATTCTCTTAAATCTCAATCTCTTTAAGATCGAGATCACTTTGTTTACATAAGAGCCAAAAGCTCCATAAGTTGAAAGGCCGAACAATAAAAGATCAAAGCCGAGGTATCTGTACTCTGTAGCTTGAGGTTGAGAAAAATAAATTATATTTTTTTGAGTAACCAACTTACAAACTACGTTATTGGCGCAGCCGGTAATATCGGGAAATATCCAAGTAACAGAAATCGGTCCTTTTAGATCCGCTTAAAGAAACTGTTGCGCGACCAAGGGATTCTAGGATTTAACACGCAAATTTTCTGCAAAAAAGTGATCCGGTTCAGAACATTACAATTGTTAGTTGACACATCAGCCAATGTGTAACAGTAGATCACCGGCCGGGAGTATGTTAAGTGGCCACACCAGCCGGGAGCATGTTAAGTGGCCATACCGGCCTCTTTGTAACGAGAGACATGCAGACCGCTGGAGGGAAACCCAAACAAGGATCAACACCATCTGCACGCACCCGTCGTGACCCTTTTTCTATTGTAGCTCTACCCATGCGCAGACATCGTATTACCATCTGGTGTAAACTGATGTAGGCGCACTTGTATCCTTAAGTTTTAATCGTTACCACATGTTTGTTAGTTCTAAGATACTCATCCTATGTAACATTTGATCCTTAGACTGTAAGCAAAAGGGTATATAAGCCCATACATTGTTCCAATAAAATCAGTACTCAAGAAACATTCTTAGCGTGCAATACACTCTCTGAACATTCTGATACTCATCCGAATAACTGGCTCAAAGTGCTAGGTATTTGAAAACCCTCTGGTCTTACTCAAAGTGTAAGAACGGAAACCTCACTGACAAGTGAACATTTGGTGACCCCGACTATTTAGAGACCCAGTCAAATCTGATTTCCCCCACCAGTGGTAAGAGTCAGACAAGACTAATACGGACTTAACTTAGGTCAAATCAGAATCCCCCACCAGTGGTAAGATTCCGAAGAGACAAGGACAATTGACAACTACAAATTTAGTTAGGCAAATTTGAAGCTGAAACAATCTACGAGATTATTGGAGTAATCTCATAGATCTGATAAAATTGTAATTTACGTTAATCCTTAAGAAAAGTGTTACACTGGGTAACAACTTAAAGATTACACATTACAACAGGATTTTGGAACTACCACATTTTGGATTCCAAATATTTTGGTTAAATTGTTTAACCATCTCACCCTCAATCAGTTACATTGGAGTAACCAGGAATACGCTCGACCATTAAGTTTGAACAAAGGTTCAAAGAAACAAGAGTTTATTAGTGTATATCGACTACTTCAAGGGTGTGAGTAGAGGCATATCCAGCTACTAGCAAATCAATTATCCTCCAACGGGTCTATACACTAAGACAACGAACTTGTAGACATCATGGCTACCAACTCAAGTTTGGAAACGATCTTAGACGATCAAGCCAAAATTGGCGAGCAGATACAGGCGTTCATTAGGAATTACAAAAAGGATTCGACTGAACGAAAGCACAGGACTTCCTATTACACTGATAAGAAAAATCAGTTATCTAATTTATGGAAGATTTTTATGGACGGTAATGCCCAAGTTGAAAGCTTGATTGGAGATACACCAATAAAGCATCAATATTTTGAAACCAACTACTTCTTAAATATAAAAGAAGTAGTTGAAAAATGCATGAGAGAATTCAACGCGAATTCAAATAGTACAAGTCGCATTGAGCCTCTCATGCGGCAACAAAATGCTATGCTGAGTTCATTATCCAGAATAATGAATCAGATCTCGCACACGTCTCATAAACAAGTTATAGAGAGCCTATGGAATCAAATCACTTCGATTCACTATGAGATTTATCGGGAGTTTGAAAATCCCACAGAATTGGGCTATAGCTTAGAAAATTTTACTTCAGCAGAAACAGCTGTTTTGCGAGTTCAAGCGGCAAACAGTACTGAGACAACAAACACGGTACAGAGCAACCAAAATGCAGCGTTGCAACTACCAAAAGTCGCCATACCCAAATTTGATGGCGACTATTTAAAATGGCAACAGTTCCATGACTTATTTTTAAAAATGATTCATGAAACGTCATTACCCACAATTCAAAAGATGTGGTATTTAAAAGCTAATCTTTCTGGAGAAGCTGAAAGGTTAATTCGCCATTTGTCATTGACAGAGTCTAATTATGAGACTGCCTGGACAATGTTGCAAGATCGTTTTAATAATAAACGAGTCCTTTGCACAGCGATATTACAGAAATTGTTAGATCAACCTAACATTTCAAATGACGGAGAAGTAATTAAAAACTTCCATGATAACATTCATGAAAGTTTGGCTGCCCTCATAAATATAGGTGTCACAACGGACACCTGGGACCCACTCCTGCTTGTTATTTTGACAAAAAAGCTAGATCGGTTGAACCACACGCTCTATGAGCAATCTCTAAAAAATACAAGAGAGCTTCAGCCGATCAAGGAATTTTTAGCGTTTCTGGAGCAGCGATTCTTAGCTTTGGAAGCTATTGGAGGGAAGGCAGCAACCATAAAGGAAAAACATAGAACATGCGCACAAACTTCAACAAACCGAACACCCACATGTCCATTCTGCCAGCAAGGTGGCCATAAGTTGTATGCCTGTGAAAAGTTTAAATCACAGAAAGTCAACGAAAGATTGGAATGGGTGCAGAAGAAGAAAATCTGCATGAATTGTTTCGCCAATGACCATTGGGCTAAGTTCTGCAAAAGAAGTTGTTGCCTCAAATGCGACAAAAAACATCACACACTTTTGCATTTGGAAAACAACCTGAATAAGGCAGCTATAACATCAGTTTCCGCAAATCCGGAAAAAACACGTGATTACGTGTTATTGGCAACAGCTCGAGTTATTATTCAAGGAAACAATGGACAATTCGGTGAATTTCGTGCATTACTCGATTCGGGGTCGCAAGTCAACCTTGTGTCAGAAAGGGTGATTAAGCGACTATCGTTAAAAACGACAGAGTCATCGTTGCGCATAGAGGGAATTGGAGGCCAACCCAAAACCAGCCGACAAAGGGTAAATGTCCTCATGAAATCCAGAAATAATGATTTCATGACGAGACTGGAGGCATTTGTATTGCCACACATCGTTGCTGATCAACCGACTCAGCACATTAAGGGATCGCTGTTGAAATTGCCTAATAATATATGTTTGGCAGATCCAAATTTCAACAAACCAGGCAAAATCGACATCCTCCTCGGCGCAGAGCATTATTACTCCCTATTAATTCCAGAAGCGCAAAGGAAAAAGACGGGATTGCCGGCAATGCACAATACAGAACTTGGATGGGTTATAGCAGGAAAAATCAAGGCATCATCAAATAAGTCATCCACTTGTGCCGTTGCAACGTCAGAGGAAACACTGGACAAGGCCATCGAAAGACTCTGGCAGTTGGATGAAGTAAAACTAGGTAAACCAGCGCAATCCCCGGAGCAGGAGAGATGTGAGAAGCATTTTCTGCAAAATATTCAGACAGCAGAAGATAACCGATTTATAGTAAGATTACCTTTCTCTGAAAACCCTTCAGAGCTGGGGGAGTCTTGCGAAATCGCTACACGACGTTTTCTAGCTCTGGAAAGAAGATTGGAACGTGAGCCAGAAACACAAAAGGGCTACAGAGAATTCATGGCTGAATACGAATCTCTAGGCCACATGAAGGAAGTAGGGAAACATCTAATTCCCAAAGCACACTATTTCATTCCGCATCATTGTGTATTGAGGCCGGAAAATACAACTACCAAATTACGGGTAGTATTTGACGCATCAGCAAAAACATCGACGGGAAAATCTTTAAATAGCATACTGCACGCTGGTCCGACGGTACAAAGCGACTTATTAGCCATTTTGCTACGCTTCCGTACTCATAAATACGTTTTCACCGCAGACATCGAGAAAATGTACCGTCAGGTTTGGATCAATCCCAAGGATCAATTCCACCAGATGATTGTTTGGAGACATCATCGAAACGAACCGTTAAAGTACTATCGGTTAAAAACAGTTACGTACGGTACAACCTCAGCACCGTACATGGCTACAAAATGTTTAGAATATTTAGCAAAATTAAATAAAGCTAAATATAGTCTCGGAGCGGAAACCCTGGAAAGGGACTTTTACGTAGATGACTGTTTGACTGGTGCTGATTCTTTGCCAGAAGTCATGCAAATGCAACAGGAGCTCAACACACTACTCAAATCAGCAGGCTTCAAACTTCGGAAGTGGTGTGCTAACAACACCAAAATAATGGAAACGATTCCCCAAGAAGACATCATATCAAGCTATGATTTGACGGATGCGGTGGGAAGTTGCAGTATTAAAACCCTAGGCATCGTCTGGATGCCCAAGAAGGATCAGTTCTGCGGAAAGGCTCCAGAACTGACAACAAGAAATGTAACGAAACGCATGGTAGCTTCCGAAAGTGTGCAGGTCTTCGATCCGCTAGGATTATTCGCTCCTATAACTGTGAGATCGAAGATATTTATGCAAGCACTATGGAAGGAAGCGATAGGATGGGATGATGTACTCCCATCACAGTTGCAACAGGAATGGCAAACATACAAGGAGGATCTTCAACAACTGAACGAAATCAAGATACCCAGAAACGTATACAATGGCCAGGTTCCAATATCAAAGGAAATCCATACGTTTGTGGATGCGTCAGAGAAGGCGTATGGAGCAGCTGTGTATGTGCGAGCAGTACACAGAAACAAACGTGTGACTGTTCAACTACTATGTGCCAAGTCAAGAATAGCTCCCATCAAGCTGTCTACAATTCCACGACTGGAACTATGCGCAGCTTTAGTTGGAGCTGAGCTTGCGGAAAAGGTGAAGCTGGAACTAAATCTAGACGTAGCAACACCGATGTATTATTGGAGTGACTCAAAGGTGGTTTTATCTTGGATAAAAGCTCCGTCCTACAACTTTCACACATTTGTAGCGAATCGGATATCAAAAATTCAGGAGTTAACGTTACCACGACAATGGAGACATGTCCCAAGTGCCCAAAACCCCGCTGACGTCTTATCACGAGGTATATCGGCAGCGCAACTAAGGACCCATTCACTTTGGTTTTACGGTCCAATATATTTATCCGGGCCGGCATCCCAATGGCCAACACAAACTGTTTCGATTCCATTGTCTACCTTGGAATCAAACTTGGAAAAAAGGCAAAATTTGACTGTTGCAAGTACATCCATTGCCATAGGACAGGATTTGTACAACATGAAGCACAGCAACTCGTTTAGCAAGCTTCAACGCATTGTTGCGTATATGCGTCGTTTCTGCCACGCAAGTAACAGAACAGCAACGACGCAGCTAAACTTAAAAGAATTGGAAGAGGCGCGCATGTTTATTCTGCGAAATGTACAACAAAATGCATTTCCCGAATATTACGATACAGTCAAGAAAGGAACTGTCTCGAAGGCCTGCCCGTTCGTGAGTCTAAACCCCATAATGAAGAATTCACTCATTGTAGTTGGTGGACGCTTGGAAAATTCTCGACTTCCTGAGACAGCAAAGCACCAAATCTTGTTGCCATACAATGATCCCATTGTAAAAATGATTGTTCATGAAATTCATGTACAGAACATGCACTGCGCTCCGTTGGAACTTAGATCCATTTACCAACAAAATTACTGGATCTTAAATGGCACATCTCTTCCCAGAAGCATAGTGAGGAATTGCGTTCGATGCCGAAGGTTCCAACCCTCCGGTTTACAACAAATGATGGGAGTCCTACCCTCAGCCAGAGTAACTCCATCAAAGCCATTTTCACACAGCGGAGTGGATTACTGTGGACCTTTCTGGATCCACCACAAGGTCAGAGGAAAGAAACCTGACAAGGCATATATAGCCGTATTTGTCTGTTTCGCATCAAAGGCAGTACACCTGGAGTTGGTCAATGATTTGACAACAGCGGCATTCATACGTGCACTGAAGCGCTTCTTGGCTCGTCGAGGAAGGATCGACACCGTGTATTGTGACAACGCAACAAACTTCGTAGGAGGTTGCAATCAATTGAAGGAACTAAAGGAAGCAATATTATCCAGAAAGGCTAAAGATGAGATCACTGAAAGCTGCAATAAACTGAAAATAAATTTCAGTTTCATTCCACCACGTGCTCCTCACTTTGGAGGCTTATGGGAGGCAGCAGTAAAGTCAGCAAAAAGCATTTTAAAAAGAAATGTGGAAACTGCATCACTCACGTTCGAAGAATTGAACACAGTGATTGCGGAAGTGGAAGCCATATTGAATTCAAGGCCACTGACACCACATTCATCGGATCCCAACGATCTAAAGGCGATCACACCAGGAGACATTCTAATCGGTGAGCCTTTAGTAAGTCAGGTACACTGCGAACCCACTAGTACCACAATCCGTCAACAATGGGACCATTCGTCAAAACTTCGACATAATTTTTGGACCCGATGGTCCTCGGAATATTTAAGTGGACTACAAAGGCGACATAAATGGCATTTACCGTTGCCCAATGTCAAGGAAGGAACACTGGTATTAATCAAGGAAGATAACGTTCCCAGTATGCAATGGCCCATGGGTAAAATCATCAAGGTTTACTATGGATCAGATAACCTAGTGAGATGCGCAGATATTAAAACCCAAAGAGGTGTCATACAGAGGGAAATCCTCAAACTGTGCCCACTGCTACCAGAAGACGAAATCATAGCAGAGTTACCTCAAAAACGGGCATCACCACCAGAAGATGACTCCACTCCCACCAAGGATACTAGTTCCAAAAAGCGCAAGACATCTGGACTACCGTCATTAGCTACAACAATAATGATAATGCTGATGATACTACCGCTGGCACTTGCGAAATCGGTAAACATAACTCAATTTGGAACAAAACCTGGGATATACTTCGAAAGGATAGGAACGAGTCGCTTCACCATATCCGAATGGAAGATCATTGCGTACTATGATCTAGCGCCATATTGGGAAGATATGAAACGGTTTTCAACCACAACAGAAAGAGTGGGTGAACTGTGCTCAAAATTACAAACCAGTTCGGCCTGTGAAACGATGTACCAGCATTTTAAACACATTGAAGAGGAACTCAAGATGGAAAATGGATTCCTCAAGCCCACCAGAAAACGACGATCACCATTGGACATCATTGGAAACATTGCTAGCAGCCTATTTGGAGTTCTTGATTCAAGCTACGCAATAAAAATGGCTCAAGTAATCGAGAAGGTGAAGGCGAACGAGAATTACATGTTGACATTACTAAAGAATCAAACATCAGTAATAGATGCAACTGTAAACATTTTGAAACGAAACGAAGGAACCATCTCGAAACGATTGGATTTGTTTGAGACACAAATAGTTACCATGGCCAATGAAACCAGCCGTCATTTGCTCTTCCAATGGTACATCACACTCACAACGCAACTCACTGTAATTGGCATAAATCTACAACGAATACAGACAGAAATTGTCAGCGTATTAACAGACATCCGCCATAACAGCATAAGCCCATTGCTAATATCCCCACGGCAACTTGAAGAACAATTGGAGTTTATGCAGACACATCTATCGGAAGGACAAGCCCTGCCAGCTCATAAAAACAACATTGTCCAACTTTATAAATTGATGGAAGCCAAGGGAACAGTGATTGGACAGCATGTTATTTTCCAAATAACTTTGCCGTTACTTAGTATAGACAAAATGGAACTATACAACCTGGTTCCCATTCCAGTGAAGAGCAGTGATGGGATGAAACTAATTAAAATCGATCGAGCAGTGATTGGCGTAAATAGTCATCGAGATCAATTTGTCGGACTTTCACAAGACGATTTTTCAAGATGTTTTCATTTTAACACTGATGAATACATTTGTCACAACAAGCAAGCAGTATTCTCCATGGAACAAAGCTGTGAGTTCCTTCTATTCAACGACAAAACATCACCGTTATGTCAAGTCACATACACCAACCAGACATTTTTATGGTTAAACATGGCATCTCATAACCAATGGATTTTTGCCACTCAAACTACGATGGACTTATCAGCTGTCTGCAAAAATCAGCCGGAGTTGATCAGCTTGCAAGGATCTGGACTTTTGACTGCAGACTCCGATTGCATTATACGTAACGCAGTCATTAGCATAGTTACGCATAGCCTAACCACAAGCTCAACAAAAAACGCCTACATACGCTTTGGGAACTTTGACATAAATAGTACAACACAGCCCACAGTTCAAACCAAAATGGACAAAATAAAGGACAATGAATTAGCACGACTCCAGTCAGAGCTGACGCCAGCCGGAAAAATGAAATTACCCTTTGACATTTCACCAACTCCACGCCATGAAATAATGTCCCATGTCACATTTGGAATAGTTATGCTAATATGCATAACTTACATCATAAGACGACACAGGAAAAACAGGAGAAATCAGACGACCAACAATCAACACGAGGAGATATCACTTCCAGAGATTCGATCCCTTCAATCAACGGTGCAGCCAACAACTTCATCACCAGCCAAAGGTCCGGTTTCAACATCCAACAAACCTTACTCAATTAATTGTTGAACTGCTGTTCAACGGCCGGGAGTATGTTAGTTGACACATCAGCCAATGTGTAACAGTGGATCACCGGCCGGGAGTATGTTAAGTGGCCACACCAGCCGGGAGCATGTTAAGTGGCCATACCGGCCTCTTTGTAACGAGAGACATGCAGACCGCTGGAGGGAAACCCAAACAAGGATCAACACCATCTGCACGCACCCGTCGTGACCCTTTTTCTATTGTAGCTCTACCCATGCGCAGACATCGTATTACCATCTGGTGTAAACTGATGTAGGCGCACTTGTATCCTTAAGTTTTAATCGTTACCACATGTTTGTTAGTTCTAAGATACTCATCCTATGTAACATTTGATCCTTAGACTGTAAGCAAAAGGGTATATAAGCCCATACATTGTTCCAATAAAATCAGTACTCAAGAAACATTCTTAGCGTGCAATACACTCTCTGAACATTCTGATACTCATCCGAATAACTGGCTCAAAGTGCTAGGTATTTGAAAACCCTCTGGTCTTACTCAAAGTGTAAGAACGGAAACCTCACTGACAAGTGAACAACAATGTTGGAACTACAATTTTCTGATATCCGCAAAAGAATCAACGCGTGGGCTAAGTCTTAACAACCCAATTAATAATCGTGGCCCACAGTTAAAGTGCGACCGACAACTGTAAATAAGGACTTTTTCCAGTGACTATCAAAATCAAATATTTTTGTGAAAAACATAAACTAATTTGAATTCAACAAACTGAAATTAAAAAAAAACAAGTAAGGAAAGTACAGTCGAGCACGCCCGACCGTAAAATACTCTCTGCCTCTTTTCCCGATTATATTATTAAAATCGGTCTAGAGATATTTCAATGTGTAGTACTTGCATTAAAACACGTTGAAACAAAAACAATCTAAGCATAATCAAACATACATCTGTTTGTCTGTATGTGTGTATATATGATGCATATATGTATGTATGTGTGTATTCGGCGCGGCCAGCGACACACGGGCAGCGCTGCCGCCCCACAGGCAGCGGAAACATTCGAACATATGCTTGTATGTTTCTATCTCGCTTGCACTCATACATGATATTGCATTCAGTTATCAATATTGTAACGCTTCTAGTTTTCTTGTTTATAGTGCGATTTCCATGCACCTTTGAGGATAGTTTGATATAGTAAGTCTCCACACGAATTATAAATTACAATACTGTACTATATAAACAAATGCCAAAAAACGGAACGAAAGTTGAGAACTATTAATTGTGGAAAAAAGGGGCGTGGCAGTCCAATATTTTAAATGTCAATTATTTTGCACTGTCGCTAGGAACATCCATTCCAAAACTGGTCATCCTAGGTGCCATAGTTACTGAGATATTCGCCGAAATCACTGATTTTTTCCGAGGTTTGTCTAGTTTTTGGCTCATTGTGGGCGAACGGGGCGTGGCATCGAAAAAAAAAAGATTCTTGTATTGACTGACTAAATATATGATCGATTGAGACCAAGCTTAAACTTGTAGCTTTTACCATCTCTGAAATCAGTTTGTTCATACGGACAAACAGACGGACAGACAGACAGACGGACAGACGGACATGGCTATATCGACTCGGCTTGTAATGCTGATCAAGAATATATATACTTTATGGGGTCTGCCACGCCTCCTTCTGCCTGTTCTAACATTTGCACAAACCCAATATACTCTTGCAGAGAATATAAAAACATCATAACAACAACAGCAACGATGGAACTTGTAACTTTCGACCATTTATATTTTGAACGACGTTCAAGACGTACAATAAACCAACATCGTCCGAGGTTCGGGCGAGAGCGGTAGCGGGGCAGGATCCTCTGGTTCCCTAGGTCATTCGGGAGTGCGAGGGGGTTCGTTGCTACTTCTCGTCCTTGGTACATAAAGTTTAAGTTAGGATCCCTACAAAAGTAAAAGAGGAGCTCTACTCCCAAACATGGCAAAAATCACCATGGCCAAACAAAAAAAAAAAAAAAAAGGAAAACCCATATTATTGCTAAAAGAGGCGAGGTCTATGGTGTCAGTTAACACTCGCATTTTCTACCCTACCCAACCAGGATCCTTCCAAGACACTTGAGAAAGATCCCCATCACGTTAACAAGTCACAGGGCCGTAAAAATCTAACACATTATACAATTCATCGCAGAACAGTAGAAAGACTAAATGATTTGCAAAACATTATAATCTTGAATTTATTACAAATTTTAAATGAGAAACAAGGGAGCCTTCGAAAGTGAATTCTATAGCGTTATCATAGTTGATCGACATACATGTTTCAATTTTTTTTTTTTTTTTTTTTTTTTTTTTTTTTTTAGTTGACATACATACATGTCTTTCAGATTCTATTTTTTTTTCTTAAGAATTAATTATTTATACATACATATAAGTTATCTTTTTAGTTTATGACATTCATTCTTATTCCATTTTTTTTTCCCGAAAATTGTACAATACATTTAATTCAATTGCACTGTATGGTTGTTTACTTTAACCCTCTAACGCTCATAAGTGTCTTGAGACACTTATTTTATTTTTAAATTTAAAAAAAAAATGGGAGCTTTTTTGTCTTTCAAATATTGCTTGATCGTTAATAAAACATTCAAATTTACTGAGAAAAATGCTTTAAAAGCTCTCCAGTGCTTTAAACGGTACTTTTTATTTTCATAAACACAAAACATATGTTTTTTCGCGTGTGTAAATTGATCTGCTGTGAAAGCAATCCATTTAAAATAATTTTTTATTGGAAGGTATGTTTATTTACAATTAAAACTAGTTTACAAAAATAAAAGTAAATAAAAAATGTGCGTTGTAGCTTAAAAACAGTGATAAGTGTCTTGAGACACTTTTGGGGCTGCAAGCAACTTTTTTTACCAGCAGCTATTTCACAACTGCTTGCAATTTTGTGTGTACACTTATTCATTATATGGATTGTTTTACTAGAAACTGACATATTAACCATATAAAGATGGCAAACCGGGTACGATTCAAATTATCCGATTTAACTGATGAACAGTTGTTGGAATTGTTTGAGAATGTCCCTTCCGATGCAGAGTTATCCGAGTCAAGTGACGACGAGGAAGATGACTTAAATGTGGCAGAAACTCTAAAGCTGCTGTGGGGGATATTAGCACAATATCATTTGCTTGTAATGATGAAGAGAATGTGCCTGATAATGGTCAGTCTGAGCCTATTAGGAAATCCCTGAAAAGACAACGATCGCCACTACCAACTATTAAAGGTATAACATGCGTGGCTTTGCCATCTTCTGGTGGCTTTACTGGTGCTGGTAAGACAACAACATTGCGATATATTATTTTATATTATGTGATTAGTTAATTAATGTCTTTTAGGTATTGAATCAATAGCAAAGGAGCCGAGCAAAATTTTGTGGCGACAGCAATTTATGCAATTGCATGTAAACAATGTTGCTTTTCAAGGCGACTCTTCATTGCCGGCTGAAATAATGAATCTCAAAACTCCTTCAGAGATATTTCGCTATTTTTTTGATGCCAAAATCATGGATATGATAGTGGAAGAAACCATGCGCGCAGCTTTAGTGGAGAACATATCAACAAGATTCCAAATGAACATTGAAGATGTTCATCATTATATAGGAATTTTGATATATATGTCAATATATCGCTACCCGAGTATGAGAAGCTACTGGGGAAAAAATGCCTTTTTACCCATTGCATCCAGTATGAACCGCACAAAATTTGAGACAATTAAACAGCACCTGTCATTACGTGATGAAAGCCAGCGGATCAAAAAGGGACAACCAGGCTACGATCCATTATTTCGCACTAGAAGACTTGTCGATTATCTTAATACAAGATTTGACTCAGTGCCAAAGCAACCACGCCTCTGTGTTGACGAACAAATGTGTAGCACAAAGATGAAACATCACTTACGACAATATATGCCCAATAAGCCACACAAATGGGGTATTAAGCTGTTCGTTTTGTGTGATTCATATGGCTATGCATACCGATTCGAAATTTATAGTGGAGCAGGCGATAACATTGTCTTACCTGGTCACCCAGATCTTGGTGCTTCGGCCAACATAGTAGTACGTTTGACCAAAACAGTACAAAGCTTTAAGCACCACATCGTTTACTTTGATAATTTTTATACCTCTTTGCCTCTAATGGTATATTTGCGAGCAAAGGGTATTTATAGCCTTGGCACAGTACGTGCGAATCGAATCCCCAATTGCAAGCTACCTGACGATACAATCATTAACAAAAAGCCGAGAGGTTTTTCGGCTGAGTTCGTAGGCACGTCATACGGGGTAGAAGTCAGTAATGTACTTTGGAAGGATAACAAGGCCGTTCGCTTATTGTCAACTTACGTAGGTGTTAAACCGTTTGCTACGGAAAGTTTAAGTGAAAGAACACTTAAGACTGACCGTTATGACAGGAAGAAAAAGCAACATATTGAAATTGACTGTCCGCAAATAATTCGGGAATATAACTCACATATGGGCGGCGTTGATCTTATGGATGGACTTATGGGCCGTTATCACATCAAAGCTAAAACCAAAGATGCTGCTACTCGAATTTTTTATCATTGTATTGATATGGCAGCAACAAATGCTTATATTCTTTATAGGCGAATTCAAAAACAAAACGCAATCAGTGACAAATTGATGGAACTTCCCGATTTTCGCGAGTCAATCGCTGAAGGATTGGTGGCTTTTAGAAATAAAGCCCACGCAGGTCGTCCAGTCAGTACCGTATCTCTACAAGACCAGATGCAGTCACCATCTTTGCGAACAGATCGGTCACCTTTTTCACAATCCCCACGGGCCCGACCATCACAGCTTGAGCTTAAACTTGGAAAAAAATAGCGGAATTACGTTTTGACCAAGTCAACCACTTACCAAATTGGTTGGATCGGGACAATAAGAGACGGTGCAAGCTCTGTAAATCATCACAAACGCAATGCATTTGTGAAAAATGTAATTTACATCTATGCTGCACATCAACAAAAAATTGTTTTAAAACATATCATATGAATAATAAAAATTAACATTTCTATTAAATACGTTTTTTTTTACTCTTAGATGCCCAAGAGTGTCTTGAGACACTTATTACCTTTTTTGCACCTGACGGCTAAACAAAAACTTCTATATTTTTTCTGAGTTCATTTTTGAGTTTAGAAGCCTAAATTTACTTAAAAAAAAATTGTTCCATTTATTTTCCTCCAATAGTTTAGAAAACAGCATTAGAGGGTTAACAAAGCTTTAAATTAAATTTTTTTTCCAGGAAAATTAATGTATCTTGAAATGTTTGTTTTATATTCTTTCTAATTTCTACATATTTTTGTTTCCTTTCTTTAGTGCATTTCATTTTCTTTTGTTTTATCGGTGCTTAATAAGTTTTATTTTATTTTTGTATATTTATATATTTTTCCTAAATTTGTACAATTTTTGGATTAAAAGAGAATTTTGTTTCTTCACTCAAATTTCTTTGTGCACTGTTAATTCGAATAGTTTCATTACATTTTTAGACCCCGTACTCTTTAAAAAAGAGTAAAGGGGGTCTATTAAGTTTGTCAGAAGCGAGATGTGCGTAACAGGCAGAAGGAGGCGTGGCCGACCCCATAAAGTATATATATTCTTGATCAGCATCAACAGCCGAGTCGATATAGCAATGTCCGTCTGTCCGTCCGTATGAACACCTGGATCTTTTAAACTACAAGAGCTAGAGACACCAAATTTGGAATGTAAGTCCGTTATTTTCTCGAGCAGATCAAGTTTATTTCAAATTGTTGCCACGCCCCTTACCGCCCCCGCAATGAGCAAAAAACCAGACACACCTCGAAAAAATTTGTCTTTTAGGCGAATATCTCAGTAACTATAGCACTTAGGAGCACAAATTTCTTAGAGACAGCCTTAGTATAATGTCGTTCAAAATTTTGAGCTGCCACGCCCCCTTTTCTCATAGGAACTAAAAGACTCTCCAGATTCAATGCCTTTTTGAAGGCATAAATCAAATAGTACAGTGTTGTAATTTAACATACGCTTAGAGACTTACTATTTCTAACTTTCCTGAAAGTGGCATCAAAATCCTATGTCAAACAACAGAGAAATTACGGTTCAAAGTCCAAGTTATTTTAAAGCAAAACCACTGCATGCGCGCAACACATACAAACAAACACAGAAACATACAAACATATGTTCGAACGTTTTCTCTACCTGCTTTGGCGGCAGCTCTGCCCGGAGCCGCTGGCCGCGCCGAACAATGCTATGCATACACACATATGTATGAGCACACATACATATTTGCAAATAATCTGAAGAATGATAGAAGAGGGTCGTGGTGCAACTGGTAGAGTTGCGACGCAATATGGAACATTCGTATGGATCGCGGGTTCGAATGCTGACAATGACGATTGTTAATTTATTTACTTTTTAATTTTAATTCAAAATGTAAATATTTCATTATAAATTTTTTAATTTCATTTTAAAATTTTAACTTTAATAAAATGGGCACTACTATGGGAGTACGGGGTCTTTTACAGTCGGCTCGATCGACTGTAGCTTTTCTTACTTGTTTTTTTTATTTTTTTTTAATCCTGCACTATGTTACTTTTTATATCTTTACAAAAATATCGCTTGTAAGTTAGTACTCAATATTGGAAAAGATTAGCATGGTGACTTAGGTTAAGCCCACAGGTATTTCAGATTTACTGAAATCATTTTTTTTAGGCACTTACATGACAAAATTCCAACCTTGAAAGTCCTTCCATCGGTGGTGTCGTTTGATTTAGCAGGTTAGGTTAGTATGTTGTATTTAAATGTACATGCGATATTGCAGAACGGTTCGGTGCACAAAGAACACATTTGATTTTATAATTGAAAAATCCAAAACTATTTTTAAATAAAACAAATTGTAAGTTCTTGAACGTTACAATTTATTGTTGGACTTAGCAATCGCGGAAAGGCTTGGCAGCGTGTGTGTGGTTACAGCGAGACGAAAACGAACTAACTGCTGCTCGCGACAGCCGCATTGCCGACTACAAATTCGACTTACACACTAGCTTAAGTATAAGAGTTCAATACACTACTGGACAATTCAATAATATCGTTCAATTAAGCTTATCCTAACAATTCAATATTTTCCTTATTTTAACTCATTTTTATGATCCAACATTCCGGCCACCTTGAAGGGATCGCCTTCAAATCCGTGGTAGCCCTGGCGTGAGCGCTTCTCCAGTGTCCAATGGAGTCAGCGGCTTTAAGTCGAGGATGGCCACCACGTCGGTCAGGTGCGGTCGAAAATCACCCTCTGTGAGCGTCGCGTTGCTGATCTACATCATGACCAGGTTCCTCACGAACATGTGTCGTCTTCTCCAAGTATCGCCGGACTGGCGTGCCACGTCGAGCAAATAAGTTTTTTTACTGTGGAAATAAGAGGTTTAGTGAATCGTGCTGTAAATTCAATATGAACAGCCTTTGATGCAAAACACAAGAGCACCGCAATATACACTTTTGGCGGGGCTCGTCCTCTTGTTTTTATCAACACATTTGTGGGACCACACAAATTTCTACCTACATGAATCAAAAAGAGTCGTCTTACATAATCGTCCGACTTTTGAATACAAATAGTCAGCGAGTGCAAACTTGCCAAGCTATCTAAGCAAACGAGTACAGAGTATTCTTTTAACCCTTGAGGCCAATGTCGTTTTGCCTTGCAACGATGCCGAACGAACTGATCAAGTTTCTGAACGCCACACTCTTTTGACGACAAATCGGTTGGATTTGATGATGTCGTTCCATGTCTCCAAGATACATTTTTGGCCATCTCTTTGATGCCTGCAACTTGATTGGCTACAAATGTTGTTAGTATTGAAGGGGAAGTTTTTACACAATGTAGTGCGGTTCTGAATCATTCCCGAAACCCGCACTCTCGATTCGACATCGGTTCAACGCGTATATTTGGGCTAACATATACGCGAAAGATTCGAACTTAATTTGGCGAAGTTACCAACCAAGTGATTCCAAAACGTATCCAATCTTGGTGTCCATTTTATGCCAAGCGTTCTTGTCGAATCGGCATCATTGGAAATCCAAAGTTTCTCATTTCCGCCTTCTTCTAATACTTTAGAATGGTTTGACAACCATTTTGCCAATTGAAATTCGCCCGTTTTGATATCTGTCGTGAGGGCAGGTCGGTTCAGACGGAACCTAGAAAATGTACAAATTAGATTCCTCTGACTAGCAGGTCCCACCACTACTACTCAAAGTTTGGTGGAATTGCTATCAGGCCTCAGGACGCACTGGTGTGAAAGTGTGTAATGTGGTCCTGGTGAAACTTCTATATCTATGAACATACGACCAGGGTCAAGATTAACGTTCATGAAACTCAAATATACATTTTGGACTCCCAAATTCGTGGAAAGTTCATGTCTCTTTCCAATTCGTGACGTCTCCAGCACTTTGGGATCAGTCATAAAAGACAAATTAAACCCAAATTGTCCAGTCGGAAATTTACGAACGCTGTCCCGAAAGCCTTGTTTGCAAAAGATGTGCTCCGCATAAAGATTTTCGGACACACTTGTCTTTGGGACAGCTTCAACTTTACAGTGTCGATCTACACTGTCTTTAAGACGAACATCTTGTCTATGTTGCATCACTTAGCAACATATTGGGCTTTTGGTAAACATTTTCTTGCACCGCCCTGATGCCACCCAACCAAACAACGTCTTTGGTAGTAATGGACCACCCTTCGCCAGTCGAATTCGTCCATTACAAAGCATTTCGAAAAATGAGTCGGCTCCCAGAAGCATATCTATTTGCTGGGGTTTATAGAATTCAGGGTCAGCCAGTTCGACGTTTGCTGGAATCTTCCACCGATTAATGGGAAGATCACAATCTGGCTGCCTGCTACAAATCGATTTCAGCACCCAAAACTCGGTGCTGAACTGATATCTCGATACACGAGACGAAACTATTGTCGATACTTTTGTTTTTGCAGTCAATCTCGATTGTCAAACCGACTTTAGGGTTAAGCTCCTGTTGTTGCGTTGAAGGCGCAAGGCTTGTGCGAGATCTTCCGTCATAAAGTTAACTTGAGAGCCTGAATCCAACAAGACTCTAGCATTTCGATTCTGACCGAATCTATCTCGAACTATAACAACTGCCGTTGCAAGAATTACCTGATCGGTTTCGCTAGCAACATGATCAACATGGGCAGGATGAGCAGAAGCTTCTGATCTTTCTATGGCTGCGCACTTATGTAGGAGAGTATTGTGTGGGCGAGAACGCACTCTACACTTTGACGCAGTGCAATTGGACACTCTGTGTCCCGAATGTAAACAATTTATACACAGTTGACTGGACTTCACGAAATTAAATCTGTCGTCAACTGGCAGTGCTGCGAACAGTTTCCAATCATATGGTTTTCACCGCAACACTGGCATGTGGGTTCAACTTCTTTCTCAGCATTCGTACACGAAAACGACGATTGTTTAGCGTGTTTTATTTCAAACGTTTGCTTCATCCTAGACTTTGAACTTTCTTCAGCAGACAAATGCTGATATCGCCTGTTCAAAGCCGCAACACAGTCAGCCCATTTCGGCAATGTGTTATAATCAAGTTGTTCATCATACTTCGACTTTGTATGAGGATCTACCTTTGACATGACTATATGAATCAAGATTGCATTTGTAAAATCTTGTTCATCTCCAACGGACATTAACGACTCAAATATTGCCGATACCGAGTCAACCATTGTTCGAATTCCAATGGCCGATGGCTTAGACATCGGCTCAATGTCGAACAACTGGGCGAGAGTGTAAAAAAGATCAAGCATTTGTTGTCGTATACTCGACTTAGACTCTCTAACGCCTTTGGGTAATTGGCATCAGATACCTGAAAGGCTCTGATGGTACCTAATGCCTCATCAGATAAGCACGATAACAAATGATTGAACTTTTCAATATTTGAAAGCGAGCGATCCGAGTCTACTAAGCTCTGAAACAGACCGATAAATTGCCTGTATTCCGAGTGTTTACCGCTGAATTTCGGCAACTTTAATTTGGGCAAGTGAGAATGGTGAGAATGCTGAGGTACGTTTTCTGCTGCTTGATGCGCACTTAGGGCTGACATGTATGAAGACCGTGCCAAAACACATGTTTCCTCAAGCATTGCACGGCTAGTATTATCAGGATCTATTGCATCGATCTCTGACTGCAGATCCATAGCTTTGGCAATATACGAATTTAGTATATCTAGCCGGCACTGAACCTCAAATTTACTTGGAGTCACCATTTTATTAATGAGTGAACTCCTTTGGCGCTCTATGTCGCTCTCTACCTTTTCTAGTTTCACGAACAATTGGGTTAAACGCGCACTAAGGCAGCTCTCGTCGACATCCACAACAGTCTCATTGTGATCTACTTTGTGCGCCCTATTGACTAATTTAATTGACTCTATTTGAATGCACGTAAGTGTACTAACCCAGTAATAATCAGCCGATAAAGAAACTTGGCTGAGAAAGATAATCAAATAATTAAAGATAATCAGTTGATTAAAAAACAGTTGACGATCAATATAATTTAAGATGTAAGATGGAGAATATTGAAGATAATCAACTGACTAAATAACTTTCTTGAATAATAGAGATAACAGCAATTAAGAAAACCAAGTGTATGCAGATAAGAGCTGACAGTTGTCAACAACAACAAATAACTATCTACGCAAACGCACCCGCACAAACGATAATCAGCTGACTAGCGATGTTCGCCTGATAAGCAATATTCGGCTGATTCGACTGAACGCTATGAACAACAATAGGTTAGGTTAGGTTAAGCCGGACGTCCTCGAGGTACAGAGCATAGGCCAGTTATGGCCCTTAGTCGACCGGTTGGGGGAGGATTACCACGGCTTGAGGTCCTGTAGAATCTGTGCGCGCTTCGCAAACGCTAGCAGGTTACTTGCGGGTATGTTGGAGGCTTCCATCAATGAGGGGAGTATTGAGTTTCCTAGGCACCTAAGCCTCGTGCGCTCTAAGGCGTGGCAGTGGCATAGGAGGTGCTCTAGCGTCTCTGAAGAGTCTGGGTCATTGCATTTCCTGCAATTGATACTGTTGGTTATTCCCAGCTTAGTTGCATGTGCGGCAGCTAGGCAATGACCAGTGAGTATCCCGACCATCATTCTGCAGTCTTTCCTGGGGAGGTGCAGAATATATTGCGATAGTCGAGAGTTGATGTTTTTGCACATGATCTTTGCAATTCTGCATGTGCGGGTGTTTCGCCATCTATGGCTGATTTGGTTGTTGGTGCTTCTCTCCAGATCACTATGTAGTGATCTTAGGGGGATGTCCACCTGTTCTGTCCTGTTAATTGGTAGGTCAACGCCTGCCTTTGCCAGGATGTCAGCCTCCTCGTTTCCTGGTATGCCCTGGTGGCTGGGTACCTAGTAGATGTGTACTGATGTTGTCGTACGTAATTCATCTAGTGCTTCAATGCTCACCCAGACCATCCGGGAATTGAAAGTAGACGACATCATGGACTTAATCGCTGCCTGGCTATCTACCAAGATGTTGACTTTATGGTAGTTGGTACTGATTTGTTTTGCGGTTTCTGCTGCTTTTCCAATCGCAAAGACATCCGCTTGGAAAATGCTACAGTGGTCTGGTAGCTTAAATGTGAGCTTAAGGCTGGGGTTTTCGCAATAGACAGCGGCTCTCACTCCTCCCTCCATTTTAGAGCCGTCTGTGTACATGCTGAGCTCAGTGTGGTTGTAGCGACAGCTTTTCCAATCATCGGGCCCAAGGTGTGCCTTTATGTGGGCTTCGAGTCTGTTTTCGGATTTGATATAGTCTGAGCGTGATGTCATGCTCCTCCCTATAGAGCTGTGCCCGTAGCTTCGTAGCGCCATGTTGCCCAGTGCTATAAGACGTTGGGCCGACTTTGTTGCTACTAGTTTTGCTTGTAGATCCAGGGGAGGTAATCCCGTCAGGATCTCTAGTGCCTTCGTTGGGGTGGTGCTGAGTGCGCCCGTAATACAGATTAGTGACTGACGCTGTACCCTTTCCAATAGGGCGAGATATGTTTTCTTTTCTGTAGCAGCCCACCACACAAGAGCCCCATAGAGCAGTGTCGGGCGCACAACTGAGATATATATCCAGTGCATAAGTCTGGGTGACAGGCCCCATGTGCTGCTTAGCATCTTCTTGGATGCGTATAGCGCCATGGTGGCCTTCTTCACCCTTTCTTCCACATTGGCTCTCCATGTCAGTTTGCTGTCCAGCACTGTTCCTAGGTACTTAATGCGGGTGCTGGGCTTGAGTTGTTTGTCGTTTAGTTTCGGGGGAGTCCAGTACGGTACCTTGTACTTCTTGGTAAAGAGGATGAGGTCCGTCTTTTTGCATTTATATGTAGTCCGGCGTTCTCCGCCCATTTACATATTTCCCTGAGGGTCAGTTCCATTATGGAGCTGAGAGTCGATGGGCATACTCCCGTTATAATTATACCTATGTCGTCCGCATAGGCAGTTATTTTAGGGGCTCTTCTATCAAATCTCTTAATTAGATCGTCGACAACTAGGTTCCATAGAAGGGGAGAAAGGACTCCTCCTTGAGGGTTACCCCTGTTCGCGATTTTTGTTGTGGTTGCAGTGCCCCATTCTGATTGAACTCTCCTGCAGTTCAGAATGTTTCCAATCCAGTTGGAGAATTGGTAGTTGTTAGCTGCTCGATTATGACCGATTCCAGGTTGGAACAGAAGTTCCTCCAGGAGTTTCTTTTGGCTTTCCTGATTTTGGACTTGTACGTTCTGAGCGCGACTTTGTATTCGTCGTGGATAATGTCCATACCGGTCTGCTTTGCAAGTTTAAACAGATCCTTAGTATTTGTTCTCTGTATTGAGAGCTCGGAGTTCCACCATAGTGGTTTCGATCTCGATTTGCATTTGGATGTCCGGCATGCGCTGTTGTAGGCATCAAGCAGAGTTCTATTGACAATCGACATTGATTTCTCAATGTCTTTTGCAGATCTGATGTTGTCTGGTGGGCTGAGTTTTACTGCCACAAGACTCCTGAACTTGGCCCAGTCAGTGTTCTTGGGGTTCTTAAACTGGGTTGGTTTGGGGTTGTGGTCAAAGTCGCATTCAAATTGAATGTACTTATGATCAGAGAATAAGGGTTTGCCTAGGACCCTCCAGTTTGTTATTGCTACACCTGTTGCGAGTGTTAGGTCAAGAACGTTGGACGAAGTGGGACCTACGTATGTATGTGCCTCCCCTGTGTTAGCGATACTTAATGTTGTGGTTAGTAAGAATTCAAGTAACGACTCACCCCTGATGTTGGTGTCGGTTGATCCCCATACGCAGTGGTGTCCGTTGGCGTTTGTGCCGACTACCAGATGCAAGTTGTTATTGCGGGTGGTCTCAGCCACAAGTCTCACCAGTTCGTTCGGTGGTGCTGGCAGGTCGTGAGCCATATAGCAGGATGGATCCACCATTACCGCCGTTAGGTCATCAGTGCTGTAATTAGACATGAGATAAGCGTGGAGACCTTTCCGTACAAGTACGGCAGTTCTTGTTCTGCTTACCGTTGTGATGTTAAACGCATTGTAGTTGTTCGACCTTAGTCCTACCATGTAACCGGAGGCAATCCACGGTTCTTGGACTAAGGCCACATCGACAGGCCCTTGCTCTAGGGTCATAAGGAGCTCCGTCGATGCCAACTTGCTCTTATGCAGGTTTATTTGCAGTACCCTCATGTGTGTGGGTTACTGCATCACCCTCTGCGGACGGGTTGACTATAACCTTCAGGTCTCCGTCCTCGTCGTCGTCCGCTTCCTCATCGGAAGCTATTTCCAGTGATTAGGTGGCTTCGAGGACCGATTCAAGTCCCAGGTCCTTCTCCACCTCCGCAACCTTGAGTGTGTGCGTATCCTTGTCTCCGGGATGACGCTTCTTTAGGCGAAGGTATACGCTACCAACACCCCAAGCCATCTTCCCAAAGCGTGGGTACAGCACGTCTTCCGCCTCCTTGTTGATCTGGAGGATCACACTCTGGCCCCCCTCTGATGAGGAGAAGGGACCAGCATGTAATACCTTCCAGTCACTGGTTGGCACGTCATTGTTTTGCCTCTGTAGCAGGCGCAGGGCTTGTTCGGCTTTGACCGCGATAGGGAAGAGAACTTTTGCCTTTGGTTTAGACGGGATATTTTCCCTGTAGACCACCTCCAGCAAAGCTCCATCCCATACCGCTCCAAAGGTCGGGACTACCCTTTTCAGCCAGCTAAGTGTTGGCTCGTCATTGCATTTGAGGATTTTTGCACAGTTCAGCCACCCAGCCCCATCAAAGGTAGGCATGGGGGCCTCCGGATCCTCCTCCAGTCGTTCCATCAGCGACTCGACCAGTTTCTCGTGGACGATTTTCCATCGTTCCTCCGAGATCCTGCCGTTTTCCTCGCTGCGATCGATCAATGCCACGATCAGGTGCCGCTGCACGACATCTCTCATCGAGGCCTTTTTGCGTCTTGGTCCCTCTGCCGTTTGCAGTCGGGAGCATCCTTGCTCGCGTTGCTCTCGGCTGAGCGTTGCCTCTTTTCGGCCATCATCTCCTCGACCTTGTTGGCGTACCCACTTGTCGTTGCTCGCATTTGCGGCAACTGATCGAAGTGGCGACGGCTTTCTTCGATCCGTTGTTCGGCCCAGGCTAACTTAGATTTATCCTCAGCGGACAAGTCTGTTTTGCCTTGAAGCCGACCCTGGATCTTCAGAGCCGCCTTGTATTGCGCCTTAGCCTTGTGCCCTTCTCTGGTTCGCTTGGGCCCTTCCCTACGCAGGGTGCTGGAATCCTGAACCGGGGAGCGCAGTAGGCTCTCCTCTTCGGTCTTCGTCACTGACGCAACGCTCTCCAGGTCCGAATCTGCGTCGATTCCGGCACCTGTGCGGGTCAGCTTGTGCTTGTTGTTGTTGGCAGTCGTAGTACAACTGACATGGCCTGCTCCCGCTACATCGGAGGTGTGACCACTGGCGACACGCAGAGAGGATTTCTCCCCCCCGTGCCCGCCGGTGGTAGCGGTCACGCCTTCCACCGGCCTTTTGGGCTGACATCCCAGCCCGAGTTGACTCCTTTATACGACTTTCCATGGTAGTCCATGACTGGCTATTTTGATTCGGGTGACCAACCCTAGTGTTTTATGCCTACCACCAGGCACCTCTAGCCATGACGTGTTTTCGGTATTCTTGACATGCCAAGGCATGCCAAGATACCGAACCGCGTCTTCGCTAGACACTGCATCGCCTCAAGAACAAGTGACAGTGCACCGTCCCTAGACGATGCAGTGTCCATTGCCCAGCCAGCACCCTCGAGGAGGGTTCAACTAGAGGATTTTGCCAACAATAACAGCGCAACAAATGCGTATGCGCAATCTAGCAACAAAAAACTAAAGGGCTTGCAGGTAGGCACGATGCGATCTACGCAACAACAACTAAAATGCTTGCAGTCACTCAACAACAACAACTAAAATGTTTGTTGTTTTAATCAGCGAACGTTTGTACGTTTGCTAGCGCTTATGTATGTAAGCAGCGTTGACACAAACAAAGTAAAGCAAAATCAAAGTAAAACACAAACAAAGTACAAGTTAACTACCGCAAGCTTAAGCTCCACAGCTGTATGTATGTATGTATGTAAACGCGATCTGTGCTTTACTTATGTTCAAATTGTGAATAGCAGAGAACAAAGGTCAAAAAACCCACCACCGAATGTATGTAGATATAGGCGAATAGCGAAATTAAAGAGGAACGGCGAACGTTGATATGTATATATAACTATGTTTATTTGCACAAGTTAAGTGTTTTGTTTTATTTATGTATATTTATTTGATTCGGTTTGTGTGTTTTGCATCAAATTGCCTTTTTAAATCACAAATATATCAGTGCCGAAACGCAATGTCTAATGTGCAACAAATGGAGCAATACGTTCTATGTTCTCCTGCACTGACTCGTTTGGGTACTGTTACCTGATCAACAGAAGAGTCGCTCTTAGGCTCAATACTGGGTATTATCTCCAATATGGGTGTCTTTAACTCCTGGCTGTTCAAATCCAGAATTCCCCTATGGTCAACAGCTCCAGGGAGATCCAGCAACGAGTTTATCGATACCGACACACACTACAACCAAGCCTTGAAATGTCTTAACGACCAACGAACGCGATTGAAAGTCCCTGCTCGGGCGCCAATGAAAAATCCAAAACTATTTTTAAATAAAACAAATTGTAAGTTCTTGAACGTTACAATTTATTGTTGGACTTAGCAATCGCGGAAAGGCTTGGCAGCGTGTGTGTGGTTAAAGCGAGACGAAAACGAACTAACTGCTGCTCGCGACAGCCGCATTGCCGACTACAAATTCGACTTACAGACTAGCTTAAGTATAAGAGTTCAATACACTACTGGTAAATTCAATAATATCATTAATTTAAGCTTATCCTAACAATTCAATATTTTTTTCTTATTTTAACTTATGTTTATGATCCAACAATAATAATATAATATATAATTTTTTTTCAATTTTCTTTTTTTTTGACAAACATTTCAAGCAAAATTCAATTCAACTAACTTTAATTAATCTTTTTTTTCAAGTACTTTTCGTTTCTTTCTCTCATTTTACGTTAACAGGTGGCACCAATATATGCCAAATTTTCGCTATGTCAGTTTTTCCAGTTTAGGGTTATTGCCAAACTTTAGGCGGTTCGTTTAGATTGTCTTTCTTGTTATTTTTTTTTTTCTATTCGGTTAAAGCACTAGCACGACATTTGGAGCTTCAATCGATGGTACGGGCGTCACAAGACGGTTAATTTATCCTGGAGGCACTTTAAAGGGGACAAGCCTGTCCTTGGAGTGGCTGGCAGAGTCACTGTGCACTCTAAGATCGGGTTCCGCATCAGATATCTAAGACAGACAATAATGGTGCGCATATAACGCGCTCCAAAGAAATAATTATGCCCGCACCAATTGCTGGCAATATCAGGCTTTAATTGCCAAAAGCAATGATGCTGAAGGGGGGGGAACGTATTATGCTCAACCCCCGGCTGAGAAACGAAAAAACCGATTAATATGACTGATATTTGCTAAAGAAATATTCAATCGATTGCATACCTTTTACTAAGCAAAACTCACTATGCTTAAATTGTGGGCCTCCTAAGGTCCAAGTGCGTCGATGGCTGCGGATTACTCCAACGCAGCTTACAGATTGGATTGCACCAATCTAACCTTTAATCCCCGACTTCGAACTTTAATCACAACACTAGCACTGACTTGGCTGGCTTCAAAGGCGGAAAACAACGATTTTGGCCTCCAATTAGAATATATAGCGTCCAATTCCATTGAAAAAATACAAAGCTCTCTCACGAATGTGCAAAGTTGGCTGCGCTGCTTAGCAACATAATTAGCATGCGTGCGCAGCTAAGAAGCTTTTATGCAGCAGCCAAAGCTTACGCTGCGGTTGCAGAACTGGGTCGAAGCTCTCGGATAAAGCTTTCGGATAATGTGCAGCGAAATCAAAGCTTTTGATAATTATTGCTATTGATCAATCGTTTTGCATGTTTTGTATCTATAGGTTGCATCTTTGAAATTCTTTGACTATATGACGACCATTACAAACTTTCTGAGATGCACCTCAAACAAGCACTAGGACAGATACGTCAAGTGCCTACCTTCGATGGAAAAACGGTGGAACTCACTGCCTTTATAAGAAGGATTGATTTCATTATGCAACTTTACCCGACCCAAGATGTAAGACAGCACAGTGTTCTATTCGGAGCAATAGAAATGCAGACATCTGGAGTAGCCAAACGTGTTTCCCAATTGACAGCAGCCACCAAGTGGAGAGACCTGAGGAATGCTGAAAAATCCAAAACTATTTTTAAATAAAACAAATTGTAAGTTCTTAAACGTTACAATTTATTGTTGGACTTAGCAATCGCGGAAAGGCTTGGCAGCGTGTGTGTGGTAAAAGCGAGACGAAAACGAACTAAACTGCTGCTCGCGACAGCCGCATTGCCGACTACAAATTCGACTTACAGACTAGCTTAAGTATAAGAGTTCGATACACTACTGGACAATTCAATAATATCGTTAATTTAAGCTTATCCTAACAATTCATTATTTTCTTTACTCTAACTTATGTTTATGATCCAACAAATGCCTTGATCGATGAATTTAAGACACAAACATCGTATGAGGAAATATTGAAACGGTTATACAACACCAATTATTATAATAGTATCCGTAAGTTTGTAGAAGAATTAGATTATAAATCTTTTATAATATCAAATAAGCCTATGTTTGAAAACCAACAACAAAACACAATATTATACACAAACGCAATGATCAATACTATTAAAGATGTTATCACCACGAAACTACCTGTTGTAAAAGGTGCTCCAACAAACAGATGCAGTTGGGACAAATTATACGATATTCGGTTTTATTTTCATAACCTTGGTGGCACTTCTTCACTGTGCGAGCAATAGAACAAAAGTGAGAGACTTACATACTATTCGATCTGGCAACGCGCCTCCCAGCTTATGGCAGCGCCCGCCAATATAAAAGCTTGGCCAGAGTAGGAACGACGATCGGTTAAGTTACTACCCCAATCTGAATCGACCACGCCATACAGTTCGTTTCCCGTCTTCCGGAAGAAAAGCCCAGTCTTCTTTGTACCGCTTAGGTACCTTAGTATGCGTTTCGATGCCTTCCAGTGTTCAACCGTGTAGTTTGAGTTGAACTGGCTCATGAAGTTCACAGTGTAAGCTATGTCTGGGCGTGTTGTAACTGAAAGAAACATTAAAGAACCAATTAAGCTTTGATATGGATACTTCTCCATCTCCTCTTGGTTTGCTTCATCAGGACGTCTCAATACAGATGGTGTCATTGCAGGTTTGCAGTCAGCCATACCGAATTTCTTCAAAATGGCATCAATGTATTTCTCTTGAGAAAGGAATACTCGCTGTTCCTTTCTATTCTGGTTGAACTCGATACCCAAACACGTCTTCACTGCACCAAAGTCTTTCATTTTGAAGTTCTTACAGAGATGCGTCTTCGTTTGCTGTATCCATTTCGGGTGATTTGAGGCCAACAACAGATCATCAACGTATATCGTGACTACTAAAAGTTTTCCCTTTTCGCGTTTGATGAACAGGCAGGGATCCTGTTCTGTTGCTTCTAGTCCAATTTCCTTAAGCTTCGTTGTAAGTTTCCAGTACCATCTTAGTCCAGATTGGCGTAATCCATATAAGGCCTTCTTTATGATGCACACCGGATCCCTGAACTCTCTTAATGCTTTTCGCCATTGCTTTGCTGATTCTATATACTGTGGATCCTGTCGCTGCTGCTTCGTCCCCATTTCAGTTCCAGACTCCAGTTTTTCCATAAAATCGTTGAAACTTTCTAAAATATCCATAAATTCCTTGTCCTCCAGTTCTCCGTTTAGGTAGGCTGTAACCACGTCCATTTGATGGATTTCCAGATCGTGCTCGGCTGCTAGGGCTGCTAGTAGTCTGACTGATGTAAATCGCGCCACAGGCGAATAGGTTTCGTTGAAGTCTTCTCCAGGCATCTGTGCATATCCTTTAGCAACTAGTCGAGCTTTCTTCTTACCTGAAGTGCTGCCATCATCCTTTGTTTGGAAAACCATCTTGTTTCCAATTACTTTGCGATCTTTGGGACGTTCAGCAATTTGCCAAGTCTTGTTGAGAACTTGTGCCATAAACTCGTCTTCAATGGCTTTTGTCCAGCTTTCTGCCTCGCTACAGTTTTGGGCTTCTTTTATGGTGGCTGGAACACTTGTGACTGCAGTAAATGCCATCTCACATTCTTCAAATGTGTCCTCTGCTGAAGAATCAGTGCTTAACTGTTGCTCTTGGTTGTTCTCGGGTTCTTCCTGTCTGGCTTGCTGATAAACTTTACGTGGTCTGCCCCGCTGACCAGTTCTTATCTTCTTTGGACGCCCTTTACCATGTCTCACCGGCTGAGGTACCTCTTCGGGAACTCCTTCGTCGCTCGATGATCTATGTTCTGGCTCGTCAGCTTTACTGTTAACCTGGATATTGACTCCATTTTCCGGATCAGCATAGAATTTCTCAAATTCGCCTTTGAATCCAGATCCGCTCATGAATTTCACATCCTTGCTGATTATCACTGTACGCTTATCACGTTGGTACACCCGATACGCTTTGGACTCTGAGGCGTATCCAAGCAAAATACATTCTTCTGACCGTGATACGAACTTGACCTTATTTTTATCCTTGATTAAAGCAAATGCCCTGAAACCAAACGTGCGTATATACTTCACCGTAGGGACCTTACCAGTCCAATATGTATATGGCAATTCTCCAGACAAAGCTCTGGTGGGGCATCTGTTGCGAACGTATGTTGCCGTGTTTACTGCTTCAGCCCAGAATGATGGTGGTGCACCTGATTGCCTCATCATACACCTGTCTATTTCCACCAGATGCCGTTTTGTTGCGGCGTGTACGGTGCGGTCAGACGTCGGCTAATACCATGCATCTTTAAGTACTCATCGAAGTATCTGTCCCGGAACTCCGTTCCATTGTCGGTTTGTAACATCTTTATCTTGTGACCTGTAAGATTCTCAACAGAAGTTTTATACTCTTTTTAGCTTCATAAAGTAGATTGAGCAATACCGAGAGTAATCGTCAATAAATGTGACGAAATACTTGCATCCACTTATCGATTGAGTACGCATTGGCCCACATACGTCACTGTGAACAATTTCCAATATTACCTTCGATCTCTTTTCGGTAGCACTCTTGTAGTGATTTGCGGCCTGCTTTTCGCTGATGCAAATCTCACACTGCGATAACTTTGCGTTTTCCTTTATGTTCATTCCGTGTGCTTTTCCTGTTAGACACATATTTTTCAGGTCAATCGCATTTAGGTGACCCATTTGGCAATGCCACAGATCGACGTCAGATTCACTTGTATTTATATTGTTGGCTTCATGTTCCTCAGCATTTAACTAATATAAATTCCCAAACCTTTTAGCGCGAAGCCACACCTTTTGGTTTTTAACAATAACTGCTTCGTTCTTGCGAAAATGCTCTTCGTGGCCTCTATCCGTTATTTTTGCAACGGACAACAAATTTTGACGTAGATCGGAAACGTACAATACTTCTTTCAATGATATTTCATTTTTCTGCTTGTTTTCCTTTATTGCTATATTTACTTCACCTACTTCGTTCACCTTTGCGGTATTTTGATTTGCCATATACAGTGTTTTTATACTCTCTGCAAGAGTATATTGGGTTTGTGAAAATGTATGTAACAGGCAGAAGGAGGCGTGGCAGACCCCATAAAGTATATATATTCTTGATCAGCATCACAAGCCGAGTCGATATAGCCATGTCCGTCTGTCCGTCTGTCTGTCCGTCTGTCTGTCTGTCTGTCTGTCTGTCCGTATGAATAAACAGATTTTAGAGATGGTAAGAGCTACAAGTTCGAGCTTGGTCTCAATCGATCACATATTTAGTCAGTCAATACAAGAATCTTTTTTTTTTCGATGCCACGCCCCATTCGCCCACAATGAGCAAAAAACTAGACACACCTCGGAAAAAATCGGTGTTTTCGGCAAATATCTCAGTAACTATGGTACTTATGATCACCAATTTTGGTATGAAGGTTTCTAGCGTCAGCGTAAATGCATTGACATTTAAATTTTTGAACTGCCACGCCCCATTTTCCCACAATTAATAAAAATAATTATCAAATTTCGTTCCGTTTTTTAGGCTTTTGTTAATATAGTACAGTATTGTAATTTATAATTCGTGTGGACACTTACTATATCAAACTATCCTGAAAGGTGCATTGAAATCGCACTATAAACAACAAAACTAGAAGCGTTGCAATATTGATAACCGAATGCAATATCATGTATGAGTGCAAGTGAGAAAGAAACATACAAGCACATGTTTGAATGTTTTCGTTGCTTGCGTGGCGGCAGCGCTGCCCGCAGTCGCTGGCCGCGCTGAATACACACATACATACATACATTCATACATGTATATGCATCATATATTGGCTTTCGTATGTGTATTCGCATACAGACAAACAGATGTATTTGTGATTATGCTTAGATTGTTTTTGTTTCAACGTGTTTTAATGCAAGTACTACACATTGTAATATCTCTAGACCGATTTTAATAATTTAATCGGGAAAAAAGGCAGAGAGTATTTTACGGTCGGGCGTGCTCGACTGTACTTTTCTTACTTGTTTCACTTGGCTTAACTTGCTCAAACATTTCCCGATTTGAGCTCATGTGTGCCGTGCAGCCGCTGTCTAGACACCACATATTTCTTTTCCCCTCCGTGTTAAAAGCATGCTCACACAAGTTTAGAGCTTCCTTTTTGTTCTCGTCTTCTTTTCCGAATTTACCGTTTTTCACATTTTTCGCCGTCTCTTTTGTTCTATTTCTACAGTTACGAGTCAGATGTCCGACTTTTTCACAAACGAAACATTTTCGCGTTTCTCTTTGCGTTATTTCGTTTTTACCGTTGCCTTTGCGGCGGCTTGCATATAGCGCACTCTGCTCGTCTCTTTCGTTTTTGCTTTTACGCGCTTCTGACTCTTCTAATATTTTTACGCGATGAATATCGGGACTTGGCAGCTCATCCCGTGTTTCCATTGCGCATCGAAACGTCTCGTATGAGTCAGGCAAACTGTACAATAAGAGAATCGCGAGTAAATCGACGCCTATGGTTACACCGATTTCTTTTAATTTGTTCACAGCATCAAAAAACTCATTTATGTGCTGACGCGTGTCACTGTCCTCACTCATACGGTATAACGCAACTCGCTTGAGTAAACTTGCTTTTCGCACTGGACCTTTGGATTGAAATGTGTCTCTTAATTTCAGCCAACACTCCCTGGCCGTCTTACAGTTTTCTATTAACGCCAGTTCCGATGTACTGATCGACAGCAAAATGTCTGCATGTGCTTTTTCATCTTGCACTTCCCATGCTGACTTGTCGGGGTCAGTTTCGGGACAATTCTTCGAACCGCTCACATATGGCCATAAATCTTTTTTCACGAGAATAGCCCACATTTGCAATTTCCACGTATCGTAGTTCTCCGCGTTTAGCGGCTCAATTCGAATGAACGAACTTGCCATTTTTCACGGTTTTATTTGTTCACTCAATGTCTGACTCAACTTGCCACAAGTGTGTCTGGGCCCATAACCTGTTGTAAAAGGTGCTCCAACAAACAGATGCAGTTGGGACAAATTATACGATATTCGGTTTTATTTTCATAACCTTGGTGGCACTTCTTCACTGTGCGAGCAATAGAACAAAAGTGAGAGACTTACATACTATTCGATCTGGCAACGTTACAATACATTATGAAATTCATACAGCGTTGCCATCTTTTTACTTTGCCAAGAACTTAACAGGCGTTAATTTCAAACACTACCTGACAGAATATTTATGACCTTAGCTTGACATGACATTACCACTGTTTCAAAACTTTAAAAAGTAGCTCAACGTGAAGGACTTTACGAAAATGACTTTAACGAACGGACTTAACAAAGTAACGAAAATTCAAAATACAACAATCCTAATAATGACAACCGTGGAAAGGGAACTAATCAAAATTATTATCCAAGTCCTAATTATTCAAACTATTCAAACCCAAGCAATAAACCAAAAGAAAATGCTGTAAATAATCAAGCATTATATAAAGAATTCAAACAAAATCTTGATCAAGCTAGACAACAAATCCAAATGAATTACCACAATCAAAACCAAAGACCTCCGAATCCTGTTAAGAGACAGCGGGAAAATACAAGTGGTCACTCCAAAATGTAAATTTCCGAAAATTTTCATCAAGGAGCCTCGGACCAAGAAGAATGAATCCTTTCATTCGAGTAGTTATGAATGGACAGCACTTTAACTGTGTAATTGACACAGGTTCGTCCATCAATCTTATAAAACAAAATTTCTAAAACTTTCCCGTTAAACATTGCCAATTAAATGTGCAAACAATAATAACTATTCAATTAAAAAATTGTGTATCTTTTGCCCCTAGTAAACTTTGTCCCACTTACCAAATATTTTATCTTCACGACTTCTCAGAAAATTACGATATTCTACTAGGTAGAGAATATCTAGAATCATGCGAAGCAAAAATTGATTACAAAAAGAAAACAGTTATCCTAAATGAGCATTCATTTCAAATGAGATATGATCGTGAGGGTTCTGTTAAGGACAAGACTGCATTTCAATGCCTTGATCCGCCCCGAACAAATGATATAGCTGTTAATTACGCTATAAAAAATGAACTAAATGAAGCAAACCAATTTCGATTAGAGCATCATAACGATGAAGAAAAATCAAAACTTACCAAAATTCTTTATGAGTTTAGTGACATTCAGTACAAAGAAAGTGAAAATTTGACTTTCACCAGTACAATTAAACATGTCATCCAAACTAAACACGAAGACCCAATCAAAAAGCGACCATATAAGTATGCGCAAACATTCGACAAAGAAGTCGATAAACAAATTAGAGAAATTATTGAACAAGGTATAATTCGCAAATCAAACTCGCCTTACTGCTCACCAATTTGGATTGTGCCAAAGAAACGTGATGCATCAGGTAAAGAAAAGTTTTGTATAATTATTGACTATCAAAACTTAAATGAAATAACAATTGATGATAAATATCCTATTCCGATCATGGATGAAATACTAGACAAACTTGGAAAATGTCAGTATTTTACCACAATTGACCTTGCAAAAGGATTTCATCAGATACAAATGGAACCACTTTTGGGAATGCCTTTTGGGTTAAAAAATGCCCCAGCAACATTTCAACGTTGCATGAACAATCTGTTAGAAGATCTAATCTTTAAAGATTGCCTTGTATACATGGATGATATAATAGTGTATTCCACTTCGATGGAAGAACACCTTTTATCATTTAAAAAAAAGTTTTCACAAAACTTCGTGAAGCAAACCTAAAATTACAATTAGACAAATGCGAATTTCTTAAAAAAGAAACGGAATTCCTTGGACTTATAATAACGACAGAGGGAATTAAAGCAAATCCAACAAAAGTCTTTGCCATACAAAACTTTCCAATACCAAAAACACCCAAGGAAATAAAATCATTTTAGGTCTTTGTGGTTATTATAGGAAATTCATTCCTAACTTCGCACACGTTGTAAAGCCAATGACTTTAAAATTAAAGAAATGTGCATTTTTAAATACCAGCGAACCGAATTACATTTCTGCTTCTGAAAAATTAAAAGTACTTATAACGTCCGATCCAATATTAGTCTATCCAAATTTCGAGAAACCATTTTGTCTTACAACTGATGCCAGCAACATAGCTATTGGAGCTGTTCTGTCTCAAAATCATAAACCCATTTGTTTCGCGAGCAGAACTTTAAACGAACACGAAATTAACTATGCAGCAATTGAAAAACAAGTAAGATAAGTACAGTCGAGCACGCCCGACCGTATAATACTCTCTGCATTTTCCGCCGATTAAATTATTAAAATCGGTCTAGAGATATTACAACGCGTAGTATTTGCATTAAAACACATTGAAACAAAAACAATCTTAGCATAATCAAACATACAGTTGTTTGTCTGTATGCGAATACACATACGATAGACAATATATGATGCATATACATGTATGTATGTATGTACGTGTGAATTCAGCACGGCCAGCAACTGCGGGCAGCGCTGCCGCCACACAGGCAGCGGAAACATTCGAACATATGCTTGTATGTTTCTGTCTCGCTTGCACTCATACATGATATTGCATTCAGTTATCAATATTGTAACGCTTCTAGTTTTCTTGTTTACAGTCCGATTTTAATGCACCTTTCAGGATAGCTTGATATAGTTAGTCTTTACACGAATAAAAATACTCTACAATAGGAAGAAATGCCTTAAAAACGTATTGAAATTTGAATAGCTTTTTAGTTCCTATGTGAAAAGAGGACGTGGCAGTCCAAAATTTTTGATGGCATGGCATTTACTCAGTCTCTAGGAACCTGCGTACCAAAATTGGTGATCCTAGGTGCCATAGTTTCCGAGGTCTGTCTGGTTTTTTGCTCATTGTGGGCGAATGGGGCGTGGCATCGAAAAAAAAAAGATTCTTGTATTGACTGACTAAATATCTGATCGATTGAGACCAAGCTCGAACTTGCAGCTCTTACCATCTCTGAAATCAGTTTGTTCATACGGACGGACAGACAGACGGACAGACAGACGGACATGGCTATATCGACTCGGCTTGTGATGCTGATCAAGAATATATATACTTTATGGGGTCTGCCACGCCTCCTTCTGCCTGTTACATACATTTGCACAAACCCAATATACTCTTGCAGAGAGTATAATAACTTTTAGCCATCGTTTGGGCAACTAAATATTTTCGATCTTATCTCTACGGTAGAAAATTCGAGATGTTACTCAGTGATCACAAACCACTTGTTTGGCTTAGCAATATTAAAGAACCAAACATGAAATTGCAACGTTGGAAATTCAAATTAAATGAATTTGATTATCCTATTAAATATGTACCAGGCAAAGAGAACTATGTTGCAGACGCTTTAACCAGAATAAAAATTGAAGAAAACTTGTTAGGAGAAACTTCTGACGTAACTGTAGCAACAATCCATAAGGCCCAAGAGGACAACCAAAATCACATTTCACTGACAGAAAGACCAATAAACTATTTTAAAAGACAAATATGTAGAATTTGAAAAAAGTAACTTGAAAAACGTATACGTCACTAATTATTTTCATAAAACAATGTTACGACTCGGCTTGTCTTTCCTGGGGCTACCACGGCTAGCTCATTCGCCTCAGGCCTCATCGATTGTAGAACCTCTACATCGCCACTACTACACTCTACAAAACAATACCAACACTACACAACTATCGGCCATCTCTATCGGCCTCGATATTTTTTGCCGCAACGCACCACCCTACCTGTGGCGGCAACATTCAAATTGTTCCGTTGCGCCACCCATAATCAAAAGTCTACGCCAGCTCGCTTAATCCATGCTACGCAATCACCCCTCCCATCAACAAATTACTCACACATATTCATTTCGTTACCAATCAAATTATACATATTTATTCATATTAAATTTTCTAAACATAGTTTTCCTCATAGATATACTTCCCTATCTTATTTAGTTTTTACTTTTCATTTTACTTATATTTTATTTTATTATACCCGTTACTCGTAGAGTACAAGGGTATATTGTAATCGTTGGAATGTATGTAACAGGCAGAAGGAGGCGTGGCAGACCCCATAAAGTATATATATTCTTGATCAGCATCAATAGCCGAGTCGATATAGCCATGTCCGTCTGTCCGTCCGTCCGTCTGTCCGTCCGTCCGTCTGTCCGTCTGTATGAACAAAAGGATCTCAGAGACTATAAGAGCTAGAAAGGTGAAAGGGGTCGCAAATGAAAGGTACAATACCCAAGCAGTACAAGTTTGTTTTTGTTTTTTGACACGCCCACTTTAGGGCGTTCTATCTTCATATAAAGGAAAATGTACAGATAAGACTTAAATGTTTTAGTATAGAACACTTTTTTGTTACCAATGCTATCTGATCCAAATTTACACGGAGACTACATGTCTATGAAGTTCATATACTGACCAAGTTTGATCGAAATCGGACAACTATATCATATAGCTCCCATAGGGCCGATCGGTCAAACACCCTCTCCAAATATTAATTAGTATGAAAAAATTTTGCATTGACTAAGCTATCGTAATGAAACCGACACAAAATAAATGTATCAATAATATAAATATACTGACCAAGTTTCATACAAATCGGACTACTATATCGTATAGCTCCCATAGGGACAATCAGTCAAAAATTTGCTTTTAGTATGAATTTGTATGAAAATTTCCTGTATTTACCAAGCTATCTTAATGAAACTGATACAGAATAAATTTATCAATAACATAACGTTATAATGTGCCGTCTTCCGGTCGCTGTTGTATTGTTGTTCTCGTTGCCTGTTGTTGTAGTCGTCCCAACGGCCAGACGAGATAGGAGTTTGGTGTTGTTGTAGTTGTAACTGTTATAGTTGTTGTTATTGTTGTTGTTGCGTGTTAACGTTGTTATATTTGTTGTTGCGGCTGTCGCAAATATGTTGTTAATGTTTTTGTTGTCGTTGCTGTGATTCTTTTTTTTTTTTATCGCGGGATTAAGTGTTCTTATGTTTGTTGTTGTTATTGTTCTTTTTTATACTCTCTGCAAGAGTATATTGGGTTTGTGAAAATGTATGTAACAGGCAGAAGGAGGCGTGGTAGACCCCATAAAGTATATATATTCTTGATCAGCATCACAAGCCGAGTCGATATAGCCATGTCCGTCTGTCTGTCCGTCTGTCTGTCCGTCCGTATGAACAAACTGATTTCAGAGATGGTAAGAGCTGCAAGTTCGAGCTTGGTCTCAATCGATCAGATATTTAGTCAGTCAATACAAGAATCTTTTTTTTTTTGATGCCACGCCCCATTCGCCCACAATATGCAAAAAACCAGGCACACCTCGGAAAATATCGGTGTTTTCGGCGAATATCTCAGTAACTATGGCACCTAGGATCACCAATTTTGGTATGGAGGTTTCTAGAGACTGAGTAAATGTCATGGCATCAAAAATTTTGGGCTGCCACGCCCCCTTTTCCCATAGGAACTAAAAAACTAGTCAAACTTCAATACATTTTTTAGGCATTTCTTCTTATCGTAGAGTATTCTAATTTATAATTCGTATGGAGGCTAACTATATCAAACTATTCTGAAATGTGCATTAAAATCGGACTATAATCAAGAAAAGTAGAAGTGTTACAATATTGATAACTGAATGCAATATCTTGTATGAGTGCAAGCGAGATAGTAACATACAAGCACTTGAGCGGCAGCGCTCAATGTATGAGTGCAAGCGAGACAGAAACATACAAGCTCATGTTCGAATGTTTTCGCTGCCTGTGTGGCGGCAGCGCTGCCCACAGTCGCTGGCCGCGCCGAATACACACATACATACATATATGCATCATATATTGTCAAACGCATGTGTATTCGCATGCAAACAAACAGATGTATGTTTGATTATGCTTAGATTGTTTTTGTTTTAACGTGTTTTAATGCAAGTACCATACATTGTAATATCTCGATACCGATTTAATAATATAATCGGCGGAAAATGCAGAGAGTATTATACGGTAGGGCGTGCTCGACCGTACTTATCTTACTTGTTTTTAAGTGTCATTGGTTTATTCTGCTTTCGTTTGGTATTTGTATTACGTGTCGTTGCATCGTGGTTGTCTAATAAAAAACACGATTCAAATGTTTGTGTAATTTTGCATGTGTAACGTGTTTGCAATTGTTGCACATAAATATATTCAATTTGATATAGTCACTCGTATTATTCGTTGCACAGTGGTTGTTGTTGTAGTTTGTTCATTTCTTACGTACATGTGGTCGATTATTTTAATATAAATTAATTTTTTTATGGACGCACAAAAAACATAGCTAGGCTTAATACACGCCCACTCCAAACGGCACACCAAACGACACACCAAAAAAAAATCAACGGAGATCCGGCCACGCGACTATCTTAGGCCGATCTTGAAAAGCAACTCCCCCGTTGACTCTAAGGCCACTAGTTGCTATGCCAAATTCAAAATTGCATTCCTCTTTTTCCCTGTTCGGTGCAACGGTTCCTTAGAGTCAACGGCCGCCCCCGCTCAGCCACTATGATCTCTCACTCTCTCCCTCTCCCTTTCTTATACCTACTCTTATAACCTAACTCTTATAACCTAACTCTTATACTAATATCCATCCGTCCCGCCAAGTATGGCCACCTCCAGCTGAGCAGTGTGCGATGAGTTCTCAACACTTATCGATATTCCGATTCTGCTCAGCCCCAGATGCAACATCATTCGAAGATTTGCACCCGGCTCGCAGGAGTTTACACCCGCGCGGGAAGTGGTCCCAATATTCGAGCGCATGGGTGCTGTCCGCTCTGGGTATGCCGCGCCCAACGTAGGCCATCGCCCAAACCCTGAGTCTCATTCTCTACCGACTGAGCTAGCCGGAATTACAGTCGGATGTCTTTGGCGTGAAAGACACCTATCGGTCGCCCACTCTCGTTCTCCAGTTCGAACATGTTTGCGCCCACTGCTCGTATGACGCGAGCTTTCAGGAACTTTCGGGCGAATTTTGCATTGAACGCAATTAAAATTGCTCAATACAAAATTACGCCGAAAGACCTCCTGCCCTGGAACCAAATGGAGTTCTCTTGCTCGTTCATTATAGCGCAGCCTGCTCCGCTCATACGCCTGATGAAGATGTTTCTGAATTTTTTCCTGGATGAGCCGTTGCTTATCGGCTCGGCCTAACGTAGCTATCTCGTGCTCACACAGAGACTTTAGCTTACGAGCCAAAGCGTACTGAGCTCCGTTCAGCATCAAATTTTGCCCGAACACTGCAAAGAACGGAGTGACTCCTGTTGCGGTATGGACACTGTTACGCAGCGCTGCCTCAATCTCCGGGAGGTAAAGATCCCATTCGCGATGGTCGGTCTCCAAATACGCCCTAATCGCTGCCAGGACTGACCGATTCACTCGCTCCGCAGCATTGCTTTGGGGAGAGTAAATGGCAGTCCTTAAATGAGTAATCCCATACGCCTGCGACATCTCCTCGAAAATCTTTCCTATAAACTGCCTGCCATTATCCGAGTGTATCACCTCGGGCACTCCAAACTTTAAGAACACCTCGTGCATCAGGAATTCCACTACTGACTTTGCTGTCGCTTCGCGCATGGCTTTCAAAAATATGAATTTGGAAAAGTGATCAACGACAATAAAGATCCATGCATGACCCCTTTTAGACCTCGGATACTTCCCCCAGAAATCAATATACAACTTCTGGAGTGGCCTTTCCGTCACTACTTCGGTCCCTATTCCCACTTGCATCCTAAAATTCGTAGCCTTGACTTCTTTACATACGTCGCAACATCGCGATGAAATCGGCCACTTATACTGCCATCTTTGGCCAAAAGTATTGCCGCTGCAAAGCATGCAATGTCTTTGCCATTCCTCCATGTGCCGACGTATGCTCTTCGTGCGCTCTCCGGATAAGCTCATGGGTGAGCGATGCAGGAACCCAAAGCTTCCAAACACAGCCCTCAAGTTCGTCTTCCAACTTACTGTATGGCATGTGTTTGAAAATTACGCCCCCTTCCACTTTTAGGTCAGGCAATTGCTGTTTATTTTCTTCGACTTCCTGAACTAGCTCCCTATATTCCTCAGTGTCGAATTCGTTCGTCTGGAACCCCAAAATCGCGCTAGGATCCAATTCTTCCTTTACTTCGGCCACTATCGCATCTAGACTTCGTGAGAGCTTGTCGGCCACTACATTCTCTGACCCTTTCCGGTACTCAATCACGAAGTCCAACGCCTGCAACTGCAACGACCACCTTGCCAATCAACCACTTAGTTCCTTTAGAGACATAAGCCATTTCAAACTGGCATGGTCCGTGATGACAGTGAATGGCATGAGTACTATATAGGGCCTGAACTTCTGAATCGCCATGATCGCCGCTAAACACTCCTTCTCAGTTACGGAGTAGTTGAGCTGGTGCTTTTTCAACTTGGCAGAGAAATAAGCAATCGGTCTTTCATGCTCAGCATCGTCCAGTTGTTTTGGCAGTGTCCGGCCCCCTATGCCCCTTAAAGCTCTAAACGCTAAACAACAAACAGAAAGGAAGACAGAAAGAATTATACTGAGATAAAAATTAAAAAAATAAATATAATTAAATGAAGCGAATGTAAACAAAGATAGACAATATATATAATGTATGTACAACAATGTTTATAAAAATTAATGTAAATAAACATGTATATTTTGAATGTTAAAAATGAATATGTGTGAGTAATTCGCTAATGGGAGGGGGATTGCGTAGCATGGACGGAGCGAGCTGACATAATCATTTTTTTTTTTGGGTGGCGCAACGGAAACAATTTGAATGTTGCCGCCACAGGTAGGGTGGGAGCGTTGCGGCAAAACATCGAGACCGCCGATAGAGATGGCCGATAGTTGTTTAGTGTTGGTAGTGTTGATATGATGTTGTAGTGGTGATGTAGAGGATCTACAATCGATAACAACCCCGACCTGAGGCGAATAAGCTAGCCGCGGTAGCCCCAGGAAGGACAAGCCGAGTCGTAACAGACCTCCAAACTTACGCCGAATTTAAAGAATACATAATAAATACACACCAAAAGATATTAAATGAATGCAAAGTTTGTAATATAGCAAAAACAGAACATAGAAACAATAAATTAGCCTTTGAATTAACTGCAGAAATCCATAATCCCAGAGAAATATATGACATTGATTTCTACATGGTAGACAACAAACCATTTCTATCTTGCATTGACCTATATTCCAAATACGCAACTTTAATAGAAATAAATGGTCGAGATTGATTAGAAGCTAAAAGAGCTCTTTTAAAAGTATTTAATGACATGGGAAAACCAATTAAAATAAAAGCAGATAAAGACAGCATTTTTGTACACCGCACTACAGATTTGGGTAAAATCAGAAGACGTAAATATATCCATTACAACTAATAAAAACGGCATTTCAGATATAGAAAGATTCCATAAAACAGTAAATGAAAAATTAAGAATTGTAAATTCTGACACAAATCACAAAGATAAACTAACTAGATTTGAAATAATACTTTATACTTATAATCATAAGACTAAACATAATACGACTGGTAGAACACCAACAGATATTTTCATTTACGCAGGAACTCCTAAGTATGATACACAACTAAATAAGAAAAACAAATGAAAATAGAACCGAATTTGAAATAGATACTAGGTATAGGGAATCACTATTAGTAAGATAAAAATCCACAAACCTATTTAAACAAACAGGAAATATAACACAAATAGATGACAAATCACTATTAGTAAGATAAAAATCCACAAACCTATTTAAACAAACAGGAAATATAACACAAATAGATGACAAACATGATGAAGAAGTTCACAGAGGTAGAAAGATAACTACCTATAAACCAAAATATAAGAAGAAGAAAGTAACTAATAAATGTAAATACGATATTTCCAAATAAACCAATAGCCCGAATCACGATGATAACTCTTCATAATTTACCAACTCTAATTATAACATTCATGCTACTTTACTTTATATCCCCAATAAAAGGGCAGTATTTGAAAATCAATCCAATTAACTCTAAGAATGGATATCTTATACTTCAAACAGGAACATTGAATCTACCCATAAAATACGAGTATCACTATTTAACTATCAATATAACAAAAACTGAGGAAACTTATAATAATCTTATGAAACAAACAAAAGAATTTGAAACACTAGCAAAAATAAAATACTTTACAGAAAAACTGGATAGAGAAATGCTAAATCAAGAAGACAAAGAAGAATTACAATCAAAGATAGACAACCTTTCAGAAAATAGTGTTCAAGCTAATGAATTGAATGAAGTAATAAAAGCTGTTTATAAGGGAATTGAAGTAATGAACAGTTTAAGTGTCACCAACGAAGCAGAACAAAGACTTGACATACTAATTTTCAATTTACAGGAATTCACAGAATACATTGAAGATATAGAATTAGAAATGCAACTAACCAGGCTTGGTATATTCAACCCTAAGTTACTAAAATATGACTCACTATCACATTTGAAAGCTGAAAAAATAATATATATTAAGGGGGGTTTCTGCTTTGTAGACCTACAAAACGACTCTTTTTTTTCTTAATTTTTTTTTGGCGAACTAATATAGATAATGAGTTGAATCCTTTTGTATCTTGTTAGTCGTAGCTTATTCTTTATTTTTAAAATATTTTCAAAACTCAAAAGGAAAAAGGGGAGGAAGGGGTGCGTTCCAAAATGGCGCTGCGTCGATCATGACATGTCTCGCTAATGGAAGTCCTCCCGTCCTGAAGGATAATCTCAAACAGACAAGTTATACATTTTATCAATCTGTACACTTAAGCGCATAATTTAGATCTCTAATTTAAAAAAAACTTGAAAAATGCAAAAGTTATTAACAATTGAACATTGAAGTAGAATTTTTTAAATTTTTCGGCTTAGTAATTATTTTTTGTAGACCACAATTTTTGATACTTTTTCATGATCAAGGTCTAAATTATGCACATACTATCTGTGAACATGTGTTTCGTGACGATTGCTCGATTTTTGCACTATATTTTTTCATGATCAAGGTCTAAATTATGCACATACTATCTGTGAACATGTGTTTAGTGGCGATTGCTCGATTTTTGCGCTAGTTATCACTTCCACCAGGTCGGGAAACACTGTTTCGAGAAAAACGCGTTCAAAGTTTAAATTGAGTAGAAAATCGTTCGAGCGCCCGATTTTCTATAGGGTATATCTTCCGCAACTCGAAAAAAAACTGTACTAAATCAAAATTGTATCAATAGAGAAAGACTTATTGAAGGAAACAATATGATGAAAGCCCTTAACTGTTCACTCCAATTAGATGAAATATTAATAACTAACACTATGTTAGATAACACACAAACAGTGTACATAAATAATATTGTAACTTAATTAGAACCATCGGCATATGTCCAAACTAAAGAAATTATATTACAGCAAACAAAATAATAATAACGATAACAACATTAATAATAATTTTTATTGCATTAATATTGTACATTATCTTTAAATATAACAAGTAAGAAAGGCTACAGTCGATCGAGCCGACTGTAAAAGACCCCGTACTCCCATTGCATTTTATTTAAATTAAAATTTTCAAATGAAATTTAAAAAATTAAAATTAAATATTTACATTTTGAATTAAAATTAAAAAATAAATAAATTAACAACTGTCATCGTCAACACTCGAACCCGCGATCCTTGCGAAGGTTCCACATTGCGCCGCAACTCTATCAGTTGCACCACACCCCTCTTCTATCATTCCTCCGATTATTTCCATATAAGTATGTGCACACATACATATGTGTGTATGTATAGCATTGGTCGACGCGGCCAGCGGCTCCGGGCAGCGCTGCCGCCAGCAGGTAGAGAAAACGTTCGAACATATGTTTGTATGTTTCTGTGTTTGTTTGTATGTGTTGCGCGCATGCAGTGATTTTGCTTTAAAATAACTTCGACTTTGAACCGTAATTTCTCTGTTGTTTGACATAGGATTTTGATGCCACTTTCAGGAAAGTTAGAAATAGTAATTCTCTAAGCGTATGTTAAATTACAACACTGTACTATTTGATTTAATGCCTGAAACAAGGCATTGAAGCTGGAGAGTCTTTTATTTCTGATGAGCAAAGGGGGCGTGGCAGCTAAAAATTTTGAATGACATTATACTAAGGCTGTCTCTAAGAACCTGTATACCAAAATTTGTGCTCCTAAGTGCTACAGTTACTGAGATATTCGCCTAAAAGACAAATTTTTTCGAGGTGTGTCTGGTTTTTTGCTCATTGCGGGGGCGGTAAGGGGCGTGGCAACAATTTGATATAAACTTGATCTGCTCTAGAAAATAACGGACTTACATTCCAAATTTGGTGTCTCTAGCTCTTGTAGTTTAAAAGATCCAGGTGTTCATACGGACGGACAGACGGACAGACGGACGGACGGACAGACGGACAGACGGACATTGCTATATCGACTCGGCTGTTGATGCTGATCAAGAATATATATACTTTATGGGGTCGGCCACGCCTCCTTCTGCCTGTTACGCACATCTCGCTTCTGACAAACTTAATAGACCCCCTTTACTCTTTAGACCCCGTACTCTTTATTTTTAAAGAGTACGGGGTCTAAAAATATTCCACAAAAAATTATAGTAAATTAGAAGAACAAAAAACAATCAACCATAAACATACCATCAAATATTCAAAAAGATACAGAGTTAAATCAAAATGAAAATGAAATTGAAGAAATTGTATTAGTTCCAACACTATATCCAAAACGAACCGCCTGAGGACAGGCTCATTTCTTAAGGATGGGGAAGCAACATATGTAGAGACATATGTACCCATACAATACGCCTAGCTCACACTTTTCATTTATGTTACACATTCCTTTCCCACAGATTTAAGCTATACATTATAAAATAATCAAATGGTAACAATAACAATTCTGGCTTCCCACGAACTTATCAAATATCATAAGCAATTGGCCAGAATCGCTGTTCCCACCATTGGGGTTGAAACTGCTCACGTTGCACAAATCCTGGCTGACAGAATTCTCTTAAATCTCTATCTCTTTAAGATCGATCACTTTGTTTACATAAGAGCCAAAAGCTCCATAAGTTGAAAGGCCAAACAATAAAAGATCAAAGCCGAGGTTTGCTCAACGTCCCCAAAACATAGCATAAGTTAGTCTAGATTTATATCTGTACTCCGTAGCTTCGGTTTAAGAAAAATAAATTATATTTTTTTGAGTAACCAACTTACAAACTACGTTATTATATTTATATATGTACATGTAAATACATATTATGTCAAACAAATTTGAATGTGCAACAATCGGATTTATGTTCGAGTACAGTTAGTTTTTTTTCCAACGTGTCCTAATACAAAGACCTGGATACCGATTTAATCAAAAATAAAAGCAAATAGTATTAGATGGTCGGCCGTGCTCGACTGTACTTTTTAGACCCCGTACTCTTTAAAAAAGAGTATAGGGGTCTATTAAGTTTGTCAGAAGCGAGATGTGCGTAACAGGCAGAAGGAGGCGTGGCCGACTCCATAAAGTATATAAATTCTTGATCAGCATCAACAGCCGAGTCGATATAGCAATGTCCGTCTGTCCGTCCGTCCGTATGAACACCTGGTTCTTTTAAACTACAAGAACTAGAGACACCAAATTTGGAATGTGAGTCCGTTATTTTCGCAAGCAGATCAAGGTCATTTCAAATTGTTGCCACGCCCCTTACCGCCCCCGCAATGAGCAAAAAACCAGACACACCTCGAAAAAATTTGTGTTTTAGGCGAATATCTCAGTAACTATAGCACCTAGGAGCACAAATTTTGGTATACAGGTTCTTAGAGACAGACTTAGTATAATGTCATTCATGCCCACTTTTCTTATAAGAACTAAAAAACTTTCCAACTTCAATGCCGTTTTTAATGCATTAAATCAAATAGTACACTGTTTTGTCATTTAACAATCGCTTAGAGACTTACTATATCTAACTTTCCTGAAAGTGGCATCAAAATCCTATGTCAAACAAGAAAGCTATCACTGTTCAAAGTTGATGTTATTTTACTGCAAATACACTGCGTGCGCGCAACACATACAAACAAACACAGAAACATAGAAACATATGTTCGAACGTTTTCTCTACCTGCTTTGGCGGCCAATGCTATACCTACAGACATATACTTATATGTGTACACATACATATATGCAAATAATCGGAAGAATGATAGAAGAGGAGTGTGGTGCAACCGGTAGAGTTGCGGCGCAATATGAAACCTTCGTATGGATCGCGGGTTCGAATGCTGACAATGACAATTGTTAATTTATTTACTTTTTAATTTTAATTCAAAATGTAAATATTTAATTTTAATTTTTTAAATTTCATTTTTAAATTTTAATTTAAATAAAATGCAAATGGGCACTACTATGGGAGTACGGGGTCTTTTACAGTCGGCTCGATCGACTGTAGCCTTTCTTCCTTGTTTTACTTGTTTTAAATCCACTTTATTATCACACATACCTCTTGGTGAGAGTGCTGATTAATTTTTGTTGTTTTTCCCACGATTAATGTATCCAGCACTGGCTTCGGGAGCGAATTACATATATATTTAAAGTATCGGTGTTATAAATTCGTTGGGTCAAATTCGGCACTCGACACAGATACATATACTATGGGCGCATTTATTTTCCAGAAACCTATGCACTACAACTGAAAGCTTTAATTGTCCACTGGTATTCCACTCCCATAAGTATAATTTACATATTTATTACAAATATATACTTATATATAAAAATATATAATAACGTAATTGTAAGTTGGTTGTTCAAAAAAATATAATTTATTTTTCTCAACCCCAAGCTACGGAGTACAGATATAAATCTAGACTAACTTATGCTATGTTCTGGGGACGTTGAGCAAACCTCGACTTTGAGCTTTTAATGTTTGGGCTTTCGACTTATAGAGCTTTTGGCTCTTATGTAAACAAAGTGATCTCGATATTAAAGAGATTGAGATTTAAGAGAATTTTTCTAGCCAGGATTTGTGCAACGTCAGCAGTTTCAACCCCAATGGTGGGAACAGCGATTCTGGCGAATTGTTTAGGATAATTGATAAGTTCGTGGGAAGCCAGAATTGTTATTGTCACCATTTGATTATTTTATAATGTATAGCTTAAATCTGTGGGAAAGGAATGTGTAACATAAATGAAAATTGTGAGCTAGGCGTATTGTATGGGTACATATGTCTCTACATATGTTACTATATACATAAAAACAAAAAAAAATCGGCGTAGTTATTTTTCGTAGTTCATAAAAAACAAGTAAGAAAGGCTACAGTCGATCGAGCCGACTGTAAAAGACCCTGTACTCCCATAGTATTGCATTTTATTTAAATTAAAATTTTCAAATGAAATTTAAAAAATTAAAATTAAATATTTACATTTTGAATTAAAATTAAAAAATAAATAAATTAACAACTGTCATCGTCAACACTCGAACCCGCGATCCATGCGAAGGTTCCACATTGCGCCGCAACTCTATCAGTTGCACCACACCCCTCTTCTATCATTCCTCCGATTATTTCCATATAAGTATGTGCACACATACATATGTGTGTATGTATAGCATTGGTCGGCGCGGCCAGCGGCTCCGGGCAGCGCTGCCGCCAGCAGGTAGAGAAAACGTTCGAACATATGTTTGTATGTTTCTGTGTTTGTTTGTATGTGTTGCGCGCATGCAGTGTATTTGCTTTAAAATAACTTCGACTTTGAACCGTAATTTCTCTGTTGTTTGACATAGGATTTTGATGCCACTTTCAGGAAAGTTACAAATAGTAATTCTCTAAGCGTATGTTAAATTACAACACTGTACTATTTGATTTAATGCCTGAAACAAGGCATTGAAGCTGGAGAGTCTTTTATTTCTGATGAGCAAAGGGGGCGTGGCAGCTGAAAATTTTGAATGACATTATACTAAGGCTGTCTCTAAGAACCTGTATACCAAAATTTGTGCTCCTAAGTGCTACAGTTACTGAGATATTCGCCTAAAAGACAAATTTTTTCGAGGTGTGTCTGGTTTTTTGCTCATTGCGGGGGCGGTAAGGGGCGTGGCAACAATTTGAAATAAACTTGATCTGCTCTAGAAAATAACGGACTTACATTCCAAATTTGGTGTCTCTAGCTCTTGTAGTTTAAAAGATCCAGGTGTTCATACGGACGGACAGACGGACAGACGGACGGACGGACAGACGGACATTGCTATATCGACTCGGCTGTTGATGCTGATCAAGAATATATATACTTTATGGGGTCGGCCACGCCTCCTTCTGCCTGTTACGCACATCTCGCTTCTGACAAACTTAATAGACCCCCTTTACTCTTTTTTAAAGAGTACGGGGTCTAAAAATTACATATCGGCATCGTTTTCGTTTATCATCCTTTATTGATCAGTCCGTTCTTTAAAAGTCTCCCAAATCTTTGTGACTTTGCTCAATATAAATACGTTCCTCGCAGCCCCTTAAGAGTATACCTCCGAATACAGTCCACTTAAAAAAAAAATTGCTCGTTCTCTGATCGTTTTGCTATAGAACGCTATTTTCGTGACCAGTACGAAGAATAATTTCTGAGAATCATCTCTATAGGAATAGGAAAACCTCGCCGTTCGACTCATGCAACCACACCCTTGGAAGAGGTTTCCGACCTTCCATCCACCATCTATCAAACGTAACCCATGAACACTTGACATTCCAAGCACATCCCGCACTATCACTTTTAAGGCAAGTGCCCCCAGACTTCCCCCTTCTGAGCCTCGATCTCTTCAAACAAAACTCCCGCTCGGTTCCCAGGGCACTAGGTCGTAGACCCTCTCCGCACCCGTCTCTCCACACCGACTTGCGATCAGCCCCCGAGATTCTTGTATCGGCTTGTCCTTGTCCGACTATATCACGGATTTCGCTGAATTGAGCCAATTCGAGACACCAGTAGGCTACAGTAGTGATGAGTCTCCCTTGCTTCGAATTTGGCAAGTTCGCTTGGACCAAATTAAATCACTCACTACTGACGGCTTCTCATCGGCCAAGCCATAATAGCGACGATTTTAGCATTGCTCCCTCGGCTCATGAATGCGGAGCTTTCCGGCGTAGGCATCGGAAATTGGGACAAATTGCTAGTGTATTGGTGTACCTCCAAGCTCCCAAGATCACTCAAAACCAGTGGGAGCAATCCCTCTCTGACAGAACCGCGCTTCTTCTATCATGGCAAGACTTTATTAATTTCTTTATCGACCGCTCTCGTACACTGGAAGCCATCGACGGGCCGTCAGGCTCAACCACTCCAGCTCCGCTCCCGGTCGTACGAAAACCTCTGCCACCGAATAATCTTCACTCATTTGAAGCTACGGTCAATGTCAAAGCACAAGTCTGCAAGCTGTGTGGTCGAGAAAACCATCCCACTAGACTATGCCCCAATTTTCTCCAATTGCCAGTCCAAGATAGTATGATAGCAATTAAACAACAGGTGTTGTGTATGAACTGTTTCGCAAAGTCATCAGGTGCGAAACTGAACGAGTGCGCACATCTGCCGCATTTGTGAAGCCCGTCATCATACACTCCTTCATCGAGTTATTTCATCCGAAGTTGGCGTAATATACGCTTCAGCGCCAATTGATGCCACCAACACTGAGCAATTCTGTCCGAGTCAGCAGGAGGCGGAGGTACTGAACTACTTTGTCGCTCAGACTCGGAGAGTGCTCCTAGGCATGGTTGCCAGACTTGGCGATTTGGAGGCAATACTGACAATTTTTTCCATTTGGCTTCGTGGCTATTTTATTTTGGAATCGGCTTTTTTTCATTCGCAGTTAAATAATTTTAAACATTCATTACTTAGCTTTCTGTTCTTTTAGAAGAAATTTGATTAATTGGGCGAATACAAATAGTAAAAGATGAATTACTTAGTGAAATTTTTATTGAAATTGGCGCTTTTTTAAATTTATTTGGCAAACTTAAAAAAAATTAAGTGATAACCGTGCTCCTAGGCACGGCAATAGTGAACATTCATCATTTGGGTACCAGCTATCCTGGTCGAGCGCTGATCGATTCTGGATCGGAGGACACGTTCATTTCCGAACGCATGTTCCACCTGACTCCACTATCATTTCGACTAGTCACCGCGCAAGTCAGTGGTCTAAACGGTCTCTGCTCGATCCCAGAAGACGTCAGTTCATGTATGTTGGTGATGTCCTAGCAGGGGCCCATACGCCAGAGGACGCTCATGCCGCCATCCAGCAGCTTCGAAATGCGCTGCACTGCGCAGGCTTTCCTTTGACCTATGCAGCCATCGTTGGTGCCCTTTCGATTCAGTCCGTCCATTCATTCTTCTGGGCCGATTCCACTTTTGCGTTGGCACGGCTTCATAAACCGCCATGCCGATGAACCAGATTCGTTGCCAATCGAGTAATGGACGTGTCTTAGGTTGCCGCTATTGATACTAGGGCTCATATCCGATCTGAGGCTAACCCCGCGGATCTAACAAGCCGCGACGTATTAGCGCCTAAACTGCCTTTTAGTAACTTGAGAGACACTTACACCCAATTGTGAATGGTAGAGGCTTGCTTGAACTCACGACCTATTTCTTCTATGCCTGAGGAGTCATCCGATAAGTCCACCACATTTCCTTACTGGAGTCCCCCTTCTATCTATTGGTGAGCCTGAGATCCATGCTGAACCGATGTCTCTTGCAAAACAATGGAAATGCCTTAATTCCCTATATCATCAGTTATGGCACCGATGGTAGGACGAATATCTGAAGGAAGAGCACAAACGGAACAAATGGAAACACCTTGTGGGCAGAAGCATCACACCCTACTTCACATTACCGATCCGACGCGACTGAAAAATGACGACACCGGGCATCCGTGGTGAGGCGTGATGTCTCTCGGCATTCTCATGCCCCGGCCTCTGTCCATGGCAACCAGGTCGGCTCATCCAGAGCGCCCACTCTGACTTCCTTGCTCCAGCAAAGGGCGACCATGGTGATGCCCACGGCCCTCGTCCAAATTGGCAACGGCCAAAAACAATTTGAAGCACGCGCGTTATTGGATGCGCGCGCACCTGATCCTTTATCCTTTGCGATGGCATTGGTACTACCCGTTATCTGCGTCAGGCCCGAACGTGCTTGTATGGCCACCCTGTAATCTTCGAGGGCGTTCAACTTCCGTCGAGAAATCGTCCTGAGGATTAAGGAGGATTTACGGATTCGCTTCCCTGAGCGAGAAGTCTCCGATGTCGTGCGGAACCAGTTCGCTTACCTGGTACGTTGGGGTGACATCTATCCGGATGTCATCCAGGCTGGCTGTCTTTCCAAACGGGAAGCCTGCCTGTCGCCCAGAGCACCACCTTTGGGTGGGTTCTCTCCGGCTTCTGCGGTATTTGGGCGATCTAGAAAGCGGCCATCCCATCCACGTCTCCGCCGGGTTACACAGTTGCAAGTGTTGTAATGGGGGCGGCATGTGAGCACGAGACGCAGTTACGGCAGATAAAATACTTTGGTAGCTTATCTTAGCCCTGCACCAAACACCGAGTAAGTATTTTAAAAATAACATATTTAAAACTGAAACTGAGTCTAAAATAATTGTTAGTAAAAAATGAGCTAATGCTTACTTTAATAAAGTAAAAAACATAGAAGTTCCAACATAAACAAGAAAAAACGGTTATCTTTGCCTCGCCGATGATTATATACTCTTGCAGTCATGCATATTGCGTTAATTTGGTTTTAATTACCAATTGTTCCTATGGTTGGTATAGGATATAGTTGTCCGATTCGGATGAAATTTGTTCGGCAAATGGAAAATGATAGCAAATGCATATTACGCGAATTTGGTTCAAAATTTTCATACAAAGCATTTTCATCATTTCCAACCGATTGTTCCTATGGGAGCTATATTATATAGTCATCCGATCTGGCCGATTTTAACAAATGATCTGCGTGCAAAGGGAAAACACATCTATGCCAAGTTTCATTAAAACTGGGAGACTAGTTCGCATAGAAACAGACGGACTCGGCTGTTGATGCGAATCAAGAATATATGTATATACTTTATGGGGTCGGAAACGCCTCCTTCAATGCGTTACAAACTTCGTGACAAGAACAATATACCCTCTGCAAGGGTATAAAAAGTAAGAAAAGCTACAGTCGAGCGAGCCGACAGGCATGCGCATTTGTATTTAATTTATGATTGAAAATAAAGGTTAAAATGCAGTCGCTAGTAACCTGCGTACCAAAATAAGTATTCCTGAGTGCAATAGTTACTGAGATATTCGCTAAAAACATCGATTTTCACCGAGGTGTCTAGTGATTGTTCAATGTGGGCGAATGGGGTGTGGCATCGAAAAAAAAAGATTCTTGTATTGACCGACTAAATATGTAGTCGATAGTGACTAAGTTTAAACTTGTAGCTCTTACATCTATGAAATCTGTTTGTTTATATGGATAGACAGACAAGCAGACGGACATGGCTATATCGACTCGGCTTGTGATGCTGATCAAGAATATATATAGCTTATGGGGTCTGCCACGCCTCCTTCTGCCTGTTACATACATTTGCACAAACCCAGTATACTCTGGCAGAAAGTATAAAAATTGTGATTGACAAATGACCTAAAACCGCAATCTCGAAAATACTGTCGAACATGGGTAAGCCAGAATTTCTCCAAATTAAATTGGCGGAAAGGGCTAGAGCATATTTTCGACCGATTGCTCCTCTGGATGAAACTTGTCAGTATGATAACGTTACTGGCAAATGTATTCTGGGTTAGTTTTATTAACATTGCTTACGCAATGCAGAATTTTTAAATACAATTTCTTATTTACAGCATATTTTTGACCGATCGAGCTTACAGTTGTCCGATTTGGATCAAACATAGCTGGATGCGCCACATGGCCGGACACCTATGAATGACGCAACTGTAAGTATAACAAGTTACGCAAGCTCAGCGATACTTATCTCAGGGACATATTTAGTGAAAAGTACGTAAATAACTATGGCGTACTTAAAAGAAAACCAGCAGATTCAGCTGTCTCTCAAGTAAATGTCACCCAACATCGAGAACATCATAGTTTGCCTTTCCTGCACCAGCTAAGTCTGACCAATCGCCAGCATATGGTCAGCTACAATCTGGTTTGATTGACAGGGCCATATGGAGCTGTGGGGCTACATTTACAATTTTCTTTATTTGTTTGAGATTGGCGAACAAGACCCATCAACGAGCAAAACTTCGAAAAGGATCGCGATCATAGGAAATCTGCTAGCAAGCGCTAAGAAGTCCGTGGACGCAATTTACTGAGCTGAAGGAGGAGGTCACACAAGTAGTTGAATTAGGCAACCGGATGCGTGTGCAACATAGTTGCGGCACTCAATAGGAGTCGCTGATATAAATGTAACCTGATCCATCGCAAGAGAATTCTGTTCGGAACGCCGCCAACTTTAATAATATAATATAATGTAATATAATATAATATAATCGGGAATAAAATGAAGAGAGTATTATACGGTCGGTCTTGCTCGACTGTTCTTTTCCTTCTTGTTATTTTATAAAATCGTATAAAAAGTCGTGCATTTTAAAAAATAACTTTATTTATTTACACACAAATAAACATTTACTTAAAATTCTATGATTCTGAAAAAAAAACAATTTGCTTAGAAGTCATTAAATATTGAAAATTCCAACTAAAATATATTGATTTAAAAAAAATGTCCTGATAAATAAATTAGCTTATATTGGCAAACATTGTCAGTAACAATTTAATTTAATTAATTTTACATACATATATGTGACTGTAAGTTGCTGCCATTTTTAAAAGCTATTTATCGTAGGTGAATTTACAATTAATAACAGTAAATGTTATTTAATAGAGCCATAAGTACTGCTTTCCTTTCATTCTAATTTTTAATCAAAATATGATTTATTCATGTTTTTTAATTAGAAAATCTAACCGGTTGACATACTGAAATATTTGACAAATACTACCAAAAATAATTGTTTTCTTTTTTTTGTGGTGTCGAACATATTTGTGTTTTTTTGCGTTTATATATGTATGTGTTTGGGAGTAAAGTATAGTTGGATTTACCAGTTAAATCAGAGCTGTAATTAGTTTTGCTTTTAAGTTGACAAACTTTTCGCTGGTTGCCGCAACTCGCTAAAAAAGTTTAATAATTAAATTTAAGACGTTTAAATAATTCTTATTTTTACCAGTATTAAGTCTTGTACAAGATTTGCAAGTCCACGGTTGGCCAAAACTACGAGACGGGTTACGGGACCGGGAATACCTTCGGTGTAACCATCAACTATTCGGGGGCTATCGTTGCCTGCATCCACGTCATCTATAATACTACTGCTAGTGCCGCTGCCTACGCTATTGGCGGACTCATCACCCTGTTGTGTCTGTACACTTCCTGAGAATAGCTGAAAGAAAATAAATAGTAAATATAATAATTAGGAAATAAATTTAAAATATACTTACGCGAACTGCATCAAGCAAAAAGTTACCAGATCCGCCTCCCAAATTGTTGCCATTTGCCGATGCGCCGCCACCGCCACTTGATCCGCCAGTTAGACCAGCGCCACCAAAGCTTAAGAACCTTTTGAAAAGATTACTTTTGTTGTGTTTGGTAACGTTTTAGAAATGGGAAGAAAATGTGAACAGAACAGGATGTAATACGTCAATTGAGTCACTTATAAACCAATCGAATTTTACAAGGGGTTTATTCTAGTTTCGTCAGGAAAAGCATGAGGCAAAACGAGGCGTGTTCGACCCATAAAGTATGTTGCTCCAAAGGCTAAACTGGTCAAAAATAGTATATTTTTATGAAAACATAGTGACAATTATTAATTTATCCATTTTACGGTGTCTTTACCAAATTTTGCATAGACAAGACTACCATAATATACGGCTACCGGCAATGAGTCAAATCGTTCAAAACTTGCTTACTTGTATGGAAAAATGAGCACTAAAATAAGTCGTCTCGTACGACTGTATCCTATTTAACCTGCTTTCAGCTCTTTTTATAACCGAAAGATGACTGAATTCATCAAATAACACCTTTTATTCATCGTTTCTGCAGACGCTGACAATAAGTATTCCTTGTTGCGAGTTCAAGTGTACAATAGAGGTCTGCACGGCTGCACTCTGTGCACTAGCAAAAATGGATGGATTCGAATTGAATTGAGTTGAGTGAGTTCGAAGCATCCAATGAGTCGAAGTTGTATGAGTATCGGACCAGCTGTGTCTCACAACATACAAAATTCTATGAAATGAGTGCTAGTTAATAAACCGAACAAGAAAGAAAAGTACAGTCGACGACGCCCGACCGTACAATACTCTCTGCATTATTTTCCAGATTACATTATTTATATAGGTCTAGAGATATTACAATATGTAGTACTTGCATTAAAACACGTTGAAACAAAAACAATCTAAGCATAATCAACCATACATCTGTTTGTCTGTATGCGAATACACATACGAATGACAATATATGATGCATGCATGTATGTACATATGTGTGTATTCGGCGCGGCCAGCGACTGCGGGCAGCGCTGCCGCCACGCAGGCAGAGAAAACATTCGAACATGTGCTTGTATGTCTCTGTCTCGCTTGCAATCATACATGATAATGCATTCAGTTATCAATATTGTAACGCTTCTAGTTTTCTTGTTTATAGTGCGATTTCAATGCGCCTTTCAGGATAGTTTGATATAGTAAGTCTTCACACGAATTATAAATTACAATACTATACTATATTAACAAATGCCTAAAAACGGAACGAAAGTTGAGAATTATTTTTATTAATTGTGGGAAAATGGGGTGTGGCAGTCCAAAATTTTAAATGTCAATGCATTTACGCTGTCGCTATAAATTTCCATGTTGATCCTAGGTGCCATAGTTATTGAGATATTCGCCGAAAACACAGTTTTTTTCCGAGGTGTGTCTAGGCGACACACTTGGAACTTGTTGCTCTTACCATCTCTGAAATCTGTTTGTTCATCAAGAATATATATACTTTATGGGGTCTTCCACACCTCCTTCTGCCTGTTACTTACATTTGCACAAACCCAATATACTCTTGCAGAGAGTATAAAAAGTCGTGAAGCATGTTGCGAAGCATGTTGTAAATAATACATAGACCTTGTAGATAATAAAAACTTATGGATAATTTTTTTTCTCTTTTTAAATGTAATAGCTATATACAACTTTACAAAAAGTCATACCCATTTAGTCGAGCTGCATTTTATACATTAGGGTGGGTCTTTTTGTTATACACATTGTTTTTTCTGGCAAACTTTTCCATTGCTGATCCAAAAATTTTAATTTCATTTGGAACACTAAGTATTGTGTCGATCCCATTTAAAGTGGAAACAATGAAAATATATTCTGGTTATTTATAAAATGTACATGCTGTGAACAGTTAATTGCGGAACCTATACTATACTCAAGCCTTTAAAGTGTGTCAGATATGTACATTCGTGTTAATTATAGTATGTATATTTTTAAAGAATTGTTTTAAATTATATTGTAATTAACTCACCTTTTGTTTCGATCTTCCGAATCAACGGAATCTTCCGCAGAGTCAAGTGTTAGCTCGTCAATAGCTGGAGACTTTGATTCTGAGACCTGTAAATCATTGGTGCTCAACGTTTTGACATCAGTATTAATTGTGGGAAGCTCATTGTGGAATCTTAGTTCTATGGGCTTACTGATCTTCAGTGCAATGGATTCGTCTGCAACAGGTGAGCTGGATGATTGTGTAAAAGATGCCTTAGCGGCCTCTGCCTCTTTCACCTGGCGAGCTACTCTAATAGTCTCCTCAAGTTGCTTATTAATGGCCGATAAGTCGATTTTGGTATTGACAGAACCGATCTGCGATAAATGCAGCGTTGCCGGTAGTGTTCGCCGCACATTTGTTTAAGATTGTTTTTATTTATGTTTTTTACAATGTAGGATGAGTTTGTTTGAAAATATTTATTATTTGTATTTTATTTTATAATTTTTGTTTTTTCACACATAGTTATTTAACCGAGTCAAACATTTTTTTTTGTGTGCGAGATACGTTTTTACGATGTAATGAGTATGGGGTGTTGAATTATTTTTTTATAAATGGAAATGACAATAAAGGAAAGTTTAAATTTTACATGGTTTCGTTCGCATTACGGTGTGTTTCGTAGTTAAAGTCATTGTGATATATGATTTTTTGGATGAGTATTTACGTTAATTTAAAGGGTTTAATGGTAACAAAATTATCCAGATGCATAAAATTTCAAATATTCGGTAGATTTGTTGTATTTAATATAGTATCATTTTGAATTATTCGTAACGGTTTTATTGAACATGAAAATAAAAAGAAAAAGTTTGAAAAATAAACAATAGCTGTTACAAGAATAAAAATGCAGTAAAGAAACAATATAGCCTGAGCGAGCGTCAAGTGAAGTAGTATGCTCTGATGCAAATACCAAAAATGTTCTGTGCTGAAAGGATTATGCCCCAAAACCCGCTCAGTAATACTATTGAAGATGATCATTTTTAAAAGCATCTTTAAACGACGATTCTCTTTTTGGATATTAATCATGAATGTTAAAAAGAGGGCGATGAAAAATGTTATATTTTATATATAACGGTAACTTGAGTGGCCATAAAAGGTTTTCGACTCATCACAATGCCCATGTCCTTATGCATCCACGATAACAAATAAACTGTGAATTAAACATCACTAAAAAATAAATCATATAATTTGAATTGTTATAGATTGAAGATTTCTACTATGACAAGTATTAAAGACAACATAAGCCCGCGGTCCAGAGGAACATACTAAACAACAAAATAGATTAGACCTCAATATATATATGTACATATTGTAAGTTAACTTCAATCTCACAACATTTAGCTTATAGCAAACATACTGCTAAGTTTGCAATGTTATTTGGTTGATGTAAGCAGAAATAATTATACCCGTTACTCGTAGAGTACAAGGGTATATTGTAATCGATAGAATGTAAGTAACAGGCAGAAAGAGGTGTGGCAGACCCCATAAAATATATATATTCTTGATCAGCATCAATAGCCGAGTCAATATAGCCATGTCCGTCTGTCCGTCCGTCTGTATGAACAAAAGGATCTCAGCAACTATAAGAGCTAGAAAGACCCGAGAGCTCGCAAATGAAAGATGAAATGTCCAAGCAGTACAAGTTTGTTTTTGTTTTTTGACACGCTCACTTTAGAAAACTTTTTTGTTGGTTACGTTATCCGAACCAAATTCACATAGGATGTACACATGTAGGGCGTACATATACTGACCAAGTTTAATCCAAATCGGACTACAATATCGTATAGCTCCCATAGGGACAATCGGTCAAAAATTTCCTTTTGTATGAAAATTTTCTGTATTTTCCAAGCTATCTTAACAAAACTGACACAGAATAAATGAAATAATAACTTAAATATACTGACTAAGTTTCATCCAAATCGGACTACTATATCGTATAGCTCCCGTAGGAACAATCGGTCGAACATTGAGTAACAGGTATCCTAAAGTCGCGTGGCGACTATAGCACTCTTTCTTGTTTAAAAATAATATCTTCTCAAAATGCAAAGTTGTTGAAAAATTAGTGACATTGAAAAGGGCAAGATTTGTTGGGATTGCAAGTCAAATTGAACAGACGGACATCGCGGACATCAGCATCCACAGCCGAGTCGATATGAGCATAATGATCTCAGAGACTATAAGAGCTATCAAGGCCCGAGAAGTCGCAAATGACAGATAAAATGCACAAGCAGTATTTGTTGTTATTGGTTTTTGACATGCCCACATTTTACTTGTATTAGCACACGTTGAAACAAAAATAAAATCTCTGCATAATCGAACAAGGAGGCGTGGCCGACCCCATAAAGTATACATATTCTTGATAAGCATCAACAGCTGAGTCGATATAGAAAATGTCCGTCTGTCTGTCCGTATAAGCACCTGAATCTTTTAAACTACAAGAGCTAGAGACACCAAATTTGGAATGAGAGCCCGTAATTTTCTCGAGCAGATCAAGTTTATTTCCAATTGTTGCCACGCCCCTTACCGCCCCCGCAATCAGAAACAAATTGACTCACCTCGGAAAAATGTATGTTTTAGGCGAATATCTCAGTAACTATGGCACTTAGGAGCACCAATTTTGATATGCAGGTTCCTAGAGAGTCAAAATGCAATGCCATTAAAATTTTTGAGCTGACACGCCCCCTTTTCTCATATTAACTAAAAAACTTTCAAACTTAAATGCCGTTTTAAGGCATTTGTTCATTTAGTACTGTGTTGTATTAACATTCGTTTGGAGACATATCATATCAAACTAACAAACAAGAGAGCTAGAAACGTAACAACATTGATAATCGAAGGCAGTGTCAATGCATTGTTGCAAGCGAGACAGAAACATACAAACACATGTTCGAGCAATTTCGCTGCCTGTGTAGCGGCAGCGCTGCCTGCAGACTCTGGCCACGCAGACGAATGCTAAACATACATACATATCAGAGACCTGCAACGAGTATAAAAATTTCGAGTATACTCGAACGCTTACTCGTGATCGTTTTTGTTCGAACAAATTTGATACTCGATCGTTTGTGTGCTTACCGCGGGCCTGCTTATACTCGTTTTACTCGAGTATATACTCGAGTATTTTGCCGTTATAAGGAACATGCTGCCAGCAAGCCAAACAGAAACTTGTAATATTTTGCATCCAATTTTACAGCGGTGGTACTACACTAAATGTTTTGACGGCATTAAAAATGTTTTTTTTTTATAATTTTTTTTTAAATTGACATTTAATAATAAATGCAATTTAGATTTGAATACTCTGTTCATACATAAAATTTTTACATAATTAAAATGTGCTGAAACCCTTTATAACGCTCAACAGTTAAGCGTAGATGGGCTGACCTTTTTGAAATTCCCTTGTTTGGTAAGAGTATGATTCTATGAGTTTTGTAAAAGGGGCATTTTGCATTTAGCGCAATATGTGCAGCAGGTAGATACTCTTCCATTTGGGTTTTTCTGTCCTAAAAAAAATATTAGCGAAATGTGTGGTATGTCAAACATAACAATACTTGCTCGCACAAATCCACACAAAACAAAAATAACCCTCAGCGCGTTGCGCGTGCAATCAGTGTTGCTCTCTAAATTGTTTCCCGCTTAATCTAGCCTTTACTTATGTGTACAGGGGAAAATCAATGCACATATATTACAGATATTTCATTTTTTATATTACCCATTATGGTTTATAAAATTTTTAATAATAAAAGAAGAAAAAAAATATATACTTATACAATTTTCTTATTATTTTTTATTGCAATTTAGTCTTTTCCGCTAGAACTAGCATATTTTCCTCCCAATAAACGGCAACACTGCGAACGTCACGCAACGCAAGCGAACGTCACGCAACTCAAGCGAACCAACGAACTTGCTTGATACTCGAACGTTTGTTTGTACTTTAGTACTGAAATTACGGGCAGGCAGGTTGCGTTCGAATACTCGTTCGTCCAATCGAACGATCACCAAACGATCTATGGGGATGATCGTTGAGCTCGCAACCAAATTGTTTGATATCAAACGATCATGTTCGAATCAAGCAGAAAACGGGCAAATGATCGTTGTGATTCGAACATTTTTCGGACAGCCCGTTGGTATACTCGTTACTCTATCGTTTGATGAAAAGTTCGAACATACTCGAGTATACTCGTTGCAGGTCTCTGATACATATATATGTATGTGCACCAGAGAACTGCAGCGATACACCGCATGTAAAAATACCCAAATCACACACAGAGTATTTTTGACTCGAATCATTTTTTACTCTAAAGTATCGGATATTTTTTTACTTCTTTTCGTTTCGGTATTTCCATGAAAGATATTTTTTTACCCGATCATTCTTGTACCAACTCAGTTTTTACTTAGTCGCATAAACACCTCATCAAATGTGTACTCCAAAAAAAAAAACACCCTTGTAAATTACAAGTAAATTTTTACTCGGGTTTTTTTCTATCTGCATTTTTTTTTACCCAATCGTGTGCGCGTGTATAGTCTTGCAACGCTCTTTTGTTATGGACTTTATATATGTTATCAATAAATAAATGATTGTTTAAGTATTGCCTTACTTCTGGCAATTGCAAAATTGTTTTCATCAAAATTTTACATAAATGATAAAAAACATAATTTGTGTATTTAAATATTCACATTTATGAGAATCATGGTGACTAATAGATTACATGTTGATTATGGAACACCTGTTTAATTATTTGTTGCCTAGGTATTCTAAGTCACAATTTGGCATGATGAAACCGTTTATATAAAAAAATGTGAACTCACAAAATGCATATTATAAGAGTGTTGCCTATTTGGATTTTTGAGCAAAAACCGAGAACTGTAATTTGCTACCTCTTACATGCATTCTCTATAACGCGCGCTGTTCAATTTCTTGACGGCAAACCGTCGCTCAAGTACTCGACTATTTTGTGTGAAAATTTGTTATACTCTGTATTTGTTTACACATTCATTTTCTGATGCTTCAAAAATTGATTCGTACACGCGACACCCTTTTCCAAAAGAGTATTGACGATACCCGCCACTTCGGGTACGGGTAAAAAAAATATCCGATTCATTTCGCTTAAAAAGTATTCGAGTAATATAATAGCCGATCACATTTTTAGACCCCGTACTCTTTAAAAAAGAGTATCAATTTATTTTTTATTAAATTTTAATTAAAAATGTAAATATTAAATTTTAGTTTTGTAAATGTATTTTTAAAATTTTATGCGCGCTACTATGAGAGTACGGGGTCTTCTATAGTCGGCTTGCTCGACTGTAGCCTTTCTTACTTGTTACTCTTAACTTTGTGTACGAGTAAGTCCGCATTTTCCGTGGGTAGGGCAGTTCTCTGATGTGCATACATACATAAAATTTCAAACGAATTTGAAGCATGTAAATGTAGATAATCGGAAGAATCTAAAAAAATAAGCGTGGTGCAACTGCAACTGAGAGTTGGGTCGCATTATGGAACCTTAGTCTGAGATCGCAGGCTCGAATGCTAATTGTTAATATAATTTTTTAAATTTCAGTTCAAAATGTAAATATAACATTTTATTTTGTTTTAAATAACAATTTAAAATTTTAATTTAAATTTAATAAAAATTCGCACTACTTTGGAAGTACGAGGTCTTTTACAGTCGGCTCGATCGTTTGTAGCTTTTCTCACTTGATAAATTTCAATTTAAAATGTAAATATAAAAAATTAATTTTTTAAATTTCATTGTTATATCTTTAAAGTTTTGTGCTACCACGCCCCCTTTCCCACGAGAAATTAAACCATTTTTAAACATCAATGCCGTTTTTAAGATTTTTGTTTTTATCCTAAAGTTCTGTAATTCGTTGGTGACTAATTATAGTATTAAATATAAATAAAAATCAGATTTTTTGAATTCATTTTAATTAATTGAATTAATTTCTGTCGAACGAATCTAACAAATTTGAGCTTAAACGGATATAGAAATTGTGTATTGCGTGATTTCGTTGGAATTGTTTTTAAGACACCCAAATTTTCACACTACGCATTTTAAGCATTTGCCGCAGATTGTTCCTATGGGAGCTACATATATGATCTATCTGATCTGGGCAATACTAACAGTTGATCTGCGTGCAAAGGGAATACACATCTGTACGAAGTTTCATAAGGATAGCTTTAAAAAAACTGAGAGACAATTTCCGACGGAGAGACGGACGGACAGACATGGCCATATCGTCTTGCCTGTTTATACTGATAATATACATATATATCTATAATATATATACTTTATGGTGTTGGAAACGCCTTCTTTAATGCCGTACAAACTTCATGACAAGAAAAATATACCCTCTGGTAAGGTAAAAATGTAAAAAAGGAAGTTTTATTTCAATAATTGGACACTAAAGGTGCTTCAATTAATTCTATCTTAAGTACATATATGAAAAATACAAATTTTTAAAATACTAATTCATATTTTAAATGTCTTGCCACAGGTGGTGAAATTCAATTTCTCCAATTGCGTCAATAGCTATTGACTCTATAGTATAGGGTCATGAATATCACAACTTTATCAGATCATCTAGAGATACACAAGTAATTTGTATGTATTGGTGATAATATGCAAATAACAAATAACACAGGTTAAAATTTTTGTTTCAGATGTATGATTCAATAGACGGACGTCGACACATAGATTATTAGAGCGAAAGTGGATCATTATTTCCGTTTCTTAATATTATTATTTTGTATTATATTTGTATATGTCATTACAATTATGAATATGATTAAATAATAAATAAAATGAATTTTTACCAAATTTTGTAATAGTTCATACTTGTCTGCAGGGGAAGTACGTAGTGACAATTTTATTCACATGTCAGTTGGCTTGGATTAATTTCCTGGTACCGTTTGTGGACACACCAATTTAAAAGCGAATAATGTTTTTTCACAAATATGGATTGCAGCCCGGGCGTTTGTCGCTCAATTTTTCGAACTGTGTTGTTGTGTTTTGTGATTGTTGCAATCTTTCGGGCAATTTCAAATATTTTTTATTAGTTGAAAGTTTAATATTTAAAATAATTTTGCATTAAAATAATTTCAACTATTCTGTATTTCTCAGGAACGTACTCTAATATAACAAAAGCATGAACAATTTTTGGAGAGTAAACGATTTAAGTATTTCAAATAATTTTGATACGGAATCCAAATTGATATATTTGATCCAAATAACATGAATTGCAAATCGATGCAAAATGAAGCCTGAAGTTTGAATTTTCGAGTTTTCCGAAAAGTTCTCTTTGATCTTAAATGTTTAAGAAATGCAACGCTTGCTCGCAGCCTAAACTGATTTAAGACAAATTTGAAAAGTCAGTGGTGTTAGCATTCTTACATATACATATTTAATTCATATAATTGTTTGATATTTTTCCGAAAATGAAAAAAGAAACTAGAAACAAAGTTCAGTAGGGCACACGTGCATTAACATTGCGCTCAAATATAAATTTAGCTTGTTGTTGCATTTTTATGCCACTTTTAGGATAGTTTGATATAATTTGTCTCCAAACGAATTGTAAATAACAATACTGTATGATGAGAGCAAATGCCAAAAAAGGTTTAATTTCTAATGGAAAAAGGGTCGTTGCAGCCAAAAATATTGAATGACATTGCATTTATGATGTTTGCGGACCTGCTTGAGGGACCTGCGTACCAATATTGGTATTCTTCAGTGCAATAGTTACTGAGATATTCGCGAAAATCATCTATTATTTCAGAGTTGTGCCCAGTATTTGGTTTATTGTGACGAATGGGGTGTGGCGACGATACTGGCTATGTGCGGACTTACATATATCTCTGAGATTTTGTGGTTAATACGGACGGTCAGACAGACATAACGTTATCGACTCTGCTTCTGATATTGATCAAGAATATATATACTTTATGGGGTCTGTCGCGCATTTTCTGCCAAGTTCGACTAAAAATGTAATAAGTCAATACAAGAATCTTTTTTTTTGGTGCCGCGCCCAGTTTGCCCATTCAGCTATGGCAATTAAGAACAACTGTTTAATTGACGGACCTGCGTACTGTGTTTTTCATACGCAGACTCTTGGTTTTGATTTTGACACGCAGACTTTAGGGCTGCCACGCCCTCTTTTGACACAAGAAATCAAAAATTTTTTAAACTTTATAATTGTATAATTCGTTCGGAGACTAATTGTGTCAAACCATCCTGAAAGTTTCATAAAAATCGGACTATAAACAAGAACTTAAGAAACCTAAAACATAACAACATTGATAATCGAAGGCAATGCCAATGCATGTGTGCAAGCGAGACAGAAACATACAAGCATATACTCGAACGTTTTGGCTGCATGTGTGGCGGCAGCGCTGCCCGCGTAAGCTGGCTTTGCCAATGGTATAATGCCAAAAGTATATGTATGTGCATACAGCCAAACATATGTATGTTCTAATACAAGTACTATCCTTTGTAATATCTAGATACAGATTTGAACAATATTATCTTATACTCGGAAAAAAAATACAGAAAGTATCATACGGTCGGGCATGGTCGACTGTTAGTAGCTATGAAAAACATATTTGATTGATTTCTTCAAAAATAACAAAAACTCAATTATTTAAACTTAGTAACTGGTATTTTTAATTTGATAATGATAATATTTTTAGAAATATATTTGTAATCAATAATTGGATTTACAACAGTCCCTGAAATGCAGCTGTTCCTACTTGTTTTCACAATAATTTTCAAAATGTAATTGAAGCGAATAATGTAAATCATGTAAATATGCGGTTGTTAATATGAATATATGTATGCATCTGAAGTTTTCGAAGAAAAAAATTTGTTAATTTTAACGCAACCACAGCCTTGTGTTGTAGCCACATTTTAAATATACGTTGTAAATTTGCCTTAAGGATTGGTTCCATTGCATGTATTTTGAAATAGTGGGACGAATATATAATTATTATGATATTGGTAGTTTGGTTTCTTTGGGTCCTAGAGAAGACAGTATATTTTAAAATATTTTGATTAATAATTTATATAATACAATTTTTTGAATGAACTCAAGGGATCACAGTTAAAATAGACTTAAACACGGTGTGGAAATAATAAAATTGAAAAAAATTACAGAAATAAATAATCGTTAACCAAGTAAATGCAGCTAGAGTGAGCAAAGCAGTAGAAAGAAAGGAAGGAAGTGGGATCAAAGCACCTTAGAAGATAATGTCTTAAATAACGAAATTGTAGATGATGTGCATTAATAACGCAAGATTGTATCGAAACAACAGTAGTAAAAAATATCCAAAGACGTTATTACAAGAGAATGATTCTCTGAATTCTATATTTCTTATAAATACAATGCGATCGTGTTTGTGTATTTTGATTTTAATAGCTATTATAAGCCTTGCAGGTTTCTGTTTAGCGTTTGGGATTCATGTCGTGTTTCCTTTTATGGCTGCTGTTTTCAAAATACGGATTAAAATTTAAAATTTATTATTATAAGGTTTTATAAATATATATATATATATATATATATATATATATATATATGATATATATATATATATATATATATATATATATGAATATGTGTACATTTTAAAGTTTTTTTTTATATACGATATATATATAACACCCACTTTTATTTGTGCTGAATGGCTATGGTGGTACTGTTGTCATTTTGGTCCACATCTATTGCGTTGTCATCGTAGGGATCGAATGTGGGCAGCTCAATAGTAACTCGTGTTCCATTATTGGTACTGCTAACATCATCATCAAAGTCAGCGTCGAAATTAGTGCGTGCTACATTTGCAGAATTACCCTGAATGGCGGTTCGAAGAATTGTTGGGCCCAAAGATCGCAGAAGTTTGGAAACAATCCGGTTTGCTTGCTCGTCAATTTGCTACAAATCCAGTTTTAATTGAATATATGGGTATCGTCCAGAATTGTTGTGCGCGTGGATACAGTATAAAGAATGGTTTCTTTTTATCTTTTTTATTTAGCCAATTTTGAATAAAATATGAAGAGTAGAGTAAATTTTGAATTTGAATAACATGTGAGAGCAATTTGCGCTTGTTTTGTGTGTAACAGGCAGCACCTCTGACCCCATAAAGCAAAAATATTCTTACTTAACATCAATAGCGAAATCGGTTTTTTTCATACTCTCTGCAAGAGTATATTGGGTTCGTGCAAATATATGTAACAGGCAGAAGGAGGCGTGGCAGACCCCATAAACTATATATATTCTTGTTCAACATCACAAGCCGAGTCAATATAGCCGTGTCCATCTGACCGTCTGTCTGTCCTTACGTATGCACAAGCAGATTTCAGAGGTAAGAGCTACAAGTTCGAACTTAGTCTCAATCGACCACATATTTCGCCCACAATGAGGCAAAACCTGGACACACCTCTGAAAAGAGATATGTTTCGGCAAATATGTCAGTAATTTTGACATTAAGGAACACAACTTTTGGTACAGAGGTTCCTAGAGACAGCATTAATGCAATGCCATAAACAATTTTGGGATGCCACGCCCGCTTTTACCATGAGAAATAAAAACCATTTCAAATTTTCATGCCGTATTTAAGGCATTTATTTTAATCGTACAGTATTGTTATTATACCCCTTACTCGTAGTGTACAAGAGTATATTGTAGTCGTTGGAATGTATGTAACAGGCAGAAGGAGAAGTGGCAGACATATACTGACCAAATTTTATCCAAATCGGACTACTATATCGTATAGCACAATCGGTCGGACATTGAGTAACGGGTATCCTAAAGTCGTGGGGCAACTATAGCATTCTTTCTTGTTTTAAATTCGTTTGGAGACAAATAATATCAAACTATCCTGAAAGTTGCATAAGAATCGGACCATAAACAAGGAAGAAAACACATAATACATTTTACATTTGAGCACAATGTGAATGCAAGTGTAAGCGAGACAGAAACATATAAGCATACTCTTGAACGTTTTTGTTGCCCGTGTAGCACTGCCTGTAGCCATATGTACATATAAATACACGTTCTTGAAAGAAAAGAGTGGAGAAGTCTGTCATAATTTTTCGTACTTGTATGTAAACATAAGGTCTGCGACTTGAATCCCGGTTCAGATACGCATTTTATTAATTTTTGTTAAATAAAAAAATGTATAACATGCAGATAATCGGAGACATCGCCTCATACATACAGTCGACGGCATAACTATTTTGACAAACCTCGTTGCTCTGTTTTCCGTTTTGTTTTGATGAACTAGCAGACCTAACGGTTCTTAGTTTATTGTCAAAGCATAGATTACGAAAGCATAAAGCAGAATGCAAATTTTTTTTCTTAATTTCTCATTGCATTTTCTTAGTTTTCGCTTTACTGTCTTTCGCTAGCTGTTAATAGGTGGACAAAAGTATTTTGACATTCTCATTATTTAGTCTTTATTTGTCTGCTACTGACTTTGCACACATCCCACGGGATTATTAACGATTATAAATTTATTTGAAGAAATAAGAGTACAGTTTCGCTTGTTTTTTTTTGCTTAGTTATGGTGAAAACTAATGAATTAAGCGACATGGTGAAGTGTCAGATGGTGGAGAAGTATAACTCTGGTATTTCCGTAGAAAATATCAGTAAACTATACAAAGTTTCTCGCCAAACGGTTTATTATCAAATAAACAAATTTAAAAAATTTAATAGCATCAAAAATCTAGCGCGATGTGGCAGACCTCGCAAGACAACCGAGGAGGCAGATCGGTTAATTGTGCGCCAGTTTAAAATAAACCCATTAGTGACACCCAAAACAGTAGCTCGGGAGCTTGCTGATACTTCAAGCACAAACATCAGTGAAAGATCAGTTCGGAGGCGCCTCAAGGAAGCAGACTACGGAACATATGTAGCGAGAGTAATACCCCAAATTAGTGCAAGGAATAAACTCAAAAGGCTTGAATTTGCCAAAAAATATGTTGACAAGCCTGTATCGTTTTGGCAGAATGTTTTATGGAGTGATGAAAGCTCATTTAATTTCCACTGCTCAAAAAAAAAAGTTTTTGTCAGAATGCCAAAAGTTACACATAAAACAAGTAAGAAAGGCTACAGTCGATCGAGCCGACTGTAAAAGACCCCGTACTCCCATAGTATTGCATTTTATTTAAATTAAAATTTTCAAATGAAATTTAAAAAATTAAAATTAAATATTTACATTTTGAATTAAAATTAAAAAATAAATAAATTAACAACTGTCATCGTCAGCACTCGAACCCGCGATCCATGCGAAGGTTCCACATTGCGCCGCAACTCTATCAGTTGCACCACACCCCTCTTCTATCATTCTTCCGATTATTTCCATATAAGTATGTGCACACATACATATGTGTGTATGTATAGCATTGGTCGGCGCGGCCAGCGGCTCCGGGCAGCGCTGCCGCCAGCAGGTAGAGAAAACGTTCGAACATATGTTTGTATGTTTCTGTGTTTGTTTGTATGTGTTGCGCGCATGCAGTGATTTTGCTTTAAAATAACTTCGACTTTGAACCGTAATTTCTCTGTTGTTTGACATAGGATTTTGATGCCACTTTCAGGAAAGTTAGAAATAGTAATTCTCTAAGCGTATGTTAAATTACAACACTGTACTATTTGATTTAATGCCTGAAACAAGGCATTGAAGCTGGAGAGTCTTTTATTTCTGATGAGCAAAGGGGGCGTGGCAGCTCAAAATTTTTAATGACATTATACTAAGGCTGTCTCTAAGAACCTGTATACCAAAATTTGTGCTCCTAAGTGCTATAGTTACTGAGATATTCACCTAAAACACAAATTTTTTCGAGGTGTGTCTGGTTATTTGCTCATTGCGGGGGCGGTAAGGGGCGTGGCAACAATTTGAAATAAACTTGATCTGCTCTACAAAATAACGGACTTACATTCCAAATTTGGTGTCTCTAGCTCTTGTAGTTTAAAAGATCCAGGTGTTCATACGGACGGACAGACGGACAGACGGACAGACGGACAGACGGACATGGCTATATCGACTCGGCTGTTGATGCTGATCAAGAATATATATACTTTATGGGGTCGGCCACGCCTCCTTCTGCCTGTTACGCACATCTCGCTTCTGACAAACTTAATAGACCCCCTTTACTCTTTTTTAAAGAGTACGGGGTCTAAAAAGAGTCCCGACGTGTGAAAGAGTGCGCCACGGAGGTGGCTCAGTCATGTTTTGGGGATGCGTTGCCTATAACGGCGTAGGAGACTTTGTACCTGTCGATGGAATGATGACCAAACACAAATATTTGGAGGTCCTAAACAGTTTTGCATTTCCTTCAGGAGATAAATTGATTGGAGAGTCATTTTTTTTCCAGCAGGACAATGCTCCTTGCCATAAGGCAAAAATGATAACAAATTTTTTTAATGAAACTAGAGTTAACATCCTAGATTGGCCACCGCAAAGCCCCGATTTAAATATTATCGAAAATTTGTGGGCTTATATTAAACAAAAGCGGTGTGCTGATTTACAAAGGACACGCGAGGACACCATTTCGGAGATTGAAGCGCTCTGGAGGAGTGTTCCGTTGGATTATATCCATAGCTTGGTTGAGTCAGTTCCCAGACGCTTACAAAAAGTTATAAGTGCTAAGGGAGGTTATATTTTTTACTAAAAATAAGAAACACTACATTAAAACTTAAGTTTTTTGTTATTTTAGTTCATATAAAACTATTGTTAAAATACTTTTGCCACCGTGCTTTTCGGAAAATTGAATTTTTTCTATTGTTAATATTAATTTTAAAAAATTTTCGTTGCTTTCAAAAAACATTAAATAATCTATATTTCTCACCACAATTTGTTTATTTTTTTGTGTGGTCATTTATAAAAGTTATGCACATATTTGCTTAACATTTATTTTGTCAAAATAGTTATGCCGTCGACTGTATGTATGAAGTCGCAGGTTCGAATCCTGTCTGTAAACTATTTTTAATTTTAATTTATTTTCATTTTAAAATTTATATTTTAAATTAAATACATGATTTTAAAAAAAGGCATGTAAAAAAATCTTAATATGTATGTGTTTTTATACACACATACATATGAATGTTTAAATATGAATCACCTTGAATCACTTCTTTAACATGTCTTTTGTTTGTATGGAAAAATGCGCACTACTATGAGACCTTTTCAACATGTTTTTTTTGAGGTAATGAACACAATATAGTAAAAAGCATTTAAAAAAAGATGTATAAAGTCAATGTCAATAGATACTCTCTTAATGTTTTTTTTAGACCCCGTACTCAAAAAGAGTACAGGGGTCTATTAGACTTATCAGGATCGAAATGTGCTTGACAGACAGATGGGGCGTTTCCGACCCTATATTCTTGATCAGCATTCAACAGCTAAGTCAATATAGCAATTTCCGCCTGTTCGCACTTATATGTTAGGTTTAAGAGCTAGAGCAACCAAATTGTAAATGAAAATCCGCCTATTGCGAGAGCATATTATTTAAATTTCTTACCACGCCCTGCCGCCCCGCAAATTGTACAAAAAAAAACACATTTTTTATTTCGGCGTTTGCAGTCAATTGGATTTTTTTTGGGACACATTGAGTTCGTTGCGTAAATAAATAAAAAAAAATTAAACCCTCAGTTGTTGCTAAAGCTAGTATACTCATTAAGCTGCAGATGTTCATTCAAGTCAGTGTTGCCAACGCTTTCACTTAAAATAAGGCAAGATCAATTAACAAAACTGACAAAAAAGGGACAAATATTGAAAAAAGGGCACATAAAAAATTGACAAAAATGTTTCTTGTACAAAATTTAGTTTTTTCAATCTTTTTTTCCATCCAATGCGTATAATACGTCGTCAACAGTAGTATTTTCCTCGTCACTCCCTTGAGCGTATGATGCACACGTTCCGGTTAGTGGAAGACAACTATGGCAACGTAAACCGTTTCTACGTAACCCGAACCTAGACGAATAATATTGAATTTATTTATAAATTCACTGCTGTGTTTGCAGTACGCAAATCTGGATCTTTAGGATTTCGGCTCACCCAATTCTTTAAACCATGTTAACTAAACGACGATTCTCGAAATTTCTGTTTATTTGTCTCTTTTGGCATGTTGAAACTTTTAAGCGCTATTTACAGATATGTATTTAATATGTTTGATTTCGTTTACACGCTTAGAAAACATAGTTGCATTCAAATATATTTATTGAAATCAGATAAACAATATGAATGCGATAACATCTAGTTTTAATTAACAAATTTTGCAAGCAATTAATAATCAAAAAAGGACAAAAAAAAAGGATGAAATACAATAAAAAAGGCAATTTTTCCGGAAAGGGGACGTTTTAAGATCTGTCCGGGAAAAGGACAAGTTGGCAACACTGATTCAAGTGGATAGGCAAATCAAATAGTATAAATATTTGATTTGGAGTGTTAAACAAATTTTGTTTCTGACAAACCTAATATACCACAATATTTGCAAAGCCCTCAATTACCTTTAAGCGAAATCAGTAACTACGATGAAGGAATTTGTTTATTTAAAATAAATTCAAATTTTTAATGGTTATAATACGAGTACAATTTTGAGACATTTCATTATTTTTCGGTTTCGGTTAATTTTCATAATTTTTTAAAAAAGCAGTCATGATCCTCCAATAAATTCAATTTCTTCAGCTTAATTTTATAAACGAAACACAAATTTGATTGTAATTTCAAATGCAATTGTAAACCTTTTGCACGTTATAATCATGTAGATTTTATATGAGTGTTTAATATTTTCAGTGTTTTGTCATTTTTAATTAATTTTATATGGGCAACAATTTTGTTATGTTTGAATCACTTTTAGGTTCCACTGTTACCGCTTTGGGCAAAATATTTGTTTGAAAAATATCTCTGGTTGTGATGAAATAATTTGTATTATTTAATAAACGATTTATATCGGCTACAACTAATAGCAACTGACGTTCATCAATGATTTGGCTTTTGTGATACTGGGTATTGGTGTTGATGGGTTTATTGGAGGGTTCTAATTGAAAGTATTTACTGGTTGTTGTTACACTTGTTTCATCTGCTTTAACTGCTGACATTATTGCAGCATATCCTGGTGTGCTTAGTGACAGAATTTTTGGAAAGCGGGAAGCAAACTCATTTCCAATATTTGATGATTCAATTCTTGGAGTTTTTGTCAGGCTGAAGCTTTGACTAGAAGTGGTTTTGGTTGTTGATGATAGTGTTGATTCTTTTATGTTCTTATCTCTCTTTTGCTCACTCACTTTGTTCGCTGCGGATGTTTCCGAGTCTGGTGAAAAAGAAGGCAAATCGATCATAACATGTGAGTTGCTATTAGATGCATTTAAAGAAAGAGTTGGTATTGAAGACCCAACAGCTTCATCAGTTTTGTCATCGTTATCGTCAAAAAATTCTGCGTCAAAGTTGGATGGAGTTGTGCTGCCACTGCCTGAAAGTCCTCGATTTCCCGACAAAATGCTGTTCAACAGACCTGGACCGGCGACGCGTATTATTTGTGCTATAATGCGATTAACGATTGAATCGATTTCCTAGGAGGAAGACAAAGATATGCAGAAAACTATACACGGAATTTCGTCCATCATCTGCCATGAATTCAAATTATGATACTTTTTCAAGTGCAATTTGAACTGTTGCAGTTCGTGTTGCGATGCAGTATTATGATGACTTTCACAGTTTGTTCGAAAGCAATTTGTTTATTTACTTTAGTAATGGATGTGGAGCATCTTTCCATTGATCATGTTGTGGTTGATTGTTAATAACGATTTAAAAATTGTGTGTTTATTGATGTTTGCTGTTATAATTTGGTCAGACTTTTGTGTTCAATTTAATTTTGCTTGAAGGACAACATTGTCTTTAAATTATCGGTAAGCTGATTGTAGGTCAAGCTGCTTACAAATTGTGGAGTGGTAGTATTATAATGCTTTATTTTAAGAATTCCAATGGGTGCTCTTATTATAGACAATATAATTTAAATGACTTAATTTCATTGTCAATTAATTAGTAAAATGCACGGGTTTGTTGAATGGAATAATAAACTCTTTTGAAAAATCTAAAATGTTGAATTTATGTTGCTTGTATTTGGCTTGTATAATCCTTATCGGGCTCAAAATTTATGAGCTCCTTGGGCGCGTTATCATAGTCCTTGACGATCGGCATTGATAGATCATATTCATCAGCATCAACAATGGGTTTCTGGAGAGCATTACGCTCAAGATCCGGATTGAGAACTGTGCCCAATATAAAAGGCCCAAGACGTTGTACGACATTATTGACTAGACGATTAATTTGAATATTGATTTCCTATGAAATGTTTAGCAATACAGAAATTAACAATAATAGAGCTACAGGATGCTCCCAACATATAATTCGTTTATTTGGGAATCGTCAATTATCTACCCACATACAGAAGCAGACTCTTTATTATTTTCGATACTCGTACTTTAAAAGGTTAAAGTTTTGTTGACTTACCTTTGTTATATCTGGAAAAAGTTCACGCAGCAGCCCGATTGTTCTTTTGTTGCGATCGGCTATCAATTCTTCTTGGTCTTTGATCCCAAGCATCAAAACATCAATTTCCTGTAAAATACAATGTTGTGATGTTAATAATAATTTTAACCGATGCTTTCATCGCTTAATATTATTAAAAATATAAAAAATCACATTCGAAAGTATGTTACACTGCCAAATTTCCGAATTTCTTAAGATTTAACCTTTTGGTTTCGGTTGCCCGCGCTAAACAAAGCGTTTTAGAACTTACTCCAAATGGGCAAAACCATAAATACATTTAGCTACTACCTACTACTATTTCAGAAGCGAAATGAAAGGAAAAGTTTGAGAGATCGCAATGAAAGTTTTTTGAAACGCCCAAAGTTCGTTCTAGAATTTTCAGGGTTTTATTTTCTTTTCTAACTTTTTCTGGTTTTTTAATATCAAATAAAAAATCGATTGTATTTCTAAGTCAAATAACTGGACCATATAACAATATCTAATTCGAATTACCGTCTTTAGATATATTCTTTTTTGAGAGCAATATAGTAGAGTTATTCTTACCAGCATAAATGTTTGGATATGCAAATGAAACTGAGAGTACAATGTCTAACTTTAGTTCAGATATCTGAACAAACAATTCAACTTTTCATACTTATTTCAGTTATGCAATCGTTTATTTTATATTGTGGGGACGTATCAGAATTAGCTTTTTTTTGTTTTTTAGTTTTTTTTTGCTGAGCGGTTAGTCAATACCTTTCTAATAGTTGTCATTTTAGTTATTTTGGTTTCGAGTAATAAGATTCCGTAATCAAAAAAGTGTAGGGGTCTATTAGATTTGTCAGAAGCGAAATGTGCGTAACAGGAAGAAGGAAGCTTTTCCGACCTTATAAAGAATATATGTATATTCTTAATCATCATGAACAGCCGAGACGATATAGGAATGTCCATCCGCCCGTATGACCAGCTGGATTTTCTAAACTAAATAAGGTAAAGCAACCAAATTTGGAATAAAAGTCCGTCTATATGCCGGGCAGGTCCACGCCCCCTACCACCCCCGCAATGAGCAAAAAACCAGTCACACTTCCGAAAAAATCGATGTTTTTTGCGAATAAATCAATAAATATGTCATTTTTGTTATGCAAGTTCCTAGAGACATCCTAAATGCAATGCCCCCTTTCCCCTTAAGAACTGAAAAACTTTCAAACTTAAGCTTTGGGTCCATAGGGATACCAAAATCCATGACAGATTCAATTTTTTGAAGAGCGTTGCTATTCATAATGTAATTGTTTTGAAAGGGGATAGGCCTACTGAAGGACAATACGGTAAACTTACTATAATTAAGATTTAATAAATTGGCTTGACACCATGTTTAAAAGCTATAAAGATCAAATTGTAACCTGGTTCCAAGAAGATGGCAGAACATTTATGAATAATATAAATAGCAATCGACCGAAATGAGAGAAGTTATTCATTTCTCAAAAGCATTGCGAATAGCAAACAACTATAAAATATCTCTTTAGTTTCAGACATTGGCTTTGCATCCTTTTTTCTGAAGAGGAATAATGTAAGATGATTTCCAAACATCAGGGAAACAGCATGATTCAACGGACAATGGATCCGTCCGATCCTGGTAAAAAAAACAGGTTGCACAGACTTTAGATTATTCAAAAGCGTACTTTCAGTGATTACTGGTGCAAAAGTAATATTGAAAGTACATTTTACTTGTAAAAGTCAGCTTTCCGAAAGTGACGAGATCGCCTAATAGATTTACCCGGGCAGGTAAATCAATCAACACTTCCAAAGTAGGGTGAAAAGTATATTCAGAATTCGATAAGGGTGTGATACGGGAAACCGAAAACTAGAATGGATCCAAAACAAAAATCAAATCAAGCGTTCTATTCAAAGAGTTTGCAATAGCATTGATCTCAAGAAATAAAATTCCAATCAGATCATTAAGAAAATCGTGCTGAGTCATAGGGGTCAACACGGCAAAGTCGGGACACGTAGTCCACCTACAGTTCGTTTTTTCAGAATCAGAGGCCCGGACAGGGTTAGAAGGCAGGGCAATCGAAGTCCGATTTCTTTTCTTTGCTGTATATTCCTTTACTAATTAATAGTCCGTCCAAAACTCTTTACAGCGAATTGTACTAAAATATTTGGCAGGAACCCTTACTTTGAATGAGGAAATTTTCCGAAGATATGAGAACTAAAATTTTTCCACTGTAATGTGGGCTTCTGATTTGGCCTGAATAAAGGCCTTGACATCATTTGAAGTAGTATCAGGCGCAAGCCTGGAACCTGGTGGAACACCTACACCGTAAAAGCAACAGCAGAGATAGACTCACTAATTGATTTGCCAACTGCAACAGTATTGACAACTAACGAATCAGAAACTTTTATTTCGGGGTTCGTATGGACAACTTTTGTGGGTAAATACAGTTGTCATAAGAAACTGTAATATTTGGCGATGTGGATGAGAAATTTTTTAAGAAAGTGCGGACAAAGTGGGTATTTGAAGAGGGACCGAAGCTCATTAGGGCCACTCGACAATCTAAAATTGGCCTTCTTAGACCCCGTACTCTAAAAAATAGTAGAGGGGTCTAAAGTATATATATTCTTGATCAGCATTAATAGCCGAGTCGATATAGCAATGTCCCTCAATGTCCTGGATCTATGGCACTTACGAGCACCAATTTTGGTATGCAGGTTCGTAGACATTAAAAATTGTGAGCTGCCACGCCCACTTTTATTATAAGAACTAAACAATTTTCAAATTTTAGTGCCGTTTTTAAGGCATTTGTTCATATAGTACAATTTAACATTCGTTTGGAGACATATTATATCAAACTATCCTGAAAGTTGCATAAAAATACTACGTTAAAGTTTATGTTATTTAACTGCAATATCACTTTATGCGCGCAAGCGAGGCAGAAACATTCAAACATATGTTGAAACGTTTTCGCTGCCTCTGTAGCGGCAGCACTGCCCGCAAAAGCTGGTCGTGCTGACCAATGCTGTACACATTCATATATATGTGCATACATGCATATAATTTCAAACGAATTTGTGTGTGCATGCAGACAAACAGATTTATGTTCGATTACACTTCGTTTTTTATACTCTCTGCAAGAGTATATTGGGCTTGTGCAAATGTATGTAACAGGCAGAAGGAGGCGTGGCAGACCCCATAAAGTATATATATTCTTGATCAGCATCACAAGCCGAGTCGATATAGCCATGTCCGTCCGTCTGTCTGTCTGTCTGCCTGTCCGTATGAACAAACAGATTTCAGAGATGGTAAGAGCTACAAGTTCGAGATTGGTCTCAATCGATCAGATATTTGGTCAGTCAATACAAGAATCTTTTTTTTTTTCGATGCCACCCCCCATTCGCCCACATTGAGCAAAAAACAAGACACACCTCGGAAAAAAATGGTGTTTTGGGCGAATATATCAATAACTATTGCACCTAAGATCGCCAATTTTGGTATGGAGGTTCCTAGCGACAGCGTAAATGCATTGACATTTAAAATTTTGGACTGCCACGCCCCTTTATCCCACAATTAATTAACATAATTCTCTACTTTCGTTCCGTTTTGAGGCGTTTGTTCATATAGTACAGTATTGTAATTTATAATTCGTGTGGAGGCTAACTATATCAAACTATCCGGAAAGGCGTGTTGAAATCGCACTATAAACAAGAAAACTAGAAGCGTTACAATATTAATAACTGAATGCAATATCATGTATGAGTGCAAGCGAGACAGAAACATACAAGCACATGTGGCGGCAGCGCTGCCGCATTCATATCAATGTATGAGTGCAAGCGAGACAGAAATATACAAGCACATGTTCGAATGTTTTCGCTGCCTGTGTGGCGGCAGCGCTGCCCGCCGTCGAATGCACACATACATACATATATGCATCATATATTGTCTTTCGTATGTGTATTCGCATACAGACAAACAGATGTATGTTTGATTATGCTTAGATTGTTTTTGTTTTAACGTGTTTTAATGCAAGTACTACACAAGTACTACACATTAATAACTCTCGACCGTTTTTAATAATTTAATCGGAAAAAAAATGCAGAGAGTATTTTACGGTCGGGCTTGCTCGACTGTACTTTCCTTACTTGTTTTTGTTTCAACGTGTTTTAATACAAGTACTATCCGTTGTAAGACCTAGATACCGATTTAATTAATTTAATCGGGAATTAAAACAGGGAGTAGTATAGAGTAGAGTTGCGGCATAATGCCACCTTCGTCTGCGGTCGTATGCTCGAATGATGACAATGACAACAATTGTACATTTAATTTCTTTAATTTCAATTCATATTGTAAATATAGTTTTAATTTTATAAATTTAATTTTAAAATTTTAATTTCAATTAAATACAAAAGTTGGCTCGATCGACTGTAGACTTTCTTTATTGTTTACTTTACATTTAATTATTATTATCGGAGTACGGGGCCTTTTACAGTCGTTTCGATCGACTGTAGCCTTTCTTACTTGTTACGCCTAGGAAAATCATTCAAGACTTTTAAATCTTTGAATTCCCTATCCAAAGCTGAGAAACTATCGGACAGACTTTTAAATCTGCCAAATAGGTCCACAAACCCTTTTCTAATATGTCTCGTGATGCACATCATGTCCCTTTCGACGTCCCAACAAGCTTCACATGTCCACTTTAAACCGTTGAGGCCTGCACATTTTACATGTGTAACATTTTCACATAGCCAACAGAAAACAAAACCCACCTTAACGTTTGTTCTTACCTGGCTATTAGAGTTATATCAGACATACATACATATTTGAGTTCATTGAGTATTAATATAAGATAAGAATATAATTAAAGAGTATATGCAGAAGCTAAATAAGTACTGATTAAAAAATTATTTAAAATGATAAATACTTAGGCAAACTAGGGTTAATGAGCAAGCTACCGATGTTTACTTACGACAATAACAAATTTGATGCACAAAAACAAATTATGCGCGAACCCGGTGAACGAAAAAGGTGAAATCGGAATTACCGGACAACTCCAAAAATTAGATTAATAAGCGCGGTAGAAAAGATGAGAGTGCGTCGACAGCGTAAATATAGAAAAGATCACCAAGACAGCGACAAGATAAATTCTACACAAAGAAAATGATAGCGCAAGCAACGGCGTAAAATTACAAAAAGAATTTCACAGCGGCAGGCATGCGCAGAAATAAGTAAACAAAATGTTTGGCTGTGGAATTTGTATTGCCTTTATACACAAATTATTTAAAATTGGCTTTATAGTTTATTAAAACAATATTTCAACACAACCGATGTATCACACACTATTGCAAAGTGATTAATCCAGAAATATCAAACAAATTTAAGTGTTTAAGCGAGAAAAACTGGAAAAGAGTTAGAAGCGATGTAAAACGCATCCGCCAGTGACAGCGAAACGAAGCGAATTGAAATATTTTTTTTTTGACTTACCTTTTCATTAGTCAGTGATGTTTTTATAATGTCCTGACTGTCAGCTGTCTGTGATAGTGGATATGCCCATATGGAACAAACAGTGCTGCTGGCGATTAGCGCTGCGATGTGGTATATGATTATTTGTCGCATCATTTTGGCGTTGAAGTCTTCTGTGTAAAAAAAACTAATTATTTAAATATCAAAGTAGTCACCTCGCACTGCCACTTATCCCATGTACGTTGAAGAGTAATACAAGTAAAACAGTTGTCTTCTCGCGTAGATTAAATACCTTTGCAATCATGCATATTGACTGATATTTGGATTTCAATTACCAATTGTTCCCACGGTAGCTTTATGGTATAGTAGTTTTATTCGGATTGCATATCTACATATGTATATAAAACCGTTTGTCCTAGAGGTCTCAGGGAGATGATATTTTCACTCAACATAGATCTTACAACGGTGAAATTTTAATGGGTGGAGGGCTAATTAGTATAGGGAAGTTTATTGTTTTTGAAGCTATCTTAACCAAGCTCACAGGGAAGGTGTAAACTATCGTTTTATACAAACTGGCCAACTTTCGTTAGGTTAGTAATAATATGTAAATTATGTGAACTTAGTGTGAACACGTAAGAAAGGCTGCAGTCAATCGAGCCGACTGTAAAAGACCCCGTACTCTCCTAGTAGTGCGCATGTGTATTTTATTAAAATTAAAATTTTAAGATTAAATTTACAAATTAAAAGTTTTATATTTACATTTTGAATTAAAATTTAAAAAATTAAATTAAGAATTCTCATCGTCAGGATTCGAACCTGCGACCTCAGACAAAGGTTCCATGATGCGCCGCAACTCTACCAGCTGCACCAGGCACCACTTTTAAGAACATTTCGATTATCTGCAGTTACATGTTATAAATTTTTGTTATCTAAGAAAAATAAAGGAAACGGCTGCCTAGTGCCGAGATTTGAACCGCAGATCTTAGGGTTACATTTAAGTACGAAAAATAGTACCAGGCATTTATACCACGTGGGGCATTCTTCGTTCAATAAATAGATCGTTTAACAATGTAAGTAAACATAAAGTTAACTCTTCTCTTTCTACCACGTGTACATAAATTATAATTATTAAACTATTATTTTGTTTTTAAAATTTTTAAATTTTACAAAAGGAGCGTGTCAACAATATGTAATAAATAACTTGCAAGAAAGTAAAGTACAGTAAAGCATGCTCGACTTTATTAAACTCCCTGCTTTTTTCCCGATTTAATTAACTAAATCGGTATCCAGGTATTACAATAGAAAGTACTTGTATTAGAACACGTTAAAAAAAAAAGAAACGAAGTTTAATTTTACATAAATCAGCCATTAAATGCATTGAGCTGCCACGCCCCTTTTTCTCATAAGAACTTAAACTCAATTTTTAAGGCATTTGTTCATATAGTACAGTGTTGTCATTCAACATTCGTTTGGAGACATATCATATCAAACTATCCTGAAAGCTGCATAAAAATCTTACTTTAAGCAAGAGAGCTATCACGGATCGAAGCTTATGTTATTTAACTGCAATATCACTGCATGCGCGCAAGCGAGATAAAAATATATGTACAAACATATGTTAGAACGTTTTCGCAGCGCAGCGCTATATATATATATATATACTCCGATTGCACTGCCTTCTAACCCTGTCCCGGCCTCTGTTTCCGGAAAAAACTAACTTCCTCCCACTCGTTTGCCTATCAAAATGTTAGAGGGCTTCGTAGTAAGCTTAGCAATATGTATTTAAATAGTCTTTCTTTTCCATTTCATGTCGTGGCCTTTTCTGAAACATGGTTAAAGCCCGACGTTTTAGACTCTGAAATCCTTTCCAATAAATTCTCTATCTATAGAAAAGATCGTACATCTCGCCGAGGCGGTGGTGTGCTTATTGCCGTCGATGTAAACTATTCCTCGGAAGAAGTAACAATCGATGGCTCTGTAGATATTGAATTTGTTGCTATTAAGTTATGCCTAAATAACATTAGTTTTTACATTACTTGCTCCTATATACCTCCTTCTTCTGACTCTTCTCTTTACTTATTACACGTTTCTGCTATTAAATCAGTTTCCTCTATGTGTTCTGATCGTGACTTTCTTATAGTTCTTGGCGATTTTAATATTGCTGGTACTACATGGATCTCGTGTCCCGACTCTGCCGTGTTGAACCCCGCGACGCAGCACGAGTTTCTTGACGAGCTGTTTGGAATTTCATTGGTTCAGATCAATGATATTCCAAACTCTTTAAACAGAATGCTTGATTTGATTTTTGTTTTGGATCCATCCTGTTTTTCTGTATCCCGCATCAAACCCTTATCTAATCCTGAAGATCCTTATCACCCGACTTTGGAAGTGTTGATAGATTTACCTGCCCGGGTGACCCGTACTAGTAGTAAACCTACTAAACGATCCCGTCAGTTTCGGAAAGCCGACTTTAACAAGTTGAATGTACTGCTATCCCAGACTGACTGGTCCCGGCTGTTCATGTGTAGCGATATGGATAGTGCAATTACAACCTTTTATTATACCTTGAATTCCTTACTTGATGTCTGTGTTCCGCTTTGTGTTCCAACTAGGTCTAACAAGCCTGTTTGGTTTACCCGCGAACTAACATTGCTTAAAAATAGAAAGTCTAAATTTTATAAGAGATTCAGGGAAACTGGCTCTTCCTTGTATCTTTCTCGATATCTAATTGCTCGATCTGATTTCTATGTTCTGAATGACCGTTGTTATAAGGATTACCTTACTGACTGTGGGCAACAGTTCCGAAGGAATCCTAGACGGTTTTACAACTTCGTTAATTCGAAGCGTAAATCTTCAACGCTTCCATCTAGTGTAGTCTTTGAAAGAGAAAGTGCTAATTCGGATCAGGCTATCGCCGACTTATTTGCCGACTTTTTTCAAACTACTTATAGTATGCACGAGTATAAATCTGATTCACCCTACCCTTATCATTTAAATTCCTTCAATAGTAATTTTACACCAGTCATCACCGAATGTTCGCTTTTATCTAATTTAAAGTCTACTAAATCTGTTTTTTCACCTGGTCCAGACGGAGTCCCTGGCTGTGTGCTGAAAAACTGTGCGGATGGCCTTTTAAAGCCCCTGTATAAACTATTTACATTGTCCGTTGAAACATGCTGTTTCCCTGATGTCTGGAAATCTTCTTACATTATTCCTCTTCACAAAAAAGGAAATAAATCCAATGTTTGCAACTATAGGGGTATTTCCAAGTTGTCTGCTATTCCCAAGGCTTTTGAGAAATTAATAACTTCTCAATTGCAACATTTCTGTAGATCCATGATTTCACCCTGCCAGCATGGGTTTGTGAAATATAGATCTACGACCACTAACCTGTTAGAATTTACATCATTTGCACTGAAGGGCTTTGAGAGAAAATTGCAAACTGATGTCATTTACACAGATTTCAGCAAGGCTTTCGACTCCGTTAATCACGGCCTATTAATACACAAGCTCAATCTTCTGGGTGTTTCCTATAGCTTTATTCTTTGGATATCAAATTACCTAAGTTCTAGAACACAACAGGTTTATTTTAAAAACTCTTTGTCTAAACCTGTTCAAGTTACTTCGGGTGTTCCGCAAGGAAGTCATCTTGGTCCCTTGTTATTTATATTGTTCATAAATGATCTGCCATCTGCGATCAGTTATTCACGTGTACTCATGTATGCCGATGACGTTAAACTCTGTGTTTCAGGTGCAGAGTCTCTTCTTGAGACCAGGTTACAATCGGATCTATGTAGCATTCAAACCTGGTGCCATGTAAATTTATTAAATCTTAACTTTAGTAAGTGTAACGTAATGTCCTTCAGTAGGCGCCTCCCCTTTCAAAATAATTACATTCTGAATGGCAACTCTCTTAAAAGAATTGAGTCGGTCACTGATTTGGGTATCCTTATGGATCCTAAGCTCAAGTTCGATAAGCATGTACTGTCAATTACAAATCGTGCTTTTAGTGTCCTGGGCTTCATAAAGCGCTGGTCGAAAGAATTTAACGATCCCTATTTAACAAAAACACTTTTCACTGCCTTGGTACGGCCTATTCTTGAATATGGATCTTGTATTTGGTCACCTCAATACAGGATTCATCAGGAAAGAATAGAATCTGTACAAAAACAATTTCTTCTTTTTGCTCTAAGGGCTCTCAACTGGAATACTAACATACGCTTACCATCCTATCGTAGTAGACTTTTACTAATTAATCTTCCTTCTTTGTCTGATCGTAGGACAGTTCTCGGGGTAATTTCCTTACACAAACTAATCAATGGTGAAATTGATTCTTCTGAATTACTCAGCCAGATTAGTTTTGCTGTCCCGATTAGACCATCTAGAAACTTTCTTCCAATCTCTCTTCAACCTTGTTCAACCAACTTTTCCACTCATAATCCTTTCCGAGTTCTATGTAGCAACTACAACAAACTTTCTCGAGTTGTAGGTAGTTCTACTTCTACCCCCTTAATTAGAACTTCTCTTCTCTGTCACCTGTCTAGACCTTAATTAAATTAGTTTAATAGTCTAAGATGTTTTGTATTTCGTTTTTAGCTATTTTATGTTCTAATAAATAAAGTCGTTTCGCGTTTATCGTTCGCCCCTCGGTCGGTTGGGCGGGAGGTGGCTGCATTATTTGCAGGGTTCCGCGCGCTAACAAGCACGTTGCTTGGTGTTGCTGGGCCACTTGAATGTACTGTCCCGTTAGTACATCAACGTCCAAATGTATAATATATATATGTATATATATGTGCATACATACATACATAAAATGAATTTGTATGTGCATGCAGACAAACAGATTTATGTTCAATTAAACCTGGTTTTTTTTTTTTTAGACCCCGTACTCTTTAAAAAAGAGTAAAGGGGGTCTATTAAGTTTGTCAGAAGCGAGATGTGCGTAACAGGCAGAAGGAGGCGTGGCCGACCCCATAAAGTATATATATTCTTGATCAGCATCAACAGCCGAGTCGATATAGCCATGTCCGTCTGTCCGTCTGTCCGTCTGTCCGTCTGTCCGTATGAACACCTGGATCTTTTAAACTACAAAAGCTAGAACCATGAAATTCACAATGAAAGTCCGTTATTATGTCAAGCAGATCAAGTTTATTTCAAATTGTTGCCACGCCCCCTACCGCCCCCGCAATGAGCAAAAAACCAGACAAACCTCGAGAAAATTTTTGTTTTAGGCGAATATCTCAGTAACTGTATCACTTAGGAGCACAAATTTTGGTATACAGGTTCCTAGAGACAGCCTTAATATAACGCCATTCAAAATTTTGAGCTGCCACGCCCCCTTTGCTCATCAGAAATAAAAGACTCTCCAGCTTCAATGCCTTGTTTCAGGCATTAAATCAAATAGTACAGTGTTGTAATTTAACATACGCTTAGAGAATTACTATTTGTAACTTTCCTGAAAGTGGCATCAAAATCCTATGTCAAACAACAGAGAAATTACGGTTCAAAGTCGAAGTTATTTTAAAGCAAATACACTGCATGCGCGCAACACATACAAACAAACACAGAAACATACAAACATATGTTCGAACGTTTTCTCTACCTGCTGGCGGCAGCGCTGCCCGGAGCCGCTGGCCGCGCCGACCAATGCTATACATACACACATATGTATGTGTGCACATACTTATATGGAAATAATCGGAGGAATGATAGAAGAGGGGTGTGGTGCAACTGATAGAGTTGCGGCGCAATGTGGAACCTTCGCATGGATCGCGGGTTCGAGTGTTGACGATGACAGTTGTTAATTTATTTATTTTTTAATTTTAATTCAAAATGTAAATATTTAATTTTAATTTTTTAAATTTCATTTGAAAATTTTAATTTAAATAAAATGCAATACTATGGGAGTACAGGGTCTTTTACAGTCGGCTCGATCGACTGTAGCCTTTCTTACTTGTTTTTTATATATATAATACCTAGATACTGATTTTATTTATTTTGATGTGGAATAAGAGTAGGGAGTATTATAAAGTCAAGCGTGCTTGACTATACTTATCTTTTTTGTAAGGACGGACGTACTTGTGTGAGGCAGATCAACTTTATTTTAAATTGTTGCCACGCCTCTTGCCAATTGTAAAATTTTCAAAACTACAGTGTCCTCACTATAAACTATGTTTAATATTTGTAATTTATGTACACGTGGTAGAAAGAGAAGAGTAAACTCTATGTTTCCATGCATTATTGAAAGATTCAGTTATTGTACGAAGGGTGCCTTAAGTGGTAGAGATGCCGAGTACTATCTTTTTTACTTAAATGTAAACCTTAGATCTGCGGTTCGAATCTCGGATCAAGGCTGCCGTTTCATTTATTTTACTCTCTAAAAAAGTATATTGGGTTTCTGCAAATGTATGTAACAGGCGTGTAAGGTGGCGTGGCAGACCCCAAAAAGTATGTATATTCTTGATCAGCATCACATGCCCGTCTGTCTGTCTGTCCGTCTGACCGTCTGTTTCTCTGTCCGTATGAACAAAACAGATTTCAGAGATGGTAAGAGCTACAAGTTCGAGCTTTGTCTCAATCGATCACATATTTAGTCAGTCAATACAAGAATCTTTTTTTTTTGATGCCACGCCCCGTTCGCCCATAATGGCCAAAAAACTTAAGACACCTCGAAAAAATTCGGTGTTTTCGGCGAATATCTCAGTAACTGTGACACTTAGGAACACGAATTTTGGTACAGAATTTCCTAGCGACAGCATAAATGCAATGTCATTAAAATTTTTGAGCTGCCACGCTCTCGTTTGCTGCAAGAAATAAAACTTTACAATATTGATGAATGAAATGCATGCATGCGTGCAAGCGAGATACAAAAATACAAGCACTAGTTCTAAGGTTTTCGTTGCCTGTGTGGCGGCAGCGCTGCTGAATACACGCCTACATACATATATGCATCATATATTGTCAAACGTATATGAATTTGCATGCAAGCAAACATATGTATGTTTGATAATGCTTAGATTGTTTTTGTTTCAACGTGTTTTAATCCAAGTACTACACATTGTAATATCTCTAGACTGATTTTAATAATTTAATCGGGAAAAAAGGCAGAGAGTATTTTACGGTCGGGCTTGCTCGACTGTAATTTCTTAATTGTTTTTCTTATATAACAAAAATGTATGACATATAAATGCAGATAATCGGAAGATTCTTAAAATTGGGACTTGGTGTAACTAGTAGAGCTTCGGCGCATTATGCCCCTTTCGTCTGAAGTCGCAGGTTCAAATGCTGACTATAACAATTGTTGATTTAATTTATTTTTAAATTTTAATTCAAATTGTAAATATTACATTTTCATTTTAAAAAATTAAATTTTAATACAAATGCGCACTATTATGGGAGTTCGGGGTCTTTAAAGTCGGCTCGAAAATTTTCATACTAAGCATTTTAACCGATTGTTCCTATCGCAGCTATATGATATAGTTGACCGATCCGGATGAAATTTGGTCGGCAGATGGAGTATGATAACAAATGCATATTGCGTGAATATGGTTCAAATCGTTCAAGAGACACAGAAAATTTTCATACTAAGCATTTTCAGCATTTTGAACCGATTGTTTCTATGGCAGCTATATGATATAGTGGTCCAATCTGAATGAAATTTGGTTTGCACATGGGATTTTATGCCAAATGCATATGGACCAAATTTAGTTAACAAAGCTTAAAAAAAATTTTTTTCCCTACGATTGTTCCTATGGGAGGTATATGATATAGTCATCCGATTTTCACAAATGATCTGCGTGCAAAGGGAATACACATCTGTGCCAAGTTTCATTAAGATTAAGCTTTAAACTGAGAGACTAGTTCGCATAGAAACAGACGGACAGACGGACATGGCTATATCGACTCGGCTGTTGATGCTGATCGAGAATATATATACTTTATGGGGTCGGAAACGCCTCCTTCAATGCGTTACAAGCTTCGTGACAAAAACAATATATCCTCTGCAAGGGTATAAAAAGTACAGACGAGCACGCTCTATAATAAACTATACTTTTTGTTAATCAATATCTAATCGATAGTTAACAGTGTGAATATTTTAAGCATTATGTAACGCTACAAATATGTATCACTTTTTCCTAGACTTGTATTAATGACTTCTGCGAACAAGAAAGAACGCGCAGACAATAAAAATTAATTTCTGAGAAAGAATGAATGTAGCGAGTCTTTATTCTAACTTGTCGGGACTATGACTACTGCGCTTAATCAGTCATAGTTAACAGGTTATAGGTCCAGGATTGCGAGAGTAAAACACGACATAAGGCGAGTGGTGAAATGGCATCGTTTTACCAAATAGAAATGTTGGATGTGGGGAATTACGATTCCTGGTGCATTCAAATGCATAGCGTGTTGGTCCATGCAGAGGTCTGGACGGTCTTTGGCGAGGAGAGACCAACGGATAATCCTCAAGGATGTGCATGAACCGAGCGGACCAGTAAGAAAGGTGTCCCTATATAAAAGTGGCTTTGTGAATGCGTTTAGCTGGACAGTGGCGAGCTTGCGGAACTGGACATCAAGCTAGGAGACAATCTAGCAGCAGTGCTCTCAAGTTTACCCAAAGATTACGACAATTTTTTCATTGCCATGGAGACGCGAGGCAGTTTGCCAACGCTAGAGCAATTGAAATTAAAATTGCGGGCAGAAGCGACGAGGCGCCACAACGGTGAAAATCCGTTTTGTAGCGAGCAGCAGGCATATCAAGCAAGGGCTATGAAAACAAAGCCAGAAGTGACGTGCAAGAAGAAAAACCCGAATGACCAGTGTGGCTAGAGCGGTCATTTTAAGAAAGACTGCAAGAACAAAAGGAAAGGGCAGACGCAAGAAAATAAGCAAGACTGTTCGAGATGGTATGTCGATTCTGGTGCAACAGCGCACATGTATTGTGTTCGCGGAATGTTTGTAAGCAGTGTTGCCGTTTTTCCCCGAGCAAAATAAGCTGAATTAGTAAAACAAACAAGCCAAAATAAGCTAAATCTCAAAAAAAAATAGCTGAAAAATCAGCTAATTTTTTTTAAGTTTTTATTTTAGATTCTTTATACAAAATTTCATTTTTATAAAAAATAAAACTAAAACAAGAGTAATTGAAACTTCATACATTCATTTAATTAAATCTTCTATGTATTCTCTATGTTCCTCAGAATCTATAGATTTACGACAAATTTGAGAATCTTTGTAACCAACGCAAAACTTATATTGTGTCGGCTTTTTGAGACATTACCTTATGGTTAATATTGAATTTAACGTATCGACGTTCATCCTATATCTTATTTTATTTTTTATTAAATTCATTTGGCTAAAAACACTTTCCACTTCGGCGCCCGCCCTAGGTATCAAAGGTATTTGAAGCGCAACAGATCTCAGCTTAGAAAACTGGCTGTGTCCACCCGAGTCTCTGTAGCTCATTAATTTTATCCAAAACTTCATGGTGTCCTCAGTATTTTCACAAGAGACTAGTGACAATTTAGTGATGTTATACTTCAATAGTTGCAGGACTGTTACTTTGTCAATAAATCGGTATTTGAGAAACTTTATTATGTCAACAAAAGTAAAATATTGAATAAGCTGTTTCGATTCTTAAAAAAGCCAGATTTTCCGCCATCCGCAATTTCCGAATTTAATCCGCAATCGCTCTTAAAAATAAGCCAGATCTGGCCGAAAATAAGCCGAAACGGCAACACTTACAAATTGTAAGATACGAATCACATACGGAGGCTATACTCTTGCCTGATGGAAACATCATAAATGCAACTGGCAAAGGTGACGTCATGCTACAAACGGAGTTTTGTAAAGTAAAGTTGGAGAACGTATTGCATATTCTAAATATGAAAGGCAATTTCATATCAGTTGCGCGTACGATCGAGCAATTGTGCACGATGGTATTTGATAAGCAGTTCGCAACATTTCGTAAGAACAGCGAAATGGTTTAACAAGCGCATAAGCTCGGAAGAATGTTTTTGGTTTTCGAAAAACGCAATACTTATTATGGCGCAGCACAGCAAAGTGTAGATATGTGGCATATGGACATTTGAATTATGTCAGTCTAATGAATCTTGTTAAGAAAACGATTGTGTCCGGCATGGAGGATGTAGATTTCACGGAAGAACGGTCATGCTTGACGTGCATGAAGTGTAAAATCCACACACAACCGTTTCCAGCAGCAGCGAAACACAGAGCCAAAAATCATGTTTAGCAGAGCACATCGAGTCTTCGGAAAATGCTAAAGACGTCTCATCGGAAGATGTGATAAAAGTTCTGTTACATGATTCCGATGGGTGGATCGGATGGTGATGTATTGAGCGAGGAACAAGAGCAGGTGCAAGAAATGCATGTGCAGGAGCAGAGTGTACAGGCACATGAGGCATACCAACAGGTACGATTGCAGGAGGATACACAGGACAGCGACCAGTTAGACGAGCATGAGCCGGAGCAAATAGACAGCCCGCGAATAAGACCAGGTCGTCCGAAACTGATTTGGACAGGCAAACTAGGGCGTCCAAGGAAGGCACACAATATTTTGGGCACATTGCAGACTATAGAAATACCATTACCACAGACGTTTCAGGAGGCAGTTTAAAGTGAGCAGGCTACATATTGGCAGGCGGCATATCCCAACAGCGAGCTGAGCGACGTTGTCTACATGAAGCAACCCAGTGGACTTATAGACAAGGCTGGGAAGCAGCAGATACTTCGACTCAATAAGGCGATATACGGTTTGAAGCAGGCAGGAAGGGAATGCAATTCCAAATTAAACGCAGCCCTGTGTGATATTGGATTAAATGCTTGTCAAACGGAGCCATGCTTGTATAAGCAGGACATAGAAGGTAGTCTTTTTATTGTACTAATCTATGTAGACGATTTGCTTATAGTTTGCCAGAACTAGGAGAATTTGATGACAATCAAAACAAAGAGAGCTGAAAAATTCGAATGCGTCGATAAAGGTCAGCTAAAAATGTATCTTGGCATGCATGTAGAGCGAGATGGTGAAACCGGTGGTGTAACGATAAACCAGTCGTTGTATATCAAGGAGATGCTGGAGAGACACAACATGCGATCGTGCCGGGTGGCTGCAACGCCATTGGATGCAGCCTTCCAAGTGGCGTGCAACAGCGAAAATTGCGAGACTATGAACGTCGAGGCATATCAGTCATCAATTGGCGAGTTGATGTGGCTGACACTGACGGCGAGGCCAGACATATATCATGCAGCTGTGAAGTTGGCTCAAAGGAACAAGGAACTACATGCTGAACATGTTACTGGCGTCAAACACATTATGCGGCATCTGGCTGGAAAGATTTAAAGATAAACTATCGTAGAGGTGGTCAGGCGCTTAGTGGATACGTGGATGCAGTTTGGAGCGGCGATGTCAGGCGAAGTCATAGAAGCAGAAATACGTGGCTTTAAGCAGCACAGAAGCTGAATATATGGCTCTCACTTCAGCGGCAAAAGAGCCGCCGCTCTTAAGACGACTCATAATCGAGATCGGTTGTAGCGATCAAGAACCATCTACCGTATTGTTTGGAGATAATTTCAGTGCACAGAATTTGGCGAAGAATCCGGCATCTTTCATCCAAGAGATCGTCCAGGCAGGCGACATCGAATTGAAGTATATTGCTACGAATAATATGATTGCTGACATATTTACAAAAAGTCAGCCATGGCAGAAGCATTGCCATTTTGTCAAAATGTTAAAGTTATGTTAAATTTTCAAAGTTGTATGTAAACGACAATATTTAAAGATTCACACTGAGGAAGGGTGTCAATCGATATCTAATCGATAATTAACAGTGTGAATATTTTAAGCATTATGGGTATTTTCATGAAAGATATTTTTTTACCCGATCATTCTTGTACCAACTCATTTTTTACTTAGTCGCATAAACACCGAATCAAATGAATATTCGAAAAAAAAACACTCTTGTGAATTACAAGTAAATTTTAACTCGGAACCGTTTATCTAAAAAAATGTCAACTTTCAAAATGCATATTGTAAAAATGTTGCCTATTTGGATTTTAGAGCAAAAACCGAGAACTGTAATTTTCTACCTTTTACGCGCTGTTCAATTTTCCGACGGCAAACCGTCGCTCAAGTACTCGAGTATTTTGGGTATATTGTAGTCGTTGGAATGTATGTAACAGGCAGAAGGAGGCGTGGCAGACCCCATAAAGTATATATATTCTTGATCAGCATCAATAGCTGAGTCGATATAGCCATGACCGTCCGTCCGTTCGTCCGCCCGTCCGTCCGTTCGTCTGTATGAACAAAAGGATCTCAGCAACTTTAAGAGCTAGAAAGACCCGAGAGGTCGCAAATAAAAGATAAAATGCCCAAGCAGTACGAGTTTGTTTTTGTTTTTTGACACGACCACTTTAGGGCGTTCTATGTTCATATAAAAGTAAAAGAAGGTAAAAGTTGTTAGTTACGTTATCTGAACCAAATTCACATAGAATGAACACATCTATGGCGTACATATACTGACCAAGTTTAATCAAAATCGGACTACTATATCGTATAGCTCCCATAGGAACAATCGGTCGAACATTGAGTAACAGGTCTCCCAAAGTCGCGGCGCGACTATAGCATTCTTTCTTGTTTTATACTCTGTATTTGTCTACACATTCATTTTCGGATGCTTCAAAAAATGATTCATACAAGCGACACCCTTTTCCAAAAGAGTATTGATGATACCCGTCACACCGCTACGGGTAAAAAAAATATCTGAGTCATTTTGCTTCGGATAAAAAAGTATTCGAGTAACAATAATGTAACTTGTTTGTGTGCTCATCATTGCACGATGGTATGGCCAATTAAAAGAGTTGTGCAGTTTGCAATTTGACTCCAATGAAATTAAACGGCACGTGCAGAGGCATAATTGGAAATGTGGGAATTCTCAACTTCCCGAAAAAAAGCTCCGCCCAATTGGAACTAAAAATTAAATTATTAATGAAACAGATTTTGACAATGAAATAATTGACGAAGTTTTGTATAGTTAAAACAAACAAGTAAAGAAAGTACAGTCGAGCAAGCCCGACCGTAAAATACTCTCTGCCTTTTTTCCCGATTAAATTATTAAAATCGGTCTAGAGATATTACATTGTGTAGTACTTGCATTAAACACTTTGAAACAAAAAACAATCTAAGCATAATCAAACATACATCTGTTTGTCTGTATGCGAATACACATACGAAAGACAATATATGATGCATATACATGTATGTATGTGTGTGTGTATTCAGCGCGGGCAGCGACTACGGGCAGCGCTGCCGCCACGCAGGCAGCGAAAACATTCGAACATGTGCTTGTATGTGTCTGTCTCGCTTGCACTCATACATGATATTGCATTCAGTTATCAATATTGTAACGCTTCTAGTTTTCTTGTTTATAGTGCGATTTCAATGAGCCTTTCAGAATAGTTTGATATAGTTAGTCTTCACACGAATTATAAATTACAATACTGTACTATATTAACAAACGGCTAAAAACGGAACGAAAGTTGAGAATTATTTTTATTAATTGTGGAAAAAAGGGGCGTGGCAGTCCAAAATTTCAAATGTCAATGCATTTAGGATGTCGCTAGGAACCTCCATACCAAAATTGGTGATCCTAGGTGCAATAGTTATTGAGATATTCGCCCAAAACACAAATTTTTTCCGAGGTGTGTCTAGTTTTTTCATCATTGTGGGCGAATGGGGCGTGGCATCGAAAAAAAAAAAGATTCTTGTATTGACTGACTAAATATGTGATCGATTGAGACCAAGCTCGAACTTGTAGCTCTTACCATCTCTGAAATCTGTTTGTTCATACGGACAGACAGACAGACAGACAGACAGACAGACAGACGGACAGACAGACGGACAGACGGACATGGCTATATCGACGCGGCTTGTGATGCTGATCAAGAATATATATACTTTATGGGGTCTGCCACGCCTCCTTCTGCCTGTTACATACATTTTCACAAACCCAATATACTCTTGCAGAGAGTATAAAAATGGTTGTCCTGGATTTGAATCTTTTTTTGAAGAACTCTGGACATTATTGTTTTTTTTTTTTTTTGATCACTCTTATATTTGTGTAACAGCGTCGTTCACACTGATTATTACTATACTCATCTAGTTTAATCCAGATCGAAAAATTATAGCCTGCATCTCCCATAGGACAAAAAGATCAAAAATAAGATATTTGTATGAATATGTCGGAAATTAGATTGTTTATTTGAATTGAGCGCCTTATCAATATCGATAGTTGCCGATAGTTAAATAGTGCTGTATAGTTTTGTTGAGTGCCATATAGGTAACACTAAAATCGAGCATGGCTCTGTAAAAGAAAGGGTTGCCAGATCAGCAAGAGAAAAGAGCAGGTCTTTTTGGTGAAGGCCTGGCTGATGGCAACTTGTGCAGGAATCGCTGCATTCAACAAAAATGAAGAAAGAAACAAATTCGAGCTATTCGCCGACATAGACATGTAGTGTTAATTTTGAATATTCTTATTCCACTTACAACAAGGAAAAAGGGCTACAGTCGATCGAGCCGACTGTAAAAGACCACGTACTCCCATCGAAGTGCGCATTTGTATTTAATTTAAATTAAAATTTTAAAATTAAATTTAAACAATTAAGAAAGGCTACAGTCGAGCGAGCCGACTATAGAAGACCCCGTACTCTCATAGTAGTGCGCATAAAATTTTAAAAATACATTTACAAAATTAAAATTTAATATTTACATTTTCAATTAAAATTTAAAATATCAAATTAACGATTGTCATTGTCGATATTCGAACCCGCTATCTCAGACGAACGTTCTATATTGCGCCGCAACTCTACCAGTTGCACCACGCCCCTCTTCTATCATTCTTCCGATTATTTGCAAATATGTATGTGTGCATATATATGTATATGTGTGTATGTATAGCATTGGTCAGCGCTGCCGCCAGCAGGTAGAGAAAACGTTCGAACATATGTTTGTATGTTTTTGTGTTTGTTTGTATGTGTTGCGCGCATGCAGTGATTTTGCAGTAAAAAAGCTTATCTTTGAACCGTGATTTCTCTCTTGTTTGAGATAGGATTTTGATGTAACTTTCAGGATAGTTAGATATGATAGGTCTCTTAACGAATGTCAAACACTGTACTATTTGAAAAAAAAATGCTTTAAAAACGGCATTGAAGTTGGAAAGTTTCACTTCTTTTGAGAAAAGGGGGCGTGGCAGCTCAAAATTTTGAATGACATTATACTAAGACTGTATCGAGGAACCTGTATACCAAAATTTGTGCTCCTAAGTGTAACTATAGCACTGAGATATTCGCCTGAAACACAATTTTTTTTGAGGTATGTCTGGTTTTTTGCTCATTGCGGGGGCGGTAGAAGGCGTGGCAACAATTTGAAATAAACTTGATCTGCTCGAGAAGATAATGAACTTTCATTCCAAATTTGGTGTCTCTAGCTGTTGTAGTTTAAAAGATCCAGGTGTTCATACGGACATAGGAACTAAAACACTATTCAAAATTCAATACGTTTTTAAGGCATTTCTTCTTATCGGAGAGTATTCTAATTTATAATTCGTGTGGAGACTAACTATATCAAACTATCCTGAAAGGTGCATTAAAATCGGACTATAAACAAGGAAACTAGAAGCGTGACAATATTTATAACTGAATGCAATATCGTGTATGAGTGCAAGCGAGATAGTAACATACAAGCACTTGAGCGGCAGCGCTCAATGTATGAGTGCAAGCGAGACAGAAACATACAAGCACATGTTCGAATGTTTTCGCTGCCTGCGTGGCGGCAGCGCTGCTCACAGTCGCTGGCCGCGCCGAATACACACATACATACATATATGCATCATATTTTGTATGTGTATTCGCATACAGACAAACAGCTGTATGTTTGATTATGCTTAGATTGTTTTTGTTTCAACGTGTTTTAATGCAAGTACTACACATTGTAATATCTCGATACCGATTTTAATAATATAATTGGCGGAAAATGCAGAGAGTATTATACGGTAGGGCGTGCTCGACCGTACTTATCTTACTTGTTTTCTTTACGCTCAATCGGAAGCGAAACAACTGAAAAAATTTGGTCCCACTCTGAGCAAGAGAGTTTTTTCTATTTTGCTTCGGTCTTCGTTTGAGCGTTGTTGTTGAGTTCATCGTGTTGAACTCTTTTGACTATTCTCTTTTCGGTAGTAATATAATTGTCGCTAGCGTGTTGAGACTCAGGGAGTGGGTGAATGACTGAATAAGTCAATTCAAAAAGTCTTGCAATCACTCTTTAAGGATTTTTCTTGATAAATAATATTTACTTTATTTTTATTTTGCGTTTTATTTTTGTTTATTTTTCTTAATGTAAGTAATAAGTCAAAAATATTTTAATTTTTCTCCGATTATTCTTTTTTTCTTGCTTCAATCAAATACTTGATTGACAATAGAAAAAATATTTGTTTGTTTATTTAGTTAAGGATATACTTGTAAACTATCAACCTAAGCATTTTTACAAGCACTAGCTACTATGGCCATCGGCTTATACGATAACCACATCCATACACTAGCCTGGGATTTGAGCCCGGATCCCCGTTGTTCAGTTGCCTTTATGACAGGGCCACTTAGACAAAATAGAAAAAAAACAAGTAAAGAAAGTACAGTCGAGCAAGACCGACCGTAAAATACTCTCTGCCTTTTTTCCCGATTAAATTATTAAAATCGGTCTAGAGATATTACATTGTGTAGTACTTGCATTAAACACTTTGAAACAAAAAACAATCTAAGCATAATCAAACATACATCTGTTTGTCTGTATGCGAATACACATACGAAAGACAATATATGATGCATATACATGTATGTATGTGTGTGTGTATTCAGCGCGGGCAGCGACTACGGGCAGCGCTGCCGCCACGCAGGCAGCGAAAACATTCGAACATGTGCTTGTATGTGTCTGTCTCGCTTGCACTCATACATGATATTGCATTCAGTTATCAATATTGTAACGCTTCTAGTTTTCTTGTTTATAGTGCGATTTCAATGAGCCTTTCAGAATAGTTTGATATAGTTAGTCTTCACACGAATTATAAATTACAATACTGTACTATATTAACAAACGGCTAAAAACGGAACGAAAGTTGAGAATTATTTTTATTAATTGTGGAAAAAAGGGGCGTGGCAGTCCAAAATTTCAAATGTCAATGCATTTAGGATGTCGCTAGGAACCTCCATACCAAAATTGGTGATCCTAGGTGCAATAGTTATTGAGATATTCGCCCAAAACACAAATTTTTTCCGAGGTGTGTCTAGTTTTTTCATCATTGTGGGCGAATGGGGCGTGGCATCGAAAAAAAAAAAGATTCTTGTATTGACTGACTAAATATGTGATCGATTGAGACCAAGCTCGAACTTGTAGCTCTTACCATCTCTGAAATCTGTTTGTTCATACGGACAGACAGACAGACAGACAGACAGACAGACGGACAGACAGACGGACAGACGGACATGGCTATATCGACGCGGCTTGTGATGCTGATCAAGAATATATATACTTTATGGGGTCTGCCACGCCTCCTTCTGCCTGTTACATACATTTTCACAAACCCAATATACTCTTGCAGAGAGTATAAAAACAAAACAATATAAATGAATTCAATGAATACTTCTTATTTATTTTGACTAATTGTTTAGCTTAATTCATAACAGAGATTTTAAATTGTCTGCTTCAATTGAGCCCCGACGTTCACTCAGTATAAAATGCAGGGCTGAAATTGCCCGTTCTACACTCAATTCACAAACGCAATTAAAATATTTCCGAAATGCAACAAATTACGCAGTAGAATGCAACGAAATGTTATTGCGTCGCTATTTATTAAGCATCACTCGCTTAAAGACATTTTGCTTCATTACACTCGGGCAAATACTCGCGGTCTAAGTGAGACGAAAAAGAAACGAAAAATAACGATTGTTGACTGAGCGCGTGTGAGATAAACGAAGAGATTATCAATACTCTGCTCACGAGTTTTCTGTTCATATACTCAGTAAAGAGACTTATTTGAAGACGTCGCAAAACACTCAATTGTTATTTGCAAGCTATGGTTACAAATATTGAGCATAGTTTTTGGTGAGGAGTCAGTATTTTTACAATTTGCGGGGTCATGGGAACAATTTGAAATAAACTTGATTCGCCTGACATAAGTACATCCGTCCTTACCAGAAGAAAAGTACAGTCAAGAACGCCCTTGATCAGCATCACAAGCCGAGTCAATATAGCCATGTCCGTCTGTCCGTCTGTCTGTCTGTCCGTATGAACAAACAGATTTCAGAGATGGTAAGAGCTACAAGTCAATCGATCAATCGATCAGATATTTAGTCAGTCAATACAAGAATCTTTTTTTTTTTGGTGCCACGCCCCATTCGCCCACAATGAGCAAAAAACTAGACACACCTCGGAAAAAATCGGTGTTTTCGGCGAATATCTCAGTAACTATGGTACTTATGATCACCAAATTTGGTATGAAGGTTTCTAGTGACAGCGTAAATGCATTGACATTTAAAATTTTGGACTGCCACGCCCCTTTCTCCCACAATTAATAAAAATTTTTCTCAACTTTCGTTCCGTTTTTTGGCATTTGTATATATAAAGCAGTGTTGTAATTTAACAATCGTTTGGAGACATATTATGTATATCTAACTATCCTGAAAGCTGCATAAAAATCCTACTTTAAACAAGAGACCTATCACGTAACAAAGTTTATGTTATTGAACTGCAATATCACTGTATGCGCTCAAGCGAGATAGAAACATTCAAACATATGTTAAAACCTTTTTGGCTGCTTGTGTAGCGGCAGCACTGCCCGGCATTAAAAACGGCATTGAAATTGCAAAAGTAGCGTGGCAGCTCCAAATTTTTAATGGCATTGCATAGACTGTCTTTTGGAACCTGCATACCAAAATTCGAGGTGTGTCTGGTTTTTTGCTCATTGCGGAGGCGGTAAGGGGCGTGGTAAAAATTTGCAATTAATTTTATCTGCTTGACATAATAACGAACCTTCACTGTGAATTTGGTGGTTCTAGCTTGTGTAGTTTAAAAGATCCAGGTGTTCATTTTGACATACTGACATGGTTATATCGACTCGTCTTTTCACGCTGATCAAGAATATATATACTTTATGGGGTCTGCCACGCCTCCTTCTGACTGTTACGCAGATACAAAACATACAAAAAATACATATGTAGGCCTCAACGGCCGAATTATTGACCTGAGTGTATACTATAACTTTACTATACTTACTTAAGTGAATTGGGAAAATATAGCAATCAAAATTTTAAATTCATATTAAGAAAACTAAAAATTTAAGTACATTTTATATGTATGGAGTATTCCATTAAATTTGTAATTTATACTTCTCCGAACTGCCAAATTTTCTTAAAACATTTACGTATTTCCTTTCCATTAACTCTTTATAAATGTCTAAAAAACTCACGTCCGTAAGGTTGAATTGTACTATAATTCTTTCGTCTGACCACTGCGTATTCACTAACGAAACAAGTAAGAAAAGTACAGTGGAACACGCCCGACCATATAATACTCTTTACTTTTATTCCCCATTCAATTAATTAAATCGCTATCCAGGTCTTACAACGGTTAGTACTTGTATAATAACACGTTAAAACAAAACCAGTAAGAAAAGTTCGGTCGAGCAAGCCCGACCGTATAGTACTCTCTGCTTTTATTCCTGATTAAAATAATTAAATCGGCATTCAGGTATCACAATAGATAGTACTTTTATTAGGACACGTCCAAAACAAAAATAAATTTTAAGTATAATCAAACAAACATTCATTTGTCTGTATGCACATACAAATTCGTTTGACATTCCATGTATGCACATACATATGCTTGTATGTATGCATTGGTCGGCACAGCCAGCGAACGCGGGCAGCGTTGCCGCATGTCTTTGAATGTTTCTGTGTCGCTTGCACTCATGCTTTGACATTGTATTCAATTATTAATCTTGTAACGTTTCTACCTTTCTTGTTTATAATCCGATAATCATGAAATTTTTATAATTAGTCTCCACACGAATTAAAAATTACAATACTGTACAATAAGACAATAAGAAAAAAACGCTAATCTTCGGCTCGCCGCTTCGCTTCTAGTTCTTGAGATATTCGCCCAAAACGCCTATTTTTCCGAGGTGTGTCCAGTTTTTTGCTCATTGTGGGCGAATGGGGCGTGGCATAGAAAAAAAAAAAAATTCTTGTATTGACTGACTAAATATGTAGTCGATTGAAACTAAGTTTGAACTTGTAGCTCTTACCATCCGTCGCCACGATATTTTAAGTTCTAATCGGCGGTTTTTTTTTAAATTTGGCATAGATATTTAAATTTGAACATAAAGTTTTTTTTTCGATTCGGGCCATAGAGACAATTATTTTATTTAAGAATTTATATATATTTTTTCTGATGTACCTAGGGGTTGTAATCTTGGCGACTTCAAGAACGCATAACTTCGTGGAAAAATATTGTTTTTGTGTGAGTTAAATAAATATTAATTAATATATAAAAAAAAAATGGATGGTAAAAATATCAAAAGTTTTTTTTACACACACAACATTTGTAATTAGGTACTCTGGACAAGAACACCCCGTTAAGACTAATAAACCTGTTTTTGTACTATCTGCATGAGTATATTGGGTTTGTAAAAAGTATGTAACACGCAGAAGGAGGCATGGCAGACCCCATAATAGTTCTTGATCAGCATCACAAGCCGAGTCAATATAGCTATGTTCGTCTGTCTGTCTGGCCTTATGAACAAACAGTTTTCAGATGTGGTAAGAGGTACAAGATCGAATTTACCCGCTGTCGGCTTTACTTTTGATGACATGTCCCATTTAAAAGTTCCATAAAAATACGACTACAATCAAGAAAGCTTTACGTGTTATACTGTTAGAACTACCAATTGTCAAACACGAATATCTAATTTAATAATGTTATCATAAAATCGGGAAAAAAATGCAGAGAGTAATGTACTGTCGGGCAAGCTTGACTGTGCAGAAGATACCGCTACACCACTAGATGCACCACGTCTTAATATTCGCCCAATTATCTGCATTTACATAAGTATAATAATGAGTTGTTATAAAAAAACAAGTAAGAAAGTCAATCTAAAGTCGATCGAGCCGACTGTAAAAGACCCCGTACTCCCATAGTAGTGCGCGTTTGTATTTAATTAAAATTATAATTTTAGAATAAAAAACTTAAAAATTCAAATTATATATTTACATTTTGAACTGAAATTTAAAAAATTAAACCATGTTTAATCGAACATATGTAAATCTGTTTGTCTACATGCACATACAAATTCGATTGAAATTATATGTATGTGTGCACATATATATATATATGTATGTATGTATGTCTGTTTTTATTGGTCGTTCGAACATATGTTTGTATGTTTCTGTCTCGCTTGCGCGCATACAGTTTTGCAGTTAATTAACATAAACTTTGAACCGTGATAACTTTCTTGTTTGATGTAGGATTTTTATGTTACTTTCAGGATAGTTTGATATGATGTGTCTCTAAAGAAGTGTTAAATAACAACACTGTACTATTTGAACAAATGCCTTAAGAAGGGCAATGAAGTTAAAAAGTTTTTAATCTCCTATGAGAAAAGGGGGCATGGCAGCTTAATATTTTTAATGCCGTTGCATTTATGCTGTCTCTAGAAATCTGCATGCCAAAATTGGTGCTCTCAAGTGCCATAGTTTCTGAGATATTCGCCTAAAACATCGATTTTTCTGACGTTTTTTTAGTTTTTTGCTTATTGCGGCGGCGGTAAGGGGCATGGCAACCATTTGAAACAAACTTGATCTGGTTGACATGAGGACTGAATTTTATTCTTAATTTGGTGGCTCTAGCTTTTGTAGTTTAAAAGATCCAGGTGTTCATACGAACAGACGGACGGACGGACATTGCTGCTATATCGACTCGGCTGTTGATGCTGATCAAGAATATATATACTTTATGGGGTCGGCCACGCCTCCTTCTGCCTGTTATGCACATCTCGCTTCTGACAAACTTAATAGACCCCTATACTCTTTTTTAAAGAGTACGGGGTCTAATAATGGATTAACTATACCTCACATTTTTCATGAATACCAGAAATTCCAAGTTTTGGTAATGTAAAAATATTCTTGTACAATAAGCCGAGTGGTAATAGCGGAGAATATGAAATAAACTTGATCTGATTTTATTTTAAACGCACCTTAATTCTCAATTTGGAGGCATTTTTTTCTTAATCTTCGAAAATTGCTAATCAGAACAATACTAAATAAAAAATGTCTATATCATAATTGATTATTTCAACAGTAATGACGTTCAACACGATTAATAGGGTGTTGTGTCAAAATATATGAAAATTAAAGTTTTGAATACAATAGCAAATAATAGTAAAAAGAGAGGTACGAATCAAAATTTAATGAGGCATGTTGAAACCAAGATTACCATCAATGCGATAACCAACTGTTGCCCAACTGGCGACAACAGTCGAAAGCCCTGGTAACAGATGGCATGGTTACGCCATTTATAAAACTTGAAAAAGCTATTAATCTGCTTTTAGTTTTAAGACCTTGTAGTTAACAAAAAGTACAGGGTGCTTAGCGTACGTCAATGCGAAATGTGCGTAAGAGGCAGGAGGAAATGTGGCCGATTACATAATATATTCTAGATCAGCACCAACAGCTTAGTCTATATCGCGAGGACTCTCTATTTGTCAGTAGATGAAGTTTATTTTGTTGCCCTTTTTAATCTTTATACCATATGTTGATATATTGCTTCCACGAAATGTATGTAACAGTCCGATAAAATCTATAAAATCATGATCAGCATCGATTGTCGAGTCAAAAGCTATGCTATTTGAACCAAATTTACACGGAATTTAAGTCAAGCGGTATCCCAAAGCCGCAACAGCTGTGCTATTATAGAGATAACTGTCATTTTAGAGATGTCGTAGACTGCAAGCAGATCAACTTACTTTTAAATGGTAGCTACGTCCCCTACCATTTACACTCGGCTCGCTTAGCTGTTTGTTTTGGTCATTAATCAAAATCTAATTTCTATGATTGATTACTCGTTAAAGGCAAGAAAATTTGCATCAGCTGCCGATACAGTGACACACACCACGCCCATTAGGTTACAAATGAATAAAATTAATATTTCCATTTTCGTGTAACGGGCACGTGACATCAAAAGTGTTCGGTATTTTTCGTGTTCCTTTTGACTATTTTTAATGAGCATTAACAGCCGAGTCGGATTAGGCATGTCTGTCTATCCGTCTGTGCCAACATAAGGATCTCGGAGACTATTAGAGTTAGTAAGACCCAAGAGGTCGCAAATTTGGTAAAATGCCCAAGCAGTGCTACATATATCTATAAGAGTTTTTCTGCAGAATCGGTGGAGGATATGCTCTAAATATGAGTTAGTATAAAAACGTTAGCGTTGACAAAATAATCTTTATGAAACTTACACGGAACACTTTTAACAATATAAATACACATGCTGCCCAAATTTCATTTAAGTAAGATGACTATATCGGACACAACTATACGATAGGAACGATTGCTTAAAAGCTCACTTAAATTAAAAATATGTATGAAATATGTACTTTAATTAAACTTACTAGTGTTGGTCACCTAAACGATTAAACTTTTATTATTATTATACCCCATTGTTGAAAGCATATTAAACTGAGTAATAGGTATCCCAAGGTAACGAGACTATAGCATTCTTTTTGATTCAATTTTGTTTAATGTTATTATTGTATAATTTGCTTTAATCCATTTTACATATTTTTTTTCCATTTGATTATGTGATTTTTTAATTTGTTAATGTAGTAAAAAATAAATAAATAATAATAAAAAATATCCTCACGTTTTATGTGATGACGGGTACCCTCGGCGACGGTAAAACACACGCTTTGAAAATTGAAATAAATTGATTGAATATTTGTCGAAATTCGATATAATACGCATGTATATATATATATATATATATATATATATATATATATATATATATATATACGTATTATATCGTATATATAAAAATATATATTATATATATATATACGTATTGTTTAGCGAGGATGTTTGTGCGACTAGAGTTTGTTTTACGGTATTGGCTGGTAGGCTTGCAATTGCTAACTAACGTTATTTTATTATACACAAGCGACTAAAACTCGAATAAAGCGTCAAAAAACAAGTGGTTTCGACGCCGACAGCGACCATCGAGAAGCTGCTCACGTTAAGTTGCAGAGCAGCAGCTGAACAACTAACTGAGCAGCACCAGACGCTGAACCAGCAGTTCAGTAGTTAAAGACAGTTAGCAGTCAGCTTAACAGCAGTCGTCGCTGAACAACAAGTTAAGCTGCGGCAGCCGCTGAACATCTTGCTGAACAGCTTTACAGCTTGCACTTTTGCTTTCAGACTAAGCGCCTTGACGCCCTTTTCGATGCTCTCTAAAATATTTATTAAAAATTAAATTGGGTCAAATGGAAATCCTTATTTGAGAGCTTAAAGTAAGCCGGGCTAACACATTGAGCAAAACTTAAAAATGGCTTTATACTCTGGTGCTATCTAATAAATTTCTCATTGTCAGCAGAGCAGACTCCATTCTTGTTTTGGTGTGGTTTGCGTTGGTAATTTCTTTTACGTAAATGTATAGCTTTTAGTGTAATTTATTTTATGTCAGTGAATTTGTTCTCAGTTCTGAAACAACTTGCGTTTGAGCTTTGCTCGTCAAATTTCTATTTAAAAAAAAAAAATTATGAGCTCAATTTGAATTTACACTTGTTTTTGTACTCTCTGCAAAAGTATATTGGGCTTGTGCAAAAGTATGTAACCGGCAGAAAGTATACACACATATAATGTATATAAATATATTCTTAATCAGCATCACAAGCAGAGTCAATAAAGATATGTCTGTCTGTCTGTCAAAACTAGACACTCCTCGGAAAAAATCAGTGTTTTCGGCGAATATTTAGTACATTTCTATATTAGTAACTATGACAATTAGGAAGACGAATTTTGGTGCGCAGGTTTCTAGAGACAGTATTAATGCAATGTCATCAAAAATGTTGGACTGCCACGCACCCTTTTTCCACAAGGAATCAAAACCTTTTCAAACTTCAATGCAGTTTTTAACGCTTTTTATACTCTTTGCAAGAGTATATTGGGTTTGTGCAAATGTATGTAACAAGCAGAAGGAGGCGTGGCAGACCCCACAATAGTTCTTGATCAGCATCACAAGCCGAGTCGATATAGCCATGTCCGTCTGTCTGTCCGTCCGTCTGTTCGTATGAACAAACAGATTTCAGAGATGGTAAAGCTACAAGCTCGAGCTTGGTCTCAATCGATCACATATTTAGTCAGTCAACACAAGAATCTTTTCTTTTCGATGTCACGCCCCATTCGCCCACAATGAGCAAAAAACTAGACACACCTCGGAAAAATAAGTGTTTTGGGCGAATATCTCAATAACTATGGCACCTAGGATCACCAATTTTGGTATGTTCCTAGAGACTGAATAAATGTCATGCCATGAAAAATGTTGGGCTGCCACGACCCCTTTTCCCATATGAACTAAAAAACTTCAATACGATTTTAGGGCAATTCTTCTTATTGTAGAGTATTCTTATTTATAATTCGTGTGGAGACTAACTATATCAAACTATCCTGACAGGTGCATTAAAATCGGACTATAAAAAAGAAAACTAGAAGCGTTACAATATTGATTACTGAATGAAATATCATGTATGAGTGCAAGCGAGATAGATACATACCAGCACATGTTCGAATGTTTTCGCTGCCTGTGTGGCGGTAGCGCGGCCGCATTCATATCAATGTATGAGTGCAAGCGAGACATAAAAGCGGCCAGATCGGATGACTATATAATGTAGCACCCATAGGAACAATTGGATATGTTAACTAAATTTGCTCCATATGCATTTGGCATAAAATCCCTTGTGCAAACCAAATTTCATCCAGATCGGACTACTATATCCTATAGCTACCATAGAAGGTAGTGATTGAAACCAAATTAACGCAATGTGCATGACTGCAAGGGTATATAATCTTCGGCGAGCCGAAGATTAGCGTTTTTTCTTATTCTCTTATTGTACAGTATTGTAATTTTTAATTCGTGTGGAGACTAATTATAAAAATTTCATGATTATCGGATTATAAACAAGAAAGGTAGAAACGTAACAAGATTAATAATTGAATACAATGTCAAAGCATGAGTGCAAGCGACACAGAAACATTCAAAGACATGCGGCAACGCTGCCCGCGTTCGCTGGCTGTGCCGACCAATGCATACATACAAGCATATGTATGTGCATACATGGAATGTCAAACGAATTTGTATGTGCATACAGACAAATGAATGTTTGTTTGATTATGCTTAAAATTTATTTTTGTTTTGGACGTGTCCTAATAGAAGTACTATCTATTGTGATACCTGAATGCCGATTTAATTATTTTAATCAGGAATAAAAGCAGAGAGTACTATACGGTCGGGCTTGCTCGACCGAACTTTTCTTACTGGTTTTGTTTTAACGTGTTATTATACAAGTACTAACCGTTGTAAGACCTGGATAGCGATTTAATTAATTGAATGGGGAATAAAAGTAGAGAGTATTATACGGTCGGGCTTGCTTGACTGTACTATTCTTACTTGTTTTGTTTTAACGTGTTCTTATACAAGTACTAACCGTTGTAAGACCTGGATAGCGATTTAATTAATTTAATCGTGAATGAGAGCAGAGACCATTATACGGTCGGGCGTGCTCGACTGTACTTTCCTCTTTTGTTTACCTTTGTATATTTAGTAATGAATGCTTTTGTCGAGTATAAAGCTCCACGCACAATAATAATACAAATTACCTATATGTTTTCGATCAATTTGGCGTGTGGAAGCTATAGAATGTAGATGTACGGACCACAGTTGGCGTGGAAGTTACGATACGATAAGAACAAATGCCTAAAAAACTGCACTGAAGGTCGGAACTTAATTAATTTTTTATGTGAAAAGTGGGCGTGGAAGTCCAAAATTTACAAAAGGCACTGCATTTATGTTGTCTCTTGGAACCTGCGTACCAAAATTGGTATTCGCCAGTGCCATATTTACTGAGATATTTGTCAAAAATCTCGATTTTTCCGAGGTGTGTTCAGGTTTTGCCTCACTGTGGGTGAATGGGAAGTGACATAAAACAAAAAAAAGATGCTAGTATTGACGGACTAAATACTATATGTAGTCGAATGAGACTAAGTTCGAACTTGTAGCTCTTACCATCCCTCGGAATAAATCAATTTTTTCGGCGTATATCTTAGTAACTATGGCAGTTAGAAACACAAATTTTGGTACACGGGTTCCTAGACATAATATGCAATGCCCTCAAAAATTTTGGACGGCCACACCCTCATGAGAAATAAAAAACTTTTCAGACTTGCATGCCGTTTTAAAGGTATTAGTTCTTATCGTACAGTATTGCAATTTATAGTTAGTGTGGAGACTAATTAAAACAAACTATCCTAAAAGTTGCATTAAGATCGGACCATAAAGAATAAAGCTAGAAACGTAACAAAATTAATAATTGAACGCATGAGTGCAAGCGTCATTGAAACATTCAAACACTTGTTCGAACGTTTTCGCTGCCTGTATGGCGGCAACGCTGCCCGCGTTCGCTGGCTGTGCCGACTGGTTCACATACATACATATGAATGTATGTAGGTGCATATTGTCAAACGTATGCGTGTGTGCATACAGACGAACCGGTGTTTCTTCGACTATACTTAGTTTTTATTTGTTTCAACGTGCTCAGCAAGTAATACCGATTTAATTATTTTCATCGGAACTAAAAGCAGAGAGTATTATACGGTCGGGCATGCTCGACTGCGCTTTTCTTTATTGTTTTCTTTATGCGATTTTAAAACAAATACATTTTTTTTGTGGATGTTTTTCGTCATGTTTAATTAATTTTGTTCGATTTTGTAAGGGTACCAACAAAAGGACACGCATTTTTTTATATCCCGAAAGATGGTCACTTCACTGAATATTAAATTGTTTTACTGTGGAATCCGGTTATAACGACACTCAAGGGACCGACGATATTACGTCGTTATAACCGGTAGACGCTTTAATCGAAACGAGCAAAGAAAAACATTTTTTTTTTCTTTTGGTGCAGTCATGTTTGCAATAGGTTTTAAAATAAAACAATATAATTTTTAAATCAAAACAATAATATATATATTAATATATTATTGTTGAATAAAGATTTTATTTTTTTTTATTTTTGTTAATTGTGGCAATTGCAGTGTGGCACACACCGAACTCTTTAGCCAGAGCTATGTTGCGCTCACCGGCTTCCAGGCGCCGAATTATTTCCATTTTCTGCTCAACTCTCTGTTGAGCATTTTCGTTTTGACGATATTATTTGCGTGCATTGCCTAATTGCTGAGCTTGTACTGAATGAGCTCTCTTTTGCGCATTTTGCTCTCGATTTCACATTGTGAGCATTTACGCATAAAATTTGAATTGGAAAAAAGCAGAAAAAACTAGAAATATAACGGGATATACTTGGAATATACCCGCACACTCGCGCTGAAAACATTTGTATGCCTCGGCATTGTGCTTCGACTCTCTCTTTCCCAAAGTAAAATATGGGAGAATAATGGGAGTGAGAGAGTAAGAACCTTGTTGACGCATCTAAGAGTGCCGATCACTAATAAATACATACATGCATACATATTTTTCTTAAAGCGTCGTTCTATGCTTATATTTTTTGGCACTATTTCGCTGTATTTTTTTTTCGACACGTCGCAATAGCCGGTTGAATTATGAAAAATATCGTCGATATAAGCGGTTTGTCATTATAAGCGGAGACGCACTAAGCGGAGGACCTTTCATACAAGCTTGTATGGGGACCAAACAAGTCATCAAGTTTTCGTCGCAATGACCGGACGGACGCTTTAAGCGGAGTCGTTATAAACGGATTCCACTGTATTTGGTTCTTAAGCCTTCTACCTTTTTTTATTCACATACAGGTCTGCATAAAATGCTTTTGGTCAAAAGTTATAAGCCAAAAACAAAACGGTGTCGGAAACGCCTTACTCGGCTTCTGACAAACAAATTAAGTCCTGAACTCTTTTGAAGCGCGTATAAGACCATTTTACGTTGTAATCAATAAATGGTAATTTGGTGGTGTTTTAAGACTTCTGATCAGCTAGCATCAATATGGTTGCCCATTTCGATTGTTCCTGACCTCGATTCCAAATCGATTCTCCAGTTCTCTTCCGCTGTGACCCTATAAAACACATTACATTATCTTTGCCAAAATAGCCACATAGCTGGGTGAACTTTATAGAACATTCTGCCCGAAAACAACATAATATTCCAGCCTTGTGTGTTCATTTGCAGCACAGTTCCCTTTTTTTTTGCTGTGGCCGGGCTTTCTAAAGGCTATTAAACCAGTCTGTTCCCCGGGTCCGGTTGTGTGCTCAGGAACTGCACCAACGGTCTTATGCCATATGTAAATTGTCTGTTGAGTTGTGCTACTTTCCTGACATTTGGAAAGCACTTTTTATAATTCCTCTTCATAATTCCTTGGATTTCGAATTATTTAAAGTTAATTTTTATGGCACGTTATCTAAGCCCGTGCAAGTTACCTCTGGGGTCCCTCAAGTAAGCCATCTTGGGCCATTTCTTTTTACGTTATTCATCAATGATTTGCCTTTAGCAATTTCTAATGCCCGGGATGATGGTTAGTGCTAGAGGTTTTCCTAACTCGTGCAACAAAATGTTAGACCAATGATTTTAATATAGTACAAGCGTATACAAGGAGGCGTGGAAGACCCCATAAAGTATATATGTATATTCATGATCAGTATCAATAGCCGAGTCAAAATAGCCATGTCCGTCTGTTTGGCCGATTGTATGTCCGCCTGTCTGTATGAGCAAATAGATTTCAGAGATTGTAGGACCTACAAGTTCAAACTTCGTCTCAATCGACTACATATTTAGTCAGTTAATAAATGAAACTTTTTTTTTGACGCCACACCCCATTCGCCCGCAATAATCAAAAAACTAGACATACCTCGTAATAAATCGATGTTTTTGGCGAATATCTCTGTTATTATGCAATGGGAAAATGGGGCGTTTCCCACAAGAAATAAAAAACTTTTCAACATTCAATGCAATGGTTTAAGGCATTTGTTCTTACCGTACAGTGTGGAGACATATCATATCAAACTATCTAGAAAGTTGCATAAAAGTCTTACTATAAACAATAGAGCTATCACAGATCAAAGTTTATGTTATTTAACTGCAATATCAATGCATGAGTGCAAGCGAGACAATAGCGTACATACATATATACATATATTCAAACCAGCGTTTGAAAATACTCTGCTCTGGCTACCGCTCTAAGTTTTGTCGACAGCCGTTGCCTATCGATTGAAAATGTGTGCTCTGCTATGCTCTCAGTTCTGTCGCGCAATAAAGTACCGTTGTAGCAAAAAGCAAAAAAAAACAAGTAAGAAAAGTACAGTCGAGCACGCCCGACCGTAAAATATTCTCTGCATTTTTTCGCGATGTAATTATTAAAATCGGTCTAGAGATATTACAATGTGTAGTACTTGCATTAAAACACGTTAAAACAAAAACAATCTAAGCATAATCACACATACATCTGTTTGTCTGTATGCGAATACACATACGAAAGCCAATATATAATGCATATACATATAGAATGTGTGTGTGTATTCAGCGCGGCCAGCGACTGCAGGCAGCGCTGCCGCCACGCAAGCAATGAAAACATTCAAACATGTGCTTGTATGTTTCTGTCTCGCTTGCACTCATACATTGATATGAATGCGGCAGCGCTGCCGTCACATGTGCTTGTATGTTTCTGTCTCACTTTATCGGTTTATCGGTTCATTCGGTTATCAATATTGCAACGCTTCTAGTTTTCTTGTTTATAGTGCGATTTCAATGCGTCTTTCAGGATAGTTTGATATAGTTAGTCTTCACACGAATTATAAATTACAATACTGTACTATATTAAAGAATGCCTAAAAACGGAACGAAAGTTGAGAATTACTTTTAGTAATTGTGGGAAAACCTCCATACCAAAATTTGTGAACCGGTGTTTCTTCGACTATACTTAGTTTTTATTTGTTTCAACGTGTTCAGCAAGTAATACCGATTTAATTATTTTCATCGGAACTAAAAGCAGAGAGTATTATACGGTCGGGCGTGCTCGACTGCGGTTTTCTTTATTGTTTTCTTTATGCGATTTTAAAACAAATACATTTTTTTTGTGGATGTTTTTCGTCATGTTTAATTAATTTTGTTCGATTTTGTAAGGGTACCAACAAAAGGACACGCATTTTTTTATATCCCGAAAGATGGTCACTTCACTAAATATTAAATTGTTATACTGTGGAATCCGGTTATAACGCCACTCAAGGGACCGACGATATTACGTCGTTATACCCGGTAGACGCTTTAATCGAAACGAGCAAAGAAAAACATTTTTTTTTTCTTTTGGTGCAGTCATGTTTGCAATAGGTTTTAAAATAAAACAATATAATTTTTAAATCAAAACAATAATATATATATTAATATATTATTGTTGAATAAAGATTTTATTTTTTTTTTATTTTTGTTAATTGTGGCAATTGCAGTGTGGCACACACCGAACTCTTTAGCCAGAGCTATGTTGCGCTCACCGGCTTCCAGGCGCCGAATTATTTCCATTTTCTGCTCAACTCTCTGTTGAGCATTTTCGTTTTGACGATATTATTTGCGTGCATTGCCTAATTGCTGAGCTTGTACTGAATGAGCTCTCTTTTGCGCATTTTGCTCTCGATTTCACATTGTGAGCATTTACGCATAAAATTTGAATTGAAAAAAAGCAGAAAAAACTAGAAATATAACGGGACATACTTGGAATATACCCGCACACTCGCGCTGAAAACATTTGTATGCCTCGGCATTGTGCTTCGACTCTCTCTTTCCCAGAGTAAAATATGGGAGAATAATGGGAGTGAGAGAGTAAAAACCTTGTTGACGCATCTATGAGTGCCAATCACTAATAAATACATACATGCATACATATTTTTCTTAAAGCGTCGTTCTATGCTTATATTTTTTGGCACTATTTCGCTGTATTTTTTTTTCGACACGTCGCAATAGCCGGTTGAATTATGAAAAATATCGTCGATATAAGCGGTTTGTCATTATAAGCGGAGACGCACTAAGCGGAGGACCTTTCATACAAGCTTGTATGGGGACCAAACAAGTCATCAAGTTTTCGTCGCAATGACCGGACGGACGCTTTAAGCGGAGTCGTTATAAACGGATTCCACTGTATTTGGTTCTTAAGCCTTCTACCTTTTTTTATTCACATACAGGTCTGCATAAAATGCTTTTGGTCAAAAGTTATAAGCCAAAAACAAAACGGTGTCGGAAACGCCTTACTCGGCTTCTGACAAACAAATTAAGCCCTGAACTCTTTTGAAGCGCGTATAAGACCATTTTACATTGTAACCAATAAATGGTAATTTGGTGGTGTTTTAAGACTTCTGATCAGCTAGCATCAATATGGTTGCCCATTTCGATTGTTCCTGACCTCGATTCCAAATCGATTCTCCAGTTCTCTTCCGCTGTGACCCTATAAAACACATTACATTATCTTTGCCAAAATAGCCACATAGCTGGGTGAACTTTATAGAACATTCTGCCCGAAAACAACATAATATTCCAGCCTTGTGTGTTCATTTGCAGCACAGTTCCCTTTTTTTTTGCTGTGGCCGGGCTTTCTAAAGGCTATTAAACCAGTCTGTTCCCCGGGTCCGGTTGTGTGCTCAGGAACTGCACCAACGGTCTTATGCCATATGTAAATTGTCTGTTGAGTTGTGCTACTTTCCTGACATTTGGAAAGCACTTTTTATAATTCCTCTTCATAATTCCTTGGATTTCGAATTATTTAAAGTTAATTTTTATGGCACGTTATCTAAGCCCGTGCAAGTTACCTCTGGGGTCCCTCAAGTAAGCCATCTTGGGCCATTTCTTTTTACGTTATTCATCAATGATTTGCCTTTAGCAATTTCTAATGCCCGGGATGATGGTTAGTGCTAGAGGTTTTCCTAACTCGTGCAACAAAATGTTAGACCAATGATTTTAATATAGTACAAGCGTATACAAGGAGGCGTGGAAGACCCCATAAAGTATATATGTATATTCATGATCAGTATCAATAGCCGAGTCAAAATAGCCATGTCCGTCTGTTTGGCCGATTGTATGTCCGCCTGTCTGTATGAGCAAATAGATTTCAGAGATTGTAGGACCTACAAGTTCAAACTTCGTCTCAATCGACTACATATTTAGTCAGTTAATAAATGAAACTTTTTTTTTGACGCCACACCCCATTCGCCCGCAATAATCAAAAAACTAGACATACCTCGTAATAAATCGATGTTTTTGGCGAATATCTCTGTTATTATGCAATGGGAAAATGGGGCGTTTCCCACAAGAAATAAAAAACTTTTCAACATTCAATGCAATGGTTTAAGGCATTTGTTCTTACCGTACAGTGTGGAGACATATCATATCAAACTATCTAGAAAGTTGCATAAAAGTCTTACTATAAACAATAGAGCTATCACAGATCAAAGTTTATGCTATTTAACTGCAATATCAATGCATGAGTGCAAGCGAGACAATAGCGTACATACATATACACATATATTCAAACCAGCGTTTGAAAATACTCTGCTCTGGCTACCGCTCTAAGTTTTGTCGACAGCCGTTGCCTATCGATTGAAAATGTGTGCTCTGCTATGCTCTCAGTTCTGTCGCGCAATAAAGTACCGTTGTAGCAAAAAGCAAAAAAAAAACAAGTAAGAAAAGTACAGTCGAGCACGCCCGACCGTAAAATATTCTCTGCATTTTTTCGCGATGTAATTATTAAAATCGGTCTAGAGATATTACAATGTGTAGTACTTGCATTAAAACTCGTTAAAACAAAAACAATCTAAGCATAATCACACATACATCTGTTTGTCTGTATGCGAATACACATACGAAAGCCAATATATAATGCATATACATATAGAATGTGTGTGTGTATTCAGCGCGGCCAGCGACTGCAGGCAGCGCTGCCGCCACGCAAGCAATGAAAACATTCAAACATGTGCTTGTATGTTTCTGTCTCGCTTGCACTCATACATTGATATGAATGCGGCAGCGCTGCCGTCACATGTGCTTGTATGTTTCTGTCTCACTTTATCGGTTTATCGGTTCATTCGGTTATCAATATTGCAACGCTTCTAGTTTTCTTGTTTATAGTGCGATTTCAATGCGTCTTTCAGGATAGTTTGATATAGTTAGTCTTCACACGAATTATAAATTACAATACTGTACTATATTAAAGAATGCCTAAAAACGGAACGAAAGTTGAGAATTACTTTTAGTAATTGTGGGAAAACCTCCATACCAAAATTTGTGAACCGGTGTTTCTTCGACTATACTTAGTTTTTATTTGTTTCAACGTGTTCAGCAAGTAATACCGATTTAATTATTTTCATCGGAACTAAAAGCAGAGAGTATTATACGGTCGGGCGTGCTCGACTGCGGTTTTCTTTATTGTTTTCTTTATGCGATTTTAAAACAAATACATTTTTTTTGTGGATGTTTTTCGTCATGTTTAATTAATTTTGTTCGATTTTGTAAGGGTACCAACAAAAGGACACGCATTTTTTTATATCCCGAAAGATGGTCACTTCACTAAATATTAAATTGTTATACTGTGGAATCCGGTTATAACGCCACTCAAGGGACCGACGATATTACGTCGTTATACCCGGTAGACGCTTTAATCGAAACGAGCAAAGAAAAACATTTTTTTTTTCTTTTGCTGCAGTCATGTCATGCAATAGGTTTTAAAATAAAACAATATAATTTTTAAATCAAAACAATAATATATATATTAATATATTATTGTTGAATAAAGATTTTATTTTTGTTAATTGTGGCAATTGTAGTGTGGCACACACCGAACTCTTTAGCCAGAGCTATGTTGCGCTCACCGGCTTCCAGGCGCCAAATTATTTTCATTTTCTGCTCAACAGAGAAGCATTTTCGTTTTGACGACATTATTTGCGTGCATTGCCTAATTGCTGAGCTTGTACTGAATGAGCTCTCTTTTGCGCATTTTGCTCTCGATTTCACATTGTGAGCATTTACGCATAAAATTTGAATTGGAAAAAAGCAGAAAAAACTAGAAATTTAACGGGACATCCTTGGAATATACCTGCACACTCGCGCTGAAAACATTTGTATGCCTCGGCATTGTGCTTCGACTCTCTCTTTCCCAGAGTAAAATATGGGAGAATAATGGGAGTGAGAGAGTAAGAACCTTGTTGACGCATCTAAGAGTGCCGATCACTAATAAATACATACATGCATACATATTTTTCTTAAAGCGTCGTTCTATGCTTATATTTTTTGGCACTATTTCGCTGTATTTTTTTTTCGGCACGTGGCAATAGCCGGTTGAATTATGAAAAATATCGTCGATATAAGCGGTTTGTCATTAAAAGCGGAGACGCACTAAGCGGAGGACCTTTCATACAAGCTTGTATGGGGACCAAACAAGTCATCAAGTTTTCGTCGCAATGACCGGACGGACGCTTTAAGCGGAGTCGTTATAAACGGATTCCACTGTATTTGGTTCTTAAGCCTTCTACCTTTTTTTATTCACATACAGGTCTGCATAAAATGCTTTTGGTCAAAAGTTATAAGCTAAAAACAAAACGGTGTCGGAAACGCCTTACTCGGCTTCTGACAAACAAATCATACAAGATATTGCATTCGGTTATCAATATTGCAACGCTTCTAGTTTTCTTGTTTATAGTGCGATTTCAATGCGTCTTTCATGATAGTTTGATATAGTTAGTCTTCACACGAATTATAAATTACAATACTGTACTATATAAAGAATGCCTAAAAACGGAACGAAAGTTGAGAATTACTTGTAGTAATTGTGGGAAAACCTCCATACCAAAATTTGTTATCCTAGGTGCAATAGTTATTGAGATATTCGCCCAAAACACGAATTTTTTCCGAGGTGTGTCTAGTTTTTCGCTCATTGTGGGCGAATGGGGCGTGGCATCGAAAAAAAAAAATTCTTGTATTGACTGATTAAATATCTGATCGATTGAGACCAAGCTCGAACTTGTAGCTCTTACCATCTCTGAAATCTGTTTGTTCATACGGACGGACAGACAGGCGGACAGACGGACATGGCTATATCGACTCGTCTTGTGATGCTGATCAAGAATATATATACTTTATGGGGTCTGCCACGCCTGCTTCTGCCTGTTTCATACATTTTCTCAAACCCAATATACTCTTGCAGAGAGTATAAAAAGTTAAACTATCCAATACAGTACTACAAATATAATAATTTAAATTATATTAATTAAAGCCTGGACAGGTGGCTAAGAAGAGAAGTTCTAATTAAAGGTATTGACGAAGAACTACCTACAACTCGAAAAAGTTTTTTGTAGTTACTACACAATACTCGGAACGGGATGTGGATAGCAAAGTTGGTAGAGTATGGTTGAAGAGAGAGGGAAAGAAAGTATCTAGTGGGGCTGATCGGATTAGCGAAACTAATTTAGCTGACTAATTCGGAAGAATCAATTTCACCATTGAATAGTTTTTGTAGGAAAATTACACCGAGCGCCGTTCTACGATCCGTTAAAGAAGGAAGATTTATTAGTAAAAGTCTACTACGATGCGTATGCGTATATTAGGGTTCCAGTTAAGGGCCTTAGGGCAAAAAGAAGAAATTGTTTTTGTACAGATTCTATTCTATCCTGATGAATCCTGTATTGGGGTGACCAAATACAAGACCAATTTTCAAGAATAGGTCGTACCAAGGCAGTAAAAAGTGTTTTTGTCAAATAGGGATCGTTAATTCTTTCGACCAGCGCTTTATAAAGCCCAAGACACTAAAGCACGATTAGTAATTGACAAAATATGCTTATCAAACTTAAGCTTTGGATAAGCCATAAGAATACCCAAATCAATGACCGACTCAATTCTTTGAAGAGAGTTGCCATTCAGAATGTAATTGTTAAGAAAGGGTTAAGATTAAATAAATAAGCTTGTCACCAGGTTTGAAAGCTAAAGAGATCGGATTGTAACCTGGTTCCAAAAAGAGACTCAGCAGCCGACACACAGAGTTTGACATTGTCGACATAAATGAGTACCCGAGAGTGACTAATTGCAGATGGCAAATCCTTTATGAACAATATAAATAGCAAAGGACCAAGATGGCTTCGTTGTGGGACGACGAAAGTAACTTGAACTGATTTAGATAATGAATCTTTAAAAAACATTTGGTGTTCTAAAACTTAAGTAATTTGAAATCCATAGAATAAAATTATAGGAAAACCCCAAAAGATTGAGTTGATGTATTCAAAAGCTGTGGTTAACGGAGTCTAAAGCTTTGCTGAAATCTATATAAATGACTTCAGTTTGAAATTTTTTGTCAACTTTTAAACTTGGTTTAAGTTGTTATCAGTGGAAAGACAATTTCAAAACGTTGGTTCTCTACTGTGGTGAACCGAGTTCTGCCCAAGCCGGCCGGCTTGGTTTCACATCAGACCTCTTGACCACTGGCGTCGCCGTCGACGTTGCACTTGCCGTCAGCAATTTGACTCCCCATGTTGTCGTTGTTGCGTTGCGCAAGTGCCGCAGGTGCTCCGCACCTAGCGATTGTTGTCGGCCAGTTCTTGGTCGAAAAGTATCGATGCAGCAAAATAGTGTGTACGATACTGGGTCATCGACGGCGCGTGTTTCGCTGGCTCTGCGCGCGGTGTGGGTAACGATGGGAGTGGTAACGCGCCGGTCATTGCCCGAGTAAACTCACTTACTTAGCGCATGGGGCGCCGAGATAGGAGAGAGTTTTGCTGGTGTTAACTCTTCCCCCTTCAAATATCTGCGTCCCGCAGCCCAGGAAAATTACCGTGGTGTTTTGGTATACCCTTCGTTGACGTTATCTTTCGCCAGATGACGTACAGGCATGACATCAACGACAGCTACCAGCACTTAAACTACATTCTTGACAACTCCTCAAGTTTTTCAGGCCAAAGTCGTGCACGTACTCTAATGATAGTTTGTATCCCGCATCTTTTATTTTTGTTAATACCGCCGGTATTACCATTTTGTAGGTTGTTGAGTAACTGCTGAAGTTCCTGCTCCCGACTGTGACGGTTTCGTTGGCGTACTGTATGAAAAATGATGCCTCCAGGTGGTGCTTACCCGAAGTTTCACCAATGGTGCCGTCGAAGTTGGATATGAAGATGGTGTTCCTTGGGCATCGTCAGCACGGAGGTTTTGACAGCTGGCATGCCCTTGTTACTTCGTCGATCTGATTAGCCAAAATGATCGATTTATGCAAGACCGCCGTCGTTGTGTGAGTTTCTCCATCGATGGCGTTCATTCTTGCGGTGACCTCGTTAAGCTTCCGTAGTTATTTGTGGGTCTTCACGTCGTCCTGTGACTGGAGAATAGCATTCCAATCTGAACCGTCCGGTGAGCCAGCGACCCATTACCATGCGGATCCATGCTAACCAGTCTATGGACCGTGGCCTGCGCGTCGTGGTCATCCTGGTGATTCCGTCCGCAGCCCTCTTAAGGTGATGATCCGCCAAGGCCCTGATTCTTTCGTCACTAATCCTAAAAGCCTCTTTCGCTGTCCTCTCGATGCTCCGTTGGAACACCTCCAAGTTGATAACGTGAGCGAATTTAAAAACTCCGTTTATGCGCCACACAACCCCTTGTTGCAGCGGGACGACGGGGGCATCATATCTAATGATATGAAGAGCTCTTGCGTAGTTGAAGACAACCACCCTTGGGATATAAGCGTTACTTATTTGTTCGTTATTTCACTTATTCTATTGTGTACGTGTAGAGGGTATATTTTGTTTATGTCACGAAGTTTGCAACGCATTGAACGAGGCGTTTCCGACCACATAAAGTATATATATTCTCGGTTAGCATCAACATCCGAGTCGATATAGCCATGTCCGTCTGTCCGTCTGTTTCTATGTGAAATAGTCTCTCAGTTTAAAGCTATCTTAATGAAACTTGGCATAGATGTGTATTCCCTTTGCATGCAGATCACGTGTTAAAATCGGCCAGATCGGATGACTATATAATATAGCACCCATAGGAACAATTGGATATGTTAACTAAATTTGCTCCATATGCATTTGGCATAAAATCCCATGTGCAAACCAAATTTCATCCAGATCGGATTACTATATCATATAGCTACTATAGAAAGAATTGGTGATTGAGAACAAATTAACGCATGGTGCTTGACTGCAAGGGTATTAAATCTTAGACGAGCCGAAGATAACCGTTTTTTCTTGTTTTGTCTAAAAGTGGCATAGCATACTCAATTCTCTTTTAATTTTTTATATCTGATTTGTGGAAAATTTTTCCAGTTTGGGTTTTACCTGTAACCTTTCTATCTTTCTATCTTGTTAAACTTCTTCTGGCTTAAAACGCTGTTTCTCCTTGCTTTTGATATGTTTATTAGCAACATAGACACTGTCGCCAACGTCATATGACTGTGTGGTCGATCTAGTTCTATTCAACCTAGTGTTTGTCATAACCTGCTTATGCTGGAGCAAACCTCGAATGTCTTCTTGCGTTTGTTGTTTAAAGTCAGTTTATCCCTGATAATAAATCCGGGAAGTGCGATCGAAGAAGATAGCGACTGGTTTATGACCCGTTACCCAATGGACAGAGTTATTGTATCGGTCTACGGCTATGGGAACTAGTTCCTTAATTTTCAATATAGGGTTGTCTTTCTTCAAACATCGGTATATCTCGAGGAACTTTGAGTGAAATCTTTCTACCTGTCCATTAACCTAACTTTTTTGCGTCAGAGTATAGTATACCTGTATCCCCAAAGACTGCAAATAGTCTTAAATAGTTGGGCACAGTAAGCCTCTCTCATTATCTGACACAAGTGTTTTTGGAGCCGTGAAATAATGGAGGACTTCTGTCAGCCTTTCGCGCAGGTGAATTGCTGACTAAGATTCCACAGGGAAAAGTTTTGCAAACTTAGAAAATTTGATCGACATGTAATATTTCGCACGGATATTCGTGTGCCTCTCGTACTTGTAGGAAAATAGAACTGTTCGAACTGTTCATTTCTTTAGGGTTTCTGTGCGCTCTAGAGTGTTCGTCACCTATTACCTTACAAATTTCCTCGTCATCATTCAAATCCACAGCTAATAGTTGGGTTATACGGATTTTATAGTTAGTGAATGACTTCAAGCAGCAAAGCTGTAAATATTGCAAGTATGCCTCAGGCATCTAACACAGTTTATTGTCAGTTTATTGTCATTTCGGTAGACATTAAGTGGAACCTCGACATGCGGAATTAAGTCGAATGCGTCTTGTAGAGCACTGTAGACTGTGGCCATTGAATCTGAACTATGATCCGATTCCGTTGCTACGTTTGAACCTAGGTGGTTAACATGCGATGTAAAAGACATCCAAGGGCCTTCCTCCTTGAGTCATTAAATTCCACTGATTCTCCAAAGTGTGAGTATCGCGCTTATCCGCATAATGGAGTGCCGAAATCCGTCTAATTTCTGGCCAATCTTCTGCACATCGTACGCAACGAGTGCCTTGTCGGCGCTGGCGCGAATCTTTGTCTAACATGCAAAACTATAGACGATACAGGGGCCTTTTCCTAATGGTATCGTATTCCTTTAATATGGTTTTCGCTCTATTGATCCAAAACACGTAATTGTCAACCTTTCCTTCGAACGGCTGCAATACCTGTACATAATCTGCCAAAATTGCCACCTGAGTCAGCTCATTGCGCGCTCGTGTTAACGGTGTAGCGACAGGGATTGGGTTAGCTTCGAACTTTTCTCCTAGCTGCTTGATAAGGTCCTTAAAGGTAACCATCTGACCAAGCACATAACTTAAGGTGGTCTCGAATTTCGATAGGGTCCCCTTGACCTTGACCTCCATACTGAAAATAAACAACAATCAAACTACCAAGCAAATTCAGGAACACAGGAGCTGGTCAATTTAAATTCTTTAGTTGTATTGTTTGGAAATTTCAAAGTTTCAATGATTTATTTTTATTTACTTTACCGAGTACTTAGTATAGAAAGAGATAGTCTTGTTTCTCAATGGCTTTTTCTTGTCATTTTTATTGTTGAGTACGCTTAATTCACCCCTTGTTACAAGATGTTCCTTTGGTGTTGTTGGCTATGCTCACACTAACAATAGGCAAATTCTAGAGGTGAAAAAAAAACAATATGTTAGTATTTGGTAGTATTTTGTTTAGGGGCTGCCGCTCGCAAGCAAGTTGCCGCCGCCGATTTTGTTTTCTTTTTTATTTTACATTATAATCTTTTTAACGCTCGTGAATTTAAAACTTGATTAATTCAAAACAAGCAAATCACCGCCGCGTGTATGTTATTCTTTTTATTTTACATTGGCGTTTTACACTCGTCAATACTACACGACCGAGATGATGACCGCAGTGGGTTGCCATTCTTTTTTTTTAAATGATAATTGTTTTGCTCTCGTGGATTATGCTCGCCACATTTAAGACGAACGTCACCACCGCAGCGATCTAATTACTTGTTTCTCGATTAATTTCGTTGCACTTGGATTAAATTTTTTCTAAACACCGCACAATTTATATTTTTCACTTGCCATTTTTTATAAGTTTTTTTGTTTTACATATTTTTCAGTTTTTCGTTTTATTCACATTCTTGTTTTATGCTTATAAACTAGATGATGGGCTCTTGCTTATGTGGATAAGCAGAACTGCTCGGGCGCCAGTTAAGCTTGTCTGTACCGGGCCGGTGTGTGTGAATAAAAAAAATACAGCTTCAAATATCCCTTAGATATGGCTTGTCTTGTTGTCCTCTAAGTGTATAAAATAATAATTCCAACAATTCGATCAGTTCATATAATTTAATTATTCAAATTGGTTAAAGTTGTTATCAGCGGAAAGACAATTCCAAAACGTTGGTTCTCTACTCTGGTGAAACGAGTTCTGCACAAGCCTGCCGGCTTGGGTTTACATCAGACCTCTTCACCACTGGCGTCGCCGTCGACGTTGCACTTGCCGCCAGCAATTTGACTCCCCATGTTGTTGTTGTTGCGTTGCGCAAGTGCCGCAGGTCGGACAGTTCTTGGCCGAAAAGTGTCGATGCAGCAAAATAGTGTGTACGATACTGGACCATCGACGGCGCGTATTTTGCTGGCTCTATGCGCGGTGTGGGTAACGATGGGAGTAGTAACGCGGCGGTCGTTGCTCGGGTTAGCTGAGCACAAAGGGCGCCGAGATAGCCTTTGCTGGTTTTAACTTAAATATATGTAACTGTGAGCAACAGCAGCGAAGCCGAAAGTTGCAACTGTAAGCACGATAGTTGTGAGCAATAGCAGCAAAGCCGGAAGTACCACCTGCAGCAACAACCACAACAAATACAAAGACAGCAGCGATGAAGGGATTGTTTTGAAGAGAAACAAAAGAAATGAATATTTGAGTGAGTAGAATGCGGATGGATAAAAAAGCAGAATGACATAAAAAGCGCATCGGTGTTAACCAAAGACAGAGTTCGGAAATTAACCGTCTTAGCAAAGTCTTGAATAATCAAGATAACCCGCCAGCATGGAATGATTCTGTTTCCATACAAGAAAAGCGCTCCAAGCAAATCCGTCACATACCGCCAGATTAAAAATATATACACAAATGTAACTCCCCCCATCCCAACAATTATCTCAGAATATGGGAAGCAACGTCCAGTGGACTGTGAGGGTCCATTCCACATTGGCTGCGCACTAACTTGCGAGATTGCCAAACCGACAGCGCTACAAGGAGCGCAACGTGCAGAGCAACAATAGAGGACAGCATACGATTTTCCCGGCCTGTGCGAGGAGCAGCACCGGCAACTTGAACGAGTTTCGAGAGTGTACTTGCAGCGCTACAAAGAGCGCACAACGAAAAATTTTTTTTTTTAATATATATATATAATTATTGTAAATATTGAGCGAGAACTCATCCGATTAGAGTACATGCTGGAAGGCTGTACAAAATATAGGCAGGAAAAATTGTAAATTCACCTGTGAGTTTATAATAATAAAAAAGGAAAGAAATGAAAAACAAATAGTCAAATGGCAATTTAGCAATTTAACTTAATACAAAACAAGTAAGAAAGGCTACAGTCGATCGAGCCGACTGTAAAAGACCCCGTACTCCCATAGTAGTGCCCATTTTATTAAAGTTAAAATTTTAAAATGAAATTAAAAATTAAAATGAAATATTTACATTTTGAATTAAAATTAAAAAGTAAATAAATTAACAATCGTCATTGTCAGCATTCGAACCCGCGATCCATACGAATGTTCCACATTGCGTCGCAACTCTACCAGTTGCACCACGACCCTCTTCTATCATTCTTCCGATTATTTGCAAATATGTATGTGTGCTCATACATATGTCCTGGGGGTCCTGGGCGGGCTAATTATCATGCCCCTCCTTCGATGCGCCTACGCTCCCTCTCGAGCATACGCAGCTTTGTGCATACCTTCTCCGCGAAGGTGCAGACTGCTGACCAGTTCCCACTTCTCGACGTCATGATACTCACTATCGTTTCTGCCGTAATCCGAGATCCTACTGCCGAAAAAAGCTCCTCTCTCTCAGCCCCAAATCTTCCACAGAAGAAAAAAGAGTGGTCCGCGGTTTCTTCAACTAATGGGTTGCACCATAAACACCATGGGTCTGCTTCATGCCCAAATCGGTGGAGGTAGCTGCGGAAGCACCCGTGGCCGCTTAGCAGTTGGGTGAGGTAGAAGGTCACCTGCCCGAACCGTCTGCATAGCCAAGGTTCGATATTCGCAATAACGCGATGCGTCCAACGCCCCTTGGTGGCCGTGTCCCACCTGGTTTGCCACAGCTGCAAGCTAGACTCTCTTGCTGCTTTCGCTTGTTGCCGGCGCGTCCCTGCTGGATCCCTACGCTGGGCAGAATATAGCTCCTGCCGCTCTGCAGCCAGAATGTCTATGGGTACCATACCCGCGATGACTAGCGCCGCCTCTTCAGAGATTGTGCGGAAACCGCTACAGACCCTGAGCGCCCCGAGTCTGTATGTAGACTGTAGTCCTCTCCAGTAGCTCTTTAAGCGCATCGCGTGTGCCCAGATTGGTGCTCCGTAGAGTGCTGTTGCCCTGACCACGTTTTGCAACAGCAGTCGGCGATTCTGCTTGGGTCCGCGTGTGTTCCGCATGATGCGGCTTAGGGCATGGGTTACCGCTGCAGCTTTCCTGGCGGTATGCTCCAGATGCTCCTTGAAGCATAGCCTTGTGTCGATCAGGACGCCAAGGTACCTTATAGCTCGACTCGACGTTATCTCCTCCCCTCCCATGCGGATATGCGCCACTTCCACTGCTTTCCGGCTGCTGATCAACACTGCCTCGGTTTTGTGATCGGCTAGCTGGAGGCCGACTGACGCCAGCCAGTCCCTGACTGTATCTGCCGCAGCAGTGCACAGTAGTTCCGCCTCGTGCAGATGTTTGGCTGTCACGACGATGGCCACGTCGTCTGCGAAACCCACGGTAGTAACACTGTCCGGAAGCTGTAGCCTGAGTATCCCGTCGTACATCGAGTTCCAAAGCAGGGGTCCAAGTACTGAGCCCTGTGGCACTCCTCCCGAAATCCTATGCACTTTTTTCCCTGAGTTGGTTTCATAGGTTAAAGTGCGGTTCCTGAAATAGTCGCGGATGATGGCCATTAGGTAGCTAGGGGTGCCGAATCTATAGAGCGCTTCCAGTATCCGGTCCCAGTTGGCTGAGTTAAAAGCGTTCCTAATGTCGAGCGTCATGACAATGCAGTACTCCTTGGATCCTCCTCTTCATCTGCTGCCTTCGATCGCGTCCTTCGCTATATCCGTCACGCGTTTTATAGCATCCACCGTAGAGCGCGCCTTACGGAAACCATACTGATCCGGGGATAGGTCTCCTGCTTGTCGGATTGATTCCTCCAGCCTGTTGCAGATTATCCTTTCCAGGATTTTGGCTGCTGTGTCAATTAGGCAGATTGGTCTGTATGACGAAGGATGGTCTACTGGTTTGTTGGGCTTCGGGATCAGGACCAGGTTTTGTCTCTTCCATTGGGTCGGGAAGGTGCCGCGCTTAATGCAGTTCCCATACACGCTCGCGAATAAACTTGGCCGTAGCGTCATGGCCAGCCTAAGTGCTCTGTTGGGGATACCATCCGGGCCAGGGGCCTTGGAGTCCTTTATGGTGCCTGCTGCTTTGAGAGTTTCATCCAGAGTGACTTCAGGGGCATCGGAAAAAAAGGCAAGTCCCCAGATGTCGTTTTCGGCCTCGTCGCAGAGTTCCAGGAAACGTTCGCTCTTGCTGTAACGGATAGCCTCCTTTAGCTCAAGTCTTCGGGAGCCATACTCAAGTCTGAGCGAGTCGAACCCTGGCCTCCCACGCGAACGCTGCGCCATACGTCTGGCTCTGATGCACTTTTGTCTTGCTTCGGCTATTTCCTCGGTCCACCAGTATACTGGTGCGTGGCGCCTTTCGAAGCCTTTACGCCGTTGCATGCTGGCGTCGCAGGCCGTTTTTACGGCATCCATTAGAAACTCTGCGCTGGGCTCGGACATAGTTTCCTGGCTTGGGCTACAGAATGTCTCTGCAAATAGTTCTGTGTTGAGCGTGTTCGCTTTGAAGGTCCTAGCCGGCTGGGGCGGATGTGCTCGACTTTGCCGCTTGAGTTGAAGGACGACAGCGAAATGGACGCTGGCGGTATGTGTATTTGGTCGCAATAGCTGTTGTCGTTTCAAAGTTATGGAGATTTGAAAATTTGTAAGGTGACCACAGCTCAAATCAAAGTGTTCAGACTGACAGACGGACATGGCTATATCGACTCGGCTATTGATGCTGATCAAGAATATATATACTTTATGGGGTCTGCCACGCCTCCTTCTGCCTGTTACATACATTCCAACGATTACAATATACCCTTGTACTCTACGAGTAACGGGTTTAATCGTTGGAATGTATGTAACAGGCAGAAGGAGGCGTGGCAGACCCCATAAAGTATATATATTCTTGATCAGCATCAATAGCCGAGTCGATATAGCCATGTCCGTCTGTCCGTCAAAAGGATCTCAGAGACTATAAGAGCTAGAAAGGTAAAAGGGGTCGCAAATGAAAGGTACAATACCCAAGCAGTACGAGTTTGTTTTTGTTTTTTGACACGCCCACTTTAGGGCGTTCTATCTTCATATAAAGGTAAATGTACAGATAAAACTTGAATGTTTTAGTATAGAAAACTTTTTTGTTGGCAATGCTATCTGAACAAAATTCACACGGAGAGTACATGTCTACGAATTACATGTACTGACCAAGTTTGATCGAAATCAGACAACTATATCGTATAGCTCCCATAGGGCCAATCGGTCAAAATTTTGCATTTCGGATGAATTTGTATGAAAATTTTCTGTATTTACCAAGCTATCTTAGTCGCGGGGCGACTGTAGCATTCTTTCTTGTTTTTAAATCAAAACAATAATATATATATATTTTTATATATTATTGTTGAAAAAAAATATAATTTTTTCTTTATTTTTGTTAATTGTGGCAATTGTAGTGTGGCACACACCGAACTCTTTAGCCAGAGCTATGTTGCGCTCACCGGCTTCCAGGCGCCGAATTATTTCCATTTTCTGCTCAACAGAGATGCATTTTCGTTTTGATGACATTATTTGCGGGCATTGCTTAATTGCTGAGCTTGTACTGAATGAGCTCTCTTTTGCGCATTTTGCTCTCGATTTCACATTGTGAGCATTTACGCATAAAATTTGAATTGGAAAAAAGCAGAAAAAACTAGAAATATAACGGGACATCCTTGGAATATACCCGCACACTCGCCCTGGAAACATTTGTATGCCTCGGCATTGTGCTTCGACTCTCTCTATCCCAGAGTAAAAAAATATGGGAGAATAATGGGAGTGAGAGAGTAAGAACCTTGTTGACGCATCTATGAGTGCCAATCACTAATAAATACATACATGCATACATATTTTTCTTAAAGCGTCGTTCTATGCTTATATTTTTTGGCACTATTTCGCTGTATTTTTTTTTCGACACGTCGCAATAGCCGGTTGAATTATGAAAAATATCGCGATATAAGCGGTTTGTCATTATAAGCGGAGACGCACTAAGCGGAGGACCTTTCATACAAGCTTGTATGGGGACCAAACAAGTCATCAAATTTTCGTCGCAATGACCGGACGGACGCTTTAAGCGGAGTCGTTATAAACGGATTCCACTGTATGTATTCGGCAGCGTTGCCGCCACACAGGCAAAGAAGACCTTCGAACATGTGCTTGTATTTTTCTATCTCGCTTGCACTCATGCATGATATTGCGTTCGATTATCAATATTTTAAAGTTTCTAGCTTTCTTGTTTATAGTGCGATTTTAATGCACCTTTCAGGATAGTTTAACCTAGTAAGTCTCCACACCAATTATAAATTACAAAACTGAACGATATGAAAAAATGCCTTTAAAATGGTATTAAAGTTTGAAAATAATTTTATTTCTTGTAGCAAAAGGGAGCGTGGCAGCTTGCTAGGAAATTTCGTACCAAAATTCGTGTTCCTAAGTGCCATAGTTACTAAGATATTCGCCGAAAACACCGAATTTTTTCGAGGTGTGTTCAGATGTTTGGTCATTGTGAGCGAATGGGGTGTGGCATTGAAAAAAAAAGATTCATGTATTGACTGACTAAATATGTGATCGATTGAGACCAAGCTCGAACTTGCAGCTTTTACCATCTCTGAAATCTGTTTGTTCATACGGACAGACAGACAGACGGACATGGCTATATCTACTCGGCTTGTGATGCTGATCAAGAATATATATACTTAATGGGGTCTGCCACGCCTCCTTCTCCCTGTTACATACATTTTCACATACCCAATATACTCTTCCAGAGAGTATAAAAAAACAAAAATTTTGAATTTAACGAATGAATAATTCTATTAGTAAATAAATAATATTATATTTAATATAATATCTTTTGAGAAATTAACTTATTACAAAATGCCTTTGATAGAACCTAAATCAGTGGATTCCACTGCCAATATAATTAATAAAATAAATTTAGGTTTAGCAAACACATTGTTAATAATTATCGTTGTTATTCTCAGCGCAAACATAAATTTTAAACTGTAAAAATTGCATAAGAAATGTTTGCGGAAAATATATATGTATGAGCAAGGCTAATTATTTAGACAAAATCAAATAGCATATACAAATTTTTTTGTATAAATATAACAGCCAAAACAACGATCATAATTAACAGTGTTTAAAAAAAAATATTCTTTTTATATGAAACATCGTAAATTATAAAGCTTAAAATGAAGTTAGTGACCTCCAAAAATATATTTAACAAAAACATTGATAGTATAGCATAGCATTAATAATATGATATGAAATGGGTAAAAATAGTCGAAACCATAAAAATGCATAGACTTGAACTCGATAAATCCTACAAATGCCTTAATAAAAGTATAGCCATAAGAAACCAAACAAAATTAAATCATGTACAGATTTTAGTTGAAGAATTTAATGCAGTAAACAAACTGATTGCAAAAGTTTTCAGTAAACTCGCCGACCTACATGTGTCGCAAGCTAAAGAAAATCTAGACCGATTAAGATCTCAACTAAGAACTATATCGGAAAACTTTGTTCCCGCATTGAATAGCAATGCTGAATTAGATGAGTCAATTCTAGCCCAAAATGATCCTGACGAATCTGAACCAATGAGCGAAGAATCTGACACCGAAAATAAGTAACTCGAGGCTATAGACAATACTCCTTCGGTAGCACCACCAATAGAAAATGCAAATATGGATCAACATCAGTAAAATTTCTTAAGTTAGCCACATCGCTCTTACCAGTATTTGATGGCAAGGCAGAAAACTTAAAAAGCTTGATAGATGCTCTGAATCTAGTAGATTCTCTTAAAGAAACACACGAAGCACTTGCTATAAGTCTTATTAAGACAAAAACAATAAAAAACGGTTATCATCGGCTCGCCGAAGATTGTATACCCTTGCAGTCATGCACATTGCGGTTATTTGGTTTCAATCAAAAATTCTTCCTATGGTAGCTATAGGATATAGTAGTCCGATTTGGATGAAATTTGGTCAGCACATTAAAATTTATAGAAAACGTGTATTGTGCGAATTTGGTTGAAATCGCTCAATAGACATAGAACATTTTCATTCGAACCGATTGCTCCTATGACAGCTATATGATATAGTTGTCCGATTCGGATGAAAGTTGGTTTGCACATGGGATTTTATGCCAAATGCATATGGAGCAAATTTGGTTAACATAGCTAAAAAAATATATATACTTTATGTGGTCAGAAACGCGTCCTTCATAGCGTTACAAGCTTCGTGACAAAATCAATACACCCTCTGAAAGGGTATAAAAATTCATCCAAAACAACATTGGAGTTCATAAATTCGTTACAATTAAATAATCCAAGATAAAAAAAACACAATATATGTATATATATATATTGTTTTTTATGTCAGTAAATAAAACAAAAAAAAAAAAACACAAAAATATAAAAAAAATTTAAAAATATATTAATATATTATATAATACTACGTTATTTCTCTAAAAAGGGGAGGTCTAGCATGTTACATGTAAATCCATTGGCGCTGCTTTGAGCGACAGAACTCAAAATTTTATTATGTACTTTAGGCTAAGTTTATTTTCAAATAAAGAAAGACCAATTCATTCTGAATTTGGCAACAAACAAACTAAGACTGATTTTTCCTCATTACACTTTCGCTAATCATCGCATTGTGTCACTATCAACATTGCTGACTTAAGTTTTCTCACTCGACACACCGCTGAACTATTGCAACGTCCAACTATCGTATGATCTAACTATCGCCTTTGCACAATTTACGCCTCGCATAATTCAACTGTTTTATCGTTACATATTGCTTTGTCGCATTGTTCCACTATCGCCTTTGTCTATCGCATCGTCGTACTAGCCTAGCTTGATCGTTGACATGGGTTTGAACGCCGCCTTGTTGAACGATCAACTATCGCTGCGACATGAATATCTAATCGATTTGTGCAGTCAGACTTATTGTGTAGATTAATTAGGTATTGATTTATACCACGCCGGATAAGTCAACTAAATTAAGCTTCACAAAGAGATTGGCACAGGAATTGAGCTAGAGATAGTGTCGCCTGACTACGTGACATCGTTGGTTTTAGCCGTAGGATCTTTCACCATGAGCAAACACAGGTAAGTCAGCTATCGTCGCAAAAACGAACGAGCGGAATTATTCAGAGCTCATTATCGATGCAACGGGTACTGTAGATGAATTACGCCGACGCCTTTCAGTGTTTAAAAGCCGAAAAGACCTGCAACACGACAAAGATTGGACGACCTGGGGGAGATGTACGGGCCACGATCCACACCCAACTCGCGGTCACCTAGCCCTAGTAGACTCAAAGAGGAACGAGGAGAAGTAGAGCCGGCTACGGAAATGAACTTATCGGTACCTCCACGAAATAGGCAGAAGCGAACAGCGGGCGACATCAACCAGGGGCAACAGGCACCACCCACGATGGATAAACATCGATACGAACCCTCGTATGCCGGTCTGGCACAGCAACTCCAGAAGTGGAGAGTCACATTCAATGGGAAAACTGATGCCCTCCGCTTCATCAAGCAACTAGAAGAGAGATCCGTCGTCTACCAGGTGGATATGGATCGCTTGGCCAGAGCTATGCCGGAATTTCTGACCGGCCGCGCCGAAGATTTGATTCGAGGAAGCCGACTACAGGGCGCTACTTGGTCAACGTTCGGACAGAGTTTCACCGACTTTTCCTGCAGCCCCGATATTTCTCACGACTCGGTGATGAGATCAAAGCAAGGGCCCAGATGGATAAGGAACCTTTTTAAAATTATCTGACCGACAGCAGGAGGGAAACGACTAACATCTTCATGGCCAAGGGGACCACCCGGAGAAGAATCAGCAGTTCTCCCAACAATAAACATGGAGTTAAGCATCGTAGCAGGCCGGGTTATCGCCCCAGTTTGGGTGGCCGGATGTCCGATTGTCGGAACCATTGATACTGGTGCGACGAGGAGCTTCGTCAGCGCAGCAACAGTAGCACACCTCCCGTTCCAATGTGAAGAGCGGAGGGTTTGCACGACAATCGCACTAGCCGACGGCACAACAAGAGTTTTGGATAAAGCAATCATGGCAGAGATTCACTTGGGCACCAAAAAGGTGACACTGCAGTTACTCGTTCTACCCACCTAGGTGGACGAACTGATCTAGGGCCTAGATTACCTGAAAGCTGTAGGAGCAACCCTCCAGTGCGGGAGCTATCAGTTGAAATTCAAGGAAGATATGGAGAAAAAGGACGTGAATGGACCAGCGCCCTCGGAAGTCGCCAAGGGGGAGTCCCAAACATACCCAAAGAGCCTTACTCGGCTATACCCAACGAAGATCTCCAGTCCAACCCAAACGTAGTTCGTTTCTTGTAACAGGAGCAAAAGAAATTCTCTGCGTTGCATGGAACCACGTCAATCTTCGAATACAGTATTACGATACGGGATGACAGGCCAATTAAGCAACGCTTCTACCCAAAGAATCCGGCCATGCAGCAGGTTATCGACGACTAGGTGGATGACTTACTGCGCCAAAGATGCATCGAACCGTCGAGGAGCCCGCACAGTGCACCGATCGAATTGGTGCGCAAAAAAAACAATCAATGCCACGAATGAATCATATCTTGGAACGCCTACGGAATGCCAAATTCATTTCTACACTGGACTTAAAGAATGAATACTGCCAAATTCCAATGGTAAGAGACAGCCGCGAATGTACCGCGTTTACGGTCCCGACCGAGGCCTATTTCAATGGAAGGTTATGCCATTCTGACTATACTCCGCACCAGCTACGTTTCAATGAGCACTTGATGGTATCATCGGCCCAGATATGGAACCATTCGCTTTCGCTTATCTGGACGACATCGTAGTAATGGCATCGACGTTAGAAAAATATATGGAAGTCCTCGGAGAAGTATTTAGAAGGCTACATCGGGCGAACTTATGCCTGAACCCCGAGAAGTGTCTGTTCTTCAGGAGGAAACTCACATACCTGGGGTACGTCAAAAGCGAGGATGGTATTCACACGGATCCAGAGAAGATCGAAGCAGTACAGAACTTGGGGCCGCCATCAACGCTCAAGAAATTAAGATAGTGCATCGGAAATTAATTCTTAGCCATCGTCTGGGCCATCCGGAAACTAAGGTGCTACCTGGAAGGGTATCGTTTCTCCGTAATAACCGACCATTTAGCCCTGAGGTCGCTGAATTCCATTGAAAATGGAAGTCCAACATACGGCACAGTACAGCCCGAATCAGAACCCGACAGAATGAGCGAACCGAGAGGCGAAAACAATGATCTCGCAGTATCTGGATGGTCATCAGAACACATGGGACACCCTGCTTCTAGAGTTCAGCTTAGCGATCAAATCGAGTGTATCCGATACGACTGATTATAGCCCCGCTTTTCCCATACAAGGCGGCGAACCACGCCTACTTGGAGCTCTCATTGAAAAGTCACCCCACGAGCAGGACAACCGTCTCTGTCGATACAAGAGAAGGCGGATCGACTGCAAGAAACCTTTCAGGTAGCTCAAGCGAATGCACAGAGGGCGGTACTCGAACAGAGTCGTCACTACAATCTACGACGACCGAATGAATACTGTTAGGTTAAGCTCACCATTGTATAAGCTAAGATTCTTACTTCCGCACCGAGTAGGCAGGTGAATTCCAGCAAAAACGTCACCAAGGACACCAGGCTACCAGTAACACTGGAGGACCTCTTTCCCAGCTACTGCGGCTACACCGTGTTCCGACAACAACAGAGCGTCCTATGTAGCCGGGTACGCATTATGGATGAGGCCGAAGACGAAGCTAGGTCATCGGAGACCTCCAACCCGACGCCACCACCCTTTGTGGGAGTCACCCTGGAGTGGACGATCTCCGATACAACGGAGGAGCCCCGCGGCTGATCGAGGAGCCAACGGAGGGAGAGGCGGTCATGGAAGTAGACGAGTGAGAGCACCCCACGTTGCAAAGCAAGTGATCTTGCCCCTCGCGATCGACCGCTTCGGGGAGCGGGCCAATCGGACTGGACAATCCATAGTCGTCCAAACGGCGGGGCACTCAGCGGCGCGGTTACTGACGGGCATGACACCCAGAACAACGGCCACGGCAGAGCGTCCAGAAGCGCGGACGCCAACGACATTAGGCTGGACTGCCGCGGCGAGGAGACCGGAGGCACACCGCCCCAGCCAGACGTCCAAAACGGAGCACTGGGTGACCGTTGGGCCACCAAGTGTGACAAAATTCTTGATGACCGCGGCTGGACATCGATATCAGGTCATGAGGAGCTTGGCAGGCCGCTATACGGCAAAGTATCGCGGCCCAGAGTAAGGGGGGGGGGGGTTGTGAAGAGGTTGGAACTTGGAATGGAGCCCTGCATTTGATTTTTGTTTATTATTTTTATTGTTATTATTTTTTTATTATTAGTATTATTGTTATAAGTGAAATTATTAGTATAATATACGTAGCTTGGAGCTACACACATACGTCAAGATGACCACTGGAGTTTATAGTCACATATACCCTAGATTAAGTTGGTAGGGTATAAAACGGCAACTCGTGAACAACAAACAACAGAAAGAATAACAAGCAACGATGAAACAACTACACGCACACAACGAACCACAAGAGAGATCACCAACGGTACGCAGCTGAAAATAAAGACGCCGGCATAAAACAAGAGCAAGCTACAAAGAGAAAACAAACAGAAAAGAACAGAGCATTGTGACAGCGGCAGCCAAAGCGAGACGCAGAACGGCATGCAACAATTGAGAGCGACGCTGTAGTCGCTGCCGCCGATATCGCTGGCAGAGGAGACTTAGACGCAATTTGCAGAATCTAAGCTCGTTCACTTATTTTTTCACCGATGCAACGACAAGCAGCAAAAATTAAGGAGGTTGGGTTATGTGAGGTTTTGTTTAGACGGTGCGAGGAGTAATAGGTATTAAGTTGAAAGAATAAAAAATAAACATTGAACATTGCAACGAAATAGCTTGGATTATTAATTCGACAAATAATCCAACAGCGACGCACAGTGGGACGGATGAGCAAATTACTGCGTATTACGCATATATTTGCTAACACAGTGGACAACAAGGGCTAGCACGTGTTACGTGCCAACCATCACCAACGACGCACAGTGAGACAAAAAGGTAAACTACCGCGTTTTACGCGGGTAGTTGCCGATACAACGACAGTAAAAATTAACACGTTTTACGTGTAAAGTGCAGTCAATCAAGCACAGTGGGACAAATGGGCAAATTACTGCGTTTTACGCGGATCTTTGCTTACAATATGGACAGTAGAATCTAGCACGTTTTACGTGCAGATAGCCAACGATAACGCACAGTGGGACGAATAGGCAAAAAACTGCGTTTTACGCAGATCTTTGCTTACAATGTGGACCGTGGAATCTAGCATGTTTTACGTGCAGATAGCCATCGACAACGCACAGTGAGACCAGTAGGCAAATTACTGCGTTTTACGCGGGTATTTGCCGATACATTTGACGGTGTAAACTAGCACGTTTTACGTGCAATTACACAACGATTTCGGACAGTGGGACATAACACGTTTAACGTGGACCTATGTAACGTACAAGGATTCGTCTTCGTGTGCCAAATAAACTCTTTTCCACTCATTCGAAATTTGCTCTATAATAGATGCTAAGCCCATCAGAGCGTCTATTTTTTTCCTGCCATGGTTCCAGGTTCTATAAATTTTTTATAAAGAGGACTCAGGTAGACTGAGAGATACCCCAGCCTTTATAACTTTTTTACACCTTTCATTATGTCTGGTATTTTGCAAAATCCGTTGTTTTGACAGTCATTGCAGTAGTGTGGGCAACTGCTGTCGTAGTATTTCCCCAATTTTGCTAGCTCTTATTCTTTAACTTGTTCGTCCATGTTTCTATTTAGTTGAAATTCTGCTTGTCTTTGTGTCTGTCTTTGTTGTTGTTGCTCTATACCATTATCGCTTTGGTGTATTCCACTGTCAAGGTACAATACTGGGGGTTTTATTAACTTATGTTGGTCGCTATACGATTTATAATAAAATGTTGGTGAAACTGATTGTATTCCTTATGTTTTAAGCCCGTTACTCGTATAATAAAAGGGTATACTGTAATGTAACAGGGAGAAGGAGGCAGGGCAGACCCCATATATATATAGCCATGTCCGACTGTCCGTCCGCCTGTTCCTTCCGTCCTATAAGAGCTAGAAAGATGAAAGTGTAGCAAATGAAAGGTACAATACCCAAGCAGTACGAGTTTGTTTTTGTATTTTGACACGGGTATCCTAAGTCGCGGGGCGACTATAGCATTCTTTCATTTCAAGGATTGGACTTATGGACTTATCATAAACTAATTACAGAAGAAAACATGTTATCTTTATTTCCGTTACGCACAATAATTTTAGATTGAGATTTAAATTTTATTTTATTTAATTACGCATTATTATGCTATTAAAATCTTGAATAAGACTTTTATTTTAAAATTAGTTTATTGCTTATTTGCGCTACACGCATTAGTATTCTAATATTATTTTGAGCTTTCATTTAAAAATTTGTTTTTACTTATTTGCAACGAGCGGATTCGCCAACAAAATGGAGGAGATGCTGGCCGAGAAGAGGCAGCGCTCCGCCGACAGTACCAAGAGTGCGGAAGCCCCAGTCCGCAAAAAACAGCGAGGCCCAAAAGGAGCGATCCCAAGAAGGCACGCAAAGCGAGCCACGATGACGGATGTTGCCAAACGACACCTCATCGTGGCTCTAATCGACAGGAGCGACGAGAACGGCAAAATCTCGGAGGATCGTTGGAAGATCGTCCATGAGAGGCTGGTCGGCTGTTGTTGCAAAAGATGGACGAGGACCCGGAGGCCCCCATGCCTACCTTTGATGGTGCTGGGTGGCTTAATGGAGCCAAGATCCTGAAGTGCAACGACGAGCCGACACTCGTCTGGCTAAGGCTGATGGTCCCGACACTGGGCGCAATCTGGGAGGGAGCCCAGCTGGAGGTGGTGGACAGGGAGAATATCCCGTCCAAACCAAAGGCGAAGGTGCTATTCCCGATTGCCGTCCAAGGAGACCAAGCCTTAAGGTTGCTCCAACGGCAGAACAAGGATGTGCCTACCAGCGACTGGAGGGTGTTACATGCGGGTACCTTCTCCCCATCAGAGGGGGGCCAGCATGTAATCCTCCAGATTAACAAGGAAGCGGAGGACATCTTGTACGCGAGATTCGGGAAGATGGCATGGGGTGTAGGCAGTGTGTACCTGCGCCTTAAGAAGCGCCACCCCGAGGATAAAAATGCGCACACACTAGAAGCTGGGGAGGTGGAGAGAGACCTTGGCCTTGAGTCAGTCCTCGAAGCCACCCAGTCACTCGACATAGCTTCGGACGAGGAGGCAGACGATGAAGACGGTGACCTGACTGTGATAGTCAACCCGTCGGCGGCAGGTGCAGTCACCCAAACTGAGGGTACTGCAGATAAACCTGCATAAGAGCAAGTTGGCATCGACGGAGCTCCTGTTGGCCTTGGAGCAAGGGCTCGTCGATGTGGCCTTAGTCCAGGAGCCATGGATTGCCTCTGGCAACATGGTGGCTGGGCTGAGGTCCTGCAACTACAGTGCGTTTTACATCTCTACGGTAAGCAGAATAAGAACCGCCGTACTCGTACGGAAGGGCCTACATGCTTATCTTATGACTAATTACAGCACCGAAGACCTAACTGCAGTCAGGCTGGAAGAAGATGGAATGCACCTGACGGTGGCATCGTGCTACATGGCGCATGACCAGCCGGCTCCACCCGCAGAACTGGCTAAACTGGTGGAGAAATCCAAAAAACTCATTGTCGGAACAGACGCCAACGCCCACCACTGCGTTTGGGGATCAACCGATATCAACACCAGGGGTGAGTCACTCTTAGATTTTATCCTAACAACAAACCTAAGTATTGCTAACACGGGGGAAACACACACGTATGTAGGACCAACCTCCTCCAATGTCCTTGATCTTACACTTGCAACAGGTGTAAGCATAACGAACTGGCGAGTGCTAGACAAACCCTCCTTCTCGGATCATAAGTACATTCAATTCGAATGCAACTTTGATTACACCCCTAAAGAAAACAGATCCAAAAACCCTCGTAACGCCGATTGGACCAAATTCGAGACCCTCGTGTCTACGGCATTAGGCCAACCGGGTGCGATCGAGTCGGTGAGGGACATTGAACAGTCACTCTCCCTGCTAAACACCACTCTGCTAGACGCCTTTAACGCGTCATGCCAACCGTCTAGACGGAAAGTCAAGTCCAAACCACTATGGTGGAATGCTGAACTATCCGCTCTAAGGAATGATGCTAAGGCTCTGTTCAAGCTAGCCAAACAGACCGATCTGAGAATGGTTTACGAAGAGTACCAGGCTGCTCTCAGATCATACAAATCAGCTATTAGGAAGGCCAAGAGAAGCTCCTGGAGGAGTTTCTGCTCCAATCTAGAGTCAGTACCCGAAACCGCCAGGCTAAGGAAGCTACTGTCTAGACAGCCGCCTATTCACAGCCAACTGAGACTAGAAGACGGATCATGGACAGAGAGCAGTGAGGAAACTCTAGAAGCTCTAATGTCCACCCACTTTCCGGGCTGCGTGCCTCCCACAGAGGAGGAAATGCAGGATTCCGTGCGTCATGACCTTCCAAATGAACTAATCACATCGCATAAAGTACTGTGGGCAGTCAAATCCTTCTCAAGGATAAAGAGCCCCGGTATAGACAAGATCATTCCAGCCATGCTACAAACCACCAACAGCGTGGTTATCCCATGGCTAGTTAAAATATTCGAGGCCTGCCTTAAAACGGGCCATATCCCAACTCAATGGAGAACTGCACGAGTGGTATTTTTGCCCAAAGCAGGCAAATGTAGCCACAGCAGCCCAAAGGATTACAGACCAATCAGTCTCACATCCTTCCTACTGAAAACAATGGAAAAGCTGCTGGATCTCAGCATAAGAAATTCGGCTGAAGACTCTCTGTCAGCCAATCAGCACGCCTACACGAAGGGAAAATCCGTCGAAACGGCGCTGCATTCACTTGTCGCCTCCATAGAGAAGGCGCTTCACAACAAAGAATACGCACTAGGAGTCTTTATAGACATCTCAGGTGCATTCAACAACGTCCGCACTAACACTATTATCGATAGACTCCGGGCAATCGATACACACCCAACCATCACGAACTGGATTAACAACCTGCTAGGCTGTAGGAAAGTTCAGTCGGAATGGGGGGTAGCTAAGTCTACAAAGAGCGCAAAGAGAGGCACTCCCCAGGGAGGAGTCCTGTCTCCGCTTCTGTGGAACTTAGTAGTAGATGACCTCCTGAAGAGATTTGATAGAGGAGCCCTAAAAATAACTGCATATGCGGATGACATATGCATAATTATTACAGGAGTCTGCCCATCGACTCTCAGCTCCATTATGGAACGGACACTACGGGAAGTATGTAACTGGGCGGAAGAAGCCGGGCTACATATCAATGCCGAAAAGACGGACCTCATCCTCTTCACCAAGAGGTACAAGGTACCGCGATGGCTCCCACCGATGATTCACGGTAAGCGCCTACAACCAAGCGCCCACGTGAAGTACCTCGGCACGGTGCTGGACAGCAAACTGACCTGGAGAGCCAATGTGGAGGAAAGGGTGAAAAAGGCAACCATGGCGCTGTATGCATCCAAGAAGATGCTCAGCTGCTCTTGGGGTCTGTCGCCCAGACTTATGCATTGGATCTATATCTCAGTTGTTCGTCCGACGCTGCTCTATGGAGTTCTCGTGTGGTGGCAGGCTACCGAAAAGAAAACCTATCTTGCCTTAATGGAAAAGGCACAACGCCAAGCGCTCATATGCGTTACAGGCGCTCTCCGCACTACCCCAACCAAAGCTCTAGAGACCCTCCTGGGTACACCACCGCTAGACTTACATGCGAAGCTAGTGGCAGCCAAGTCGGCCCAGCGCCTCACAGCTCTAGGCTACATGTCACTGCAGGGCTATGGTCATAGCTCCATAGGGAGGAATATGACCACAAGCTCGGACTATCTCAAACCTACCAACTGCCTAAAAGCCAGAACCCGGGTGCATTTAGGGCCCAATGACTGGAAGGATTGCCCTAGTCGGCAAGAAGGTAACTTTTGTATTTATACAGACGGCTCCAAGATGGCAGGTGGAGTAGGAGCTGCCGTATATTGTGAGCGCACCAACACCAAGCTCATGTACAAGCTCCCCGACCACTGCAGCATATTCCAGGCAGAGGTCTTTGCTATCGGAAAAGCAGCGGAGGTTGCGACTCTTCTAGCTACGGACAGCCATACAATCAACCTTATGGTTGACAGTCAGGCAGCCATTAAGTCTATGATGTCGTCTACCCTCAGCTCCAGAACGGTCAAGGCGAGCAGGGAGGCAGTAGATACACTAGGTACGACCAAGTCAGTACATATCTACTGGGTTCCCAGCCACCAAGGAATCCCTGGAAACGAGGAGGCAGACACCCTAGCGAAGGCTGGTACTGAACTACCTGATAGTAGAACAGAGCAGGTGGCATGGTCCCTAAGATCGCTGTATAGCGAACTTGAGAGGAGCACCACCAAACTAGTAAACACAAGGTGGCGTAACACCAACTCGTGCAGAACTGCGAAAATAATGTGCAGCGAATTCGATGCTAAACTTAGCCGATTCCTACTGCATCTCTCTAGGAAAGACTGCAGAATGCTAACCGGTGTGCTCACTGGTCACTGCCTAGCGGCTGTGCATGCGGCCAAACTGGGTATTACCACGGACACTGACTGCAGGAAATGTAAATACCCGAACACTCCCGAAACACTAGAACATCTACTTTGCCATTGTCCTGCCCTAGAGCGAACACGGCTAATATGTCTAGGTGCACCGCAAATTCACTCTATAGAAGAGGCATCAAAGCGCTCACCAAAAGAGCTACTGAGGTTCGCGAAACGCTCCTTAATTCTCCTGGACTTTTAGCCTGAACAACCTCCGCGCCCGGACCACTAAGGGCCGCTTACGGCCTATGTACAGTACCCGCGAGGACGTCCGGCTTAACCTAACCTAACCTAACCTATTTGCTTAGCTGCGCTACACGCTTTTTTTAGATTTGCGGCACTGTGTTAATTAGTTTGTTTGATTTTATTTATATTAGATGTGATAACCAGTGGCTGCCTACTCCCTTCTACTCTGGAGGGTCCAAGGAATTCTCAGAATTGGGAAAATTTATATTGTAGTAACAACTAAATATTTTGCTTTAATTTACGGTAGTTTATAATTGGTTATATTTTAGTTAAGAATTTATTTTTGTGTGTACAGAAAAAAATTTTTGTTTATTTTTATTTTTAGTTTTGACCACACTCAATATATCCCTTAATTCTATTTTCATTTTATATTTGCTTTTATTTTTGGATTTCTCTTAAACACTAGCTTACGTGACTACAGTTGCTGTGTCCTTCTTTCCCGATGGTCCTGATATGATCCTTTACGCTTGTCCTACTGGGGTTCCAGGTTTCATACCTTTTGAAAGTATACTGCGAACGGATAAGACAGGATGTGAGGTCCACCGATGGGCAATCGTTTAATTAGAAACTTTATGGGGTCGGCCACTCCTCCTTCTGTCTGTTACGCACATCTCGCTTCTGACAAACTTAATAGACCCCTCTACTCTTTTTTAGAGTACGGGGTCTAACCAGACACACCTCGGTAAAAATCAATGTTATCGCCGAATATCTCAGTCACTATGGCACTTAGGTGCACAAATTTTGGTATGCTCTAGAGACATCCTTATTGCTATGCCATTACAAATTTTGAGCTGCCAGGCCCTCTTTTTTCATAAGAATGAAAAAACTTTTAAATTTCAATTCCATTTTTAAGGCATTTCTTTATATAGTACAGTACTGTAATTTTAAGTTAACAAAGTTTCTGTTAATTAACTGTTATATCACAGCATGCGCGCAAGCGAGACAAAAACATACAAACACATTTTAAAACGTTTTCGCTGCCTGTGTGGCGGCAGCACTGTTCGCAGAAGCTGGCAGTGCCAACCAATGCTATACATACATACATATAAATGTGCATTAATACATATAGTTTCAAACGAATTTGTATGTCCATGAAGAAAAAGAGATTTAAGTTTGATTAAACTTTTTTGTTTCAACGTGTTCTAGTACAAGTACCATACTATCCATTGTAACACTTAGATACCAATTTAATTAATTTAATCTGAAAAAAATGCAGACTGTATTATAAAGTCGGGCGTGCTTGACTGTACCTTTATTTTCTTGTTAGGACGGACGTACTTATGTGAGGCAGATCAAGTTTATTTAAAATTGTTGCCATGCCTCTTACCGTTTTCAAAATTGTAAAAACTACAGTGTCCTCACCAATAACTATGTTAAATAATTGTTATTTATGTACACGTGGTAGAAAGGGATGAGATAAATATATGTTTACCTACGAAGTGGTAGAATCCCAAGCGGTTCGAATCTCGTCACAGTCAGCTGCTTCATTTATTTTTCTTATACAATATAACTAAAATGTATAACATGTAAATGCAGGTAATCGGAAGATTCTTGAAATTGACTGCAAACGGTCCAGAGCCAGCTCGTGACCACTGATTTTTGCAACCACATCTTCGTTATATATTACAGATTCTTATATATAAAAATATATTTTAAATAATTTAAATATTATGTCTCCCAAACATGTATGGCAGAGTTTCGAAAGCCGTTGACCATAATTTCTTAAAGTCAATGTCATCAGACTTTTTCCCAATTTGATTTTTTTTCTTCTTCCACCGAGGTATGTCTCCGTCCGGCCAGGGCTGTTTATACAGAAAAATTTATATTTGAACAAAGAAACACCAGTAAAGAACGATAGGGCGCAAAAGAAAAGGACGTTCGATACTTTCTTGGACAAATAGAGAAAGCTAACTAGCAGTGCGCGTGCAAATGTTGGGTGTCGACTTCGCGACGGACGGGTTTTTGTATTCTGCCTTCCGTGGCCAGCAGACGCTACGGCCTAGAAAGACTGGATACCCTTTGTGTCGGCGCTGACTCGTACAGCAATTACTGAGCCGCAGCTACTGTAGTTGTTGTCGGGTCGCCCGAGACTAACCAAAACCGGTGTCGTTAGTTCGATGCACTCCACTTCCGCAGCCAGCAGACGCTACGACTTAGGAAGCGGGTACATCTTAGACCGACCCGGGTCCAACAATTGCTAAACGGCCGATAACCAAAATAGCAATTGGCTGGCCCGCGGACACTACGCTATGGTTACAGGAACGGAACACACACGGTAAAGAAACGTATCCTTCAACAGCTAATCGGTCGAAGCCACAATAGCGATTTATGGGTCGGTCGATCCTGGAGACAGGCACAGCAACGATTTGCTCCGCGGTCACTATCGGTGTATTCCGTCGCAGCAGCCAGCAGATGCTATAGCCACAGATACGAAACATACGCGATATCGTTGTGGATCCACGCGTCAACTAATCGGCCGAAGCCACAATAGCGGGCCGTGGTCCCTCCGTTTGACACTGGCACGACAGTCACTGTTGCACTAGTAGAGCTGGGAAACCATCGATAGTGGCAGTACTCGATGGTTTCACCATCGATGGTTAAAACCATCGATACACTATCGATGGTTCCATCGAAAATTTAGAGTTTAAAAAAAAGCAAATATATCTGTTTTTTATTGAAATATTAAACAAAAAACAATATCATAATATTTATTTATATATCAAAAAAAAAAAATTGTCTACAAAGTGGCAAGTAACGGTTATAAAATTAATATTGGCTCTCGAAGTCCAGGTGTCGATTGTAATAGCACAATATTCAATTCTATTTAGCTTGTTCTGGAGAATGATCAACGAACTGTCGTACATTTTTTTTAATTAGCACGCCCTTTAAATATCTCCGGCTTGGCAAAATATACCTTGGATCTAAAGTTCGCATAAACTCAATAAAACCGAAATTTTCGACGTACAAGGTGCACTTGCACTCGAATTCGTTACTAGGAAGTAATAAAATTAGTTCACTTTCTAAGAAATGCTGTGTAAAAATACCTACTTGATGTTGCGATAAATTTGTCCATTTTTTGTGAGATACTGCCAATTTTTAGAACATTAACTTCTTAAGCCAAAGCACTAAATAAAAAAGTCTGAAAAGTTATTCTATTTTTTAAAAGCAGAAACAAATTTTGTGCGCCTACAAGTTTTGTTTCAGCCACTCACAACGAAAATCGCCGATATATCGACATCGAGAAATATCCATCGATATATCGCAAATCAAAAATTCCATCGATACTATCGATGGTCCCATCGATGGTTTCCCAGCTCTATGCACTACTTCCTATCACATGACAATATATTTCTTTTGTTTTATTCCAGCAATGTTAGATTATCTTTTATTTAGATGTTTAACTTGTTTCCTATTGTTAACTTCTTGCGCTGATTGTTTTCTATTATTTATTATTTGGCGCGCCGTCCCTTACCACACATAAAACCCTTTTTTTAGGGACTTTCGTCGCTGTTGGCAGCGCTTAGGCACGCTTCCCGAACATTCCATGACTTGCAGCCTTTCTCTTTGTTTTGAATCAGCGTCGTTGTTCCGCGCACAGCGCATGTGTCGTCTCTCCCGGTGTTGCTAGAGTAAGCTTACACACTGTCTTGTGTTGCTTACTTAGCTCTTCTCTTCTCGCCGTACACTGCCAACTGGCAGTAATGGGACGGTGCCCGTTGATATATACAAACGTAGATACTGGTAGTTTCGGCCAATACCAAAATTGTGCGCCTTATTATGGGGCGTCACACCCTTTCTGTCGGAATAAGACCTTCGAGTGTCGGGTGATCGACACGTTGAGTTAAAGGTGCCCAAGGCAGCGCCGCAACCGCACATAGCGTCCATTGTGGGTGGACACCCGATTCCCCACCGCCTCCATCAATACACGTGGTAGCTTACGGTCAGGCGTATAGACGACCCAGTGCTCGGGGGCAAGGACCATGTCCGGTCCGAGGTCTGCTACCGCGGCGAAGCGATATTTCTGCATTTCCAATGCCCATCGCGCAATCCGTCCATAGGGGTTATCGATTAAGTTTAACCACTTCAGCGACAGATGTTCTGTGATGACATTAAACTCAAATCCTTCCAAGTAGCAACGGATTTTTCGAATCGCTTAGACTATGGCGAGGCACTCCTTCTCTGTTGTGGAGTAGTTCTCCATGTAGTTCTCGTTCCGTTCCTTGTATACGCTGCGTGAGTACAACACCGAGGCCATAATCGCTTGAATCCTTCTGAAGGGTAAACCTTTCCGATAAATCTGGGCAAGCCAGCACTGGTGCCTGGGTGAGTCGATGCTTCCCACGTACACTTCTGGCCCTTCCGAAGCAACTTTGAGATTGTCTGTACGATGCTAGTGAAGTTCGCGTCGGTATGGACTCCAGACTCTTTTGGAAGAAGCAGCATTTTTCCTTGGTGAGCCTGAGCTTTGCGTTGCGCAACCGTTAAAATACTTCTCGCAAGTTCTTTGCATGCTGGCGTAGCTCCAACGATAATGTCGTCCAAGTAGGCGAACGCATGCGGTTCCATATCGGGTCCGATGACTCCATCCAAAGCTCGTTGAAATGTAGCGGGTGTATAGTGCAATCCAAACGGCATCACTTTCCAATAATACAGGCCCCGGCCCGGGACTGTACATCCCATGCATTCCCTGCTGTCCTTGGCTACGGATATTTGCCAATACCCGTTCGAGATCCAACGTCGATATATACTTCGCGTTCCGTAGTTTTTCCAGGATGTTGTTAATTCTCGGTAGGGGATACGCATCGGGAATGAACTGTGCGTTCAACTGCCTGTAGCCGATGCACATCCGCACGTCTCCCGTCATCTTTTCTACCAGCACGATTGGTGCAATATGGGGCTCCGTGAGGGCTCAATCCGTCCATCTCGGAGAAACTCGTCTACCTGGTCGTTGATGATTCTCTGCATTACCGGATTTTTGGGGTAGTGTCGCTGCTTAATAGGACGGTTGTGCTTAAGCACGATACGATGCTCCGCGATGTGGGTGACTCCTGTGACTTCGTGAAACTTAGCCAGCCGACTCTGTAAGATGTCTTCAACCCATTTGCGTTCCTCACCCGGAAACTTGGTCTTTTGTGATCGTTCCCAAGCTGTTGCTCTCATTGTAGTTATCTTCCGTAGTCGTCTGCTGTGGCTATCTGAACGGATTGTTTCTCATTGCGACCTCGTAGATCCCAGGCAATACAGGATTTCTTTGCCTATCGTTGGCCTCGGGATTGGGCTGCGAGCTTTGGCCACTAAGCGTGGACGTCGTTGTCATCTTTTGTGGTAACTGCAGGTGTAGCTGTACTCACTCCATGCAGAAAATCCATTTCCAGAATAACCTCATCGATGATCGTCGGCAATATGAGCATCTGCAGGTTGAGTTGTCGCTGTCCCATCTGGACACGTAATATTAATGCTTGAGCTACTTCCCTCCTGGAGCCGTCCGCCTAACGTATCCTGCTCCTGACAGTGTATGCGACAAGGTATGCGACAAGGTATGCGACAATGGGATAACGAAGAGGGAAGGTCGTTTATAAAAAGATTAAAAAACAATGGGCCTAGTTGACTACTCTTGGGAACTCCAGAAGTAACGATAACAGATTTAGATATTGCTGATCTAAGCATAACCCTTTGGGTCCTACCTGTTAAATATGATGATAGCCACAGAAGAAGGGTGGGTGGGAAGCTTTAGATACTAAATTTATGTAAAAGAAGGTTATGATTAACAGTGTTGAATCATAAACATAAGTTAGAGTAAGGAAAATAATGAATTGTTAGGATAAGCTTAAATTAACGATGTTATTGAATTGTCCAGTAGTGTATTGAACTCTTATACTTAAGCTAGTCTGTAAGTCGAATTTGTAGTCGTCAATGCGACTGTCGCGAGCAGCGGTTAGTTCGTTTTCGTCTCGCTTTAACCACTCACACGCTGCCAAGCCTTTCCGCGATTGCTAAGTCCAACAATAAATTGTAACGTTTAAGAACTTACAATTTGTTTTATTTAAAAATAGTTTTGGATTTTTCATTGGCGCCCAAGGGACTTTCAATCGCGTTCGTTGGTCTTTAAGACATTTCAAGGCTTGGTTGTAGTGTGCGTCGGTATCGATAAACTCGTTGCTGGATCTCCCTGGAGCTGTTGACCATAGGGGAATTCTGGATTTGAACAGCCAGGAGTTAAAGACACCCATATTGGAGATAATACCCTGAATTGAGCCCAAGAGCGACTCTTCTGTTGATCAGGTAACAGTGCCCAAACGAGTCAGTGCAGGAGAACATAGAAAGTGCAAGTATAGAAGCGGCACATAATAAATAAGAACGTATTGCTTCATTTGTTGCACATTAGACATTGCGTTTCGGCACTGATATATTTGTGATTTAAAAAAGGCAATTTGATGCAAAACACACAAACCGAATCAAATAAATATACATAAATAAAACAGAACACTTAACTTGTGCAAATAAACATAGTTATATATACATATCAACGTTCGCCGTTCCTCTTTAATTTCGCTATTCGCCTATATCTACATACATTCGGTGGTGGGTTTTTTGACCTTTGTTCTTTGCTATTCACAATTTGTACATAAGTAAACCGCAGATCGCATTTACATACATACATACATACATACAGCTGTGGAGCTTAAGCTTGCGGTAGTTAACTTGTACTTTGTTTGTGTTTAACTTTGATTTTGCTTTACTTTGTTTGTGTCAACGCTGCTTACATACATAAGCGCTAGCAAACGTACAAACGTTCGCTGATTAAAACAACAAACATTTTAGTTGTTGTTGTTGAGTGACTGCAAGCATTGTAGTTGTTGTTGCTAGATTGCATCGTTTGCCTACCTACGCATGCGCTGTTGTTGTTATTAAATAGCGCAATTGCCCTCCTACGCATTTTGTTGCGCTGTTATTGTTGTTCATAGCGTGCAGTCGAATCAGCCGAATATTGCTTATCAGGCGAACATCGCTAATCAGCTGATTATCGTTTGTGCGGGTGCGTTTGCATAGATAGTTATTTGTTGTTGTTGACAACTGTCTGCTCTTATCTGCATACACTTGGTTTTCTTAATTGCTATTATCTCTATTATTCAAGAAAGTTATTTAGTCAGTTGATTATCTTCAGTATTCTACATCTTACATCTTAAATTATATTGATCGTCAACTGTTTTTTAATCAACTGATTATCTTTAATTATTTGATTATCTTTCTCAGCTAAGTTTCTTTATCGGCTGATTATTACTGGGTTAGTACACTTACGTGCATTCAAATGGAGTCAATTTAATTAGTCAATATGGCGCACAAAGTAGATCACAATGAGACTGTTGTGGATGTCGACGAGAGCTGCCATAGTGCGCGTTTAACCCAATTGTTCGTGAAATTAGAAAAGGTAGAGAGCGACATAGAGCGCCAAAGGAGTTCACTCATTAATAAAATGGTGACTTCAAGTAAATTTGAGGTTTAGTGCCGGCTAGATATACTAAATTCGTATATTGCCAAAGCTATGGAGCTGCAGTCAGAGATCGATGCAATAAATCCTGATAATACTAGCCGTGCAATGCTTGAGGAAACATGTATTTTGGCACGGTCTTCATACATGTCAGCCCTAAGTGCGCATCAAGCAGCAGAAAACGTACCTTTCGTACCATTCTCACCATTCTCACTTGCCCAAATTAAAGTTGCCGAAATTCAGCGGTAAACACTCGGAATACAGGCAATTTATCGGTCTGTTTAATAGCTTAGTAGACTCGGATCGCTCGCTTTCAAATATTGAAAAGTTCAATCATTTGTTATCGTGCTTATCGGATGAGGCATTAGGTACCATCAGAGCCTTTCAGGTATCTGATGCCAATTACCCAAAGGCATTAGAGAGTCTAAGTCGATTATACGACAACAAATGCTTGATCTTTTTTGACACTCTCGCCCAGTTGTTCGACATTGAGCCGATGTCTAAGCCATCGGCCATTGGAATTCGAACAATGGTTGACTCGGTATCGGCAATATTTGAGTCGTTAATGTCCGTTGGAGATGAACAAGATTTTGCAAATGCAATCTTGATTCATATAGTCATGTCGAACACATTGCTGAAATGGGCTGACTGTGTTGCGGCTTTGAACAGGCGATATCAGCATTTGTCTGCTGAAGAAAGTTCAAAGTCTAGGATGAAGCAAACGTTTGAAATAAAACACGCTAAAAAATCGTCGTTTGCGGGTACAAATGTTGTAAAAGAGGTTGAACCCACATGCCAGTTTTGCAGTGCAAGCCATGTGATTGGAATTTGCCAAGGGTTCGCAGCATTATCAGTTGACGAGAGATTTAATTTCGTAAAATCTAGTCAACTCTGCATAAACTGTTTGTATGCAGGGCACAGAGTGTCCAACTGCAATGCGTCGAAGTGTAGAGTTTGTTCTCGTCCTCACAACACTCTCCTTCACAAATACGAACCCGTAGGAATATCACAAGCCTCTGCTCATCCTGCCCATGTAGATCATGTTACAAGCGAAATCGACCAAGTGATCCTTGCAACTGCAGTCGTTACAGTTCGAGACAGATTCGGTCAGAAGCGAAACGCTAGAGCCTTGTTGGATTCAGGGTCTCAGGTGAATTTCATGACGGAAGATCTCGCTCAAGCTTTGCATCTTCAACGCAAAAACAGTAGCTTATCTGTAAAGTCGGTAGGACAGTCGAGTCTGGTTGCAAAAGGCAATGTATCGACGATAGTTTCGTCTCGTGTATCGAGACATCATTTCAGCGCCAAGTTTTGGGTGCTCAAATCAATTTGTAGCAGGCAGTCATATGGTGATCTTCCCATCAATAGGTGGAAGATGCCAGCAAATGTCGAACTAACTGATCCTGAGTTCCACAAACCCCAGCAGATAGATATGCTTCTGGGAGCCGACTCTTTTTTTGAAATGCTGTGTAATGGACAAATTCGATTGGCGAAGGGTGGTCCATTACTACAAAGGACGTTGTTTGGTTGGGTGGCATCAGGGCGGTGCAAGAAAATGCATACTCAAAGCCCAGTATGCTGCTCAGTGATGCGACATAGAGATGTTCGATTTGAAGACAGTGTAGATCGACACTGTGAGGTTAAAGCTGTCCCAGAGACAAGTGTTTCGGCAAATTATTCTGCAAAGCACATCGTTTGCAAACAAAGTTGTCGGGTTAGCGTTCGTAAATTGGCGACTGGACAATTTGGTTTCAATTTGAGTGTCATGACTGATCCCAAAGTACTGGAATCGTCCCAAATTGCCAAGAGACATCTACTTTCCATGAATTTGGAAGTCCATGATGTACATTTGAGTTTCATGACCGAGAATCTTGACCTTGGTCATATGTCGTTCTTAGATACAGAAGTTCCACCAGGACCACATTACACTTTTTCACACCAGTGCGTCCTGAGACCTGTTATTCAGAGGGATCTTGTTCGTTCATTTTGTAGGTTCCGTCTGAACCGACCTGCCCTCACGGCAGATATCCAAACGGCCGAATTTCAATTGGCAAAATGGTTTTCAAACCATTATAAAGTAGTAGAAGAAGGCGGAAATGAGAAACTTTGGATTTCCAATGATGCCGATTCGACAAGAACGCTTGGCATAAGGTGGACACCAAGATTGGATACTTTTCAGTATCACTTGGTTCGTAGGTTCGCCAAAATAAGTCCCGCCAAGCTAAAAACATTGTTAGAAACTTTCGCGTGTATGTTGGCCCAAATATACGCGTTTCACCGATGTCGAATCAAGAGTGCGAGTTTCTGGAATGATTCAGAAGCCGCACTACATTGTATAAATACTTCCCCTTGACAATTAGCAACAGTTGTAGCCAATCGTGTTGCAGGCATCCTAGAGATGGCCAATAATGTATCTTGGAAAAATGCACCGACTTTATCAAATCCAGCTGATTTGTGGTCAAGAGGGTGTGAAGTTCCGAAGCTTAAATATCGTCATAAAATCGAACCAATTGTTGACTATATGTATCGATTCAAATCGAAAGCTATTGTAGAACCATATACTGTCGAGAATACAAAATTAAGATTCGCGTTTCTGATTCTGCTGCAACTAACTCAGCGAGCAGAGCTCAGCAGGAAACTTGTTAAGCCAAAAAAGGCTGACATTGAGCATTCATTTTTGCAATCGCTGATTAATAAGTCAGACGATTTAGGTAGACGAATCTCTGTGATTCCCTTATGTGAGGATTTGCATGGTACCACAAAGTCATTGACTAAAATAAGAGGACTAACCACTTTAAAAGTGTATATTTCGGTGTTCGCGTGTTTTGCATCAAAGGCTGTTCATACTGAATTTACAGCAAGATCCACTGAACCTCTATTTTTCACAGTGAACATAATTGCTCGACGTGGCACACCAGTCCAGAGTTACAGTGAGAGGACGACACATGTTCGTGAGAAACCTGGGAAGGGAGTACTAGGATGCACTTTCCCGGCAGCTGAGCAGCCTTCAGTTCACAGCGGAGCGAAATATGGAGTGGAGACTAATCCCTCCGAGCGCCCCTCTCTTCGGAGGACTAGTCATGCTGCAGATCAGCGGCTCGTCGATCACAGAGGGCGATTTACGTTGGCACCTGACCGACGTGGTGGCCATTGTCGACCCAAGGCCGCCGGCTTCAGTGGACATGGGAGAAGCGCTCACGCCCGGGGTACCAAGGGATTGAAGGCGATCCCTTCAAGGTGGCCGGAATGTTGAATCATAAACATAAGTTAGAGTAAGGAAAATAATGAATTGTTAGGATAAGCTTAAATTAACGATATTATTGAATTGTCCAGTAGTGTATTGAACTCTTATACTTAAGCTAGTCTGTAAGTCGAATTTGTAGTCGTCAATGCGACTGTCGCGAGCAGCGGTTAGTTCGTTTTCGTCTCGCTTTAACCACACACACGCTGCTAAGCCTTTCCGCGATTTCTAAGTCCAATAATAAATTGTAACGTTTAAGAACTTACAATTTGTTTTATTTAAATATAGTTTTGGATTTTTCAAACAGAGTCAAATGCTTTACTAAAGTCAGTGTATATGACATCTGTTTGCATTCTAATAAAAGAGGTAAATTCCAATAGATTTGTCGAAGTCGACCGACTCTCAACAAACCCGTGTTGGGCGGGGGAGATAATTGACTTGCAGAGGTGTTGCAAAGTCGATGTTATATTTCTTCGAAGAACTTAGGGATTGCTGACAACTTCGCAATTCCCCTGTAGTTGGATATATCCGACTTGCACCCTTTTTCAGGCAGTGGGATAATCTAAGATTATTTCCATAAGATAGGAAAGACAGAGGATTTTGAAGAAAAGTTAAACAGAATTAATAGAGGTTTTATTATAGAAGAACAGCATATATACTTTATGGGGTCTGAAGAAACCATCAGTAGCTTGCACCCGTTTTTTCCTATTATTAATTGGATTTTGCAACAGTGCTTATTATTATACCCGTTATTAGTAGGGTACAAGGATATTCTTTAATTGATGGAACGTATGCAACAGGCAAATGAAGTCGTGGTGGACCCCATTACGACTTCAACAAATCTGGTGATGATCATTGCAGCTATAATCGTCTGGAAGCTAAAGCAAGCATCATTAATCGCCAAGAAAGCACCAAGCGATCCTTAAACTTTAACCATAACCTAGGCAGGCCTAGCGACAGCAGCATCTTTAAGAGGGAGAAGTTGCACAAAGTTATGCAAAATGTGCTGCGAGCAACACACTGTCGCTGTGTTAGTGCACTGAACCGCCAGCGAATGCACCATCAGCATAGAATGGGAATGCAACGACAACAGCGTTGGCGGCAGCGAAAGCGATGCAATAGCAGCGGAGACCCATAAAAATAATTTGTATCTTTTGTATAAATTACATCAAGTTTAATAAAGAAATCAGCCAGTTAGCTTATCGCGAAGAAATTAACGAACGGTTTTCATTAATTGGTGCCCGAGCAGGGTCACGCGGAATTGATTATTCTACGGGCCAACAACTAAAGCCGACCTCCTCTGTAGTGTCAGCCCGCAGAGAAACGGGTACGAACTCTGGAAACTTGCCAGACTTGGCAAAGTTGCTTAGAGAATTCTCTGGAAATCGTACCGAGTTTGGCTCATAAAAAACAACTATATCACGTATTGTGAGGTTGTTCGAAGGGAAAGAAAAAACACACATCTACTATCACATAACACTAACCATTCGTAACAAAATTACCGGAGAAGCTGAGTTCTGGAATCGTGGAATCTTTACTCCAAAGTTCCGGCAAATACCTCTAACACTGCCATCAAAACAGTCCTCCGCTCCAAGGTACTCATCTCATAAAAAACAGTTAACAAATCCAACAACTAATTGGCAAGCTTTTAACCCCAGACTTTACTATAACCCTAATCCATTGGGAACCCCAGTGAACAACTGGAAAATACTCTCAGCATCCCATAACTTTGAAACAATATGGTTAAAGATCATTGCATCCACCAACACGCCCAGTAGCTCCGAAGCCGGCACCCAAATCTGTGGCTATAGAAGTAGATAGATCTCTTTACTCTGGTCGTATTAACTACATGAATAGGCCTCCGAATAATGATCGCATAGGAAAGCGACCCAAGTGCCAAAGGCAGTTTCATCTTGCCGCGGGAACACCCGACCAAGCAAATGGAGAAGTTGAACAAAGTATCTTGAATTACAATAGTCCCGAAGAATAGGCTTATTACAAGAACCCCGAGGTAGCCAAAGCAGTCGGCTTTTAAGAGCAAAGAGCCGAAGATGGGCAACAACAACAAGAATCATACGCAGTCTATACTTCACAACTTAATTTTTTAGACTAAACAGATCATCGTTGCCATATTTAAAGTGCGTAACGCAAGACGGCACCACCCTTAACTTTCGTACTGACACCAGCTCAAGCCAAAACTATATTGAACATCACATAATCAAAAATGCAATGCAGTAAATAACGTCAACGACAATACAATGAAATTAGATGGAAATTACAAGCTCCATTTCGTTCAGCTAAATACACAATCACTTAACAACATAAAAATCAGAGCAGAACACACGACCTAAGTCAACCTATTAGATTTCCTCATGCAAAAACTTTGACAACTTTTCGCAGAACCGGAGTAAAACTGACTTACACTACTAGGGTGAGGGGAAAAATAAAAACATCATCGGATATTCCGGTGTACAGTAAACACTATCCCTTCGCTAAAAAATAGAAAAAAATATGAAACTATTGCTACAAGATGGCATTATCAGACCTTAGCGGTCACCGTACAACGCACCTGTATGGATGTTACAAAAAAAAGCGATAATTCTGGCGATAGGATATCAGAGTAGCAATTGACTACCGGAAACTCAATTCGCTAACAACTTCGGATAGAAACCCTATCCCTGAGATCAGTGAGATAATCGCATAGTTGAGCGATAATAAATACTTCTCCGTACTTGATCTCAAGAGCAGATTTCATCATATTCTTTTAAAATAAGGGGCTATGGAAAAAATCGCCATTGCAATAATTTATATAATAACGTAGTTTGTAAGTTGGTTATTCAAAAAAAATATAATTTATATTTCTTAAACCGAAGCTACGGAGTACAGATAAAAATCTAGACTAACTTATGCTATGTTCTGGGGACGTTGAGCAAACCTTGGCTTTGAGCTTTTAATGTTTGGGCTTTCAACTTAAAGAGCTTTTGGCCCAGTTAAAACCCAATTCCACAAATCAGATATAAGAAACTAAAAGAGAGAATTGAGTACGCTATGCCACTTTTAGAAAAAAGTTACGCTTCACAAACTCCCTGTAAATTAAGAACACTTATAAAAAATTATAAATAAAAAAAAAACACACGCAAAAAATATATAATAAACACAGAAAATATAAAAAAAACACACAAAAAATATGAAAACATGAAAATACACAAAAAAAACACTTACACGTACGCAATAGAATAAGTAAAACAAAGAACAAATAAGTAACGCTTATATCCCAAGGGTGGTTGTCCTCAACTACGCAAGAGCTCTTCACATCTTCAGATATGATGCCCCGCTGCAACAAGAAACCGTGTGGCGCATAAACGGAGTTTTTAAACTCGCTCACGTTATCAACCTGGAGGAGTTTCAGCGGAGCATCGAGAGGACTGCGGAAGAGGCTTCCAGGATTAGTGATGAAAGGATCAGGGCCTTGGCGGATCATCACCTTAAGAGGGCTGCGGACGGAATCACCAGGATGACCACGACGCGCAGGCCACGATCCATAGACTGGTTAGGATCAGCATGGAAATGGGTCGCTGGCTCACCAGACGCTTCAGACTGGAATGCTATTCTTCAGTCGCAGGACGACGTGAAGAGCAACAGCAACCAGCAGATTACGATAAACATAAGGTTGTTCGACGCGACCCACGAATCACAACGCAAGCTTAACGAGGTCACCGCAAGAATGAACGCCATCGATGGAGAAACTCACACAGCGACAACGGTCTTGCATAAATCGATCATTTTGGCTAATCAGATCGACGAAGTAACAAGGGCATGCCAGCTGTCAAAACCTCCGTGCTGACGATGCCCAAGGAACACCATCTTCATATCCAACTTCAACGGCACCATTGGTGAAACTTCGGGTGAGCACCACCTGGAGGCATCATTTTTCATACAGTACGCCAACGAAACCGTCACAATTGGGAACAGGAACTTCAGCAGTTACTCAACGACCCACATAATGGCAATGCCGGCGGTATTAACAAAAATAACAGCTGCGGGATACAAACTATCACTGGAGTACGTGCATGACTTTGGCCTGGAGAATTTGAGGAAGTTGTCAAGAATGTCCCAAAAAATCCACTTCTCCACGGTAGTCGAATTACTTGTAGCTGCCACCTTGATGTCATGCCTGTACGTCATCTGGAGGAAGATAACGTCAACGAAGGGTATACCAAAACACTGCGGTGATTTACCTGAGCTAGAAGCTCATAGTACATCACCGACCACCGCGAAACACCAGTAATCTGCGGGACGCAGATATTTGAAAGGGGAGGAGTGAACACCAGCAGAACTCTCTCCTACCTCGGCGCCCCCTGCGCTGAGTGAGTCTACGCGGGCAACGACCGCCGCGTTACCACTCCCTACGTCACCCACGCCCCATGCAGAGCCAGCGGCACGCGCCGGCGATGACCCACTCTATTTTGCTGCATCGACACTTTTCGGCCAAGAGCTGGCCGGCAACAATCGCAAGGTGCGGAGTCAGACTTCCGGCACTTGCGCAACGCAGCAACAACAACATGGTCAAATTGCTGACTCCGTCGGCAAGTGCAACGGAGGTGTGATGTGAACCCAAGCCGGCAGGCTTGTGCAGAGCTCGTTTGACCCAAGGCGAGAATCAACGTTTGCAATTGTACTTTCACTGATAAGAACCTTAACCAAATTAAATAATAAAACTACGTGAACTGAACGAATTGTTTAATTATTATTTTATACACTTGGAGGACAGCAAGTCAACCTATATCCTGGGGATAATTGAAGCCACTCATCAGATGTCATACCTTAGGTAATATCGCCGTCTGTACCCGGCCCGGTACAGATAGGCTTAACTTTAATGTTATTGATCAATTTATTCTGTGTCAGTTTCATCAAGGTGGCTTGGTAAATACAGAAAATTTTCAGACAATTTAATACTAAAAGCAAATTTTTGACCGATTGTCCCTATGGGAGCTATGCGATATAGTAGTCCGATTTGGATTTAACTTGGTCAGTATATGTACGCCATAGATGTGTACATTCTGTGTGAATTCGGATAACGTAACGAACAAAAAAGTTTTCTATACTAAAACATGCTGTTTTGACCTGCTTTTACCTTTATATGAACATTTGCGACCTCTCGGGTCTTTCTAGCTCTTAAAGTTGCTGAGATCCTTTTGTTCCTACAGACGGAAGGACAGACAGACATGGCTGTATCGACTCGGCTATTGATGCTGATCAAGAATATGTATACTTTATGGGGCCTCCAACGACTACAATAAACCCTTGTACTCTACGAGTAACGAGTGTAAAAAGGTATTCAAGTTTTCTTTTAAATATTTATTTCCAGTCTTATGTGGTCTTTCATTAATTAATGTTGCTTTTTGTTGAAGCTGTTGCTGCGTTGGTGTTGTTTTCCTCTTTTGCTTTCTTCTCCGCTGCCCGAAAAGCTCTTGGGGCTTTGGTGTACCTATTTTTTGTTCATATTTTGCAATTTCTTATCTTTCCCCTTGTAGCTTAATTGCGCCGCATTCTTTAAACTTGTTTTTTCTTTAGTAGGTTTTGATTTTTGTTTATGTTGTTTATGCAAAAGATGGGGATTTCAAAGCCATCCGCTCTGATTGGGGTTAGTGAATCTTCTTCTTTGTACTCTTGGTTGTCTCCAGCCAAATGTCTTGAAAGCCAGCTCCCTTGCAGCAGTAGCTTCCCGACTCCCCTGTTCATACCATGAATTCCATTTCGGAGGACAATGTCATATCTTGACGAGCGATTCACGCGACACTCAGCCGTCCGCGAGCCTTGTCTAAAACAAGGTAACAGTCACAGTTGATATTAGGTTCGAGAGACGAACTCACTAGTCAAATATGCTAGACGCTACAACATAATCAACCTAATTTCGAGTCGATCTGGTGACAGCCGGGTTGCTTATTGGATGTCTAGATGACAGAATGTAGTACTACGTACTACTATATAAGTCCAAGCCCGTTAGTCAAGGTAGACTCATGAAGGCTATTCAATAGTTGATCCAAAAATGCTCACCCGTCCGATTTTTGCATTAAAATTTCCCAGTTGGATCTCAATGTCATGTGGCTGGCAGCGGCTATACGTTCGGTCGAGCGCTGTGGAGAGAGCATACTTAGTAGCATCGTCATTATTGTCCGATGGGGTGTGCACACATATAAAGCTAATGTTTTAAAATTTGTCAGCTACTCGGATCGTCGCAATTCTCTCATTTACGGGTGTAAACTGCTAGACTCGGTACCATACCTTGGCTCCTAAAACGAATCTTCGATCAAACTTATGCCTATCTCTATAGCAATATATGTCACAATTTCCATCGCATGTTCTGAATGGCTGTTATGTCAGCCTTAAAATTCATAAGAGTATCCACTATTTTTTCATTCCAAATGCACACTCTCAAGTCATTGTCCTTTTTAGACCCCATAATCTAAAAAAGGGTTGAGGGGTCTATTAAGTTTGTCTTAAGCGAAATGTGCGTAACAGGCAGAAGGAATCATTTCCGAACCCATATAGGATATATATTCTTAATCAGCATCTAAAACCGAGCCGATATAGCGATGTGCGTCTGTCTGTCTGTCCGTATGCACACCTCGATCTTTGAAACTACAAGAGCTAGAACCACAAAATTTATAATGGGAGTCCTTCCTTATATCAGGCAGATCAAGTTTATTTCAAATTGTTGCAACATCCCTACCGCCCCCGCACTAAGTGAAAAACCAGTCACCCGCCAAAAAATCTATGTATTAGTCGAATATCTCATTAACTAGGCACGAATTTTGATATGCAGGTTCCTACAGACAGCCTAAATGCACTGTCATTAAAAAATTTTGGCTGCCACGCCGCCTCTGCTCATAAGAACTATAAAACTTTTAAATTTCAATGCCATTTTTTCATATAGTACAACGTTGAAATTTAACATTCGTTTGGAGAAATATCACACTATGCTGAAAGTTGCATAAAAATACTACGGTAAACAGGAGAGCTAGCTCGAACCCAAAATTAATATTATTTACCTGCAATATCACTGCATGTGCGCAAGCAAGATAGAAACATACAACATGAAACGTTTTCGCTACATGTGTGGCGGCAGCGCTGCCCGCAGACGCTGGCTGTGCTGACCAATGACAACCATACACACATATATATACATATGTACATACAAACAGAATTCAAACGAATTTGTAAGTGAATGCAGACAAACAGAAATATGTTCGGTTAAACTTAGTTAAATTTTTTTTTCAGTTCAAAATGTAAATTTAAAATTTAAATTTTTTAAATTTCAGTTAAAAATTTTAATGTATGTTAAATACAAACGCGGACTACAGTGGGGTACGGTGTCTTTTACAGTCGGCTCGATCGACTGTAGCCTTTCTTACTTGTTGTATATGTCGTGGTCGTTCACGTTATTCGGGTTATTATCCGAAGCTCCTCATTCATTCTTCACTAAATATGTTGAATTTCATGGGTGGATACCAATCCATACGGCAAAACGTAATTTTTGGATAAGGATCCGACACTTTTGTTATGCGTATTGCGTGAAGTTGGATGAAATTGCTAGTAGCCGGCGAATATTTGTAAGCTTAGCCATTTAACCAATCTTGATACAATTTTGTCAGAAGATGGAAAATGGCAACAAAAGCATATTTGGAGAATTTGGTTAAAATCGTTGAAGAGACGCTAAATATTTTCATACTGAGCACTTTCAAATGATCAATTTTATTACAGCTATCTTATGGTCTAATTTAATTAAAATTTGATTTTCACATGTTATTTGGTAATAAATATATAAAGGCTGAATAGCTTTAAAACTAAGAGATTCATTCGCATAGAAACAGACGGACATTGCTTTATCGACTCGGCTGTCATTCTTTATGGGGTCGGAAATGACATCATCAGAGACCCTCTGCAAGGGTATAAATATACAGTACAATAAGGTATGTTTCATGTTTATAACGCCACCCATATTTTTGCTTTATCTCTGTAACTGTACATTTTTCGCTTATGGGACCCATAAGACTCAGGATCCTTTAAAAAATTTTGGATAAGCCTATGACTCCTGCCCAGCTTACGCGCGATCTCCCTTCCACTGCATCCTTCTTCTTTGAATGCGATTATTTTGCCCTTTTCAAGTTCTGTCAAACTTTTTCCACGTGGCATAGCTTATTTATTTCTTTTTTTTTTCAAAACATCAACCAAATAACAAAAACCTTTCCGCTTGCACTTGCAAAACTCATTTAAAGCAAGTGGCGTTATAAATGTGAAACAGGCAAAAAATAGATTTCTCGCAAAAGCAAAAGTACCGTTATTCGAACAAAGTCCAAACTTCGTATGCATTGTTGTTGCATCCAAACTGATATTTCATTAGTACATCATATTCGCGAAAAATGTACAGTTACAGAGATAAAGCAAAAATATGGGTGGCGTTATAAACATGAAACATACCTTATAACATAATAAATTTTAATAAAGCTATTTTCAATCTCAGCGCCCCGCTCTTTTGAAGTGACCCGGCTGCGAACTGCACGCTGCTCTGTTCTGCTAGCAGTAAGCAGTTTAATCAGAATTTTTAATACTTGTTCTGTTATATAGAAGTTTTCTATTAATTGTTGTATTATTAGGTTAGATTAAGCCGGACGTCCCCGCGGGTACAGTACATAGGCCGTATACGGCCCGTAGTAGTTCGGGCACGAAGGCTATTCAGGCTAGAAGTGCAGAAAAATTGGGAAGCGTTTCGCGAGCACCGGTACATCTGCGGTGCACCTAGACATCTTAGCCTTATTTGCTCTAGAGCAAGACATTGACTGCATTTCCTGCAGTCAGTGTTCGTGGTAATACCAAGCTTGGCTGCATGCGCAGCCGCTAAACAGTGACCAGTGAGTTCTCCAATTAGCATCTTACAATTTTTCCGAGAGAGATGCATTAGGAATCAACTAAGTTATGCATCGGATTCGTTGCACATTATTTTGGCTATTCTACACGAGGTGGTGTTACGCCACCTTAGGTTTATTATTAGGTTGGAGGTGCTCCTCTCAAGTCTGCTAAATAGCGATCTTAGGGACCAGGTCACCTGCTCTGTTCTACTTTCAGCTTGTTCAGTACCAGCCTTTGCTAGGGTGTCCACCTCTTCGTTTTAGGGATTCCTGGGTGGCTAGGGACCCAGTAGATATTTACTGACTTGGTCATGCATAGTTTATCTAATGCTTCCCTGCTCACCTTAACCGTTCTGAAACTGAGAGTAGACGACATCATAGACTTAATGGCTGTCTGCCTGTCAACCATGAGTTTGATTGTGTGACTATCCGTGGCTAGATTAGTCGCGACCTCCGCTGCTTTTTGAATGGTCTACCTTTTTGCGTGACAGACCACTAAGACCATCTAAGAGTAACTCACCCCTGGTGTTGATATCGGCTGATCCACATACGCAAAGGTGGCCGTGTCGTTTGTTCCGACAATGAGTTGTTTGGCTTTCTCCGCCAAGTTAGCCAGTTCTGCGTGTGGGGCTGGCAGGTGGTGCGCCTTGTAGCATGATTGCCGTTAGAACTTCAGTGCTGTAATTAGTCATAAGATGAGCATGTAGGCCCATCCGTATAAGTACGGAGGTTCTTATTCTGCTTATCGTCGGGGTCTGAAACGCAGTGTATTTGTTGGACCTTGGCCACCATGTTGCCAGACGCAACTCATGGTTCCATGGACTAAGGCCCTTGCTCAAAAGCTAACGGGAGATCCGTCGATGGCAAATTGCATTTATGCAGGTTTATCTGCAGTATCCTCATCAATTGGAGTATCTGCATCTTATTCGGACGCGTTGACTATCACAGTCAGGTCACCGTCTTCCTCGTCTGCTTCTACGTCCGAAGCGATGTCCAGTGACTGGGTGGCTTCGAGGACTGATTCAAGACCAAGATCTCCCTCCACCTCCTCAGCTTCAAGCGTGTGTGCGTTTTTGTCTTCGGAGTGGCGTTTCTTCAGACGTAGGTAAGTAGACACACTACCTACACCCAATGCCATCTCACCAAACACAGCGAACAGGATGCCCTCCGCTTTCTTGCGAATCTGGGGAATCAAATTTCGGCCACCTATGATGGGGAGAAGGTGCTAGCATGTAACATCCTCCAGTCGCTGGATGGAACATCCTTATTTTGCCGTTGTACCAACAGTAGGGCTTGGTCTCCTTGAACGGCAATCTGCAAAAGCACCGTTGCCTGGTTTAATCGTAGAATATCCCGATTCTCCGAGATTTTGCTATTCTCGCCGCTTCTGTCAATGAGAGTCTTGATAAAGTGCCGTTTGGCGACATCCGTCCTCGTGGCTCGATTTGCATGCCTTCTGAGGATTGCTTCTTTAGGGCCTCGGTTTCTTTTGCTGACAGAAGCTTCCGCACTCCTGGTGCTGTCGGCGGAGCTCTGTATCTTCTTGGCCAGCATCTCCTCCATTTTTTTTGGCGAATCCGTTCGTTGTCGCCTGCATCTGCGGCAACTGAGCGAAGTGTCGGCGGTTTTCTGCAATCCTCGGCCCAGGCCAGCTTAGCCTGTTTCTCTTCGGACAGACTCGCTGTGCTATGGAGCCGACTGTGGATTTTCAGCGACGCTTTGTATTGCGCCTTAGCATTGTGCCCCTGCCTGGTGCGTTTAGGCCCTTCCCTACGCAGGGAGCTGGAACCGTGCACCGGAGAACGCAAAAAAATTGCTTCCTCTGTCTTTTTTACCGACGCAATGGTCTCAAGGTCCGAGTCTCCGTGGACAGTGGTACATAAACGGGCCACTTTGTGTCCGTTGCCAGTCGTAAAACAACTGACTTGGCCTGCTCCCGCCAATTCAGAGGTGTGACCACTAGCGACACGCAGAAGGGTTTTTTGCCTGCCGTCAGGCTTTCCCTTGCCAACGCGTGTGTCCTGACATGCTGCAACATAACATACGGGACCACGCCTTTGCTAAACACTGCATCGCCTCGGGGAGCAAGTGACAATGCATCTTCCCGTCGCCCGGGGCAATGCAGTGTCCATTGCCCAGCCAGCATCCTCGGGGAGGGTTCAACGAAAGTCTTTTCGCATTATCGACCGAGGGCGCCGTCTGCCTTATGTAAACTCCTATCGATGTATTCGAAATAATAAAAACCGGCTTACAATTTCTTATCAAACTTATAATTTCTCGCCTTCAGTGGCATAATCATAAGCTTAAAACCTAGTTTCCAATATTTAAAATGACGGGCCTTCATTGGCTTACTTATAAATTAATATAATATTAAATTAGAAAGTAAATTATAACAATATATGGCCGCCTTACAGTGTCCTGTACAAATATTAAACAGAGTTGATGAGTTTTATAAATAGTTGGATAGTTTAATGAATTGGCGACATGCAAATACTTTGTTTTAGGAGAATATGTCAAAGATTGTTCAGCTATTATCCTAATTGTTGGAATTGCTGAAAACTAATATAGCCTTGAACACCCTGTATTCAGTTATGTGGCTGATGAGCTACGCATGTATACGCAATTGAGACAAAAGAAGCCTAGATCGTTTAACTGTTTAGTTAAAAGCGGACGACACTAATGTATAGTGTGGTGAATTTGCACTTTATGCATATATGTGTGCTGTTCATTTTTCCTGCTCTTTACTTTGATTTAAAACACCGAATGTAACAAGCTGCTGCATAGAGCATAAAACGTAACGTTTGAAATAATATAAAAACTATAACTTTATTCACTTGTTTTATTTGTTGATTTAGTGTACTGGAGTTTTTAACACTAATTCCAAGGAATTCATGTGTCATTGAACTCCGGCGACTGGTATTAAAATCGGAATGTGGAATGCGAGCGGGCTTATCTGGCACCAACTAGAGTTCGTTTTGTGGATGAACAAAGAGAGAATTGCTGTAACGATGATTGCTGAATCATAAATGAACAATAGATAAATTTTAAGGATTCCTGCCTTTTCCATTTATGATGCAATCAGCCTGGTGATTGCAGTTTTGCTGGAGCATGCCTCATAATTAATTCAAAGCAAGAACGAATGCTACAGTCGCCTCGCGACTTTAGGATACCCGTTACTCAATTTACATATGTATGTTATTAACAAAGTAATGTTAGTGCCTTTGTTTAGGTGATGGCTTGTTTGTTAAAGAAAGAAAATTGTAGCACCAATTCATATTTAGAGAATTTTTTCGACCGATTGTTCCTATGAGATCTATACGATAAAGTAATCCGATTTAGATGCAACTTTGGTCAATATGTTTATGTTATTAGAAATGTATTTAATGTTAGTTTAATTAACATAGCTTCTTTAACTCAAAAGTTTTTCATATTGACTCATATTCATGGCGTATTTTCGAACGATCCGCAATATGGGAGATAAACAGTATAGTAGCCCGATTTGCATGAAACATGGTCAGCATGATTTTGTTACTGTATTATTATGTATTCTGTATGAGCTTGATTAATATAGCTTAGTCAATGCATAATTTTTCATACTAGTTCATATTGCGCGTATTGTTGACCGATTAGCTCTATGTGAGCTATACAATATAGATGTCCGATTAGAATCAAACTTGTTCAGTACATGTACCATAGCATAGCTAACATAAAAGTTTTCTATACTAAAACATTCTAGTTTAATCTGTACATTTACTTTTATATGAAGATCAAACGCCCTAAAGTGTGCTTGTCCACAAACAAAAACTACCTTGTACTGCTTGGGTATTGTACTTTTCATTTCCGACCTCTTTCACTTATCTAGCTCTTATAGTCTGTAAGATCCATTTGTTCATACAGACGGTCAGAAGGACAGACGTACGGACGGATGGACATGGCAATATCGACTCGGCGATTGATGCTGACCAAGAATATATATACTTTATGGGGTCCGCCACGCCTCCTTCTCCCTAAATACATACTACATACACTAGACTAAATACATTTCACCGAATACAGTACACTCTTTTACTCTACGAGTAACGCGTATAAATAATGCATCACCCTTTATTAATAATCGTTTAATATTCGGATTCCTATCATCTCTGGAGCTTATTAGCATCGCTCGGACCCAGATTCTTAATTGCTGGCGACTGGTATGCAATGCATCAATTATGGAGGTGCTCCCGTTCTTGTCGCCGTTGTCGAATTATCATAGTGGCTCTTCCACATACTACCCATATGACAGACTCCGTTGACCTAATGCCTTGGACATTGGAATTTATGGGGGAGTTCTTTCTTCGGTGGTTGATATTGTTGGTCGTTATGAGCTGAGATCCGATCACATTCCTCTGATCATAAGTCATGGGCTAGGAGTTCGTGGAAGGAGTGCTCTCGGGCAAAGTTAATATTGATGCATTTAAAAATAATATATCTACAAAAGTCCATGATAACTTTGCATTGCTTACCACAGAGCACATTATCACATTTTTAAGTTTACATTTATAATCAAAGAAGCATCCATGCAGGCGACGAATCAAGTTACTTCCCCGGGGAATTCACAGCATGTTTTTATTGCTATACATAGGCCGTATGCGGCCCTTAGTAGTCCGGGCGCGGAGGTTGTTCAGGCTAAAAGTCCTGGAGAATTAGGGAGCTTTTCGCGAACATCAGTAGGTCTTTTGGTGAGCGCTCTGATGCCTCTTCCAAAGAGCGAATTTGCAGTGCACCTAGACATACTAGCCTTGTTTGCTCTAAAGCAGGACAATGGCAAAGTAGATGTTCTAGTGTTTCGGAAGTGTTCGAGTATTTGCATTTTCTGCAGTGAGTGTCCGTGGTAATACCCAGCTTGGCCGCATGCGCAGCCACTAGGTAGTGGCTAGTGAGCACTCCAGCTAGCCTCCTACAGTCTTTCCTAGGGAGATGCAGTAGGAATCGGCTAAGTTTTGCATCGAATTCTTTGCACATTATTTTTGCTATTTAGCACGAGATGGTGTTACGCCACCTTAGGTTTGTTAGTTTGGTGGTGCTCCTCTTAAGTCTGCTCTACAGCGATCTGAGGGACCATGCCACCTGCTCTGTTCTACATTCAGGTAGTTCAGTACCAGCCTTTGCTAGGGTGTCAGCCTCCTCATTTCCAGGGATTCCTTGGTGGCTGGGAACCCAGTAGATATGTACTGACTTGGTCGTAGATAGTGTATCTACTGCCTCCCTGCTCACCTTGACCGTTCTGGAGCTGAGGGTAGACGACATCATAGACTTAATGGCTGCCTGACTGTCAACCATAAGGTTGATTGTGTGACTATTAGTGGCTAGATGAGTCGCAACCTCCGCTGCTTTCCCAATAGAAAAGACCTCCGCCTGGAATATGCTACAGTGGTCGGGTAGCTTGTACGTGAGCTTGGTGTTAACTGTTTACAATATACGGCAGCTCCTACTCCACCTGCCACCTTGGAGCCGTCCGTATAAATGCTGAGATGACCTTCTTGCCAACTAGGGCAGTTCTTCCAGTCATTGGGGCCTAGATGCACCCGCGTTCTAACTTTAAGGCAGTTAATGGGTTAGAGGTAGTCGGAGCTTGTGGTCATATTCCTCCCTATAGAGCTATGACCATAGCCTTGTAGTGACATGCATCCTAGAGCTGTAAGACGCTGGGCCGACTTGTCTGTCACTAGCTTCGCGTGTAAGTCTAGAGGTGGTGTACTCAAGAGGGTCTCGAGAGCTTTGGTGGGGGTAGTGGGAAGAGCGCCTGTGACGCATATGAGCGCTTGGCGTTGTGGCTTTTCCATAAAGGCAAGATAGGTTTTCTTTTCGGTAGCTTTCCATCACACGAGAACTCCCTAGAGCAGTGTCGGACGGACGACTGAGATGTAGATCCAATGCATAAGTCTGGGCGACAGACCCCAAGAGCAACTGAGCATCGGTGGGAGCCAGCGCGGTACCTTGTACCTCTTGGTGAATAGGATGAGGTCCGTCTTTTCTGCATTAATGTGTAGCCCGGCTTCTTCCGCCCACTTACATACTTCCCGTAGGGTCCGTTCCATAATGGAGCTGAGAGTCAATGGGCAGACTCCTGTTATAACTATGCATATCTCATCCGCATATGTAGTTATTTTTAGGGCTCCTCTCCCTTTGTGAGGTCATCTACTACTTAGTTCGACAGAAGCGGAGACAGGACTCCTCCCTGGGGAGTGCCTGTATTTGCGCTTTTTGACTTAGCTACCTCCATTCCAACTGAACCCTCCTACAGCCTAGCAGGTTATTAATCCAGTTCGTGATGGTTGGGTGTGTATCGATTGCCCGGAGTCTATCGATAATAGTGTTAGTGCGGACGTTGTTGAATGCACCTGAGATGTCTATAAAGACTCCTAGTGCGTATTCTTTATTGTAAAGCGCCTTCTCTATGGAGGCGACAAGTGAATGCAGCGCCGTTTCGACGGATTTTCCCTTCGTGTAGGCGTGCTGATTGGCTGACAGAGAGTCTTCAGCGGAATTTCTTATGCTGAGATCCAGCAGGTTTTCCATTGTTTTTAATAGAAAGGATGTGAGACTGATTGGTCTGTAATCCTTTGGGCTGCTGTGGCCACATTTGCCTGCTTTGGGCAAGAATACCACTCGTGCAGTTCTCCATTGAGTTGGGATATGGCCCGTTTTGAGGCAGGCCTCGAATATTCTGATTAGCCATGGGATAACCACGTTGATGGTGGTTTGTAGCATGGCTGGAATGATCTTGTCTATACCGGGGCTCTTTATCCTTGAGAAGGATTTGACTGCCCACAGTACTTTATGCGATGTAATTAGTTCATTTGGGAGGTCATGACGCACGGAGTCCTGCATTTCCTCCTCTGTGGGAGGTACGCAGCCCGGAAGGTGGGTGGACATTAGAGCTTCTAGAGTTTCCTCAGTGCTCTCTGTCCATGATCCGTCGTCTAGTTTCAGTTGGCTGTGAATAGGCGGCTGTCTAGACAGTAGCTTTCTTAGCCTGGCGGTTTCGGGTACTGACTCTAGATTGGAGCAGAAACTCCTCCAGGAGCTTCTCTTGGCCTTCCTAATAGCTGATTTGTATGATCTGAGAGCAACCTGGTACTCTTCGTAAATCATTCGCAAATCAGTCTGTTTAGCTAGCTTGAACAGAGCCATAGCATCGTTCCTCATAACGGAAAGTTCAGCATTCCACCAGAGTGGTTTGGACATAACTTACCGCCTACATGGTTGGCATGACGCGTTATAGGCGTCTAGCAGACTGGTGTTTAATAGTGAGAGTGACTGCTCAATGTCACTCACCGACTCGATAGCGCCCGGTTGGCATAATGCCGTAGACACGAGGGTCTCGAATTTGGCCCAAACGGCGTTCCGTTTTAGATCTGACTTCTTTTGGGATGTTATAAGTTTGTTGTTAGGATTAAATCTAAGAGTGACTAATCCCTGGTGTTGATATCGGATGCTCCCCAAACGCAGTGGTGGGCGTTGGCGTCTGTTCTGAGGGTGGAGCTGGTTGATCATGCGCCATGTAGCACAATGCCACTGTGAGGTACACTCCTTCTCCTTCCAGCCTGACTGCAGTTAGATTTTCAGTGCTGTAATTAGTCATAAGAAAAGCATGTAGGCTCTTCCGTACAAGTACGCCGGTTCTTATTCTGCTTATAGTTGAGATGTAAAACACAATGTAGTTGTTGGACCTTAGCCCAGCCACCATATTGCCAGAGGCAATCCATGACTCCTGGACTACGGCCACATCGACGAGCCCTTGCTCCAAGGCCAACAGGAGCTCCGTCGATGCCAACTTGCTTTTATGCAGGTTTATCTGCAGTACCCTCATCAGTTGGGGTGACTGCACATGCCGCAGACGGGTTGACTATTACAAACAGGTCACCGTCTTCTTCGTCTGCCTCCTCGTCCGAAGCAATGTCTAGTGACTGCGCGGCTTCGAGGAGAACAAGGTCTCTCTCTACCTCCCCAGCTTCGAGAGTGTGCGCATTCTTGTCCTTGGGGTGGCGTTTCTTTAGACGTAGGTACACACTACCTACACCCAATGACATCTTCCCGAATCTCGCGTACCGGATGTCCTCCGCTTCCTTGTTTATCTGGAGGATTACATGCTGGCCCCCCTCTGATGAGAAGGAGTTACCCGCATGTAGCATCCTCCAGTCGCTGGTAGGAACATCCTTGTTTTGTCGTTGAATCAACCTTAGGGCTTGGTCTCCTTGAACGGCAATAAGGAAGAGCACCTTCGCCTTGGGTTTGGACGGGATATTCTCCCTCTCCACCACCTCCAGCTGGGCTCCTTCCCAGATTGTGCCCAGTGTCGGCACCATCAGCATAGGAGTGTCGGCTCATCGTTGCACTTCAGGATCTTGGCTCCATTGAGCCACCCAGCACCATCAAAGTTTGGGCATGGGGGCCTCCGGATCTTCGTCCATATTTTGCAACAATAGGCCGACCAGCCTCTCGTGGACGATCTTTCAACGATCCTCCGAGATTTTGCCGTTCTCGTCGCTCCTGCGGATGAGAGCCACGATGGTGTGGTTTGGCGACATCCGTACTCGTGGCTCGATCTGCGTGCCTTCTGGGGATCGCTCCTTTAGGGCCTCACTGTTTCTTGCAGACTTGAGCTTCCGCGCTCCTGTCGGCGGAGCGCTGCCTCTTCTCGGCCAGCTCTCCATTTTGTTGGCGAATCTGCTCGTTGGCGCCTGCATCTGCGGCAACTGGGCGAAGTGTTGGCGGCTTTCTGCAATCCTTTCCTCGGCCCAGGCCAGCTTAGCCTTGTCTCGTTCGGACAGACTTGGCAGTCACTTCTTCCACCGACGTTTGGGCTGCCATCCTAGCCTGAGTTGATTCCTCTTGCAGATCTTCCATAGTTGCTCAGAACCCCCTTCCGGCTCATTTATTCAGGTGGCCACCCCTAGCGTTTTTAAGAGCCTACCGCCTACCGCCTAAGAGGCTACCTCTGGCGTGTGCTCTTCATTCCTGACATGCCGCAACATGTCAGGGTACGGTACCACACCTTAGCAAGACACTACATCGCCTCGGGGGCAATTGACGTTGCATCAACCCGTCGCCCGAGACGATGCAGTGTCCATTGCCCAGCCGGCATCCTCGGGGAGGGCTCAGTTAGGGGATTTGTGCTGGAGAAATAAAAGAAGAATTAGTAAATTATAGATCCATTATGGCAACCCGGCTGACAACAGAGAATGGGATCGGCTAGCAGCCCTTATTAATATGGCTCTATCTGCTGGTTGTTTAAAATTGGTACAGGGCATGTAATTAAATGCTTACCCTAACTCGAACTTTGATAATAGCATTTGGAGATTGACTAGGAACATAAGATGGCAAAAAGCTGTAAATAGTGCTGTTCAAAATGAGAATGAGTGGGGAAAGTCCGATGAGGAAAAAGCAGAATTATGTGCTGCTGATCTGGAATCTGCGATTTAGATCTTTTTCAATTGTGCCTCCGAGTTTAATGGTTGATGTGGGTAATGAAGTTGGAAGGGATTTGTTGTTATGTTTCGAGCCTGTAGCGTTGTTCTTACAGGATGTTTTGGGTACGATTAATACACTCAAGTCAAGGAATGCACCTGGCTATGAGTAAATAAATGGTAGAGTGATTAAGATAATTCCAGACAAAAGTATTGCTTTACTTTCAATAAATCGATAATGTTTAAGAATTGGTTATTTTCCTCTCGCTTGGAAGAAAGCTTTAGTTACAATGATACTACAATTATGTAAACCTATAAAGGTGACGGAGTCACACAGGCCAATTAGCCTACTTTCTGAAACTAGTAAAATATTTTAATAACTTATTTTAGCATGATTGCGTAGTGAGCTGGATAATCTGAAAACAGTTCTTAGTTTCCAGTTTGGTTTTAGATCTCAGCACAAAACGACTAAGCAATTGCACAGAGATGTAGACCGAATACTCAAAGGTTATGAAAGATAGGAGGTGCAGTTTTTTTGATGTTAAACACGCCTTTGACCGTGTCTGACATGATTCTTGCTTTTTAAGCTTACGCGCATTTATTGCCTCTCAAACTAAAAACTATTGCGAATTGGTTGGAAACGGATGTTCTTCTGTGCGTGTCATTAGATAAACCTATCGGAGCAGGATTCCCTCATGGTAGTTTAAGTCCTACACTATTCAACATATTCACACACGATATGCCAGTTTCAGAGGTTTTGAACGATTTAGAAGCCACTTATGCAGACGACACAATAGTAGTATGTTTTAGTTAATCCTCTACGACTTGCTCCGAGAAGACTACAAAAATATATTGTATCATTTGTTTGTATTTGATTACATATTCACAGTATTTATTTCGCACGCGCTTCGAAAACAGACGTGTTTTTTTCCCTCGTTTGAAAGTTTCACTTTCCCCGCTTATTTATATTTTTAATCAGTTCAATTTCAATTAAAATATTATTATTAATCATACTTACAAATAAATTTTATAATTTGTCCGCAATATATGCAAAAACAAAGTTTAGCCAAATGCTGTTATTTGATTGTTTGTGCACTTGCTTTGTTGCCTGCTCTAATTTAATATCAGCTTTAGTCTGTGTGCTACTTAAGCGTTACATAATATTCTGCATTTTTTCTTATTTTGCATAATATAATATTTTTTTCATTGATGTCTTTACTTTTTGTACCATTTTGTATGTCTGCTATAGTAAAAACTGTCAGGAATGCGAGGCGCGAGAGCGAGGCGGGGATGCCGCCGTTGTTCCGCGCGAGCCGCCGCAGTGCTCCGCGAATTCAAAGCGACATACTCTGGGAGCTTTCGTTCAGAGTTGCATCGAGCTGCTCCTTACGCTCCTGACAGAGGGCGCTACACGCCTCGCCTAAATCCTATCGATAGAATACCTATTCGATAACTTAGAATTACAATACATTGTTTTTCTAACTTAAACTTTGACTTCATTGTCTCTTATTTCCATAAACTCTTAATATTAATTAAAATTATTGTTCATAATTTTTTACTTAAATCTATAAAATATTAAACAAACATGTCAGATGGGACTGGCACCCCGCCTTACAATGTGCTGGCCTTAACGGCCGTATATCGACCTGATTAGTTCAAATTCAAGTATAAAATGGCCATGTGATTCTTGTTGGGAAGTTTATAAGGAAATAATGGTCTTCATGAGGCAAACAAAAAGAGGCTATGGGGAACTATTTGGCAAAATTAAGAATCTGATTGCTAGAGTCACCTCTTTTGATGAAGATTTCAAGAATATGAATCATTTGAATGCTTTTTCAAAGAGGAACAAGTAAGGAAAGTACAGTCGAGCACGCCCGACCGTAAAATACTCTCAGCATTTTTTTCCCGATTAAATTATTAAAATCAGTCCAGAGATATTACAATGTGTAGTACTTGCATTAAAACATGTTGAAACAAAAACAATCTAAGCATAATCGAACATACAGCTGTTTGTCTGTATGCGAATACATATACGAAAGACAATATATGATGCATATACATGTATGTATGTATGTATGTGTGTATTCAGCGCGGCCAGCGACTGCTTGCAGCGCTGCCGCCACGCAAGCAACGAAAACATTCAAACATGTGCTTGTATGTTTCTGTCCCGCTTGCACTCATACATGATATTGCATTCGTTTATCAATATTGTAACGCTTCTAGTTTTCTTGTTTATAGTGCGATTTCAATGCGCCTTTCAGAATAGTTTGATATAGTTAGTCTTCACACGAATTATAAATTACAATACTGTACTATATTAACAAACGCCTAAAAACGGAACGAAAGTTGAGAATTATTTTTATTAATTGTGGGATAAAGGGGCGTGGCAGTCCAAAATTTTAAATGTCAATGCATTTACGCTGTCACTAGAAACCTTCATACCAAATTTGGTGATCATAAGTACCATAGTTACTGAGATATTCGCCGAAAACACCGATTTTTTCCGAGGTGTGTCTAGTTTTTTGCTCATTGTGGGCGAATGGGGCGTGGCACCAAAAAAAAAAAGATTCTTGTATTGACTGACTAAATATCTGATCGATTGATCGATTGACTTGTAGCTCTTACCATCTCTGAAATCTGTTTGTTCATACGGACAGACAGACAGACGGACAGACGGACATGGCTATATTGACTCGGCTTGTGATGCTGATCAAGGGCGTTCTTGACTGTACTTTTCTTCTGGTAAGGACGGATGTACTTATGTCAGGCGAATCAAGTTTATTTCAAATTGTTCCCATGACCCCGCAAATTGTAAAAATACTGACTCCTCACCAAAAACTATGCTCAATATTTGTAACCATTGATCGCAAATAACAATTGAGTGTTTTGCGACGTCTTCAAATAAGTCTCTTTACTGAGTATATGAACAGAAAACTCGTGAGCAGAGTATTGATAATCTCTTCGTTTATCTCACACGCGCTCGGTCAACAATCGTTATTTTTCGTTTCTTTTTCGTCTCACTTAGACCGCGAGTATTTGCCCGAGTGTAATGAAGCAAAATGTCTTTAAGCGAGTGATGCTTAATAAATAGCGACGCAATAACATTTCGTTGCATTCTACTGCGTAATTTGTTACATTTCGGAAATATTTTAATTGCGTTTGTGAATTGAGTGTAGAACGGGCAATTTCAGCCCTGCATTTCATACTGAGTGAACGTCGGAGCTCAATTGAAGCAGACAATTTAAAATCTCTGTTATGAATTAAGCTAAACAATTAGTCAAAATAAATAAGAAATATTCATTGAATTCATGACCGCATCATGACTCGCAAACTGAGAAGGTAGGAAGTAAAAGGTTCTCCAGCCCGCTGCATCCTATCTCTGATTTCATCTTCCAACTTTTGGAAGTATCGGGGCGGCAAGAAAAATTCCAGGAAGTCCCTCCGGAACTCCCGCCAAGTTCCTTCGTGCATCTTGGTGGCCCTGAACCAGTCGGCGGCTGACCCTGTTAAGAGGCCGGCGATAGCTGGCATCAAATGCTGCTGGGTGTCGATCTGGTATGTGGCGATCATGTCCTCCAAGTGCTCGATGAACCGCAATGGATCTGCTGTACCCCCGTCGAAGAAGACGCCCCACTTCCGCAGTCGATCCACAAAGCCGAGTTGTAAAATGCGCTCGTTTTGTGGACCGGTGCTGCGCAAGTGGTCGTCGCGGATCCGCATGCTGGTTGGCTCGCCGGTGCTCCTTGTAGTGACTGGAATCCGAAGTGTTGGCTGATATGAGTGCTCCTGGACGATGCTGGCGGTTGCTTGGCTCGCGCCGGGTACCAATTCTCCTGGAGCTGGGGACGCACACCGTGAACGAGGCTTACCCTCTGGTGTGGGAGCCACTCCGAGCGTGAGCTCCAGCTCTGCTAGCCTTTGCGTGACATCCTTTGGCAACTCCGGTTGGCTTGCGAAGGACGAGAGGCGGCTTCGTAGCTCCTCCACTGTGCCTTCAGTATCCTGGCCAAATTCTTTAAGAATGGCTTGCAGCTCATTCTTGCGACGATATGAAATCCATTGTACTCCCATGTTGTAATCCTTCACTACTGGCTTGTAATAACTCCCAACGATGAATGCTCCAAAGCGACAGGTATCCGGTTGCAAAAATTAATCCCACAAATGATGACTGTAATCCCACGTTGTCCTTTGTTGACCAAAAGCGCAAGAACTATTCCAGTGAATCCTGCTTGATGTTCCTTGAGTAGCGATGCTCCTGCGTTGGTTGATCCCGATGATTGTAAACGGTGCTAATGTTCCTTGAAGTGCTCCTTGACGACTGTTGATCCTGGTCGTTGACGATTGTTGATCCTTGAGTAGCTCATTGACGACTGTTGATAATTTTCTTTATTGCTTGTTGATCGATGTTGCTCCTTGAGTAGCTCGTTGACGACTGTTTACTTTGTTTTCCTGATCGATGTTGCTCCTTGAGTTACTAGTTGACGACTGTTCCTCCGCTGCTTGTTTTCTCTGCTTTTATAGCATGCCTCTGCCCGACACAAAGCTTCGGGTGTCTTCGCCTCGTTTCCCGGCGAAATGCTCGTTTTTTGCTATATTTCCCCCCTCGGTGCCCACGAAAAATCTAAAAAAAAATAGGTTATGGTGTGGTTAAGAAAAAAAAAATACAAGGCAAAATTCCGAATGAGCCCGCTTGGTTAGAAAACAATGAAAAATATATATGTATGTGTATCTTAGCCTCGACTGTACCCTCTGCGTATGTGTATGTGTACCTTTGATTTGACTGTACCCTCTGCGTATGTGTATGTGTACCTTTGACTCGACTGTATCCTCTGCATATGTGTATGTGTACCTTTGACTCGACTGTACCCTCTGCATTAACCAAATCTCTTGCTCTAATGGCGTTTTAAGTCATAAAATAAAACCTACAACTCTTCTACTAGCGTCCCTGCTCGGGCGCCATCTGTAACGACTCAAATCTTAGGCCGGGGTATGTCTCAGTCCGGCCAGGGCTGTCTTTTACAGAAAATTTATATTTGTGCAAAGAAACACTAGTAGAAAACGATAGGGCGCAAAAGAAAAGGGGCGTTCAATGCTTTCTTGGACAAAACTCAGAAATTTCCTAGCAATGCACATGAACGTTGGGATGCGACTCCGCGTCGGACTGATCTGAGCATTCCGCTTTCTGTGGCCAGCAGACGCTACGGCCTAGGAAAGCGGGACACCCTCTGTGTCGGCGCTGACTCGTACAACAACTACTCAGCTGTAGCTACTGTAGGTGTTGTCGTGTCGGCCGAAAGTGTCCGAACCCGGTGTCGTGGGGTCAGATGTACTCCTTTTCCACAGCCAGCAGACGCTACGACTTAGGAAGCGGGCACACCCTAGGCCGGCGGGGGATCCTCGCAAGAATTTGTCTGTACGGGTTCAAATGTGTTCCGCTTCGACAACCAGCAGACGCTACGGTTGCAGGAACGGAGCACACCCTATATCGACGCGAACCCTTCAACAACTAATCGGTCGAAGCCACAGTAGCAATTGGTGGGTCGGTCGTAGTGTTGTTTCACTTTGCTTTTATAAGATAAGATTTTATTTAGATTTTTATTCTTTTACTTTCTTTGTCGCACGTGTGTTTTATTGTTGTATTTATTTTGCTATCTACTTGTTTTCAGTTTTCTTCTATTTATTAATCGGCACACACTAACCACACATAAAACCCTATCTTAAGGGACTCTCGTGGCTCACCTCGTTGGCAATGAGTATCGTTCCGCGTGTTGTTCCTGATTGTTGGTGTCGTCTCCGTGTCCAATGCCGTTCCTGTGTCGTCTTGTGTAGTAATCCCTTTATGTATCCAAACGTGTATTTTGTTTTTTCCCGCCGCGTGGCCTTACACTTAGCTTAGTCGAATTTTCGCACTTGTATTCTCGCTTGCTGAAGATCAACTGACGCGTGCCAAAATTCTGCTAACATGCAAAACGTCGCCTAATTATTTTCCGCCTGCGTCGACGTCGGCGTTGTCAGCACCGGCAGCGTATATCCAGCCATTGACTTAATGTAGGTCAGGCCGGCAGCGCTGCTTCTCTCTCTTCTCTGCCGCTGCTGCTCGTCGTATTTTCGGTGCTGTCGGCAGCGCGTAGGCACGCTTTCAGAATGTTCTGTGGCTTGTAGCCAGCTTCGTTGCTATGCATCGTCGATTTCGTTGCGTGTGTGCGTGCGTTGTGACCAATGCTGTGCTGCTCTCCCCGACGTCGCTCTCTGCATTCCACTGCGCATGTGTCGTCTCTCATCTCTTGTGATCCAGCGTTGTTTTCCACGCATTGCGCATGTATTGGCTCTGCTGCTGTTGATCGCGCTGTAGTTAGAGTAAGCCAACACACTGTCTTGTGCTGCTTACTTCTCTCTTCTCTTCTCGCCGTACACTGCCGGCTGGCAGTAATGGGACGGTGCCCGTTTTATTGTCCAAACGTAGGTACTGGCAGTTTTCGGCCAGTACCATCAAAGTATTGTGCGCCTTATTATGGGGTGTCACACTCTCTTGTTCAGGATCGTTAGATATGATACGTCTCTAAAAGAATGTTAAATTACAACACTTTACTATTTGAAATAATGCCTTAAAAACGGCATTGAAGTTGGAAAGTGTTTTAGTTCTTATGAGCAAACGGAGCGTGGCAGCTCAAAATTTTGAATGTCATTATATTAAGGCTGCCTCTAGGAACCTGTGCTCCTAAGTGATATAGTTACTAAGATATTCGCATAAAACACAAATTTTTTCGAGGTGTATCTGGTTTTTTGCTCATTGCGGGGGCGGTAAGGGGCGCAATCTACGAAAAATGCAGAGGTATTATACGGTCGGGCGTGCTCGACTGTACTTATCTTACTTGTTATACCCTTGCAGAGTGTATTTTGTTTTTGTTACGAAGTTTGTAACGCATTGAGGAGGCGTTTCCGACCCCATAAAGTATATATATTATTGATCAACATCAACAGCCGAGTCGATATAGCCATGTCTGTCTGTCTGTCTGTCCGTCCGTCTGTACGTCTGTTTCTATGCGAATTAGTCTCTCAGTTTTAAAGCTATTTTAATGAAACTTAGCACAGATGTGTATTTCCTTTGCACGCAGATCATTTGTTAAAATCAGCCAGATCGGATGACTATATCATATAGCTCCCATAGGAACAATCGGCATAAAATCCCATGCGCAAACCAAATTTTGTCCAGATCGGACCATTATATCATATATCTGCCATAGGAACAATCGGTTAAATTGCTTAGTATGAAAATTTTCTATGTCTATCGAGCGATTTCATCCAAATTCTGACAATATGCATTTCTTATCATTTCCAATGTACTGACCAAGTTTCATTGAAATCGGACTACTATATCATATAGCTGCCGTAAGAACAATCGGTCATTGAAAACAAATTTACGCAATGTGCATGACTGCAAGGGTAGATAATCTTCGGCTAGCCGAATATAACCGTTTTTTCTTGTTTCTGGTTATATTTTGCAATTATCATGCACAGCGTATTTACGGCACATAACTAGATTTTGTTAAAAGAATGTACCTTTCAATAACGTATGCAAGTAAAGAAGGAGCGTTTTTAACTCGGAACCATGAGGGAATTCAACTCGCGGTAGCTTAGCATGACGTTCAAATACAAGACTAGAAAGTAATAAAACAACGACGAAAAAAGCTTTCAGCTATACTTAGATTGGGCAATAACACATTTTTCTCCACAGATATATATGGTTGGCCTTGCACAGTAAAAATAGACCATAAACCGGTTACATTTTCATAATAAAATGTATGCGGCCAAGACAAAGTCAAGAAAAAGTTTCTTAGCCCAAAGATTATTAAATCATCAAAAATGATGAGAGAAAAAAAGGCCTTGCATATTAGACATATGATATGTTTTTTGAAACATGGCAATAAAATTATTGCAAGATATGACATTTGCGACCTGTACACCAATGAAACTCTTGAATTAGGTTTGTTTCTCCAATGGCTTGAAATGTAAGCCGGTATACTTGATGTACGCAAAATCAATTTTGTTCCGTGTGAATATATCTTTTAATTGGTTTCAAAAACCTGCCTGCGTGCTCAAAAACCGTGCTGACGGCCTTTTGTAACCTTTGTATAGCTTTTTTAAATTGTCTGTTCAGTCCTGCTGCTTTCCTGGAAAGTATATTTTATTATTCCCCTTCACAAATAGGGTAATAAATCAATCACTTGTTACGATAGGGCTATCTCTAAGCTGTCTGAAATTCCTAAAACTGTTGAGAAATTAATAAACTCTTATTGCAATGTCTTAGTAGATCTATTGTTTCACATTACCAGTTAAGGGTTATGAAATACAGATCTACTACAACTAACTTATTTAAATTTTCTTCCATTGTTTTACAAGGGTTTCAAAATAAACTCTAAATAGATTTCACTTACACTGATTTTAGCTAGGCTTTTGATACTTTGAATCATTCTCCTTTACTACATAAACTCAATGTGCTCGGATTTCCAGATAAATGAGTTCTTTGGATTGCGAACTATTTATGTTCTAGAACAAAAAAAGTAAATTTTAATGGCCCATTATCTACGCCTGTGCGAGCTACCTCTAGGGTTCCTCAAGGAAACCATCTTGGGCCACTACTTTTTACATTATTTAATGATTTGCCTTCAGAAATGTTTAGTTCCGAGTCTTAATGTATGTCGGTGAAGTAAAATTTTGTTTATCACGAATTCATTCGAGCCTGAGTCACGGTCTAAAAAATAAACTTAAAAACTATCAAACTTGGTGTAAAATTAACTTACGACATCCCAAATTCAATAAATGTAACGTAATGTCCTTTAGTGGGCAAACACCTCGTAAAGTAGCGTCTTACCGAGGTACAGACCTTAGTCTGCTCAGCGTGATTCTCGGCGAGTCGCCGTCCGCGAGGGGAGGACTAAGGAATGGGCGGGTCGAAGAGGGCCTTGGCGAGATCACGGCCGTGATCTCGGGGTATCCAGAGATCATAGTCGTTCTCAGCGGCAAGGATGCACTAGTGTCGCGAAACCGCGTCGGGACTCTAGGGCCACCGTAGAGTCGACGCGGCACTCTAGCGAACACGCTGCGAGAGGAAAGGGACTGGGCGGGGACGCCTCGCATAGCGGCTCTGGAGCACTCAGTGACCACGACCATTCTCGGCGGGGGTTGCGCTGATGCTGCATCTTTAACAGGACTTCACACACCGGCCCTTCTGAAATACTAGAACACATGCTTTTTTCAATTCTTTTATTTTCTTTTCGTTTTCCAAGGTCTTGTCTTCGTGACTCCGATGCCGCACCAAACTAGCTGTTTTTCCACTTACGTTTCTTTCCCCGCTTTTGTTGTGCTCGCGCGCACGTCTTCTCCCAACTCGAGGCAATCGCTAACTGCCGGTAACGCTCTCGATCAAGCAGCGCGACCGCGGGCGGCCCAACTCCAGCTCGAAAAAGTCTGTCTTTACCACGCTGTTCTTTTCAAGCAGAGTTGCACCCGACCATTCTCCGAACTGCCGATAAATGGCGTCACCTGCCTTGCCTGGACACCTATCGTTAAACTAAAACTATCATCTATTCGATCAACTTAAAAGATTTGAATTGTTCTTGTCTCTTACATACTACAAAATGATCTTACATACTACAAAATAATCTTACATTCTTCAAATATTCTTACATACCACAAAATACTCTTACTTACTACAGAACATTCATACATACATAAATATGTGAGGTGGGGTTAGGGCCCCCCGGCTCCTCTGGCCGTTACTGTGCCGGAAAATACTTGATCCCTGCTCACCACCCGCAAACGTCGACGATTACGTCGGCCAGGTCGTTCCACCTCTCTTCTCAGAGCATGGACCGCATCTGCGTCCAACGCGACGTTCTCTGGTCGTTGCGTCTATTCAACCGGGATTAGCGGCACCAAGTCTGGCGCAATTTCTGGAGCCGCTCCGAAAAGACTTTCCAGGTCCGGTACCCACTCCAATCCTTCTTTGCGCAGTTCGGCTTCCGCGGATGAGTCCAGCGGTGCAGATATCTCCACTGCCCGGAGCTCCGTGTCATCCGGCTGTATCTCTTGCGGGCCTTCTTCCGGATCACGGAGAAGACCTGGTGGCGCCCGCGGGGATAACGCGGCGCACGCAGTTGTGCCCTTTTACCATCGGGGCTCTGCTCGGACACGGTCCTCCTCTTCCCTTTGCGTCCATGGCGTGTCTTCTTGCTCGTTCTTTGACCCTTAGCGTCGCTCTTTACGTCCGACGCGAAGCGTGTCGTGGCATTCGGGAACACTTCCTTTGTGTCCAGCTCCCATCTCTGCCGGAAGACTCGTCTATACGTTTGTGGGTCGCTTTCTCTTGGCTCGAAGTGAGCCACGTATGGGGCGTGGCTCAGCGGGAGGGAGGGAGTCGGGCGACGGTGATTCCTCGTAATGCGGGGGTGACGGTCACATCCCCGGCATATGTACGAATATCGTCGTCGTCCTAGCTTCCATCATCTGCATTGCAACAGGTAGGCGCTCGCAGATGTACGAGACAGTTTCGAATGTAGTGTGCCGATACTGTGGCCCCTCGTTGTCGGAGTTGGAACTCTCGTGTTCCGATTCTTCTCTGCTTAAGCCGCCTTGGTCGAACGCGTCGTCGAGCCGCACGTAGTCGTCGAATGGGTGCCTTGAATGAGGGCCCCGCTGTCGCTGCTCTTCTGCGTTCAGGCGTGGTTTCGTCGCATGTCCGCTTCTTCCTCCCCCAACTCTCCCTGGTGTGACTCTTCATCCGCTCGGCTGTGGACGTAGTAAGGACACCTTAGCCGCGGGTCCCGCGGCTGTTGCGCTTCGCCGTTCCTTTACGATTCAGTGGCACATCGGCTCTGCCACCTTTAGAGTCAACATTTGCAACGACAGTTTCTCTGCTCCGCCTTGTTTTTTTTTGCAGCACTCGCAGCATTTAACATACCAGGTGGCCTCCCTTAACATTCCGGGCCAATAATATCGTGGGCCAGTCTCGCTGCTGTCTTCCTTACTTTCTGGTACACGGCTATAGTAGCATCGTGGCATTACTCCAGCACCCTCTTCCTCTGGTCTCTTGGTACGCACAGCTTCATGGGAATGTAGTCCTCGTCATCGGGCCTTTTCTCCAGGTTCCTATAGAGCTGCCCGTTCTCTGGGATGGAGTGTGCGTTGAGCTGTCGATAATCCACGCATATTCGCCACTCCCCAGTCTATTCCTTACTAAGACTATTGGAGCGCTGTGCGGGCTACGTGACTTCTCGATGGCACCTTCTCGGAAGAGTTCGTCAACTTGCTCATCTCTCACTTTCTAAATTGCCGGGTTTTTATGGTAATACCACTGCTTCAGCGGCAAAGTGCTCCGCGATGTGTGAGACTTCCGACAGCTTTTCGAACGACGGCAGTTCGCTTTCTAGAAACTCCTTCAATTCGGGCTCCAGGTCGGCCGGCTACTCGGATTCTTCACGATGGGATTGCTTTCTCCCTTCTTCTATACCCAAGATCCGTGCTGCCGGGGCGATCTCCGCTACCGTCATTGCCTTTTTATCTTCCATGTTACCCCTTCTTGTCTTCGTCGCGTCGGGCTCTTGCGCGCCCACGCCTCCTCCATCCGTTGCACCTCCCGCATCCGCTCCGTCTCTTACCATTGTCTGGCTCCGCTTAGACTCTGTACCTCCCTCGGGGTCCGGTCTTCCCTGACCGGGGTTGTGGTCTCAGTGGTTTCGCTAGTCTGAAACAGATCGTTGCGCCCACTCTACACAAGAAATCCATCCCCAGGATAACATTATCAAGCATCGTGGGCACTACTACTTTCACGGTCTTCCCCGCAAGGCCTATGTCGACCAAAAATGCTCTTTTCAGCTCCACCAGAAATCCAGAAATTCCCTTCGGAACGTTGCCCACCCCGCTTGTTAGAAACCAGCTTGCCGCTTGGTCAACCATCATCTCGCTCATGTCCGCTAATGGCAGGCATGTGGTCTATGTCGATCCTGTACATCGCGGAGCGCTGCTGGAGGATTTCTAAAAATCCTAGCGCGTCTTCCTAGCCGCCGTACTTCATCTGCCATTTGCGCACTTGATCTGCGGCTTCCCTTTGTATCCTCGCCTCGTCCACGTGTGCGCATGCCGCAGACGTCCTTTTTTTCACCCGGGTTTCCGGTGGGGCCCTCAATGCCGGCCGATGAGGCTTCCAGGACTCCGGTTGGGACTACTCATATAGGTGCGGCCGTCACAAATCCGGTTCCGCTTTCTGGTGCGGCCGTCCGCCGAACTTACCCGCAAGGGTTTCGACTAGCTTTCCGTGTTGGGCCTCCATCTCGGAAAGCCTATTCCAGAACTCTTTATTATCGCCGCCGCCCTGTATGAACGAGGAACCGCTTGTTCCCCGCCCGTTGTATGTTCCCCGCGCCTATGCTTTGGTTCTTGCGCGTCGCACCTCTTTTAACGCGATCAGAGTTAAGGTATCGACGGGTACATACGACTTACGCTTTCGCGTTGCTGGACGCATTCCATAGACTCTTTGATAAACTTTACCCCTACAGCGACTCTAGGGAAAACTTCAGGACTTCTTACAGACGACCGTCTGCCCACAGCCACAGACCAGTTAAAATACGCACACTCACGGGCTTTAAATCGTGAAACTGGTGCGCCCCCTTACATCTACAACGTCCCTGCTCGTGCGCCACTTGTAAAGTAGCGTTCTTACCGAGGTACAGATTTCAGTCTGTCCCGTGTTTGAATTTTTCAAGAAATTTATAAAATTCGCTGAGACGTTGCAGAAGGGGATAAGTTAGCCGCGGGGTCGAGGGCGCGCCCGCAATAAGAGAGTGGCGGGATTGTAGGGCGAGAACGGGATAGCGGAGCCGCTATCGTCCTCCGCGAGCCACCGATGATATAAGATAGACGGGACGCGAGATTCAGGTGGCGAAGCCTGTGTGATTTTCGGCGACTCGCCGTCCGCAAGGGGAGGACAAGGGAATGTGCGGGTCGAAGAGGGCCTTGGCGAGATCGCGGCCGTGATCCCGGGGTATCCAGAGATCACAGTCGTTCTCAGCGACAAGGCGGCACTAGTGTCGCGAAACCGCGTCGGGACTCTAGGGCCACCGTAGAGTCGACGCGGCACTCTAGCGAACACGCAGCGAGAGGAAAGGGACAGGGCGCGGCTCTGGGCACTCAGAGACCACGACCGTTATCGGCGGAGGTTGCGCTGATTCGCAAGATCGGGCTGCGACTCTAAGTGCGCCCTAAAGTCAGGGTAGCCGTCAAACGAAACGGAGCAGTTGAGGGAGGCTGGGAGTGCCCTGCGAGATCGGATCAGCGACTCTGGGGTGCTTAGATGTCACGGTCGTTCTGCGCGAAGAGGCGATGCTGATTCGTAAGATCAGGCTGCGACTTTAGAAGCGCCGTAAAGTCGTGGCTCTGGGGTGCCTAGATGCCACGATCGTTCTCGGCGCCGTCGACAACAACACAGTCTTGCCTGCCTGCCTGCCCTTCCGTGCAGAGTTGCACCAGACCACTCTCCACACTGCCGACAGAGGCCGTCGCCTGCCTTGCCTGGACTATCGATATATAAAAACTATCATCTATTCGATTAACTTAAAAGATTTAAATTCATGTTCTTGTCTCTTTGGCCGTCAGCCGTCGGGTATTCAGGGGGAAGTACAGTGGATCTCGATCTTACTGCCGTAACTGTATACACCGACGGAAGTGCGACTATACTCTCCTCGTGAGGGCCGCTGAAAGCAGGTCCTTGGTACGGTCATGTCTCTGCCTTGGATGCTGACGAATGGTAGTCGGGCTAGAAGTATAAAACTTCTCAAAAAAGTCACCCCAATCCAAAGGTGGAACAGCAAATGCCCATGGATGCATGGTCGAGGGGGTGCTCGATCGCGAATATGCGGACTCTGGGTACCTGCCGACCCCCAGTTTCACTATAGGCTTACCACGTCAAAGCGGGCTATGACGTGGCGGACCTCCCCTTCCTGCACACTCGTGGGACTCAAAATTATGATGAACAACCAAAATAACAATAAAAAGATGGAAAAGATGGAGGTTACTAGAAGTAAAGTAACAGAGGCCGGCACTCCAACATCAAGCCGGAAGGGACAAGACAATCCCTGTGCAATTGTGCGTATGGACAAGCCAGTCCATAGCACACCCAAACATGTTGGTGAGAGGTCTCCGGCAAGACAACCGGTGACCGGCTCTATGGGGGCACCTAAAGTCACCTCCCAAGTAGAAGACAATGGTATGCAGAGCACTATTGCGGCTACCGTGTCGGACACTGGGACGGTGAACAGCAGTGTCACCACACCCAACAACCAAAACAAGCAGGAGAAGAATGCGTCCTATCAGGAAAAGAAGAGGGCGGCTTTCATCCTGTCTAAGGAGGCCGACAACACCCCAGAAAGCGCGGAGTTGATCAGCTGGGCCAGATCGATCCTGCCCAACTATCAACCGCCCAAATTGAGCGGCAAGAAGACCGCGGCTAATAAGCGGCAGCGCTCTACAGAAGGACAAAGCTCGCAAGCCAAGCGGAGCAAGGTCGTCCCCTCAAGGTCCTTCGCCGATGTGGCTAGGAACAGAATCCTCGTAGGAGTCCTAGACCGGGGCTCCCCTGAGGGACTGGTCCCCCGCGACAAGTGGAGGACGGTAGAGAACGAACTTCAGGATAAGTTCTTGGGTATCCTCGAGGAGTGCGGAGGCGCTCCGCCAACCTGTGAGGACGCAGGGTGGCATCAGGGCCGGGTGAAAGCCATCGCCTGTCTAGATGCCCGCTCTGTGGATCTCTACAGGAAGGCGGTCGCCTCCCTTGGGGAAGTTTACCCGGGAGCCAAGCTGGAGGTGGTTGACTGGGACTGCGTTCCTAGCAACCCTCGCGCTAGAGTCTGGGTCTCCGAGAAGCCAGCGGAACCCGAAAGGATCTTGCGGCTGCTACAGGTTTGCAACCCTAACCTTCCAACAGCCAACTGGAAGGTCACCAAAGTGGAGGCTGCTGTAGGGCTATCAAGACAGGTCCTTCTTACCCTTGATGAGCCCTCAGCAGAACTCCTGTCGAAGACGGATGGTTCCGTAGCATACGGATTCAAAAGAGCACACATCCGCATCTTCAAGGCGGATGCGAAAAACAAAGGCTGCTCCAAGAAGGTGTCCGAAGAGGAGCTAGAAGATCTGACAGACACTATGGATCTTGAGGAAGATATCCTAGACGGATATGTCTCTGAGGAGAGCGACCTCGCTAGAGGGCTTCGCAGGGTCGGTGTGACTGAGTTGGATGATTTGGAGGAGGATGACTCAGTCACCGACGTCACAGTGGTGGAGGTGAACTCTCAGGATGTCCCTAAACATCCTGCAGATAAACCTCCACCATTGTAAGGCAGCATCTGCTGCCCTCCTGCTCCTCCTCGCTCAGGGGAGAGCAGATGTGGTCCTCATTCAAGAGCCATGGATCTGTAAAGGCCGTATCTCTGGTTTGAGGACCTCCAATTTCAAGCTCTATGCAGCTGATGTTAAAGGTAAAGCTCGTACCTGCATATTAGCATGTAAAGATATGCCAATCTTCTTATTGCCTAATTTCAGCGATGAAGACAATACCACAGTCAGCTTGGAACGTAAAGGAGGCTCTATTGTCCTTTGCTCCTCCTACATGGGGCATGATCAGACTGATCCTCCGCCCCCAAAACTTCTACGTGAACTAGTAGAGACTCAAGAGAACCGCCACATGGATCTTATAATCGGCTGCGACGCCAACGCACACCACACTCAGTGGCGAAGCACTGACATAAATGACAGGAGTGAGTCTATACTTAACTTTCTCCTCTCGACTAAGCTTATTATCTGCAATCGTGGCAACGAGCCCACTTTTGTCATTAGTAATAGACAAGAGGTCTTGGACCTGACCCTCCTTTCTAACTCTCTTGAATCTCGCATTATGTCTTGGAAAGTCCTGGAGGAACACTCCTTCTCCGACCACAGATATATCGAGACTGTCATATCACTTACGGTACCAAAACCCATCCCATACCGTAATCTGAAAAATACTAACTGGACACTTTTCAAGTTCAAGCTGGAACGACTGTTACCCTCATCTCCGCCCAGGGCACATGATACAGATCTGGCCTATCAAGCCGAACTGCTAGTATCTTCTTTTACTTCTGCGCTACAAAAGGCTTCAATTAAAGCCTGCCCTCTTAGCAGGAAGTCACGCCGCACCAAACCCCCATGGTGGACCCCCTCCTTAAATGAGCTTCGTAGTAAAGCCAGAAGACTTTTCAACTCAGCCAAGAGAACTCGCTCAGAGGAATCTTGGCGAATCTATAAAAGCTCTCTTTCTTCCTACAATAAGGAGCTACACAAAGCCAAGCGTAACTCCTGGCGTAGTTTCTGTACAAATATAGAAGATACCTCTGAGGCGGCAAGACTCAGAAAAGTACTCTCCATATCCACACCCACTCTGGGCTTCCTTAAACGGAGTGATAACTCTTGGACTTCGTCAAGTGAAGAGTCACTCATTATGTTAACCGAGACTCACTTTCCTGGTTGCATAGACAGCCCTTCCATAACGCCTTCCATAACAATGCCCATGGGGAGGCCTAGCCCACCTACTTCCCTTTTCAGTAGAAGTAACATCCTGGGGGCCATAAAGAGCTTCAAGCCTTTTAAATCCCCGGGCCCCGACGGAATCATCCCTGCCCATCTGATTCACGCCGGTGATTATGCAATCAGCTGGTTGCAATTAATTTACAAATACATTGCCATATCGGGCATTATTCCCAAACCCTGGATGAGATCCAGGGTCATTTTCATTCCCAAAGCCGGGAAACCCTCACACTGCAATCCGAAAGACTTCAGACAAATCAGTCTCTCGTCTTTCCTACTCAAGGTGCTAGAACGTCTACTAACCTGGCAACTTCTAGACAGAATCCCAGCTAATTGCTTTTCATCTGCTCAACACGCATATTGCAAGGGAAGGTCTACGGAGACCGCCCTTCATGATATCGTCGCTTTAATAGAAAGATCACTCTCTCTAAAGGAATTCACGCTGATAGCTTTCCTAGATATCGAGGGGGCTTTCAATAACATTCTACCTGAGCCAATCATTGAAGCTCTGACTAACTTAGGCACTGATGACCTGACTGTTAACCTCGTAAAGCAACTGTTAACCTACAGAACTATCGAGGCCTCTTTAGGAAATGTCAGCATAACCAGAACTGTGACCAGAGGCACCCCCCAGGGAGGTGTCCTATCCCCCCTTCTATGGAACGTAGTGGTTAACCTACTGCTACGGGAGTTATATAGGGATGGATGCCGGGTCGTAGCTTATGCTGATGACCTCGCCGTTAGCATCTCTGGAAAATTCCCCCAAACTCTATGTGATCGGATGAATAACTCTCTTCGTTACTTATCCAATTGGGTCACTAAAAATGGACTCGGAGTAAATCCAAGCAAAACCGAGCTAGTCCTTTTTACCAATAAATACAAAATCCCTGCACTCAGACTCCCCACACTGGGCGGGGAAACACTGAAGCTAAGTGACAAAGCTAAGTATCTTGGTCTAAACCTTGACAGAAAACTAAACTGGAATGCATGCATTGAAGACAGAGCTCGCAAGGCCTCGGTCGCCCTCTTTACATGCAGAAAGACAATAGGCCTGAAATGGGGTCTAAACCCCTATATTACTAGGTGGCTCTACACTGCCATCATTCGACCCATACTTCTGTATGGAGTCGTAGTCTGGTGGCCAGCCTTGAAAAAGGCGACCATTCTTGCTAGACTAAATAAAATACAACGCATGGTGGGACTCTTGACCTTAGGTGCTCTTCGAACCACCCCGGGCGAGGCTATCGACGCCATCCTGTACTGCCTGCCATTAGACATAATGGGACCAAAAATTGCTACCCTATCCTCACTTAGAATGAGAGAAGCCAATCTCTGAAGTCGAATGGACTGGGACATTCCAAGATTTTATCAGAAATACCGTTTATCTTTCAAAAAACCGATTACAGCATTCCCACGGTATACACGAACACCACCTTCAAAGTGGTTTTTCCGCCAAGGGAGGCCTGGAGAGATGGCTCTCCATACTCGGGCACCTCCTTGGAATTCTAAACGGATGGCTCACGTTCCGCCGGCCAAACTGGCGGGGGCATTTACTGCCCCGAACTTGGTATAGCGAAGTCCTTTAGAATGCCTGACCACTGCAGTGTCTTTCAGGCAGAAGTCAAGGCCATTAAAGAAGCCCTTAATATTATTAATTCTGAGATCCCGTACAGATGCAGAATTAGCATTATTTCTGATAGTCAAGCGGCACTTAAGTCTCTAATGTCTATATCAAGTAACTCTAAATTACTAAACGAATGTCGCAAATCTCTAACAGAGGTGGCTGAACAATTCGATATTCTCCTTATATGGGTCCCTGGCCACAGCAACATAGAAGGAAACTGTGTTGCAGATGAACTCGCGAGGATGGGAACAGTTTCCACTCTCGACCAAGAGAGGGAACACGTATACATGCCTCTGACGACGTGCAGGCTCATGATAGAAAACCACTACGAGCATCTGGCAGATCTAAGATGGGAATCCACCTCAAGATGCAGAACCTCTCGTCATACATGGCCAATCCGGTCGAAAGAACGCTCATCCAAGCTATGTAGACTTACACGTAAAAACTGCTCCGCAGTCTTTCGTGCCCTCACAGGACACTGGTTAGTGGGGACCCATGCCTCCAGACTGTCCGTCAACGCCCATGACTTCTGCAGAAGCTGTGGAAACGAGGATGAGGAAGAGACGGTATTGCATTTCTTCTGCCAATGCCCAGCTCTCAGTCATCATAGAATGAGATTTCTAGGGGTATACTTTTTCAATAACCTCTCGGAGATGTCCGTACTGCAACCCCAACAGCTCTCGAATTATATCCGTGCCACGGGTTGGAATTGAAATGCGACCTATTTGTCGACTAGTCCACACAGCTTATTTCTTATTTCTTGCTTAGTCTTAGACCTTTTGTTCCCACATGGTATCACAAAGGGCCGAACCACGGCTCATGTGGGTTGGTGTTCTTGGACACCAACAGCCATTTTACCTAACCAAACCTAACCTCTTGTCTCTTACATACTACAAAATATTCTTACATACTACAAAATATGTGAGGTGGGGCTAGGGCCCGCCGTGCAACCTATTCAAAATAACTACTCTTTTAAAGGCGAACCTCTTCAGAGAATAGAGTTGGCCAATAATTTGGGTATCATTTTCGATGAAAAACTAAAGTTTGATAAGCAAATCTCTTCTGCTATTGATCGAGCTATGGTGTCCTGTGCCTCGTGAAACGGTGGTCAAAGAATTTAATTAAAACTCATTATACATAATTTGTACGCACTATTCTTGAATATGGATCGTGTGTATGGTCTACCAATACATGATACATCAGGACAGAATAAAAGCTGAACAAAAATAATATCTTCTATTTTCCATTAGGGTCCTTAGCTGGAATACTAATATTCGAATACTTTCGAATCGTATCGACCTTCGTATCGACTTTTGTTAACTAGCTGCCCTTCCCTTTCGGATCGCACAACCTTGCTTGGTGTATTATTCTTACACAAACTAATTAATGGTAAAATATAAGCCCCTTATCTAATTAGCCAAATTAGTTTTGCGGTTTTGATCCGGGATATTTAAAGCGTTCTTTCTTTGTCTCTTAGAATGTCACTCTCTCTTAATTATCTAACCAATCTACATAATATTATTTTCCTTTAGAACTTATAGAATTTTTAGTCTTCTATTTTAGACCCCGTCCTCTCTAAGAGAGAGTATGCACATGCTGTTCGCGATGGCGTAGTCAAATAAACTTAAAATTTTGTTTAAATATTGAGATTGCTTTATTTATCAAATATGTCAATTTTCAGATCGATGTCTGCGTTATTTGACTTTATGACACTTTATTTTGCAGTTCCGCGCAAAGTGTCAATTGAGGCGGCGGCATTTGTAGCAGCATTACTCAGTGCGCCAGTCATTGAGATGGCAGTTGAAACAGCAGTACTTAACGCAGCGGCAATTGAGGTGGCCGCATTTGAAGCGGCAGCAACTAGGGTGGCTGCTGTTGAGACAGCAGAAGTTGACTTAGACAAATCAGCGACTTGAACATATGTGGCTCTAAAAATTTTAGGCATCTTCGGCTGTGTACATTTTTATATTGAATATTGACTGGTACGGTGGCTCCGGCGCTTGGCATACTTTGATTATTGAATAAGTATCCCTCTTCTGAGATGTAAATGGCAAAATAATTACTTAGATGATAACAAATGGCATTTATTATCATCTATTTCTTAAAATTAATCTTGCGAGCATCACCAAAACAGGAAGAGACAAACGATTAGTGTGACCCATGATAATATAACCATTTTCATCAGCGCTGCTCACGACGAGGTCTTATTTCATTTCATCGTACGATTTGACGAGGTATCAAATATTTACTTTTGTGTGCCACCGACGATTGTTTTTTTTTTTTGCCACTATCAAGAGTATAACATTTGTAATGGTTATATAGTGATATGTTAATTTGATTTTAATTTAAACAAAATCAACACCAGTTAAATTTTTTTCATAAATTTAAATAGGTTATGTTCGTAGGAGGGCGCAAGCTGATGTATATAATTGGCAGGCAGGAATGCTGTTGTGTCCAGGTACGCACCCCGGTTGAATGACCCCAGAATAGAGGTCGGATCCGAGTACCACCGATATTAAGCCAGGCCGATGGAAGCATCGATCTGCCAGCACTAGGTTCGCAAACTTGCTGCGCACTGCTTCCGACACCTCGCGAATGAGTGTGCGCACTCGCAGATCCACCTCCCCTTTGAGTACTATCGTCTTTCGAAACGTTGGGTCGCACATGGACTCTATTACAGCCGTACATGCTTAGTCGGCTCCGACCCTCGGCATGGCCAGGCCAAGGGACTTGGCGAACGAGCCGTCAATACGGCTCTCCGGGACACTTTCATCTAGCATGACGCGGGTGTCAAATGGTTTCGACCCGTTGCCGATCCAGATTTCTGCGGTGAGCATCAGCGTGATGTTCCGGAGTTGGTCGAAGTGAGTGTGGGGGGGTCGTGGAGTGTTCATGGCCCAAGCAGTTGGGGCAGTACCGGTTGACGAGAACTGCGCGTAGCCTCTTGTCGGCACGTAGATTTAGGAACCGCCTGCACTGGCGGAGCGCGTGCACATACTCGGCAACGGTATGAGTCGACCCCTCGAATGCGGTGCATTTCCAGTCTTTCAAGCCTGGACTGTGTTGGACCCATTCTGCTCGGAAGATAAAGGGCTGGAACAAGAAAACGGAATTCATAAATTGGACTGTGGACAATGAATAAGAGGAAACTCAGACGCGGAAACATAGAAATACATGTAACAAGGAGCGAGTTACTGGGTCGCCGCGACGTGATCGTTCTCATCCTGCAACAGGATGACGGGTCGCCGGATGGATCCACGCGAAGTCCGAACGTCGACGACGCGTACCAAATTGTCAGTGCCAGAGTGAACGTGGTTCATTCGTCACAAGCGCCATTCGGTGGGAGGCAGGTAACCCTCGGACAAGATCACCAGATCGTCAACCTGTAGATGGATCGACGCGAGGTCCGAGCGTCGACTACGCGTACCAAATTGTCAGCGCCAGAGTGGACGTGGTTCATTCGTCACTAGCGCCATTCGGTGGGAGGCAGGTGATTCTCGGACAAGATCACCAGATCGTCAATCTGTAGATGGATTGACGCGAGGTCCGAGCGTCGACGACGCGTACCAAATTGTCAGCGCCAGAGTGGACGTGGTCCATTCGTCACAAGCGCCATTCGGTGGGAGGCAGGTAACCCTCGGACAAGATCACCAGATCGTCAACCTGTAGATCGCGGGTCGGAGTCTTTCATTTTTTCCGATTGTGGAGCTCTGGCAGGTACTCATGCTTCCAACGGCGACAGAAACTAAGATGCTGCCACCTGTTTATCACAGACATGGGCTCGGCGAAGATATCAGGCTCAGCAATGGATACGAGGGGCCCTCCGACCAGGAAATATTCGGGACTCAATGGCAGGAGATCCAATGGATCCTCACTCATGGGGGAAATGGACCGAGAGTTGAAGAGTGCTTCGATGCGGCACAGACAGTTACTCGAACGTGTACTTTACAGTCGCCGAGGACTTATAGAATAGGGCGTTGAAACTCTTTCCCCGGCCTACCTACCACGCTGGCTGGAATGAAGTGCCACTCAAGAATGAGCAGGCGGCAGGAGTCTACGATGCACTGTTTCGTAGCCGCCAGGAAATCCCTTTCAAGCGCTTTGGTGCTCCAACAATGGTTTTTCCGTTTTTCTCGTGAAAGATCTCCAATCGTCTGTCTCTGCTGACGGCGTCGATGATACAAGTCTTACATCATTGCATGTGAGCCTTAACAAAGTTCTTGATTTTGGGCATCCAAAACTTCCCAGTGGCGACGAGCTAAATGAGGTCGGTCGAAATAATGCATTACGTACGAGACATAAAGTAATGCATTGCCTATGAGATTTTTTTCAGCGCATTTGTAATGGTCAAAATAAAAACGACTACTCGTACGAAAGAAACGGGCTGTTGTCAACTTCGTTTTTGTATACCCCTTAAAGTGTTAATGTGTGTAAATACAAGTGTATAATTGCATATGTGTGATGATTTTTGCATTCGATTTATTCGCGACGCGTCACTTTTCTGATTTTGTTCTTGTGTGTGGACGTGATTTTGAAGGGAAATATTTCGCAGTGAGTAACTTCTATTATTAATAAATAGTAAATATATGTGGAATTGGCTTGTTGCGTAAAATTACTTAACTTAGTGTATGCAGTGTATTTATTATATCAATTATATTATAAAATTATTTATGTATATAATATATATAGTAACATATGTAGAGACATATGTACCCATACAATACGCCTAGCTGACACTTTTCATTTATGTTACACATTCCATTCCCACAGATTTAAGCTAAACATTATAAAATAATCAAATGGTGACAATAACAATTCTGGCTTCCCACGAACCTATCAAGTATCATAAACAATTCGTCAGAATCGCTATTCCCACCATTGGGGTTGAAACTGCTGACGTTGCACAAATCCTGGCTAGCAGAATTCTCTTAAATCTCAATCTCTTTAAGATCGATATCACTTTGTTTACATAAGAGCCAAAAGCTCTTTAAGTTGAAAGCCCAAACATTAAAAGCTCAAAGCCGAGGTTTGCTCAACGTCCCCAGAACATAGCCTAAGTTAGTCTAGATTTATATCTGTACTCCGTAGCTTCGGTTTAAGAAAAATAAATTATATCTTTTTGAATAACCAACTTACAAACTACGTTATTGGCGCAGCCGGTAGGATATCGTAAATTATCCTTGTAACAGTAATCGGTCCTTTTCGATCCGCTTAAAGAAATCCTTGTACGACCAAGTGATCTCCTAGGATTGAGCACGCGAATTTGCCGCAAAAAGTGATCCGGTTCGAGAACATTACACTTTTGGAAACAATTTATTGATATCCGCCAAAGAATCAACGCGTGTGAAAATAAACTCAAATACCCAATTATCAATCGTGGCCCACAGTTAAAGTGCGACCGCCATCGAAAAAAATAATTGCCATATTTAGAAAAACCGGATAAAAACTTGCAATTCACCAAACAGTGTTCTACTAATAAATAGATTCTTTGAACTATTTTGAACAACTGTAAATAAGGACTTATTTCTGGGCTTTACACATCATTAAATTGATCCCTGTAAACGTAAGATCCTTTTAATCCAACTAAACTAAAACAAAAAAAAAAAAAAAAAAAAAACCTGAAGTGACTATTAAAACAAAAAATTTTTTTGTGAAAAACATAAATTGAACAAATTGAAACAACCCAACACAAATTGAAAAAAAAAAATAATAAAAAGTTTACAAAACAAAACAACATGACAACAACAGCAACGATGGAACTTTCCGAGATGCACCTAAAACAAGCACTAGGACAGATACGTCAAGTGCCCATCTTCGATGGAAAAACAATGGAACTGACAGCCTTTATAAGGAGAATCGACTTTATTATGCAACTCTACCCAACCCAAGACGTAAGACAGCACAGCGTTCTATTCGGAGCAATAGAAATGCAGACATCTGGAGCAGCCCAACGAGTTTCACAAATGACAGCAGCCACCAACTGGAGAGACCTGAGGAATGCCCTGATCGACGAGTTTAAGACGCAGACACCATATGAGGAACTACTGAGACGACTATACAACACAAACTACAATAATAGTATCCGTAAGTTCGTAGAAGAATTAGAATATAAGAGTTTTGTAATATCGAATAAGCTTATGTTGGAAAACCAACCACAGAACACAATTCTTAATACAAATGCAATGAATAACACAATCAAAGACGTAATTACAAAGAAACTACCCGACAGAATATTTATGACTTTAGCGAGACATGACATTACAACTGTTTCAAAATTAAAACAAGTAGCTCAACGCGAAGGACTTTTCGAAAATGGTTATACTGAACGTTCTAACCAAAATAATGACAATTCACAGTACAAGAAACCCAATTATAACGACAACCGTGGAAAGGGAACCAATCAAAATTACTATCCACGCCCAAATTACTTAAACTACTCTAAACCAACTTATAAACCAAAAGAAAATGCTGAAAGCAATCAAGCATTATTTAAAGAATTTAAACAAAATCTTGATCAAGGTAGATCACAAAACCAAATGAATTACCACAATCAAAACCAAAGAACTTCGAATCCTCCTGTTAAGAGACAGCGAGAAAGTACAAGTGGTCACTCCAAAATGGAAATTTCCGAAAATTTTCATCAAGGAGCCTCGGACCAAGAAGAATGAATCCTTTCATTCGAATAATTATGAATGGACAGCACTTTAACTGTGTAATTGACACAGGTTCGTCCATCAATTTAATAAAACAAAATTTCCTAAATTTTCCAATCAAAAATTGCAAATTAAATGTGCAAACAATAAATGGCACTATTCAATTCAAGAATTCCGTGTCATTTGCACCAAGTAAACTTTGTCCCACTCACCAAACATTTTACATACACGACTTCTCAGACAATTACGATATCCTACTAGGAAGAGAATATCTAGAATCATGCGAAGCAAAAATCGATTACAAAAATAAAACAGTTATCCTAAATGAACATTCATTTCAAATGAGATATGATCGTGAGGGTTCTGTTAAGGACAAGACTGCATTTCAATGCCTTGATCCGCCCCGTACAAACGATATAGCTGTTAATTACGCTATAAACAACGAACTAAATGAAACAAACCAATTTCGATTAGATCATCTGAACGATGAAGAAAAATCGAAACTTACCAAAATTCTTTATGAGTTTAGTGACATTCAGTACAAAGAAAGTGAAAATTTGACTTTCACCAGTACAATTAAGCATGTCATTCAAACCAAACACGAAGACCCAATCCAAAAGCGACCATATAAGTATGCGCAAACATTCGACGAAGAAGTCGATAAACAAATCAAAGAAATTATTGAACAAGGTATAATTCGCAAATCAAACTCGCCTTACTGCTCACCAATTTGGATTGTGCCAAAGAAACGTGATGCATCAGGTAAAGAAAAGTTTCGTATAGTTATCGACTATCGAAACCTTAATGAAATAACAATTGATGATAAATATCCTATTCCGGTCATGGATGAAATACTAGACAAACTTGGAAAATGTCAGTATTTCACCACAATTGACCTTGCAAAAGGATTTCATCAGATACAAATGGACCCACAAAGTATACCAAAAACAGCTTTTTCAACTAAAAACGGACATTACGAATACACTCGAATGCCTTTTGGGTTGAAAAATGCCCCCGCAACATTTCAACGTTGCATGAACAATCTGTTAGAAGATTTAATCTTTAAAGATTGCCTTGTATACATGGACGACATAATAGTGTATTCCACTTCATTGGAAGAACATCTATTATCATTAAAAAGGGTATTCACAAAACTACGAGAAGCTGTTCTGTCTCAAAATCAAAAACCCATTTGTTTCGCAAGTAGAACTCTAAATGAACATGAAATTAATTATGCAGCAATTGAAAAAGAACTTTTAGCCATCGTTTGGGCAACTAAATATTTCCGATCTTATCTCTACGGCAGAAAATTCGAGATCCTCAGTGATCATAAACCACTTGTTTGGCTTAATAATATTAAAGAACCAAACATGAAATTGCAACGTTGGAAAATCAAATTAAATGAATTTGATTATCACATTAAATATGTACCAGGCAAAGAGAATTATGTTGCAGACGCTTTATCTAGAATTAAAATTGAAGAAAACTTGTTAGGAGAAACTCCTGACGTAACAGTAGCAACAATACATAGCGCCCAAGAGGACAACCACTCCCACATTTCACTGACTGAAAGACCAATAAATTATTTTAAAAGACAAATAGAATTTGAAAAAAGTAACATAAATAACGTATCCGTAACTAATTATTTTCATAAAACAAAAATTTTAATAAAATATGTTGATATGACGCCTAATCATGCAAAAGAATTAATTAAAGAATACTTATGTTCTAAGAAAAGTGTCCTATATTTCAGCAACGAAGCCGATTTTCTTACTTTCCAAAATGCTTTCGTTGAAATAATGAGTCCCGATAACATAACAAAAATAATGAGATCTACTAACAAACTAATAGACCTCCAAACGTACGCCGAATTTAAAGAATTCATAATAAATACACATCAAAAGTTATTACATCCAGGAATAGAAAAAATGACATTATTATTTAAAGAAAAATATTATTATCCAGATTACCAAAACTTAATACAGAATATAATTAATGAATGTAAAGTTTGTAACATAGCAAAAACAGAACATAGAAACACTAAATTAGCTTTTGAATTAACTCCAGAAACCCATAATCCCAGAGAAAAATATGTCATTGATTTCTACATGGTAGACAACAAACAATTTCTATCTTGCATAGACCTATATTCCAAATACGCAACTTTAATAGAAGTAAATGGTCGAGATTGGCTAGAAGCTAAAAGAGCTCTTTTAAAAGTATTTAATGACATGGGTAAACCAATCGAAATAAAAACAGATAAAGACTCAGCATTTTTGTGCACCGCACTACAAATTTGGTTAAAATCAGAAGACGTAAATATAACAATCACAACTAGTAAAAACGGCATTTCAGATATAGAAAGATTTCATAAAACAGTGAACGAAAAATTAAGAATTGTCAATTCTGACACAAATCAGGAAGATAAGCTAACTAGATTCGAAATAATACTTTACACTTATAATCATAAAACTAAACATAATACGACTGGTAGAACACCAGCAGATATTTTCATTTCATTTACGCAGGAACTCCTGAGTATGAAACACAACTAAATAAGAAAAACAAAATAGAAAGACTTAATGAAAATAGAGCCGAATTTGAAATAGACACTAGATATAGAGAATCACCATTAGTAAGATCTAAATCGACAAACCCTTTTAAACAAACAGGAAAAATAACACAAATAGATGATAAACATTATGAAGAAGTAAACAGAGGTAGAAAGATAACTCATTATAAATCAAAATATAAAAAGAAGAAAGTAACTAATAAAAGTAAATACGATAATTCCAGATCAAACAATAACCCGAATCAAGATGATAACACTTCATAACTTACCAACTCTAATTATAACATTCATGCTACTTTACTTTATATGCCCAATAAATGGACAGAATTTGGAAATTAATCCAATTAACTCTAAGAACGGATACCTTATATTTCAAACAGGAACATTGAATCTACCCACAAAATACGAGTATCACTATTTAACTATCAATATAACAAAAATGGAAGAAACTTATAATAAACTTATGAAACAAGCAAAAGAATTTGAAACATTAACAAAAATAAAATACTTAACAGAAAAAATGGATAGAGAAATGAACGGTATAAGACTAGCAAAACGTAATAAAAGACGACTTGTAAATTTCATGGGAACCTTTTATAAATACCTTTTCGGAACTTTAAATCAAGAAGATAAAGAAGAATTTCAATCAAAAATAGACAACCTTTCAGAAAATAGTGTTCAAGTAAATGAATTAAATGAAATAATAAAATCTGTTAATAAAGGAATTGAAGTAATGAACAGTTTAAGCGTCACCCACGAAGCGGAACAAAGACTTGACATACTAATTTTCAATTTACAAGAATTCACAGAATACATTGAAGATATAGAATTAGGAATGCAACTAACCAGGCTTGGTATATTCAACCCTAAATTACTAAAATATGACTCACTTTCACATTTAAACGCTGAAAAAATAATAAATATTAAAACATCAACTTGGCCAAAAACAACTACTAATGAAATTTTGATCATTTCCCATATACCACGCGAAATTACAAATACAGCACTATACGACATTATTCCTTACCCTGACGAAAATAAAAACATTTTAACTGAAACTATACATGACACTTACTATTTACAAAATAATAAAGCATTTACCGCAACAAATAAAGATTTAGTTATGAACAAATGTATTATTGGAATATTAAAACAAAATAAAACAGATTGCAGATATGCAAAAACACACAAAAACTATGAAATTACGTATGTAGAACCAAATATTATGTTAACATGGAACTTACCGAAAACTGTATTAAATCAAAATTGTATCAATAGAGAAATACTTATTGAAGGAAATAATATGATAAAAGCCCTAAATTGTTCACTCCAACTAGATGAAATATTAATAACAAACACTATGTTAGATTACACACAAACAGTTTATATAAACAATAACGTAACTAAATTACAATAATTACCGAAAACTGTATTAAATCAAAATTGTATCAATAGAGAAATACTTATTGAAGGAAATAATATGATAAAAGCCCTAAATTGTTCACTCCAACTAGATGAAATATTAATAACAAACACTATGTTAGATTACACACAAACAGTTTATATAAACAATAACGTAACTAAATTAGAACCATTGTCATATGTCCAAACCAAAGAAATTATATTACAGCAAACAAAATTGTATAACATGTTCCAATTAATAACAATAACAGCATTAATAATAATTTTTATTGCATTAATATTGTACACTATCTTTAAATATAAGAATATTCCAAGAAAAATTATTGTAAATTATAAGAACGAAAAACACAATCAACCCCTAACATACAATTAAATATTCAAAAAGATACAGAGTTAAGTCAAAATGAAATTGAACTGTATTAGAACCAACAATATATCCAAAATTAACCGCCTGAGGACAGGCTCATTTCTTAAGGATGAGGAAGTAACATATGTAGAGACATATGTACCCATACAATACGCCTAGCTGACACTTTTCATTTATGTTACACATTCCATTCCCACAGATTTAAGCTAAACATTATAAAATAATCAAATGGTGACAATAACAATTCTGGCTTCCTACGAACCTATCAAGTATCATAAACAATTCGTCAGAATCGCTATTCCCACCATTGGGGTTGAAACTGCTGACGTTGCACAAATCCTGGCTAGCAGAATTCTCTTAAATCTCAATCTCTTTAAGATCGAGATCACTTTGTTTACATAAGAGACAAAAGCTCTTTAAGTTGAAAGCCCAAACATTAAAAGCTCAAAGCCGAGGTTTGCTCTACGTCCCCAGAACATAGCATAAGTTAGTCTAGATTTATATCTGTGCTCCGTAGCTTCGGTTTAAGAAAAATAAATTATATTTTTTTGAATAACCAACTTACAAACTACGTTATTATATACATAAATATAAAAGCAACTATAACAATAGTGTGTAAATTAGTGTTTTTAAAAAAAGCTCATTTTAAATTGTTAGTATCGGTTAGTGTTATTTTTTCAACATGCCTACAAAAAGAGGATTTAGCAATCGCAACATACGCAGACTTATTGCTAGGGAATGAAGCGACATTAATGTGTTAGTCGATGAGGTTAGCAGTATTGATGGTTCTAGCACTGTCGATGTAGATGACATTTGGGAAGATGTTGACATGCCCATACCTGAACATAATAGCCAGCAAGACGGTAGTGGTACAGGTACAGGGTTGAGCTTAACAGAACAACTTCACGATTGGTATGTTAAGTTCAGCCCTGCTAGAAGCTGTGTTCGGGCATTATTAAAGATTTTGGTTGGAAATTTGCATTGCTCCAAAAAAATCGAACATATGTAGATTAGTTTTTCTGTATGCACATGCTGTTCGCGATGGCGTAGTCAAATAAACTTAAAATTTTGTTTAAATATTAAAATTGCTTTATTTATCAAATATGTCAATTTTCAGATCGATGTCTCCGTTATTTGACTTTATGACACTTTATTTTGCAATTCCGCGCAAAGTGTCAATTGAGGCGGCGGCATTTGTAGCAGCATTACTCAGTGCGCCAGTCATTAAGATGGCAGTTGAAACAGCAGTACTTAACGCAGCGGCAATTGAGATGGCCGCATTTGAAGCGGCAGCAACTAGGGCGGCTGCTGTTGAGACAGCAGAAGTTGACTTAGACAAATCAGCGACTTGAACATATGTGGCTCTAAAAATTTTAGGCATCTTCGGCTGTGTACATTTTTATATTGAATATTGACTGGTACGGTGGCTCCGGCGCTTGGCATACTTTGATTATTGAATAAGTATCCCTCTTCTGAGATGTAAATGGCAAAATAATTACTTAGATGATAACAAATGGCATTTATTATCATCTATTTCTTAAAACTAATCTTGCGAGCATCACCAAAACAGGAAGAGACAAACGATTAGTGTGACCCATGATAATATAACCATTGTCATCAGCGCTGCTCACGACGAGGTCTTATTTCATTTCATCGTACGATTTGACGAGGTATCAAATATTTACTTTTGTGTGCCACCGACGATTGTTTTTTTTTTTTGCCACTATCAAGAGTATAACATTTGTAATGGTTATATAGTGATATGTTAATTTGATTTTAATTTAAACAAAATCAACACCAGTTAAATTTTTTTCATAAATTTAAATAGGTTATGTTCGTAGGAGGGCGCAAGCTGATGTATATAATTGGCAGGCAGGAATGCTGTTGTGTCCAGGTACGCACCCCGGTTGGATGACCCCAGAATAGAGGTCGGATCCGAGTACCACCGATATTGAGCCAGGCCGATGGAAGCATCGATCTGCCAGCACTTACTTGCTGCGCACTGCTTCCGACACCTCGCGAATGAGTGTGCGCACTCGCAGATCCACCTCCCCTTTGAGTACTATCGTCTTTCGAAACGTTGGGTCGCACATGGACTCTATTACAGCCGTACATGCTTAGTCGGCTCCGACCCTCGGCATGGCTAGGCCAAGGGACTTGGCGAACGAGCCGTCAATACGGCTCTCCGGGACACTTTCATCTAGCATGACGCGGGTGTCAAATGGTTTCGACCCGTTGCCGATCCAGATTTCTGAGGTGAGCATCAGCGTGATGTTCCGGAGTTGGTCGAAGTGAGTGTGGGGGGGTCGTGGAGTGTTCATGGGCCAAGCAGTTGGGGCAGTACCGGTTGACGAGAACTGCGCGTAGCCTCTTGTCGGCACGTAGATTTAGGAACCGCCTGCACTGGCGGAGCGCGTGCACATACTCGGCAACGGTATGAGTCGACCCCTCGAATGCGGTGCATTTCCAGTCTTTCAAGCCTGGACTGTGTTGGAGCCATTCTGCTCGGAAGATTAAGGGCTGGAACAAGAAAACGGAATTCATAAATTGGACTGTGGACAATGAATAAGAGGAAACTCAGACGCGGAAACATAGAAATACATGTAACAAGGAGCGAGTTACTGGGTCGCCGCGACGTGATCGTTCTCATCCTGCAACAGGATGACGGGTCGCCGGATGGATCCACGCGAAGTCCGAACGTCGACGACGCGTACCAAATTGTCAGCGCCAGAGTGAACGTGGTTCATTCGTCACAAGCGCCATTCGGTGGGAGGCAGGTGATCCTCGGACAAGATCACCAGATCGTCAACCTGTAGATGGATCGACGCGAGGTCCGAGCGTCGACGACGCGTACCAAATTGTCAGCGCCAGAGTGGACGTGGTCCATTCGTCACAAGCGCCATTCGGTGGGAGGCAGGTAACCCTCGGACAAGATCACCAGATCGTCAACCTGTAGACCGCGGGTCGGAGTCTTTCATTTTTTCCGTTTGTAGAGCTCTGGCAGGTACTCATGCTTCCAATGGCGACAGAAACTAAGATGCTGCCACCTGTTTATCACAGACATGGGCTCGGCGGAGATATCAGGCTCAGCAATGGATACGAGGGGCCCTCCGACCAGGAAATATTCGGGACTCAATGGCAGGAGATCCAATGGATCCTCACTCATGGGGGAAATGGACCGAGAGTTGAAGAGTGCTTCGATGCGGCACAGACAGTTACTCGAACGTGTACTTTACAGTCGCCGAGGACTTATAGAATAGGGCGTTGAAACTCTTTCCCCGGCCTACCTACCACGCTGGCTGGAATGAAGTGCCACTCAAGAATGAGCAGGCGGCAGGAGTCTACGATGCACTGTCTCGTAGCCGCCAGGAAATCCCTTTCAACCCTTTTGTGCTCCAACAATGGTTTTTCCGTTTTTCTCGTGAAAGATCTCCAATCGTCTGTCTCTGCTGACGGCGTCGATGATACAAGTCTTACATCATTGCATGTGAGCCTTAACAAAGTTCTTGATTTTGGGCATCCAAAACTTCCCAGTGGCGACGAGCTAAATGAGGTCGGTCGAAATAATGCATTACGTACGAGACATAAAGTAATGCATTGCCTATGAGATTTTTTTCAGCGCATTTGTAATGGTCAAAATAAAAACGACTACTCGTACGAAAGAAACGGGCTGTTGTCAACTTCGTTTTTGTATACCCCTTAAAGTGTTAATGTGTGTAAATACAAGTGTATAATTGCATATGTGTGATGATTTTTGCATTCGATTTATCCGCGACGCGTCACTTTTCTGATTTTGTTCTTGTGTGTGGACGTGATTTTGAAGGGAAATATTTCGCAGTGAGTAACTTCTATTATTAATAAATAAATATATGTGAAATTGGCTTGTTGCGTAAAATTACTTAACTTAGTGTATGCAGTGTATTTATTATATCAATTATATTATAAAATTATTTATGTATAGAATATATATAGTAACATATGTAGAGACATATGTACCCATACAATACGCCTAGCTGACACTTTTCATTTATGTTACACATTCCATTCCCACAGATTTAAGCTAAACGTTATAAAATAATCAAATGGTGACAATAACAATTCTGGCTTCCTACGAACCTATCAAGTATCATAAACAATTCGTCAGAATCGCTATTCCCACCATTGGGGTTGAAACTGCTTACGTTGCACAAATCCTGGCTAGCAGAATTCTCTTAAATCTCAATCTCTTTAAGATCGAGATCACTTTGTTTACATAAGAGACAAAAGCTCTTTAAGTTGAAAGCCCAAACATTAAAAGCTCAAAGCCGAGGTTTGCTCTACGTCCCCAGAACATAGCATAAGTTAGTCTAGATTTATATCTGTGCTCCGTAGCTTCGGTTTAAGAAAAATAAATTATATTTTTTTGAATAACCAACTTACAAACTACGTTATTATATACATAAATATAAAAGCAACTATAACAATAGTGTGTAAATTAGTGTTTTTAAAAAAAGCTCATTTTAAATTGTTAGTATCGGTTAGTGTTATTTTTTCAACATGCCTACAAAAAGAGGATTTAGCAATCGCAACATACGCAGACTTATTGCTAGGGAATGAAGCGACATTAATGTGTTAGTCGATGAGGTTAGCAGTATTGATGGTTCTAGCACTGTCGATGTAGATGACATTTGGGAAGATGTTGACATGCCCATACCTGAACATAATAGCCAGCAAGACGGTAGTGGTACAGGTACAGAGTTGAGCTTAACAGAACAACTTCACGATTGGTATGTTAAGTTCAGCCCTGCTAGAAGCTGTGTTCGGGCATTATTAAAGATTTTGGTTGGAAATTTGCATTGCTCCAAAAAAATCGAACATATGTAGATTTGTTTTTCTGTATGCACATGCTGTTCGCGATGGCGTAGTCAAATAAACTTAAAATTTTGTTTAAATATTAAGATTGCTTTATTTATCAAATATGTCAATTTTCAGATCGATGTCTGCGTTATTTGACTTTATGACACTTTATTTTGCATCTTCGGCTGTGTACATTTTTATATTGAATATTGACTGGTACGGTGGCTCCGGCGCTTGGCATACTTTGATTATTGAATAAGTATCCCTCTTCTGAGATGTAAATGGCAAAATAATTACTTAGATGATAACAAATGGCATTTATTATCATCTATTTCTTAAAACTAATCTTGCGAGCATCACCAAAACAGGAAGAGACAAACGATTAGTGTGACCCATGATAATATAACCATTGTCATCAGCGCTGCTCACGACGAGGTCTTATTTCATTTCATCGTACGATTTGACGAGGTATCAAATATTTACTTTTGTGTGCCACCGTCGATTGTTTTTTTTTTTTTGCCACTATCAAGAGTATAACATTTGTAATGGTTATATAGTGATATGTTAATTTGATTTTAATTTAAACAAAATCAACACCAGTTAAATTTTTTTCATAAATTTAAATAGGTTATGTTCGTAGGAGGGCGCAAGCTGATGTATATAATTGGCAGGCAGGAATGCTGTTGTGTCCAGGTACGCACCCCGGTTGGATGACCCCAGAATAGAGGTCGGATCCGAGTACCACCGATATTGAGCCAGGCCGATGGAAGCATCGATCTGCCAGCACTTACTTGCTGCGCACTGCTTCCGACACCTCGCGAATGAGTGTGCGCACTCGCAGATCCACCTCCCCTTTGAGTACTATCGTCTTTCGAAACGTTGGGTCGCACATGGACTATATTACAGCCGTACATGCTTAGTCGGCTCCGACCCTCGGCATGGCTAGGCCAAGGGACTTGGCGAACGAGCCGTCAATACGGCTCTCCGGGACACTTTCATCTAGCATGACGCGGGTGTCAAATGGTTTCGACCCGTTGCCGATCCAGATTTCTGAGGTGAGCATCAGCGTGATGTTCCGGAGTTGGTCGAAGTGAGTGTGGGGGGGTCGTGGAGTGTTCATGGGCCAAGCAGTTGGGGCAGTACCGGTTGACGAGAACTGCGCGTAGCCTCTTGTCGGCACGTAGATTTAGGAACCGCCTGCACTGGCGGAGCGCGTGCACATACTCGGCAACGGTATGAGTCGACCCCTCGAATGCGGTGCATTTCCAGTCTTTCAAGCCTGGACTGTGTTGGAGCCATTCTGCTCGGAAGATTAAGGGCTGGAACAAGAAAACGGAATTCATAAATTGGACTGTGGACAATGAATAAGAGGAAACTCAGACGCGGAAACATAGAAATACATGTAACAAGGAGCGAGTTACTGGGTCGCCGCGACGTGATCGTTCTCATCCTGCAACAGGATGACGGGTCGCCGGATGGATCCACGCGAAGTCCGAACGTCGACGACGCGTACCAAATTGTCAGTGCCAGAGTGGACGTGGTCCATTCGTCACAAGCGCCATTCGGTGGGAGGCAGGTAACCCTCGGACAAGATCACCAGATCGTCAACCTGTAGACCGCGGGTCGGAGTCTTTCATTTTTTCCGTTTGTAGAGCTCTGGCAGGTACTCATGCTTCCAATGGCGACAGAAACTAAGATGCTGCCACCTGTTTATCACAGACATGGGCTCGGCGAAGATATCAGGCTCAGCAATGGATACGAGGGGCCCTCCGACCAGGAAATATTCGGGACTCAATGGCAGGAGATCCAATGGATCCTCACTCATGGTGGAAATGGACCGAGAGTTGAAGAGTGCTTCGATGCGGCACAGACAGTTACTCGAACGTGTACTTTACAGTCGCCGAGGACTTATAGAATAGGGCGTTGAAACTCTTTCCCCGGCCTACCTACCACGCTGGCTGGAATGAAGTGCCACTCAAGAATGAGCAGGCGGCAGGAGTCTACGATGCACTGTTTCGTAGCCGCCAGGAAATCCCTTTCAAGCGCTTTGGTGCTCCAACAATGGTTTTTCCGTTTTTCTCGTGAAAGATCTCCAATCGTCTGTCTCTGCTGACGGCGTCGATGATACAAGTCTTACATCATTGCATGTGAGCCTTAACAAAGTTCTTGATTTTGGGCATCCAAAACTTCCCAGTGGCGAAATGCTAAATGAGGTCGGTCGAAATAATGCATTACGTACGAGACATAAAGTAATGCATTGCCTATGAGATTTTTTTCAGCGCATTTGTAATGGTCAAAATAAAAACGACTACTCGTACGAAAGAAACAGGCTGTTGTCAACTTCGTTTTTGTATACCCCTTAAAGTGTTAATGTGTGTAAATACAAGTGTATAATTGCATATGTGTGATGATTTTTGCATTCGATTTACCCGCGACGCGTCACTTTTCTGATTTTGTTCTTGTGTGTGGACGTGATTTTGAAGGGAAATATTTCGCAGTGAGTAACTTCTATTATTAATAAATAAATATATCTGAAATTGGCTTGTTGCGTAAAATTACTTAACTTAGTGTATGCAGTGTATTTACTATATCAATTATATTATAAAATTATTTATGTATATAATATATATAGTAACATATGTAGAGACATATGTACCCATACAATACGCCTAGCTGACACTTTTCATTTATGTTACACATTCCATTCCCACAGATTTAAGCTAAACATTATAAAATAATCAAATGGTGACAATAACAATTCTGGCTTCCTACGAACCTATCAAGTATCATAAACAATTCGTCAGAATCGCTATTCCCACCATTGGGGTTGAAACTGCTGACGTTGCACAAATCCTGGCTAGCAGAATTCTCTTAAATCTCAATCTCTTTAAGATCGATATCACTTTGTTTACATAAGAGCCAAAAGCTCTTTAAGTTGAAAGCCCAAACATTAAAAGCTCAAAGCCGAGGTTTGCTCAACGTCCCCAGAACATAGCCTAAGTTAGTCTAGATTTATATCTGTACTCCGTAGCTTCGGTTTAAGAAAAATAAATTATATCTTTTTGAATAACCAACTTACAAACTACGTTATTGGCGCAGCCGGTAGGATATCGTAAATTATCCTTGTAACAGTAATCGGTCCTTTTCGATCCGCTTAAAGAAATCCTTGTACGACCAAGTGATCTCCTAGGATTGAGCACGCGAATTTGCCGCAAAAAGTGATCCGGTTCGAGAACATTACACTTTTGGAAACAATTTATTGATATCCGCCAAAGAATCAACGCGTGTGAAAATAAACTCAAATACCCAATTATCAATCGAGGCCCACAGTTAAAGTGCGACCGCCATCGAAAAAAATAATTGCCATATTTAGAAAAACCGGATAAAAACTTGCAATTCACCAAACAGTGTTCTACTAATAAATAGATTCTTTGAACTATTTTGAACAACTGTAAATAAGGACTTATTTCTGGGCTTTACACATCATTAAATTGATCCCTGTAAACGTAAGATCCTTTTAATCCAACTAAACTAAAACAAAAAAAAAAAAAAAAAAAAAAACCTGAAGTGACTATTAAAACAAAAAATTTTTTGTGAAAAACATAAATTGAACAAATTGAAACAACCCAACACAAATTGAAAAAAAAAAATAATAAAAAGTTTACAAAACAAAACAACATGACAACAACAGCAACGATGGAACTTTCCGAGATGCACCTAAAACAAGCAATGGATGGAAAAACAATGGAACTGACAGCCTTTATAAGGAGAATCGACTTTATTATGCAACTCTACCCAACCCAAGACGTAAGACAGCACAGCGTTCTATTCGGAGCAATAGAAATGCAGACATCTGGAGCAGCCCAACGAGTTTCACAAATGACAGCAGCCACCAACTGGAGAGACCTGAGGAATGCCCTGATCGACGAGTTTAAGACGCAGACACCATATGAGGAACTACTGAGACGACTATACAACACAAACTACAATAATAGTATCCGTAAGTTCGTAGAAGAATTAGAATATAAGAGTTTTGTAATATCGAATAAGCTTATGTTGGAAAACCAACCACAGAACACAATTCTTTATACAAATGCAATGAATAACACAATCAAAGACGTAATTACAAAGAAACTACCCGACAGAATATTTATGACTTTAGCGAGACATGACATTACAACTGTTTCAAAATTAAAGCAAGTAGCTCAACGCGAAGTACTTTTCGAAAATGGTTATACTGAACGTTGTAAAGAAGCGTTCTAGCCGGGGTACAGATCTCAGTCTGTCCAGGGCTCGAATCTTACAAGAAATTTGTAATATTCGCGGAGACGCTGCAGACGGGGAAAAACGCGCCAGCGGAGATGAGATTAGCGGAGGAGGGGGGGGAATGCAAGACGCGAGAGCGAGGTGGGGATGCCACCGTCGTTCCGCGCAAGCTGTTGCAATGCTCCACGAGATCGAGGCGAGGCGCCGAGGTACTCTGGCAGCCGCCGCCGGTCACGTGCGAGGGGCACTACAGGGTATGGGGTAGTCGCATGCGAGATCTAAACGGGGGGCGCCGCCGTTGTTCTCAGCGATGCGATGCGATGCGACGCTCTGCGAGATCGAAGCGGGACGCCGAGGTACTCTAGCGAACGCCGCTGTTCTCTAGCGAAGAGTGTGCGAACGGATAGGAGATGCGCAGACGCGAGATCTAAACGGGGGGCGCCGCCGTTGATCTCCGCGAGTCGTTGCACGTGAGGGAAAGACACGTCTTGCGAGTATGTGTTCGTGGCTCTGGGGCGCCAAGAGACCACGAGCATACCCAGCGGAAGACGGCGTTGGTTCACAAGAGTAAGCTGCAACTCTAGGAGCGCCGTAGAGTCGCTGCTGTTCTCAGGTGAAACGGATGGGGAACAGGAGTAGGGATATGGCCACGAAAATTCACTAACTGGATTCGCCCAGCCCACTGACAACACGTGGCTTTCTTTTCTTTTTTCTATTTCTTCTTTTTATTTGTCTTGTCTTTCACGCACAGTTTCTCTTGCCCTATAGTCGCACTGGCCCTAACGGTTCTTTACTCACGTACTTTTCTGTTCTCCTTGGTTTTCGGACTTACGTCTGTCTCGTTCGCTGGTCGATCGCAAAGTGTCTGCAGCGCTCTCGATCTAAGAGCGTTGAAGCTGCCTTGACACAACTCCACCACGAAAGCTCTCTCTTCACCACAGAGCTTTCGTCCAGAGTTGCATCAAGCCGCTCCTTACGCTCCTGACAGAGGGCGCTGCAGATATCGCCTAACTCCTATCGATTACCTATTTATTCGATTTATAATTAAAAATACGTTGTTGATGTAACTTAGAATTTGACTTCATTGTCTCTAGATAACTTAATAATACTAATTCATATCCTTAATCCTAATAAACAAATCTTAATCCTATTAAATTCATTTTCCTTATAACTATCAAACGCTATGTAAGACGGGATTGGAACCCCGCCTTACACCCCCCCCCTTTCCTACCAGGGTCACAGTCACGGCCCCCTCAGCCGTTATTGTGACGGAGAAGGCTCGTCCTCCGTTGGTGACGCGGAATCGGGTCCTTCGGTGCCGTCTGCCGCCTTCCTCTACCTCCTTCTTCAGGAGCCTCACTGTGTCTGCGTCCAGCGAGATGTCTCGTGGACGTATTGTCCAGTTCGCCGGGATTAGCGGCAACAGATCCTCCTGTGCCTCGACCATGCCGAAAATCTCCTCTAGGTCTGGCGTCCACCCGATCTCCTCTTCGCCGAGTTCGGCCATCAGTTCCGCCTCTGCGGAAGAGTCCAGCGGCGCTTGCGCCTCCACGGCCATCAGTTCCGCGTCCCCTGACGGCATCGTGTTGTTGTTCGGGTCACAGCTGCGGGCCTCCTTCCGGGTTTCGGAGGAGCCCAGTTGGCGCTCGCGGGGAGTGCGCGACGCTCGCAGCTGCGGCCTTTTGCCGTCGGGGCTCTGCTCTGACGCCGTCTGCTGCCTTCCCTGACGACCGCGGCGACGCTTCCTCCTCGGTTTCGGGGTTCTGGTGTTTTCCACCACGCCTGGCAAGAACCGGATGCTGACGCGTGGGAAGACACTTGCTGTGTCGACTTCCCACCTGCTGCTGCTGAACGTGCGTCGGCACGTCTGGCCGTCCTCTTCGTCGCTGCTCCTGGGCTCGAAGCTGGCCACATACTCCGTCCTGGTTGCGGTCTCGACGGGCCTCGGGTTTCCTCGGCTGGACGTTGTGTGCGGCGCGATCTCATCCGAGTGGTCGTCACTTGTGTCGAGCGCCATACCGAACGTGATCGGCTCGGCGACGTGTTCGGCGTCTCGGGCGTCGTCGCCGGCATCCAGCGATTGGCCGGGCTCCTCGATGGCCTCTGCGGCCTCTTTTCCAGGCTCTGCGGCCTCCTCTTCGGGCTCTGTGGCCTCCTTTGCAGGCCCTGCGGCCTCCTCCTCCTCTTCTTCGGGCTCGGATCGGGCTGGTGGCAACAATGCTGGCAGTGGCTCCGGTGAGGGCGGTTCTTCGTAATACGGCGGGGTCTGCCGCATCCCTGGCATGTGGACGTATATCGTTGTTGAGCGAATCTCCATCATCTGGACCGCGTCCGCCAGCCGCTCGTACGAGTATGACGTTGTCTCATACACGGTGTGCCGGAAGCCTGCGCCGTCGCCGTCGCCCTCGCTCTCATCGTCCCAGTCTGCGTATCCCTGCCCTTCGTACTGGGCCTCTTCTTCGCCCGACTCTCCCTGTTCCGGGTCCTCACCTACTGAGCCCTCCTGCCACTCACGCTCTGGATCCTCGGCCTCCGACTCCTCCACCTCCGACCAGTGGTCTTCTCTCCTTCTGGCGTAGAAGGTCCGGCCTATCCGCGGGTCTCGTTGCGGTTGGCTTTCCGCCTCTGACTCTCGCCCGTCTGTCTCTGGGTCTTCGACCTCGGATTCTTCTGGTCCCGACCAGTGGTCCTCTCGCCGGTACGCGTAAAAAGACCTGCCTAGTCGCGGGTCTCGTTGTTGCTGTTCCTCGCAACCTGGGCCTGGCTCAGTGGCGTCACTATCTCCTGCCATCTCGACATCCTCCTCGTCGCTGCTTATCGTGATGCACTCGTTGTCCATCGCAGGTTTATCTATCTGTATTGTATGGTGGAAGAAAAACAAGATGAGTTACTATGTCTACCCTATCTGCTACTTCCCTACCAGTGCGACTATCGGGTTTGCATGTTTACATATTTCTTATTCTAGGTACATGGTTATTTTTTATACTACTTATCCTATTTACAATCCGATTAGGGTTCCCCCCTTTTTCCTCCTGGGCCAGCGTCACTCCCCTTTCCCCGAGGGGAGCTCGCGGCCTGCAGGGGAGTCCAAGATTTCGTCATCGTCTTCGGGATTCTGAAAGTAAGGTTTAAGTGCAGTTATGTTGGCCACCCGTTTCTTGCGTTCGCCCTCGCGGGTGAGACGCACGATGCTGGGGGAGATAAAGCAAGATACCCTGTAGGGCCCATCGTATTTCGGGGCCAACTTGGCCGCGAAACCTTCTGCTGCGTTGGACAGCTGGTGCTGTCTCACCATGACCTCTGCTCCGACCGTCGGTCGCCATTCTCTTCTCCGGAGGTTGTAGTGCCTTCCTTGGTCCATCGACGCCTTCTGTAGGTTGTTGCGCACGATCTCGAATACCTCCTTTAGCTTTCTCTCCTTGTCCTGTGGGCTTATATGACTCGTTGCCGATCCGGGGGTTACTTCGTCATACAACGCTGCCGGAAGACGAGGCTCCCTGCCTTGCACGAGGAACGATGGGCTGAATCCTGTCGAGTCCGCCACACTAGAGTTGACCGCCAGCGCTATTTCGGGCAGTAACTCATCCCACGAACTCTGATGTCCTTCGATGAATTGGGCTATCATCGTCTTCACCGTCCTGTTGGTCCTTTCCGTAGGGTTCTCTTGGGGGCAGTAGGGAGCCGTGTACTGCAGAGATTCCATGTAGTTCTTGAAGGCTGTGCTTGCGAACTGGACTCCATTGTCGCAAACAAAAGTCCTGGGTACTCCGAAGTGGCACAGTATCCTCTCGCGAAACGCTTGTTGCAACGATGCTGCGGTCGCCCTCCTCAGCGGGACCAGTTCCACCCACTTGGAGAAGGCATCGTGGAAAACCAACAGCATTGTGTTGCCGCGTTTCGAGCGAGGGAGGGGTCCAACGAAGTCTGCGCACATGACAGCCATCGGCTCTGCCACCTGTCGCGTCAGCATTCGTCCTGCCGGCTTTCTCTGCTCCGTCTTGTATCTCTGACAACATTCACAAAATTTGACATACCTGGTCGCCTCCCTGAACATGCCAGGCCAGTAGTAGCGCTGCGCCAGTCTTGATGCTGTCTTTCTCACTCCTTGGTGTCCTGCTGTGGGGGCGTCGTGGCATTCTGCCAGTACCCGCTTCCTCTGGTCTCTGGGTACACACAGCTTCCAGGGGATGTAGTCCTCGTCGTCTGTCCTTTGTCCTAGATTCCTATACAATTGCCCGTTCTCTTCGATGTAGTCCGGGAATTTCTCTGGTTGAGTCCTGATCCTCTCTCGCATCTTCGTTATCCAACCGCAGAGGGGGCCCTCGGCTGCCACCTGCTGGCACGAGTCCAGGGGCTGCCGGGAGAGCGCGTCAGCCACTGCGTTTAACTTACCCTTGCGGTACTTTATATCGAACTGGAACTGCTGCAACTCCAGGGCCCATCTTGCTATCCTTCCAGATGGACTTTCAATGGAGTTGAGCCATTTTAGAGCCAAGTGGTCCGTCACCACTTCGAAGCGATAGCCCTCCAGGTAGCATTGCATCTTCCTGATGGCCCATACTATCGCCAGGCACTCCTTTTCCGTGGCTGAATAGTTCCTTTCGGCGGCTATCAATTTCCGGCTGGCGTATGCTATCACCCTTTCGTCCTCGTTGATCGTCTGCGTCAGTACGGCTCCTATGCCGTAGTCGCTTGCATCGGTTTGCAGCGAGAACTTGACTGAGAAGTCGGGGCATGCCAACACCGGTGCCGTCGTCAGCTTCTCTTTCAGCTCCTGCAACGCCTTCTCCTGTGCCTCTCCCCAGGCCCACTTTTGGCCTTTCCTTAGGAGGGATGTCATCGGTTCGACGAGCGTCGCGAAGTTTGGTACGAACCTCCTGTACCATGATGCCATTCCTAGGCATTGGCGCAGCGTTTTTAGGTTGTGGGGAGCTTGAAGGTTCCGGATCGCATCGACTTTGTCGGGATCGGTACAGATACCTTCACCGCTTACCACATGACCTAGGTACGCCAGCCTCCTCTGGAAGAATCGACACTTCTTTCTGTTCAGCCTCAGGTTCGCCGCCCGCAATCGCCGGAACACTTCCCTCAGGTTCTCGATGTGCTGCTCCCTCGTCTCTCCTGTCACCACGATGTCATCGAGGTATGCGAATGCGTGGGGCTCCATCTCTGGTCCTATAACCGTGTCCAAGGCTCTCTGGAATGTCGCTCCTGCCGAGTGCAGTCCAAATGGCATCACTCGCCATTGGAATAGACCTCTCCCCGGCACGGTGAAAGCTGTGCATTCACGGCTATCCGCAGCCATCGGGATCTGCCAGTATCCTTGCTTCAGGTCCAGCGTTGAGATGTATTTGGCGTGTCGCAACCTCTCCAGGATGTGATTTATCCGAGGGACTGGATAAGCATCCGGGATGGAGTGCGCATTGAGCTGTCGGTAGTCTACGCACATGCGCCATTCCCCAGTCTTTTTCCTTACCAAGACTATCGGAGCGCTGTGCGGGCTACGCGATCTCTCAATGGCGCCTGCTCGGATGAGCTCATCTACCTGCTCGTCAATCACTTTCTGCATCGCCGGGTTCTTCGGGAAGTAGCGCTGCTTTAGAGGCTTGTCGTCTCTCATCCGGATGCTGTGTTCCGCGATGTGTGAGACCCCTGACAGCCCTTCGAACGACGCCAACTCCCTCTCCAGGAATTCAACCACCTCAGGCCCGAGGTTGGCCGGCCATTCCGCGTCTTCAGCCTGGGACTCTTCTGTTTTTTCTTCCCCTTCTTCTTCTTCTGACCGTGCCGTCGGGGCCGCCTCAGCGCTCGCCACCGACGCTCCAACTACTTCATCTTTCATTTTTACTAATGACTCACCCGTTGCGTTGTTGTCCGTCTCTTTTACCGAGTCGCCTCGACCATCTCGGCTCCTCGTCTCGTTCGGTCGTCGCTGCGGCTTAGACGTCTTTTCGAGGGGTGAGCCTGTTGCGGGTGGAGTCCTCGTCTCGTCGTTTGCTACCAACTCCATGGACAGCTTCGCGCGTCCGACGCGGATCGTCGTTCCCATGCTGCACAGGAAATCCATTCCTAGGATGACGTTGTCGAGCATGGTGGGCATGCTCAGTACCACTGTCTTCACCGTCTTTCCCGCTAGGCTTATGTCCACCAAGAGTGCTTTCCTGAGCTCCACAGACGACCCATCTGCCAATCGTATATTGGTTTCCACCGGGAGCCTTTTGCCTCTAACGCTTCGTTTCTGCAGCCACTGCTCGCTTACGAAGCTGCGTGTTGCTCCGGTGTCGATCGTCGCCGTCGTTTCGTGGCCGCCGATCGTCACTCGTGCCACGATCTTCCCTCTATTTATAATCATCGGTGAGTTTATCGCCTGGAGTTGGGGTTCGCGGCGCGATCCTCCTCCTGGCCTGAGGGGCGCCTCGTGTCGTTTCCCGACCTCGTTTGGTCGCAGCATTCCTTGCTGCTTCGTCCTTGTTTGCCGCAAGTTCGGCAAAATAGCACCGGCGCGTTGGAACACTCCCGAGCGAAGTGTCCACTCTGCCCGCATCTGTGGCATGCTCTCCTTTGGTCAAAACTCCCGGCGCTGTTCGCTGGCGCCTCACGGGGCGTCGTCGGGTGCCCTGTGGCCTGGCGTACCCCCGTTGACGGACCCGATGCTTGTGGGCCTCCCATTTCGGGCCGGAATGGGTTCGGTGGCCTCGTTCTTGCCCCTGCAAAAGTCGACTCACCCTTGATTCTCGTCCGCGCCCGAGAGTACTCCGCATCCTGTTCGCGGAGACTTTCATATTCGGATGCCATCTGTGTCAGTTGCGCCAGTGTTGCAAAATCGTGCCTGCGCACGTGCAATCGATAGTCCGGGGCCGCGTTTTCGTATATTCTGTACAGCTCCTGCGCCGTACTGTATCCCGCGCGTCTCATCAGCACCCGCAAGTTCACCAGGTAGTCCTTGAACTTCTCATTCGGGCGCTGCCGGTGTGAGCGTATCTGGTCTTCCAGACGCTCGAAGTAATGGGGCGGCAGGAAGAAGTCTAAGAAAGTCCTTCCGAAACGCTGCCCATGACGCGTTCCACAATCCGCTAGTTAGAAACCAGCTGCCTGCCTGGTCGACCATCGCCTCGCTCATGGCCGCTGGCATGTCATTCAGGTCGATTCTGTACGTCGCGGCCCGCTGCTCGAGGATTTCTAAAAATCCCAGCGGATCCTCTTGGCCGCCGTACCTCAATCCCCATTTGCGCACTTGGTCCGCCACTCCCCTTTGAGCTCGGGCCTCGTCTGCGTGCGTGTATATTGTCGCTGGCTTGTCTTCCACCCGAATCTCGGGTGGGCACTTCGTGATTGTCTGATGGGGCTTCCGTGCCGCTGGCGGGGGCTGTTCGTATAGGTGCGGCCTCCGCAAGTCTGGCTCCGATTTCTGGAGTGGCCGTCCAAACTCGCCAGTGGGGGGCTCGACGAGCTTTCCATACTGGGTCTCCAGCTCGGCCAGCCTGTTCCAGGCTTCCCTGCTGTGACCCCCGCTTTGGATGAACGAGGAGACCCGTTTCCTCAATTCTTCGACGCGGCCTTCCCCATCTAGGCCGAATTCTAGAGCTATTGCTACCAGCTCTTCCTTCCGACGATAATACACCCATCTTACTCCCACTACTGGGTTGAGGGACTCACCTGGTTCCATCTTTCCTTGATGCGTTCTCTGATCTTGCACCAACCACGAATAAACTCGGAGAAAATTTCTCGACGAATTCTTTGAAGGAGGATGGGTGAGGATTCCTTGATGATTTCCTTGAGGAAGACTGGCAAAAATTCCTCGATGATTTCCTTAAGGAAAATTGGAGAAAATTCCTCGATGAATTCCCTGAGGAAAATTGGAGAAAATTCCTCGATGACTTCCTTGAGGAAAACTGGAGAAAATTCCTGGACCCGTTTCCTCGTTCGGAGCAGACGCCAAACAAAAACAAAAAAAAAAATTTTTGTCGGCCTTTTTTTTTTCCAAAAAAAAAATTATTATTTATTTTTTTTTTCACTATCGGATGGCCTGCGGCCCACTGTGTTGTTCGTTTTTGCCGATTAATAAAATTTTTCTCGTTTATGTATGGCCTCTGGCCCACTGTAAAAAAAAAATTTTCACTAATGAGTGGCCCGCGACCCACTGTATTTTGGTTCGATTTTCTATGGCCTCGGCCCACTGTTAATTTTTCTTTGTTTATGTCTGGCCTCAGGCCCACCGTTTCTCTTAAAAAAAAAATTTTATTTATATTTTTTTTTCTGTTCACTATTGGGTGGCCCGCGGCCCACTGTATTTTGTTCGCTCTTGTTTGGCCTCCGGCCCACTGTGACTTTTCACTGATTATATATGGCCTCAGGCCCAACGTTTCTCAAAAAAAATAATTTTTTTTTTCAATTGAGTGGTCTGCGGCCCACTGTGTTCTGCTTTTGCGTGGCTTCAGGCCCACCGTAAATTTTTACCGCTTATATATGGCTCGGGCCCACTGTTTCCTCGAAACAAAAAAAAAAAAATTTTCACTATTGAGTGGTCTTCAGCCCACTGTATTTTTGTCTACGATTATGTGGCCCGTGGCCCACTGTCGTTCTCGCTCTCGACACACACACACTGACGTCGCGCGCTCTCTTCCGTTTTTGTGCTTGTGCGTGTCGAACCCACCACCAAACCGTTTGTGTGTGAGTGTGAGCGGGCACGCGCCAGTGACGTCACACGTATGCACTTGTTTTCGTTCTCACTTTTCTGTTCCCCGCGTTTGCCGCGCTAGCCACCGAACCGTTTTTTTTTTTTTGTTTCTTTGTTTTCTTTGTCTTTACACTGCGCGCGCTCTCTTTAATCGGCGTTTGTCGCTGTGCCAAATTCCGCCAATGCTTAGCATACGTGCATTAGCCGGTACCAGCGCGCGTCGAAACTGTACCGCACATTCACCCGCCCGTTTTACATTCCCCTCGCCCTCGCTTTGATTTCTAGCGCGCCTTTTGCGCTACTATGCAGCTAGGGTTAGGGTATCGTTGGGTATATTAGGCCGCGGAGTCGCACTTTTTTTTTCTTAAACAAATATTAAACCGGGATGTGGCCGTTGGCCACGTGCTATGAGGCGTGCAAAATGGGACGGGAAAAATTACCAAAAATTTAAACTGACTGTGCTCGAACTGTTCTCCTAAGCAACAAAACCAAAACTCCCGACTGGCGTTAGTGCGCACTTGCGGGTTTTATTTCGCAATGGTGCTGCACTCCCCTACGTCTCCAGGGTCCCTGCTCGGGCGCCACTTGTAAGGAAGCGTTCTAGCCGGGGTACAGATCTCAGTCTGTCCAGGGCTCGAATCTTACAAGAAATTTGTAATATTCGCGGAGACGCTGCAGACGGGGAAAAACGCGCCAGCGGAGATGAGATTAGCGGAGGAGGGGGGGGAATGCAAGACGCGAGAGCGAGGTGGGGATGCCACCCTCGTTCCGCGCAAGCTGTTGCAATGCTCCACGAGATCGAAGCGAGGCGCCGAGGTACTCTGGCAGCCGCCGCCGGTCACGTGCGAGGGGCACTACAGGGTATGGGGTAGTCGCATGCGAGATCTAAACGGGGGGCGCCGCCGTTGTTCTCAGCGATGCGATGCGATGCGACGCTCTGCGAGATCGAAGCGGGACGCCGAGGTACTCTAGCGAACGCCGCTGTTCTCTAGCGAAGAGTGTGCGAACGGATAGGAGATGCGCAGACGCGAGATCTAAACGGGGGGCGCCGCCGTTGATCTCCGCGAGTCGTTGCACGTGAGGAAAAGACACGTCTTGCGAGTATGTGTTCGTGGCTCTGGGGCGCCAAGAGACCACGAGCATACCCAGCGGAAGACGGCGTTGGTTCACAAGAGTAAGCTGCAACTCTAGGAGCGCCGTAGAGTCGCTGCTGTTCTCAGGTGAAACGGAAAGGGAACAGGAGTAGGGATATGGCCACAAAGAATTCACTAACTGGATTCGCCCAGCCCACTGACAACACGTGGCTGGCTTTTCTTTTTTCTATTTCTTCTTTTTATTTGTCTTGTCTTTCACGCACAGTTTCTCTTGCCCTATAGTCGCACTGGCCCTAACGGTTCTTTACTCACGTACTTTTCTGTTCTCCTTGGTTTTCGGACTTACGTCTGTCTCGTTCGCTGGTCGATCGCAAAGTGTCTGCAGCGCTCTCGATCTAAGAGCGTTGAAGCTGCCTTGACACAACTCCACCACGAAAGCTCTCTCTTCACCACAGAGCTTTCGTCCAGAGTTGCATCAAGCCGCTCCTTACGCTCCTGACAGAGGGCGCTGCAGATATCGCCTAACTCCTATCGATTACCTATTTATTCGATTTATAATTAAAAATACGTTGTTGATGTAACTTAGAATTTGACTTCATTGTCTCTAGATAACTTAATAATACTAATTCATATCCTTAATCCTAATAAACAAATCTTAATCCTATTACATTCATTTTCCTTATAACTAACAAACGCTATGTAAGACGGGATTGGAACCCCGCCTTACAACGTTCTAACCAAAATAATGACAATTCACAGTACAAGAAACCCAATTATAACGACAACCGTGGAAAGGGAACCAATCAAAATTACTATCCACGCCCAAATTACTTAAACTACTCTAAACCAACTTATAAACCAAAAGAAAATGCTGAAAGCAATCAAGCATTATTTAAAGAATTTAAACAAAATCATGATCAAGGTAGATCACAAAACCAAATGAATTACCACAATCAAAACCAAAGAACTTCGAATCCTCCTGTTAAGAGACAGCGAGAAAGTACAAGTGGTCACTCCAAAATGGAAATTTCCGAAAATTTTCATCAAGGAGCCTCGGACCAAGAAGAATGAATCCTTTCATTCGAATAATTATGAATGGACAGCACTTTAACTGTGTAATTGACACAGGTTCGTCCATCAATTTAATAAAACAAAATTTCCTAAATTTTCCAATCAAAAATTGCAAATTAAATGTGCAAACAATAAATGGCACTATTCAATTAAAGAATTCCGTGTCATTTGCACCAAGTAAACTTTGTCCCACTCACCAAACATTTTACATACACGACTTCTCAGACAATTACGATATCCTACTAGGAAGAGAATATCTAGAATCATGCGAAGCAAAAATCGATTACAAAAATAAAACAGTTATCCTAAATGAACATTCATTTCAAATGAGATATGATCGTGAGGGTTCTGTTAAGGACAAGACTGCATTTCAATGCCTTGATCCGCCCCGTACAAACGATATAGCTGTTAATTACGCTATAAACAACGAACTAAATGAAACAAACCAATTTCGATTAGATCATCTGAACGATGAAGAAAAATCGAAACTTACCAAAATTCTTTATGAGTTTAGTGACATTCAGTACAAAGAAAGTGAAAATTTGACTTTCACCAGTACAATTAAGCATGTCATCCAAACTAAACACGAAGACCCAATCCAAAAGCGACCATATAAGTATGCGCAAACATTCGACGAAGAAGTCGATAAACAAATCAAAGAAATTATTGAACAAGGTATAATTTGCAAATCAAACTCGCCTTACTGCTCACCAATTTGGATTGTGCCAAAGAAACGTGATGCATCAGGTAAAGAAAAGTTTCGTATAGTTATCGACTATCGAAACCTTAATGAAATAACAATTGATGATAAATATCCTATTCCGGTCATGGATGAAATACTAGACAAACTTGGAAAATGTCAGTATTTCACCACAATTGACCTTGCAAAAGGATTTCATCAGATACAAATGGACCCACAAAGTATACCAAAAACAGCTTTTTCAACTAAACAACGGACATTACGAATACACTCGAATGCCTTTTGGGTTGAAAAATGCCCCCGCAACATTTCAACGTTGCATGAACAATCTGTTAGAAGATTTAATCTTTAAAGATTGCCTTGTATACATGGACGACATAATAGTGTATTCCACTTCATTGGAAGAACATCTATTATCATTAAAAAGATTATTCACAAAACTACGAGAAGCTAATTTGAAATTACAACTAGACAAATGCGAATTTATGAAAAAAGAAACGAATTCTTGGACACATAATAAAAAGAGGGAAAAAAAAAAACAAAAAAAAATTTGGCAAAAAAAAAATTTCCAAAAAAAAAAAAAAAAAAAAAAAAAAAAATTTTTTTGGGTGTGGGGGTATATAAAAAATTGAACGCGCGGTGAAAAAAAAGCTAAAAAAAAAAAAAAAAAAAGCAATAATAAAAAAAAAAATATATATTTTTTTGTGTTATAGAAAAAAAGTTATAGTGCTATATTTTTTTTAGTGATTTTGAGAAAGCTGTTCTGTCTCAAAATCAAAAACCCATTTGTTTCGCAAGTAGAACTCTAAATGAACATGAAATTAATTATGCAGCAATTGAAGAAGAACTTTTAGCCATCGTTTGGGCAACTAAATATTTCCGATCTTATCTCTACGGCAGAAAATTCGAGATCCTCAGTGATCATAAACCACTTGTTTGGCTTAATAATATTAAAGAACCAAACATGAAATTGCAACGTTGGAAAATCAAATTAAATGAATTTGATTATCATGAATAAATGGACATCAAGACTTGAATGGTTGAGCACAAAAATTGAACTGACTTTATTTCTTAAAATCCTAGGCCTTATATAGCTAAAAAATTACATCGGAGCACAGATCTCCTCTAAGAATTTGTACCCCACGCGCAGGATTGAGCGTGGTTTTATATTTAGATTTATTTTTATCTCAGGCTTCGTTGCCAAGCATGGGAACGGGTCGCCCGCATAGATACAAATATATTCTTAAATTAGACATTTTTGGGTTTACATAGTCTCTTAAAATAATCTCTCCGGTGTTCTAGTTTCTGTTAATATAATATGTTCGTGCTTGAACATTCTGCCAGGGGTCACAAAAAGGTGGTAGTTTAAGTACAATGGCAATGACATATTATCCTTAGAGTAAACATGTTTATTTTTTTTATTTTTGTTTTATTTTTATATGTGAGGAAATGTGATCGTTTGTAGTCTTCTTGTTACATTTATTTTTCTTATTATGTATACAATTATAACTAACAATATTATCAAACAAATTCCTAAAGATAGGTGACCGGATGCATGATGAAAGTTAAGGTTTTTTAATTCGAAATGATGATTTTTAATGTCATATAGCTCATTCTTTAATTGATCTATCTCTACTGTATGGTTGATAATTGGATATCTCAATGGATCCCATATAATTTTCGGTATCTCACTTATATTACTTATATAATAAGGTGACAATTTTTCGTAACTTTCGGAGTGAATTACATAATTTGCAACTAGTATCTTATCGACTGTTCTAGCAGTACAATCTGACTTAATAGATAATATACCTTGTTCCGGTAAGTCAATAATTTCCTGGTGAGTATGGCTACACTGAATATTTGCTTTAGTATTAGTTGGTACTTTGAAAAGCCAACTACCCTTTCTATTTAATTCAACCCAATAGTTTGAGGAAGTTGATATCATTTTATAGACCCAATTCGATGGTCTATTCGGCTTAAAAGGTGAGACCTCGCAAGAGTCATCATTTGCATTATTCCATGGCCAGTTTCCTTCGCAAATTCGTTTATTTTGTTGCCAATGCTTGCATTTGTTTAGCGCTGCTTCTGACATTAAATTATACGAATCAATTGCAAAGTTATACACTATGTATGGGAACTTTAGATCGGCAATTATTATTCCCTGTTGGTTTTTAATTGGTAAGGGAATAATTTTAAATACCTGGGATGAATGTCTATTGAATAAAGGTATTTTTGCATTTATTATTATTTTTTTGTCTAAATACAACCCTTTTGCAGTTAGCAAAGTATAAATTTCTTTTAGTTCCGCACCAGTTCTTTTTCCCGGTAGAACAAGTGTATCAGGTATTTTGTCTTTAATGTAACTAATTTCCTTTTTTAGCTGATTTGGTTTTAATATATTAGTGTTTAATTTTCCATGATTGACGTCAATAAGCAAGCTGATTACTCCAGCTTGAACCTTTTCACACTCATCAATTAATGAGTTCAATTGTTTTGTTATCATAAAGAATTTTATTGATTCTTTATATACAAAATAGCTTTCTTTAAGAAGTTCGGTCATGTTGTCTACTCGTAGATTCATACTGTAAAAGTTTTTATTTATTTCATCTAGTGTTTGTTTCAAAATGTTTTCAGTGGAATCAATTACGGAAGCCTGTTTTTTGGCTAGATTGTCTATGTTATGTTGATTTTCTAACAACACAATCATATTTTCTTCCATTTGAGTTCTATCATCTGCATCCATGAGCCCAAATACCATATGATATAAAGATCCTACGAAATCTAAAGGTGACCTTTTCTGTCTTGGTGTTCTCTGCGTCATAAAAAGGCTATTGTTTTCCTCTATATCATCAATTTGTCTTTGCATGTTGTTCAGCACCAAATTACATTGCTCCTCAAAATCATGCAATTTTCTACAAATCATTCGCATCTTTTGTATAATTTCTTTCCATATCATAAAACACAACTAAATCCCATGATGACGTTATTACTTCTATGTCACCCATCGGATCCAAGTATATTGATGCTGTACTGTTGACTTGTTCAACTGTCCATTTCTTTATTTCGGTCTTAATTGGAACCGCATTAGATACTTGACAAATCAGCATTAACATCAACATGGCTAAATATAATCCGATTTTTGAAAGCCTACCTCCTCTAGTTGAGTGTTCCTCATTTTTAGAGTCTTCTCCTGACTCTTGGACTCCAATTAGAGGACATATTTTACTAATAGGACGCGTTACCAATCCTTCTTGTACTCTTATCTTCGCTACTCTAACTTTTTCATCTGCGCCTTTATGAACTTCCTCAATTTTCCCTAGGGGCCATCTCGCTGGATGACAATTTTCGGATTTAATTAATACTATTTGCCCTTTTTCGATATTTTTATTTTCACGTCTCCATTTATTTCTTTGCTGTAAAGTATGTAAATAGTCTTCTTTCCATTTTAACCAAAATTCATTTTTAATCCTTTTAATTAATTTCCATCTGTCTAAATTGTTTATCTTCTCCTCATTTATAGACTCTATTGCTTCCAAATTAGGTCTACCAATCAGAAAGTGTCCCGGTGTTAATATCTCCATGTCCTCAATATCTTCTCCAGTAGTGTATAAGGGACGAGAATTTAACACTCCTTCAATCTGGCATAAAAGAGTTGCAAACTCTTCATAAGTTAAAATCGTATCACCAATTGTTCTTTTTAAGTGATATTTCACCGATTTGACTCCCGCTTCCCAAATGCCACCGAAATGCGGTCCTGCCGGCGGGATAAAATGCCAACTGATCCCTTCGCTTTCTAAAATTGGAGCTACTTTTTCGTTATCCATAATAGCTCTTTGAAAATCTTCATTTAATTTTCGTGACGCACCCACAAAGTTTGTTCCATTATCGGAGTAAATATTAGCACATTTTCCTCGTCTTGCAATGAATCTTTTAAGGGCTGCTAAAAATGCATCAGTTGTAAGATCACTTACAACTTCCAGATGTATAGCTTTGGTTGCCATACATACAAACACAGCAATGTAACCTTTATATGACTTATTTCCTCTGTTTTTAGAACATTTTATATGGTATGGCCCTGCGTAATCTACTCCAGTATTTAGAAATGGGTAATCTGGTGTAATTCTATATTTTGGAAGGTCTCCCATTATCTGTTCTGCTGTCGTCTGCCGATATCTTGAACAATTTACACATTCTTTCAACTGTTTTTTTAAACTATTTCTAAGTCCAAATATCCAATATCGTCTTTGAATATAAGTTCTCATCAGGTTGAGTCCACCATGCAATGTTTCTCTATGTGCCTTTTTTATTATTAAGTCCGTAAAGTGACTTTTGTTTAAAATTAAAGGATGTTTTACCTGAAAACATGCATTAGAGTTCCTTAATCTTCCACCAACTCTAAGTAACCCATTTTCATCTAAAAATGGGTTTAAACTTAGTATCTTGCTTTTTATGTCAATATCTCTTTTATGAGTTATACATTTAATTTCTGCATCAAAATGAATAATCTGCTGTTGTTTAATTACTAAACAGCGCGCAGACTTTATTTCATTTACAGTTAAATATGCTGGAAATACTTTTTTGTTAATTTTCATATCAATAAATCTTAAAACATATGCAACTACTTTTTCGAGTTTTCCTATACAGGAAAACTTATATGTTAATTTCTGAATAATTTCAGAATTATTATTCAAAATAGTTGTGCAAACTAATTCATTTTCAGAATTTTCTTCCTTTGGCCAATATTCAATTGACTTCGCAAGCCAATGAGGTCCAGTCCACCAAATGTCACAGTTTTTTAACTTATCGGCATCTATTCCTCTTGACGCAATATCTGCTGGGTTGTCCTCTGATTTGACATGCCCCCATTCTACTTCTTTTAATTTTTTAATGTCATCTGTTCTACGCCTAATAAATTTATTTTTATTAGCTCCATTTTTGATCCAAGCAAGAGTAATTGTTGAGTCGCTCCATGCATAAGATTTTGTATTTATTCCTAACGCTTCTTTTACTCTTTCCATTAGTTTTGCTAACAGATGAGCTGCACATAACTCTAACTTAGGGATCGTTTTTCTATTCTTTTTGGGATTAACTTTACTTTTACTAGTAATTATCCTTACTGAGCCTCCGATTTTTGCATACACAACTGCTGCATATGCTTTTTCGGAGGCATCTGCAAATCCATGTACTTGAGCCAATACATCGTTTTGCATTTTTAGCCATCTAGGAATTCTGAGATTTTCTAATGTTATTAATTTTGCCATAAATATTTCCCAGTATTCTGAATCGTCTATTGATAATTCTTTATCCCACTCTAGCTCACCTAACCATAGTTTTTGCATAAACATTTTACCGACTATTGTTACAGGAGATAGCCAACCTAAAGGGTCATAAATTTTCGCTAATGTGGACAATACTGTTCTTTTATTAATTTTCTTTTTTTGTTCACAATGAATATTAAATTTGAATTCGTCTTTTACAGGTTCCCATTGTAACCCTAGCGTCTTGACTGACTCATTTTCTTCAAAACTTAATATTTTATTATTATCAGTACATTCTATACTTGCCACAACGTCTGGATTGTTGGAGATCCATTTCCTTAAATTAAATCCCACATTTTCTAATTCTCGCGAAATTAAATTTACAATCTCTTTAGCCTCTTGTACTGTATTAGCTCCTGTCATTAGATCGTCCATATAAAAATCATTTTTTATTATTTCACTAATGCTTTCATTGCTACATTTGTAAGCAATTTCTAACAAAGTTCTGGTCGCTAAATATGGGGCTGATGCGGTTCCGTAAGTAACTGTTGTAAGTTTGTAAGTTTTTAATCTATCCGACGGACAGTCTCTCCAGAACACATTTAAATATTTTTGGTCATCTTCATCAATATTTATTTGTCTGTACATTTTTTCTATATCAGAGGAGACTACAACTGGCCATTTACGCCATTTTAACAGAATATCAAAAATATCTCTTTGGACTCTTGGTCCTGTCCACATGATGTCATTTAGGCTTTTCCCATTTGTACTTTTTGCTGAAGCATCAAATACAACTCTTAATTTTGTTGTTAAGCTACTATCCCTTAGTACTGCTTGATGAGGAAGATAATATTTTCCTACTTCGTTTGATTCAACCATATGTCCTAACTCCATATACTCCCTCATAAACTGAATATAATTTTCTTTCAGCTTTAGATTTTTATTAAATTTCTTTTCTAAATTGTGAAAACGTGCTAAAGCTTGCGTTTTAGAATCTCCTAAGTTCGTATTTTCCTTAAATGGGATTTTTACAATAAATCTACCATTGCTATCGTTTCTTGTTGTTGTCATATAATTCTTTTCACAATATTCTGCTTCTAAGTCGTCATTATCCTCATCTTCTAATTCCCAAAACCGATCCATGTCTTTAACCTCGATTGTAGTTGCTGTTATTACAGAATTTCCCTTTGATTTGGTGCAGCCTGATACTACCCAACCAAACTCTGTATTTTGACCCAGGAGTCCGTCTATTTTAATAATGCCATTTTTCATTATTTGTGAATATAGATCGGCTCCAATTATCATATCTACTCTGCTCGGTTTGTCAAAATGTGGGTCAGCCAAAATGTAATTCTGCCATTTATATTTATTTATATTTATAGTTTGGACTGGCAGCGCTTTCATTAATTTTGGCAAAACGATTGCTTCCGTATAAAAATTTTGTTTTTCATATTTATAGGATTTTAAACACAAGTTGACCTTGTATTTTGATGAGCTTGAGTTATTTGCTGAAACTCCACTTATTTTTGTTATTTTTTTAATTCTAAATAAGTTTAGAGTTTGAACAGCTTCTTCTGAAATAATAGTGCACTGAGATCCACTATCGATCAATGCTCTTAATTTTTCAAAATTACCATTTTTGGTTTGCACATTCACTATTGCTGTAGCTAATAGTGCTTGTTTTTCAGCAACACAAGTGTTCACTTTCTCGTTAGATATGTGTAACATTGTATTGTGTGATTTTCTGCAAATAGTACATAATATTTCGCACGAGCATCTTTTATTCCTCGTGAATTTTAAACATTTCATACATAATTGCACTTTTCTTACTGCGTCGATTCTCTCTACTGGACTCATGGCTTTGAAAGTGTAACAATGTACTGCATGATGTCCAGGTTTTTTACAAATCGGGCAGTTTTCAATTCTATGTTGCTGAACATTAGAATTTTTCTTTTCATCGTTTTTTAATGAACTAATGGAACCATATCTCTGTTCCAAAAATTCTTTGACATCTGACAACTTTTGAATCTCTTTTGTCTTTCTGACGTAAGATTCGTATAGTTGTAGTGTCTCTTTATTAAATTTACGCAATATAATATGCGCAAAGATACTGTCTACTTCATTAGACAGATTTGCTTTTAATTTTATAATGTGCATAGCCTCATTGCTAGCATCAATAAAATTTTTTATCTGCTTTTCAGATTCAATATTTAATGAAGGTAAATCAATTAACCTATTTAATTGATCTGAAAAAATTTTTCTTTTATTTTCGAACCGTTTGGCCAACAGTTCCCACACAACATCATAATTATCTACTGAGCCAGTGAGCAAATGTGATACCATGCTCCTGGCTTCACCTTTTAATGCCGATTTTAAATAATTAAATTTGACCGAAAGACTTAGGTCCTCTCTTTCATGGATTATTTCCATAAATAATTCAAAAAATGAATCCCACTCTCTGGGTTCCCCATAAAAAGTGGGTACCTTAATTTTAGGTAGAGCTGGAAGATCTTCTGTCTTCACGGCTACCTTATTGTTGTTGAAACTTATTTGCTCCAATATGTTAACCATATTGTTAGCATCAAACTCTAATTCTGATACATCTTCGTTGCATTGAATTTCTTGTTTTTCAAAGAAATTAATTTTTTCTTGGATTCTATTCCAGAGAAAATTAATTTTATTTTTTCTAATGCTACTCCATTCCGGAGTAGCATTTTTTAATTCTTTTTCAGTTTCCTGAATATAATTTTTAAGTTGCAACAAGTTTTCGTCTAACTTATCTGCAATCTTATTATTTTCAATTTTTTCTGGAACATTTTCTGTTCCAGGATCAATCGTTTTTTTCGAACATAAATATTGTTCACTAATTGATTTAATTGTTCCTAATGTTTTGTCAAATATTTTTTTATTGAAGTAGTCGTGATCGACTGCTCCAATTTTTAAAAGAATAGAGTTGTTTAATATAAATTTATCTTTTAACTCTTTCAATATTTCAATAGATTGGCTGGAAATAATTCCAGCTTCAATCTCCTGAACTTTTTTAACTATTACTGCTTGCTTTTCCAGCAAATTAATTGTTGCTTCTGACAACATTTTGACAATATATATTTTAAACTTAGTTTCATGCAACTTATCTTATGTTGTGATGAAGCTGACTCTGCTGCTGATGCTGATGCTGACGCTGCTGCTCTGCTGATGTTGGTGCTGATGCTGCTGCTGATGACTCTGCTCACGCTGCTGCTGATGCCGCTGACGATGCTGACGATGCCGACGCTGTTGTTGATGCTGCTGACGATGCTGACGCTGACGCTTATGCCGCTGCTGTCTTTGCGGACGTTGTTTCTGGCTCTTGGGGTTGTAAATCCTCTAGCCACTCCGATTTCCGATTCTATCGCTTCTTGAATCGTTTTTAGAACTCGTACTTTTTCACTTTCCGATGTAAGCCTCGGAAACGCTATATTTGCCCGTCGATTTACTTTTTCGAACGCACAATTCCGATGTAAAGCCTCGGAAACGCTAAAATTTTTACCGTCGAGTTAGATTCTCGATCGCACAATTCCGACGTAAAGCCTCGGAAACGCTATATTTTTTATTCTCTGCCTCTTTTCCTTTAGAGCGCTAGAGTTTTTTATTAATCCTCTTCGGATATTTGTTATCTCTGTCTCACAATGAGAACTAGAGCAATCAGTTCTGTGCTTCTTATCACTGGTGGAGGATAGCAACAGACCAATTTATTTTGCAACCTTAAGTATTTCACTATAGGTGCTGGTTTAAAATTCTGTGTCTCTTACCACTGGTGGGGGAAAACAACAGAATGCTCGAAGGACCAATGAATAAATGGACATCAAGACTTGAATGGTTGAGCACAAAAATTGAACTGACTTTATTTCTTAAAATCCTAGGCCTTATATAGCTAAAAAATTACATCGGAGCACAGATCTCCTCTAAGAATTTGTACCCCACGCGCAGGATTGAGCGTGGTTTTATATTTAGATTTATTTTTATCTCAGGCTTCGTTGCCAAGCATGGGAACGGGTCGCCCGCATAGATACAAATATATTCTTAAATTAGACATTTTTGGGTTTACATAGTCTCTTAAAATAATCTCTCCGGTGTTCTAGTTTCTGTTAATATAATATGTTCGTGCTTGAACAATCACATTAAATATGTACCAGGCAAAGAGAATTATGTTGCAGACGCTTTATCTAGAATTAAAATTGAAGAAAACTTGTTAGGAGAAACTCCTGACGTAACAGTAGCAACAATACATAGCGCCCAAGAGGACAACCACTCCCACATTTCACTGACTGAAAGACAAATAAATTATTTTAAAAGACAAATAGAATTTGAACAAAGTAACATAAATAACGTATCCGTAACTAATTATTTTCATAAAACAAAAATTTTAATAAAATATGTTGATATGACACCTAATCATGCAAAAGAATTAATTAAAGAATACTTATGTTCTAAGAAAAGTGTCATATATTTCAGCAACGAAGCCGATTTTCTTACTTTCCAAAATGCTTTCGTTGAAATAATAAGTCCCGATAACATAACAAAAATAATGAGATCTACTAACAAACTAATAGACCTCCAAACGTACGCCGAATTTAAAGAATTCATAATAAATACACATCAAAAGTTATTACATCCAGGAATAGAAAAAATGACATTATTATTTAAAGAAAAATATTATTATCCAGATTACCAAAACTTAATACAGAATATAATTAATGAATGTAAAGTTTGTAACATAGCAAAAACAGAACATAGAAACACTAAATTAGCTTTTGAATTAACTCCAGAAACCCATAATCCCAGAGAAAAATATGTCATTGATTTCTACATGGTAGACAACAAACAATTTCTATCTTGCATAGACCTATATTCACAAATACGCAACTTTAATAGAAGTAAATGGTCGAGATTGGCTAGAAGCTAAAAGAGCTCTTTTAAAAGTATTTTATGACATGGGTAAACCAATCGAAATAAAAACAGATAAAGACTCAGCATTTTTGTGCACCGCACTACAAATTTGGTTAAAATCAGAAGACGTAAATATAACAATCACAACTAGTAAAAACGGCATTTCAGATATAGAAAGATTTCATAAAACAGTGAACGAAAAATTAAGAATTGTCAATTCTGACACAAATCAGGAAGATAAGCTAACTAGATTCGAAATAATACTTTACACTTATAATCATAAAACTAAACATAATACTGGTAGAACACCAGCAGATATTTTCATTTCATTTACGCAGGAACTCCTGAGTATGAAACACAACTAAATAAGAAAAACAAAATAGAAAGACTTAATGAAAATAGAGCCGAATTTGAAATAGACACTAGATATAGAGAATCACCATTAGTAAGATCTAAATCGACAAACCCTTTTAAACAAACAGGAAAAATAACACAAATAGATGATAAACATTATGAAGAAGTAAACAGAGGTAGAAAGATAACTCATTATAAATCAAAATATAAAAAGAAGAAAGTAACTAATAAAAGTAAATACGATAATTCCAGATCAACCAATAACCCGAATCAAGATGATAACACTTCATAACTTACCAACTCTAATTATAACATTCATGCTACTTTACTTTATATGCCCAATAAATGGACAGAATTTGGAAATTAATCCAATTAACTCTAAGAACGGATACCTTATATTTCAAACAGGAACATTGAATCTACCCACAAAATACGAGTATCACTATTTAACTATCAATATAACAAAAACGGAAGAAACTTATAATAAACTTATGAAACAAGTAAAAGAATTTGAAACATTAACAAAAATAAAATAGTTAACAGAAACAAGTAAGAAAAGTACAGTCGAGCGCGCCCGACCGTATAATACTCTCTGCATTTTTTTTCCGATTACATTATTAAAATCGGTATTTGGGTATAACAAAACAATAAATTATAATCGAATTCGTATATATTTTACGTAATATTAAAAAACGCCGCTCGAGTTCGTTCCCGATTTAAATAATAATAAATAACTTAAATCGGTATCCAGGGAACACCACGTGGAGGTCATTGCAATGCAATTAGATCATTAAAATAGATCTTCGAGTCGACTTGAAATGTGTAATTGTTTAAATGAATTACGCACTTCCATGTTCCCCGCGCGGAAAAAAAAACAATAATTCCCGACCAATTGACTTACAGACCACCTGAAATGCTAACGGAAATAGCGTCATGAATGCTGTGCACTGTCTCATATGTTCTTGCGCTGGCTTGGCCAAGCGACACATTTGAAAATGCCCAATCAATATGTGTGTCGTCACGTGTTGTGGACATTTTCAAATCTAATAGGGATCTAAATCCCTTCCTAAGCAAACTTTCATAAATTTCCCTAGCCTGAGTAAGAGAGCGTAAACATAAATTAAAATCTCCTAAAATAACAACTTGTCTACCAAAAATTTCACTATGTTCTACAAATAAATCCTCAAACTCACTTCTAAATTTAGGTAACGAGTAATGGGGGCTTTTATAAATTACTACAACTCCTATAGACTTATACTTTAAAACTGAGTATTCGAATACGTGCGAACCATCAATATTGCGACCTGTGGAACAAAGACTAACATTCTCAAAAAGTTCGTTCCTGACGAAGACAAGGATGCCTCTTTGTGATCGAGTCCTACCTTCACCTAAACAATCTAAACGTACAGCAATTCTATAGCCTGGGACTTCATAAGTCTCATTTGGAAAGGTCGAGCCTTCAACAAAACAAAGCATTGATGCCTGATGCATCAGCTTATCTAGCTGGACACTTTTAATATGACAGTGCAGACTTTGGACATTGTGGAAAATTATCTCGAAATTAGAACTATTAACTAAATAGTCGAAATGTGTACTAAGCAACTTAATGGAGCGTAATTTTTCTAATTCTTCCTGAACTACATTTCGACCTTGGATGGGCCTCGGAGGGTTGAAGTTGCCTACTAGGAACAGTCCAGCTGCACTTGTCGCTCTACTACAGCCTACATATAAAGCTGCTCGATCTAAACTATCGGAAATGTGGACCACCACCTTATTAAAAGTTGCTCCCTGACTCTTGTGGATGGTAATACCTTCTGCAGGCACGATCGGAAACTGCTTGCGATCTATCGTAACATTTTCATTTTTCCTAAACTGAAAACTTCGTACAGTTTTCACTACTGGGGTCCACAATGGATTGGGTAGATTTCTATACTTTAAACGTAATTCTTTTCCTACTCTTTCCTCAAGGAAATCTACCCATAGAAGAATTGGATGACTGTTTGAATCTAAATCTATTTGCCTAAGAATTCCTGTTGCTCCATTCACTAAGCCATCTGAAGTGTCTATGTTAACAGTCATCATATACTTTGCTGTAGTCTTCAAAATGAGAGTACTGCACAAACCCTGGGTTTCTGAAGTTTTGAATCCTTTTACGGATTCAAGAATTCGGGCCTTGTTTGCCTCACCTAAATTATTACCCTTAACAAAATCCTCAGAATTAGAACAATACTGAGTGGTCGCAATTCGATTCAGTTTTAAAGAGTTGTATGAATTTGTTGCGGCGTTGGAGTGGAAATGATGAATAGCATCTTCTGGTATCATATCTTCCCTTACTACTCTGGATCTAAGAAGCTCAATGTCAATGTCTGTCATATGAGCGGATGCCATATTATTAAGGGCTACAGCAAATGGTTGGTCATCTCGTTGACGCATTATTTCCGTCAACTCGAAAAATTCAAATCTCATTAGATTGTTTTCCCACAGTGTGCCATGTAGTTCACTGTAGTCTTCCCTAGAGGATTGCTGAAAAATCCACCGGTCGCCCACAGGCCTCAGTTGTCTGAGATCGCAGAACACGATGACAGGTATCCCTCCAAAAAAGTGATTACACTTGAAAATTTGCTGTAGCCTCACGTTTATAAAGCCAAACATTTTGGCTCCTACCATTGAAATCTCGTCAATAATGAGAAGTTTGAGATCGATCAATCTCGAATGTAGCGTATTCAGTAAGTCAGCGGATAAGGCCCCAATTCGATCGGACTGATTTACATGAAGACTAAACATTGAATGGAGTGTACAACCTCCTATTCCGAATGCTGCCTTCCCTGTTGGAGCGGACAAAAGAACTTTAATTGACTCAGGATTTGAGCCTCTTCTATTATTAAACCTAGCTGTAAGGGCTTGATACAATACCGAAATAAGTCGGCTTTTGCCGACACCTGCTCCACCACCAACAAATTCATAAAACTTATTGCCTATCTTAAAATTATGCAACACATGGTTTAGATAAGTTCTCTGTTTTAAGTTTAGGGAACAAACTATTTCCTCTAAACATGACGATGTCATTAAAACAGGCAACTTAACAAACTGAACTGTGTTGCTGTTTGGCCCATCTGCATTCTCGTCATTTCCTATATTTAAAATGTTTATTTGAGGATCTATTTCTGCTACACCTAAGACTCTAAATCTATTATCTACATTTCCCTGATCATCTGAATTATCTAATTCATCTACCTGATTCTCTTGTAATACTCTACTGAGAGCATCTTCTAACTCACTATCGTTTAAAACATTAAATCTCCTACGATTCGCTTCAATAAAATCCTTATTTTGATTGCAAACCTCTTCGCAATTTCTACCAATAAGCTCGTCCTGTTCATTTCTCCACGGATAATACAACATAACTAATTCCCTAAAATAATTCTCCCTATCGTGACTAACATTAAATCTCCTATAACGTATTATCCGTGGACTACGCCTTTCTCTAATAAATCCGCTACCATTGCGAAGAGGATAAACTTCGGTTGTACCGAATCCTGCATTTTCTACATCGTTCTGTGATTCTTGGCGAGTCCTACTTGCAGTTTTAGAGAATGTATAATATGCCGCAAAGTCTGCTAAGCATAAACTATTAAGATCATCTGGACGGTGAACGTAATGATCTAATAGGCCTACTTCGAAAATGTCTTCTGAGTCTTCGGGCAAACTTCTGAGTTGTGCCCTCGACTTGAGCATTTGAACTCGTTTGTCAGGCAATCCAGTGTTTATGAAGACATCTGCATTGCTGCTCTCTGACAACGACATTCCTAAACAGCAATAAGCTGCTTCCTGTGCAGATATTTCTGAGCCATTCATGAACTTATGACCTATGTGCTACAGTTTCTACCTAGTACTAAATTTCCTGAACGCGCTTCTTCAACAGCTTCTCGCATAAGCTTGGACATTCCTCTTTGCGACTTATTAATATAATTGTAATATAACTGCAGCACGCATATGGATCTAATATAAACTGTATATCTATGTTGGCTCTCTGCATTGACAAAATATGCGTGTTATACGCATTCACCATAATGGCGTCGAAGCTTCTCTTTAAAAATATTTTTGGTCTGTTTAAACTAGATCTAATTGCTAGAATATAATTCTCATAACTAAGACCAATTTGAGGTTGCGAGAAAAAATTATTAAAATCATTAAGAGATTCCCTAACTTCACTATCTATTGGAGAACTCAAGAAACTATTTATTTTCTCAAAATTCTGTTGATGAATTGAATTACTCGGACTATCTTCGGGAAGAGGAAAAATAATTTTTGTGATAGGCAGAGGAGGATATGGAATACAAAAATGACAGATTTGCCTATTTCTGATGCTACGTTGGCATGACGGAGTATGCTTATGCGTTTGCTATAAAATAAAAGGTTCCAATTTATCGTTTGTTGGATTTTTTTCCGTCGTTATAAACTGATCCACAAACTGTACAACGGGCGGACAGGAAGAAGAATTACTAGCATCAAACAAAGGGGCATTCTTCAACCAAAACATTCCATGAATGTGTGGTGAGCCCCGATGTTGAAACTCTACTCGCCAATAAAATTTATACACAGAATGTTGGCCGAAAATGCCTCCATCCTTCCTCATTACTTTTAACAGTTGCCTATACCTATAATCAAAATACCTAGCACAAGTAACTGGGTCTGACCTAATCAATTCTACCACTTCAGACCTTTCTACCCTACCTGCCTCTTCTTCGGTTAGAACTTCCTTTCTAACTGTTTTCTTCAAAATAACTATAAGTTCTAACCACCTACTTTCTGCAGCAGAGAGCGTAATGAAGAAAGAAGGTATGCCGAATTGTCGTATCATGGCCATTACCTTCTTCTTCTCTCCTTCCCAATGAGCAGGAGACGAACGAATGCCTTTTAAAACCTTAAATCCCTCATCAAACTGAATTAAGTTATCTATTTCTTCCTCATTAAGGGCTGTCCTAGCTGTAACGCCGCGGGAAGCGCTGTGCTTTCTCAAGCAAATGGAATAATTATTCCGCATATTTATTAGCTGCATTTTCCTAAGATTGTAAAAAAGCTTATCTACCCTACAAGCCCTTCTATCAAAATTCCTAAGCTCTGATCTAATAATTTTTGTGTAGCTTTCTACACAATTTCTTTTAACTCCTGCATAAATAGTAGGAAAGGACAACTCTTCTGAATCACAATCAGTTATCATGTCCAGAGGCCGTTGTCCTTCCCCAGGGGCTACAGCTAAACTACTACCATCTAAATTTTCTACTGGAATATTCTCCATTAGGGTTTCCTCACCTCCAGGATTTAGCTCTTGCTCTTCTACTGGAGCATTCTCTTCTATATTTGGGTTTGCAGCTCTATCACCCAATTCTCTAACTAAATCTATATCTTCTGTTGATGCAATAAATGGCACGACTTCAGATGTGTGAGAAGCCAACCATTCCTCACTAATACTAATTCCATGCTTTCTATAAAGCTCAGTACCTACTAATGTAAGGAAGTTTCTCAGGCCGGGGTATGTCTCAGTCCGGCCAGGGCTAACTACAGAAAATTTATTATGTTGAGACGTCTGGTGAAAAGACGCAGTGGCGCGATGATGGACTGGCCACTGATGATTGGGGAAGTGGACGATAGTTTTTGGGTTCAATGGGGCTCGTGCTTCGGGAACAACAACCGAGTATCGGCTACGGTTGATGGCTCCGGATTCGCGGTGTTCGGGATTTCAGTTCAGTAGGTGGAGTGCAGGCTACCACTACTGAACCTCAAACTCGTGCTCCCACGGGACAGGAATGCCAACGATGAATCATGACCTCTACGCGATAGGAGAGTACAGGCTGCTCCCATCGAATAGTAGACCCGTGTATCAAACGTTGCTTTTGCACAGGCACGTGGATGACGGCTGCTGTAGGCTGCGAAATGCATACGATGATTCCCGACTCCCACGCGATAGGAGAGTACAGGCTGCTCCTATCGAGTAGTAGGCATGTGTACCAAACGTTGCTTTTGCACAGGCACGGGGACGACTGCTGCTGTAGGCGGAGCAATGCATACGATGATTCACGACTTCTATGCGATAGGAGAGTACAGGCTGCTCCTATCGAGTAGTAGACACGTGTATCAAGAGTTGCTGTTGCGCTGGCGCGGGGGGTGGGGCGACTGCTGCTGTAGGCGGCGCAATGCATACGATGATTCACGACTTCTATGCGATAGGAGAGTACAGGCTGCTCCTATCGAGTAGTAGACACGTGTATCAAGAGTTGCTGTTGCGCTGGCGCGGGGGCGGGGCGACTGCTGCTGCTACTGTACGCGCTGCAACGCATACGATGATTCACGACTCCTATGCGATAGGAGAGTACAGGCTACTCCCATCGAATGGTAGGCGCGACTATCAAACGTTGCTGTTGCACTGGCGCAGGGACGACTGAAACGGCTACTACTGTGAGCGCAGCAATGCATACGATGATTCACGATTTCTATGCGATAGGAGAGTACAGGCTACTCCCATCGAATGGTAAGCGTGACTATCAAACGTTGCTGTTGAACTGGCGCAGGGGCGACTGAAACGGCTGCTACTGTGAGCTCTGCAAGGCATACGATGATTCACGATTTCCATGCGATAGGAGAGTACAGGCTACTCCCATCGAATGGTAGAGCGTGTATCAAGCGTGGCTGTTGCACTGCTGAGATGATCGGTGCTAGAGGGTAGCAATGCATGCGATGAATCGCGGCTTCTATCCGATAGGGGAGTACAGGCTACTCCTATGCGGTAGAATTCGCGATCACCAACACTAGTGTACACCACCAAGACGCTACCAGATCGTGGTCTTAGTAGCCGCCGGAGTGGAGTTGCTAATGTACGCTGCACGGGAACGGGGAACCAATAGAGGACTGACTGCTAGGGTAAACAGAACGCATACGATGATTCACGACTTTCACTCAATAGAAAAGTACAGGCTGCCCCTATTGAGTGGAAATCCGGATCACCAACACGAGCACGTCCCACGAGAGGCTACCAGATTGGGGTCTTGGTAGTCGCCGGCGGAGTTGCTCACGTATGCACTGCGTGGGAAACCAACTGAGGGAAAACAAGTGCTAGGGTGAACACGATGCATACGATGAATCGCGGCTTCTACGCGATAGGAGAGTACAGGCTGCTCTTATGGCGTAGAAGTCCGGATCCTAACACAAGTACACGCCACCACGAGAGGCTACCAGATTTCGGTCTTGGTAGTCGCCGGCATGGAGTCACCCACGTATGCACTGCACTGAACACCCTGTTTATTGTTGCGCGTCACTGTTGTTTTTATTTTATTAATTTGCTTGCCGTCGTTACTTTATATGCCTTCTTATGTTTCTTTTATTCGTTTAATCTCTATTTATTCATGTATATCATTTAAACCTACGAATATCCGCACACTTATATGTCGATGTTAATTAATCTTTTATTATTTTAAGCTCACCACGTGGATTATTGTGGTGGGCTCCCTAGCTTTCGTTTTTCCAAGTTGTTGTTGTTTCCTGATCGTGTGGGGGGTCTCCGTTGTCCTTGTCGTTCTGTGGTCCTGTGAATCCTTTTGTATCCTGATGTCTCCTTGTGTATTCGTCTGTAGTTTTCCACGTGTCACTTGTATTCGCGACTTTGTCACTGTGCATCCACTCGTTCGTAAGCCCGTTGAAAAACTAACTCCAGTGCAAATTAATTCAAGCGTCGATTGCCAAAATTCTCCTCTGCCGACGTCGCTTCTTTTCGCTGCTCTGCCCTTGACACACATATTTTGTGCACAGATGCAGCGGTGCTTTTCCCGGCGTTGATCGCATTTGCCTACAATTTGATGCTAGGCAGCGCTGCTTACGCCTCTGCTCCTCTTTGTCGCGTGCCAAACTCATACGTCGACGCAGGCGGCCGCTTGCCGTCTCTTGTTCTCTGCCGCTATCGCCTCAGCTGCACTGCTCTGACGTAGCGGCTTGCGCTGTGTGCGTGTAATCCGTTTTCGTTGCTGTGACGTCAGCCATGCACATGTATGTGTGCGCTGTGCAGTGGCCGCTCTCGCTCTCTCTCTGCCCAGCCTCTGTCGATCCATGCATTGCACTGCGCATGTGTCGTCGCTCTTTGTTTTTGATTCCTTGTCTCCGATCGCGCTGTGTGTATGTACGCGACAAGTATACATTGTTCTTTGTCTAGCTGCCGTCTTGACTGGCTGCTTCCAGTGAGAACATTTATCGCCGCTTACTTTCGTACACTGCCTGCTGGCAGTTATGGGACTGTGCCCGTATTTAAATCAAACCGTGCGCACTGGCAGTTTTCGGCCAGTGCGCTAAAAATATTGTGCGCTCATTTTATGGGGCGTCACACCCCCCCCTTTCTTCCGGGATATGAGGCGTGACGGTGACCTGGGCCGAGCAGTTGATGGCCACGTTGAACCACAGGTCGCCTACGGTTCTCCTGAACCGCACCCGCTTTCCTTGGTGGCACCGGAGTCTGGCCGTGAGCGCTTCCACCAAGTCCAGTGGAAGGAGCCGGTCCTCCGTGAACACCCTCCAGTCCTCGGGCGCTACGACCATGGGTATGGGCTCCTCCACTCGCTCCATCGGCCATGCAGCTGCCGTCTCGGTCGCTTGCTGCTGTTGATCACCGGCCGACGTGCTGGCTTGCTCCACCGCGGGCTCGCTCGTCCCTTGTGGTGCGACCTCCATAAATAGCGCGTTGTGCACTAGCCCGACCGGCCCTGCAGCTGCAGTCTCAGTCGCTTGCTGCAGTTGGACATTGGCCGGCGGGCTAGGCAGGTCCTCCACCGACGTCCATCCTTCGGGCGTATCCGCCATATATTGCGCGTTGCGCACTAGCTCCATCGGCCCTGCAGCTGCCGTCTCGGTCGCTTGCTGCAGTGGGGCATTGGCCGATGAGCTAGGCAAATCCTCCGACCCAGCTATAGTCCCGCGTGGGGGTGTGGCCTCGTCAGAGCTGATGGGCTCAAACCGGGGGTAGTTCCGGGGATCCGGGGTCCTGGGTGCCTCGTCGTCCGTCCCCTCGACAGCCGAGTCTTCGTGCCGGACCCACGACAGATAGGCGGGCGGCTCCTCTACGTCGCCGATGAGCGACCGAATATGCTCGGCGCGGGCTGCCGTCATCGGGTGGCTCTCAGTGGCGGCCACAGCTTCCGGGTCTCCCGGGTTGAGCCACGATCCATAAGCCGGTGGTGGGTCGGGCCACTCGAACGTCTCCTCATCCGGGATGTCGAGGATGTCGTGGTCCTCCGACTCGTCCTCGTCGCTCTCGGTGTCCTCGGCAGAACCACTTGTCTCCGCCCCATCGCTGCTTAACGGGCTGTACCCCTCGGCCTCCATGTCGTCGTCGTCGTCATCATTGTCGTCGCCGTCATCTTCGTCGTCGTCGCCTTCCTCATCGTCGACGCCGTCATCTTCGTCGTCGTCGCCATCCACGCCCTCGCCGTCACCATCATCGTCGTCGTCGTCACCATCCACGTCCTCAATGGAGGCTTCGTCGGACATTGCGGCAAGGGTCCCCTCGGTTGAGGTCCCCATCCGAGCTCGAGGTGGCGTGATGACTCGGTGAGCGAGGTTGGCGAACCTCCCGTCGAAGAGCGGCGGTTCCGGCTCAGGCTCCTCCATCTCCACGTCTTCGCCGGCCTCTGCTGTTATGGGTGGTGGTGGCCCTGGAACTGCCAACAGCTCCCCGGTCTCGAGGCCCTGCAGCAATCCGCCTTCCAGCTCCTCTCGTAGCAGGCCCACTGTAGCTGGACTCAACTCCAGGCTCAATGTCGACGGGGGTCGTGGGGGCGTGACCAGGTCGATTACCTGCTGCCGTAGGCTTCGTGGCGGTGTACCCGTCACACCGAGGCAAACGTCCATCATCGGATGGACGGGTGCGGCGACCTGTTCGGCCTGCGCTCTCGGGTGACGGGCGCTTGGCGAACTAGCCAAGGTCGGCTTCGGGCGGCTTCTCTTCGGTGTGGGCGTCATATTAATCTGTAAACGGAGATGATTATAGTTACGTGTTTTCTGGCCTGTTAGTATTGCTGCCTTAGTGTGCGGATAGGATTTGGGCTGCCGAACGATCTTGGTTAGTTTAACTGGGTTCTTAATCGCGTTGGACATCTTCCGATCGATCAGATGATTCCCCATGGTACGATATAAGGTCTGTTATGCTCGCTACTCGACGTTCTTTGGTCGCGACGTTCTGTATGCGTACGATTGTTGGTGATACAAATTTCACGACCCGGTATGGCCCATCGTAACGAGGTGCGAGCTTAGCCGCAAATCCATCAGCAGCTTTTGACAAGTGATGTTGTCGTAGCAGCACCAGATCCTTCAGCGCTGGTCTCCATTCCCGCCGGCGTAGGTTGTAATGACGACTTTGATCCTGAGCAGCTTGTTGGAGGTTCTCCTTTGCCATCTTAAAGATCTCTCGCAAGTGTTTCGCCTTGTCCTCCGGCGTTCTTCCTTCGCAAGTGGGTCCGGGGTTAACCTCGTTGTATAGTGATCCTGGTAGCCTAGGCTCGCGCCCTTGAACCAAGTACGCCGGGCTATATCCACTGCTATCCGATGGGCTCGAGTTGATTGCTAAACTTAGCTCCGGTAGCAGAGCATCCCAGTTGCTCTGCTCTCCATCCAGATATTGCGCAATCATCGTCTTGACGGTCCGGTTTGCTCTCTCCGTGGGATTCTGCTGGGGCGTATAAGGTGCGGTGTGCTGCAAATCCATTCCCATTCGTTTGCAGAAGGCCTTGAACTCTCGGCTGGTGAACTGCGTTCCATTGTCACATACAAACGTCTGAGGTATGCCGAATCGAGCCAAGATGCGCTCCCTGAAAGATCGCTCCAGATGTGCTGTCGTAGCCTTCCTCAAAGGGACAAGTTCCACCCATTTGCTGAAGTGGTCGAAAAAGACCAGAAGCATCGTATGTCCTTGTTTTGACCTGGGCAGTGGTCCAACAAAATCCGCGCAAAGTACCTCGAAGGGCTCCTGTACATCCCTCGTGCGCATCTGTCCTGGTGGTTTCAGCTGACTGACCTTGAACTTCTGACATGTTTCGCAATTTCTCACGTACTTGGCCACGTCTCGAAACAACCCTGGCCAAAAGTACCTCTGCAAGACTCTTTTGGTAGTCTTCCGAATTCCTTGGTGTCCGGCGGAAGGTTGATCGTGGCATTCTTGCAAGACCCTTTTCCGCTGGTCTTTCCCTACGCAGAGCTTCCAGGGCACGTATTCCTCATCGTCGGGGCTTCGGTACGATCGGCGGTAAAGCTTACCTTCCTCTTGCACGTAGTCAGGGTACTTCTCTGGTTCCTTTTGTATGGCTTCCACCATACGTGTCAACCATTTGCACTGCAAGTGTTCCTCGGCTAGTTGTTGTAGTGTCTCCAGCGGTTGCCTAGACAGAGCATCGGCCACGACGTTCTGACTCGCTCGGCGATAGTGCACTACGAAGCGGTATTGTTGGAGTTCGAGTGCCCATCGCGCAATCCGTCCCGTGGGGTTGTCGATCGAATTAAGCCACTTTAGCGCCAGATGATCCGTGATAACGTCGAACTCGTAACCCTCCAGGTAACAGCGCAGCTTACGAATCGCCCAAACGATAGCAAGACACTCCTTCTCGGTAGTGGAGTAGTTTTCCTCGGCCGATGATAACCGTCGACTGGCATACGCGATGACTCTTTCGGTCCCTTCAATCCGCTGTGTAAGCACTGCGCCCAGTCCATAATCGCTGGCATCCGTCTGTAGGGTAAAGCGTTCCGTAAAGTCCGGACATGCAAGCACTGGTGCCTTCGTGAGTCGAGCCTTCAGTTCCTCAAACGCCTCCTGCTGGTTGGCGTCCCATGTCCACTTCTGACCTTTGCGCAGCAACCTGGATATCGGCTGCACAATGCTGGTAAAGTTGGGCACGAAGCGTCGATACCATGAGGCGATACCTAGACATCGCCGAAGCTCCTTCACATTAGTCGGTGGTAGCAATTCCTTGATTGCTTCGATCTTTGCCGGGTCGGTGTGGATTCCCTCTTCGCTGACGACGTGCCCCAAGTATACAAGACTCTTCTGGAAGAAGCAGCACTTGTCCCGGTTGAGCCTGAGCTTTGCGTCCCGTATTCTTCGGAACACCTCTCGTAGGTTTTCGGCATGTTGCTCCAGCGTGGCTCCGATGACGATGATGTCATCCAGATATGCAAACGCATATGGTTCCATCTCGGGACCAATAACGCCATCCAACGCGCGCTGAAATGTTGCGGGGGCGGAATGCAACCCGAATGGCATCACCTTCCAGTGGTAGAGACCCCGGCCGGGTACCGTGAACGCCGTGCACTCCCTGCTATCCTCTGCGATAGGTATTTGCCAATACCCGTTCTTTAGATCCAACGTTGTAATGTACTTCGCGTTCCGGAGCTTCTCTAGGATGTGGTTGATCCTTGGTAGTGGATACGCATCTGGAATAGACTGCGCATTAAGTTGCCGGTAATCGATGCACATCCGCACCTCTCCGGTCTTCTTTCCCACCAGTACTATGGGAGCACTGTGTGGACTTCTCGAAGGCTCAATCCGTCCGTCCCGAAGCAACTCGTCTACCTGGTCATCGATGATCTTTTGCATTGCGGGATTTTTCGGATAATACCGCTGCTTGATGGGACGGTTGTCCCTAAGTACTATACGATGTTCTGCGATGTGGGTGACCCCGGTGACTTCGTCGAACTTGGCCAGCTCTCGCTGCAGAAAGTCATCCACCCACTCGCGTTCCGTGTCCGGTACCTGGTCTCCAGTTATGGTCCTCAAATAGTTGGCTTTGCCGCTGTGCTCTGTGGTCTCTCGTCGTGGTTTCCGGAACGGGTTGTTCCTCCTGGCTACCTCACAGATTGGAGGTAGTACTGGGCTCGCCTGTATACCGTTGGGCACGGTATGTATACTCCGGGCACTAGGTATAGTTGTCGCTTCCGTGGTGGGTGGTAGTTGGAGTTGGACCTGGCCGCACTCTAAACGCATCTCTGCCCCGCACATAAAATCCATACCTAAGATGACTTCGTCGATGATCGTTGGCAGCACCAGCATTGGTAAGGTCAGGTGTCGCTGTCCCAGCTGCACCCGAACCATGAGTGCTTCCGTCACTTCTCGTCGTGTTCCATCCGCTAAACATATTCTGCTCCGGACAGTGCGTCTATTCGATGAAGTAGCGATGCGTTGCGCCACCTTTGCGCTCACGAAGCTCCTCGTTGCCCCTGTGTCAATCGTAGCTACCAAGGCCTGATCCTCAATCCGAACGGTAGCTACGATTCTCCCTCGCTCGAATCTCATGGTAGTTGTTAGTGGCGTGTTGGTTGCGCTGTCTCCAGCCGTTCGCCCGACGGTTGGGAGCGCACTTCGTTTCCCGATGTCTTAGCTCGACAGCAGTCCACTGTCCGAACACCTCGTCGACCACAATCCCAGCAGAAGTTCAGTCGGGCGTTTTGGCACTCTCGGCTGAAATGTCCCACTTGTCCGCAGTTTCTACAAGCGCGGCGGATGTCAATGCATTCCTCCGCTTCTTGTATCCGCTGATTGTTTGCCTCTGAACTACTGCTTGGCTTGGTAGTCCTCTCCGGACGACGATGCTCCATGCTGCTCTTAGAGCGCGCGGCTTCTCGTGCTTTCACGTCCTCAAAAGTCGTGATCAACTTGGTCAACTGGGCCAACGTAGAGAACTCGTGTCGCCTCGTGTATAACTGGTACTCAGGAAGCAGGTTCTCGTAAATCCGACTCAGTTCCTGATCCTCTGTGTACGCAGCACGGCGCATCATGACCCGGATGCTAAGAAGGTACGAGGTGAATGGCTCACCAGAACGTTGCATCCTATCCCGTATCTCGTCTTCTAGCCTTTGGAAATAGCGTGGTGGCAAGAAGAATTCCAAGAAATCTCTTCTGAACTCGTGCCACGTCCCTGTGTACATCTTCGTGACTCGGAACCAGTCGGCCGCCGGTCCCGTCAACAACCCAGCGATTGCTGGCATCAATTGCTGTTGCGTATCGATTTGGTAGATAGCGATCATATCCTCCAAATGTTCGATAAAACGCAATGGGTCGGCCGCTCCTCCGTCAAAGAAGACGCCCCATTTTCGCAGTCGATCCACGAAACCGAGTTGCAAACTACGATCGCTTTGTGAACCGGAGCTGCGAGAATGATCGTCGCGAATCCTTGTCGACTCACTGTTGCTCAGTGTCGACGCAGGGATCCGTAACGTCGGCTGATGTGTGTGCTCCTGTACAATGCTTGCGGTGCCAGCTTGACTCGTCCCTGGTAAAACCAAGCATTCTCCTGGTACTGGAGACACACCACGGGATCTGGGTTTATTCTCCGGCGTTGGTGTTGTCCCGAGCGTAAGCTCTAGTTCGGCAAGCCTCTGCACGGCTTCCTTGGGTAGCTCCGGTTGGCTTGCGAAAGCAGCGAGACGACTCCGCAATTCTTCCACGGTGCCTTCTGGATCTCGACCGAACTCCTTCAGTATTGCCTGCAGCTCAGTCTTACGGCGATACGATATCCATTGCACACCCATGGCTGTAGACTTCTTCGTTAATAATCCTCGTTGTATTCCTTTGTGATATTCCTGTTAATACCCCTTGTGGTATTCTGTGTAATAATCCTTGTATTCCTCGTTGTATTCCTTTGTAATATTCCTGTTTTAATCCTTGTAATAATCCTTGCCGGTTATGTTCTCGTGTTTGCTCCGATGTTTCAATGTTGTTTGCTGATGTTGCCTCCTCGAGCGCTTGCTGACGACTGTCCTGATGTTGCCTCCTCGAGTGCTTGCTGACGACTGTCCCCTTAGGACCCTGTTGCTTCGCTTATGTAGGCTTCTGCTTAGGCTGCGTCGACGTCGGCAGCGACGCGACGCAGGGTACTCGTGGCCGCTGGATCTCCTGCTCGTGGCTCGTAAGTGCGTAGCCGTGAAACAAAGAAAGCTCCGGAGACATTAAATATTCCGCTGCGATGAATGAACAACCAATTCCCCCTCTCTTTCTAACTTCGTCTCCCCAAGAATAGCTGATGACGTTTTAAGTCATAAAGGATGGAGTGTCTCAAATTTTCTACCAAAGTCCCTGCTCGGGCGCCATCTGTAAGGAAGTTTCTCAGGCCGGGGTATGTCTCAGTCCGGCCAGGGCTAACTACAGAAAATTTATTATGTTGAGACGTCTGGTGAAAAGACGCAGTGGCGCGATGATGGACTGGCCACTGATGATTGGGGAAGTGGACGATAGTTTTTGGGTTCAATGGGGCTCGTGCTTCGGAAACAACAACCGAGTATCGGCTACGGTTGATGGCTCCGGATTCGCGGTGTTCGGGATTTCAGTTCAGTAGGTGGAGTGCAGGCTACCACTACTGAACCTCAAACTCGTGCTCCCACGGGACAGAAATGCCAACGATGAATCATGACCTCTACGCGATAGGAGAGTACAGGCTGCTCCCATCGAATAGTAGACCCGTGTATCAAACGTTGCTTTTGCACAGGCACGTGGATGACGGCTGCTGTAGGCTGCGAAATGCATACGATGATTCCCGACTCCCACGCGATAGGAGAGTACAGGCTGCTCCTATCGAGTAGTAGGCATGTGTACCAAACGTTGCTTTTGCACAGGCACGGGGACGACTGCTGCTGTAGGCGGAGCAATGCATACGATGATTCACGACTTCTATGCGATAGGAGAGTACAGGCTGCTCCTATCGAGTAGTAGACACGTGTATCAAGAGTTGCTGTTGCGCTGGCGCGGGGGTGGGGCGACTGCTGCTGTAGGCGGCGCAATGCATACGATGATCCACGACTTCTATGCGATAGGAGAGTACAGGCTACTCCTATCGAGTAGTAGACACGTGTATCAAGAGTTGCTGTTGCGCTGGCGCGGGGGCGGGGCGACTGCTGCTGCTACTGTACGCGCTGCAACGCATACGATGATTCACGACTCCTATGCGATAGGAGAGTACAGGCTACTCCCATCGAATGGTAGGCGCGACTATCAAACGTTGCTGTTGCACTGGCGCAGGGACGACTGAAACGGCTACTACTGTGAGCGCAGCAATGCATACGATGATTCACGATTTCTATGCGATAGGAGAGTACAGGCTACTCCCATCGAATGGTAAGCGTGACTATCAAACGTTGCTGTTGAACTGGCGCAGGGGCGACTGAAACGGCTGCTACTGTGAGCTCTGCAAGGCATACGATGATTCACGATTTCTATGCGATAGGAGAGTACAGGCTACTCCCATCGAATGGTAAGCGTGTATCAAGCGTGGCTGTTGCACTGCTGAGATGATCGGTGCTAGAGGGTAGCAATGCATGCGATGAATCGCGGCTTCTATCCGATAGGGGAGTACAGGCTACTCCTATGCGGTAGAATTCGCGATCACCAACACTAGTGTACACCACCAAGACGCTACCAGATCGTGGTCTTAGTAGCCGCCGGAGTGGAGTTGCTAATGTACGCTGCACGGGAATGGGGAACCAATAGAGGACTGACTGCTAGGGTAAACAGAACGCATACGATGATTCACGACTTTCACTCAATAGAAAAGTACAGGCTGCCCCTATTGAGTGGAAATCCGGATCACCAACACGAGCACGTCCCACGAGAGGCTACCAGATTGGGGTCTTGGTAGTCGCCGGCGGAGTTGCTCACGTATGCACTGCGTGGGAAACCAACTGAGGGAAAACAAGTGCTAGGGTGAACACGATGCATACGATGAATCGCGGCTTCTACGCGATAGGAGAGTACAGGCTGCTCTTATGGCGTAGAAGTCCGGATCCTAACACAAGTACACGCCACCACGAGAGGCTACCAGATTTCGGTCTTGGTAGTCGCCGGCATGGAGTCACTCACGTATGCACTGCACTGAACACCCTGTTTATTGTTGCGCGTCACTGTTGTTTTTATTTTATTAATTTGCTTGCCGTCGTTACTTTATATGCCTTCTTATGTTTCTTTTATTTGTTTAATCTCTATTTATTCATGTATATCATTTAAACCTACGCATATCCGCACACTTATATGTCTATGTTAATTAATCTTTTATTATTTTAAGCTCACCACGTGGATTATTGTGGTGGGCTCCCTAGCTTTCGTTTTTCCAATGTTGTTGTTGTTTCCTGATCGTGTGGGGGGTCTCCGTTGTCCTTGTCGTTCTGTGGTCCTGTGAATCCTTTTGTATCCTGATGTCTCCTTGTGTATTCGTCTGTAGTTTTCCACGTGTCACTTGTATTCGCGACTTTGTCACTGTGCATCCACTCGTTCGTAAGCCCGTTGAAAAACTAACTCCAGTGCAAATTAATTCAAGCGTCGATTGCCAAAATTCTCCTCTGCCGACGTCGCTTCTTTTCGCTGCTCTGCCCTTGACACACATATTTTGTGCACAGATGCAGCGGTGCTTTTCCCGGCGTTGATCGCATTTGCCTACAATTTGATGCTAGGCAGCGCTGCTTACGCCTCTGCTCCTCTTTGTCGCGTGCCAAACTCATACGTCGACGCAGGCGGCCGCTTGCCGTCTCTTGTTCTCTGCCGCTATCGCCTCAGCTGCACTGCTCTGACGTAGCGGCTTGCGCTGTGTGCGTGTAATCCGTTTTCGTTGCTGTGACGTCAGCCATGCACATGTATGTGTGCGCTGTGCAGTGGCCGCTCTCGCTCTCTCTCTGCCCAGCCTCTGTCGATCCATGCATTGCACTGCGCATGTGTCGTCGCTCTTTGTTTTCGATTCTTTATCTCCGATCCCGCTGTGTGTATGTACGCGACAAGTATACATTGTTCTTTGTCTAGCTGCCGTCTTGACTGGCTGCTTCCAGTGAGAACATTTATCGCCGCTTACTTTCGTACACTGCCTGCTGGCAGTTATGGGACTGTGCCCGTATTTAAATCAAACCGCGCGCACTGGCAGTTTTCGGCCAGTGCGCTAAAAATATTGTGCGCTCATTTTATGGGGCGTCACACTAAATACCTAATTGCATCAACAACTCTAGATGGAGATATAGTTTCCACCATAAAACTGTGACGATATTCTAATCTACGTTTGAGGTGGAGCTGAACAACCTCTGCGTCACTAAAAGCCCTTGGAAGGGAAGTTACGACATTCGCAACTGGAATTGGCACATTAACTACAGCTCCTTTTATACTATTTTGTCGATCATAATCTAAAGATTTTATGATCATAAATGGTAGTCGCGGGGAAACTAATCTTTCTTCTAAGCTTTGTAAATCCTTTAGACATTCTGGAAGCTCTGGGAAGTCTAAGCCATTGGTAATGGAATTTTTGGGCTTTTTTCCATCCTTAATTAAACGGCTACATGATTTGCAAAACGAATGCATGCCGTTTACAGATGGAAACTGATCGGACAAAAGCAGAATGTCTGCGCTAAAGTCATTATTTTCTAGAATATACTCCCTACTCATCCTATCTATTTGGTGAAGAAACCACAAACCTTTACAACAAATGCAAACATGGTCGGGACCCTGTTTAATGTTTTTGTTGTATGTGGCTATTAGACTTTCTAAGCTATTCCTAATGGGTCGTGCCGGTTCGTCATTCGATCGCTCCTGCTCATTACGAGCAGCATTACGCTCACTTTCTGCTGCTCTATTCTGAGAAACACTCCTATACTGACTAACACTTCTAACTAAATCTGCTACTATCTGTCGTGCTCTTATACGAGCACTTTTTCTTTGAGCTGTGTTTCTAGCTCTTTCAACTAACCTACGAACAGGATCATTTCGACTCTGTGACCTAGCAATTCTATCTACTTCTCTTTCTAAAATTCTAATCTCTAAATTCTGCCTCCTATCAAAGTGTTCCTGGCTATTTCGCACTTGCTCTATTCGCCTAACTAAAATATCCTGTCTTCTTTGCGATCTTCGCAAAGTGTCTACAGCTTGTTCTCTTTGCCTAACCTGTGGATCCTGTCTCCTATGTGTCCTTCGCGAAGTATTGGCTGCCTGTTCGCGTTCCCTTTCTTGCGAATTTTCCCTACGACTTCGTCTGCGTTCAGCATCTGATGCCCTCTCGCTCTGCCTAACTTGTGGATCCTGCCTCCTAATTGTCCTTCGCGAAGTATTGGCTTCCTGTTCGCGATCCCTTTCTTGCGAATTTTCCCTACGACTTCGTCTGCGTTCAGCATCTGATGCCCTCTCGCTTTGCCTAACTTGTGGATCCTGCCTCCTAATTGTCCTTCGCGAAGTATTGGCTGCCTGTTCGCGATCCCTTTCTTGCGAATTTTCCCTATGACTTCGCCTGCGTTCAGCATCTGATGCCCTCTCGCTCTGCCTAACTTGTGGATCCTGTCTCCTAATTGTCCTTCGCGAAGTGTCGGCTGCCTGTTCGCGATCCCTTTCTTGAGAATTTTCCCTACGACTTCGCCTGCGTTGAGCATCTGATGCCCTCTCGCTCTGCCTTACCTCTGAATCTTGCCTCCTAATTGTCCTATGTAAAGTATTGGCTGCCTGTTCTATTACTCTTAAACGCGCACTTCTCCTACGGCGTGAACGCTGCTGTGAATTCCCAATCTGTTCTACTAATCGACTTTCGCTAACTGCCCTACGGATTCTTTGAGATTGGGAATTCAACTCTCGCTCTCTATCTGCATACTGTGCGTCTTCTCTATTCAGCCTATTCCTTTCCCTACGTCTTCGAGATTGTGCGGCAGCAGACAATTGCCTTCTACGAGGCATTTTAATATAATAAAATATTTAAATAATTTTAACAATATAATAGAAACATAAAATATATTAAAAATTTATATAAAAATAATATTTTTATATAATTTATAAAAATTATATTTTTTTTAATTTATAAAAATAAATTTTCCCCTATTAGTGTTAATTAAATTACTATTTAAATTAAATAAATAAAAATATATGTTTATATAATAATTGTGATAATTATATAATGAAGAACTGTATAATTAAATCAAATTTAAAATCGGACAAAATCGGACAATACTTAGAACTTACTACAATAATCTTAACACGCGTTAACCGAAAACCGATCGAAAAAATCGCGCGCGGTTTCCACCTAGTAAATAAAGTCACGCACGCACAAACCGAACGCGGTTCTTTGCACCAGCAAACGCGCACAGAGATCGCGCGCGGTTCCACGAAAACACTGCCTACGTCACAAACCACACGAGTGTAGTCAATCGAATGTTCGCGATGTTTACTACACAGACATCAATCGATTGACACACACACATACACTCACGAGCTAACGCACTTATCGAAAACTTAATTATTTAACTTATATATTAATATTAACTATATTAATATATGCTATTATATTAATCGTAATAATAATTACGTTTTATTTCGCTTTATTCGCAATTAAAATCACGTTTTGTTAACTTTTCTATCGAAAACGACGACAAAAATGTATATCGATGCACGATTACAACCGCTCAATCGAAACGCTCGCACCAAATTAAACCAAAACGAATGCCAAAATTACCCAAATGAGAGTATGAGAGAGGATTTCTCTCTCACAGAGATGAGACAAGCATAGTGTGAGTGTAGGAGTGAGAGAGACAGGGAACAAGGACTAGCGGTAAAAGTCGTTACTTTTTACTCGCGCTAAAACAGCGCTGTCAGAATCTCCGAAGCAAAAATAGCTAGATTGTTAACTAATATATAAAAACAGCTAGAATTTATGTAAAAATTGTGAATACAAAATTGCTTGATTATAAAACGTTTAGTATTTAACAAATAAGTTTTTTTGAAGAAAATAAAATTAAAATAAACTTAATTTAAAACGAACATAAATTTAATACCTTAATTAAAATGGCATTTAAAATAATCAAATTATAAAAGTAATTTGATTATTTGTATTATTTTAAACAATTAGGTAATAATTTTAATGCTGTTAAGTATATCGTGATCACTTATAACAGCTAATTGCTAGATCTAGCAACTAAATGGCTTAACTGGCAGCACTGATTCTAAGCGTTGTCTGTTTTGCTTAGCGGCCGCGAAAAGTAACGACTTTTACCGCTACTCCAAACTATTTGTCTCTCTCAACCCAGCATGCGTTTTCATGTGTGAGAGGCAATGCATGGAAATGAAGCAATAGAACAATAACAACAAAACCCAGAGAGAGAGAAATGAGAATATTTTTCTTTTTATTGTTTTTGTCTTCTTCGCCAATGTTATTGTTTTGATCTGTTTGATAATCAGCTGTGCAAAAGGATTTGTTTATATGCTTCAAAATAGAAGTAGCAAAAACAATGAGGCATATCAAAAGAAAACCAAATTTGTTATGTTTACTTTTGAACTAAATTTAGTGTTTTGCATTAGATGAAGTAAAGGGCGAAGGTCATAAAGACAATTACTTGTTATGGATATACATATGTATATAATACATATTGTAAAATTATAAATATATGCATATATTACACATTATGTATACATACATACGTTTACGTTGCATATATATATATATATATATATACATACATATGTATGTAGTATGTACGACGTTTTTGCGTATTGCAAGCAGGGCAGCGCTGCCGGCACGCATACAACTTCAACGTTAGATCACATGCTTGTATGTTCTGTCTCGCTTGCACTCATGCGTTCAGCTATATATATTGTTATGTTAATTGCTTTATTGTTTACAGTCGGATTTTTATGCAGCTTTCAGGATAGATAGATATTATTAGTCTCCAAGCGAATTGTAAATTACAATGCTGTAATATAAGATTAAATGCCTTAAAACCAGGATTAAGGTTTAAAATTTTTTTTTTATTTCTTGCGCGAAAAGGGGGCGTGTCAGCTCAAAATTTTTAATGCCAATGCATTTACGCTGTCTTTAGGAACATGCGTACCAAAATTGGTTATCCTAAGTGCCATAGTTACTGAGATATTCGCCGAAAACACCGATGTTTTCCGAGGTGTGCCTAGTCTTTTGCTTATTGTAGGCGAATGGGGCGTGGCATCGAAAAAAAAAAAGATTCTGGTATTGACTGACTAAATTTGTGGTCGATTGATACCAAGTTCGAACTTGTAGCTCTTACCATCTCTGAAATCTGTTTGTTCATACGGACGGACAGACAGACAGACGGACAGACGGACATGGCTATATCGACTCGTCTTGTGATGCTGATCAAGAATATGTATACTTTATGGGGTCTGCCACGCCTCCTTCTGCCTGTTACATACATTTTCACAAACCCAATATACTCTTGCAGAGAGTATAAAAATGGATAGAGAAATGAACGGTATAAGACTAACAAAACGTAATAAAAGAGGACTTTTAAATTTCATGGGAACCTTTTATAAATATGTTTTCGGAACTTTAAATCAAGAAGATAAAGAAGAATTACAATCAAAAATAGACAACCTTTCAGAAAATAGTGTTCAAGTAAATGAATTAAATGAAATAATAAAAGCTGTTAATAAAGGAATTGAAGTAATGAACAGTTTAAGCGTCACCCACGAAGCGGAACAAAGACTTGACATACTAATTTTCAATTTACAAGAATTCACAGAATACATTGAAGATATAGAATTAGGAATGCAACTAACCAGGCTTGGTATATTCAACCCTAAATTACTAAAATATGACTCACTTTCACATTTAAACGCTGAAAAAATAATAAATATTAAAACATCAACTTGGCCAAAAACAACTACTAATGAAATTTTGATCATTTCCCATATACCACGCGAAATTACAAATACCGCACTATACGACATTATTCCTTACCCTGACGAAAATAAAAACATTTTAACTGAAACTATACATGACACTTACTATTTACAAAATAATAAAGCATTTACCGCAACAAATAAAGATTTAGTTATGATCAAATGTATTATTGGAATATTAAAACAAAATAAAACAGAATGCAGATATGCAAAAACACACAAAAACTATGAAATTACGTATGTAGAACCAAATATTATGTTAACATGGAACTTACCGAAAACTGTATTAAATCAAAATTGTATCAATAGAGAAATACTTATTGAAGGAAATAATATGATAAAAGCCCTAAATTGTTCACTCCAACTAGATGAAATATTAATAACCAACACTATGTTAGATTACACACAAACAGTTTATATAAACAATAACGTAACTAAATTAGAACCATTGTCATATGTCCAAACCAAAGAAATTATATTACAGCAAACAAAATTGTATAACATGTTCCAATTAATAACAATAACAGCATTAATAATAATTTTTATTGCATTAATATTGTACACTATCTTTAAATATAAGAATATTCCAAGAAAAATTATTGTAAATTATAAGAACAAAAAAAACAATCAACCCCAAACATACAATTAAATATTCAAAAAGATACAGAGTTAAGTCAAAATGAAATTGAACTGTATTAGAACCAACAATATATCCAAAATTAACCGCCTGAGGACAGGCTCATTTCTTAAGGATGAGGAAGTAACATATGTAGAGACATATGTACCCATACAATACGCCTAGCTGACACTTTTCATTTATGTTACACATTCCATTCCCACAGATTTAAGCTAAACATTATAAAATAATCAAATGGTGACAATAACAATTCTGGCTTCCCACGAACCTATCAAGTATCATAAACAATTCGCCAGAATCGCTATTCTCACCATTGGGGTTGAAACTGCTGACGTTGCACAAATCCTGGCTAGCAGAATTCTCTTAAATCTCAATCTCTTTAAGATCTAGATCACTTTGTTTACATAAGAGCCAAAAGCTCTTTAAGTTGAAAGCCCAAACATTAAAAGCTCAAAGCCGAGGTTTGCTCTACGTCCCCAGAACATAGCATAAGTTAGTCTAGATTTATATCTGTGCTCCGTAGCTTCGGTTTAAGAAAAATAAATTATATTTTTTTGAATAACCAACTTACAAACTACGTTATTATATACATAAATATAAAAGCAACTATAACAATAGTGTGTAAATTAGTGTTTTTAAAAAAAGCTCATTTTAAATTGTTAGTATCGGTTAGTGTTATTTTTTCAACATGCCTACAAAAAGAGGATTTAGCAATCGCAACATACGCAGACTTATTGCTAGGGAAAGAAGCGACATTAATGTGTTAGTCGATGAGGTTAGCAGTATTGATTGTTCTAGCACTGTCGATGTAGATGACATTTGGGAAGATGTTGACATGCCCATGCCTGAACATAATAGCCAGCAAGACGGTAGTGTAACTACAGGGTTGAGCTTAACAGAACAACTTCGCGATTGGTATGTTAAGTTCAGCCCTGCTAGAAGCTGTGCTCGTGCATTATTAAAGATTTTGGTTGGTTCTGGAATCGATGTTCCTGGCTCTGTGGATTGCTAAGTTTACCGCCGAGAGAAAACTGTTTTAAGGACAGTAGCTCCGGGAAGCTATCTACATCTAGGCATCAAGAAGAATGTTTAAAATAATAAACACATTTTTTAACCACACCAAAATCTCGAAATGGATGTTGGTATTGACGGCCTACCTTTTTTTAAAAGTTCTCGCATGGGTCTTTGGCCAATATTAGGGCACTTCTCAAATGTTCCACATAGTGAAGTCTTCATGATTGGAACATTTGTAGGAATTCAAAAACCCGTTAATCCAAATGTATTCTTAAACGATTTTGTTCAGGAGTTGCAACGCATCGAGTTAGACGGTATAAAGGTAGGAACAAGTGAACTAAAAGTTAAATGCAAATCATTTATATGCGATGCCCCCGCTAAATTCTTTATATGTGGCTTAAAGGGGCATTGCTCATTCAACGGATGTATGAAATGCAAGCAAGTAGGCACTCGAATAGGAAACTTTACAGCATATTCTACAAGCAGGGGCGTTCAAATAACTGATAGTGACTACACGTCAAGGAAATATGTGGATCATCACCAAAACTATTTTCTTTGAAACGAAATGGCTTTAGAGAAACTAGGTATTGGTATGATTACACAGTTTCCTTTAGATGCATTGCATCTAATAGACTTAGGAGGGACCAAAAAAATTTTAAAATTAATTTACAGTAATTCAGTCAAAGACTGCAAATTTTCCAATGACCATAAAGTAGAAATTAATAGACGCAGCCTTTTAATAGCAGCTTTTGTTCCGTCTGAGTTCCACAGAAAACACCGAAGTCTAGAAGAATTAAGTATTTGGAAAACCACAGAATTTAAATTTTTTATTTTATACACTTCAATAGTGCTTCTTAAAGATTTAGTACCAGAAGATATTTATTATAATTTACTTCTTTTGCACACTGGTTATAGGTTGTTATTAACAAAATCAGATTACAATACTAACATAAAAATAATACAACAAATTTTTGAATATTTTGTGAGCACTTTTGCTCTTAAATATGACAATCATTATGTTTCTTTTAATGTCTGTCAAAGAAATGAGATATGTTCAGGACTTAACTGCATATAAATTTGTGCCCGATTAACATTCCGCAGCAAATTAATAATAAATATTCATTTAAAAAAAATAATAATGTCAAATGCAGTACTTCATTCCATAGAAATAAAGCAGGTCAAAAAACGAAGTGGGTTTCTTTAAAATTCATGCTTTCAACTAAAAGTCCAAATAATTACTGCTGCATTCCACTTGTTGTCCGTCCGCCATAGTACAATTCGTAGAAATTGACAACGAAAAGTTCGTTCAATGTCGACGCTTTGAGGATCCTCAGCCGTTTTACAGTGAGCCAATTAATTCTAAAACAATAGGTCTTGTTCAAACAACAACAAAACTTCTAGACGAAAAACTTGTTCGTCTTAGCAAAATAAATTATAAATACATGTGCTTGCCATATAAAGAAAATTTAGTTTTTATTCCAATCTTACACTCGCAGACATAAATATTATTAACTAACTCATTTGTTTTTAAGATATGTTCAAGAAACAGTTTTTAGTTGAGTCTTCAGATTTTGATATGGATGACACCAAAGGCGACCGTTTGGGGAGGCTGGAACAAGACATGAAGGATATGAAGAAGACGCTGTCAATCATCGAAAATCGACAGTTAAAAATATTAACAATATTAAAAAAATTGACTGTCGATGACACGACATCATCTTTTTCGAACGTCTTCCCAATCCAAACATTGGATGACCTTCCAAAAGTGGATAATGTTATTAAGGATGATAAAGAAACTTTTGTAAGTGCATTATGTCTTTTATGTAAAATAATTAAACTTAACGATTTCTTCTTTAAATTGTATATACAGGTGCGAATTCTTCGAAATATTTCCAAAGGAAATATCGTAAAGCACTTCGATTCAGTAATTGGAAGCAACACAATTCCAAACCTGAACTATGACGGCCTAAACGGAAAAGAGCCGATCAAGCAGTTCAAGTATTTGAACGATGCTCTATCTGGTATGTATAAATAATCTTAATTTTTATGACAACAATTAACAATGTTTAATTAACAGATGCTATAAAAATCGAAGGCTGAACCCACAAAAGCTATATCACCACAATTAGGAACTGCTTTCGGGTTCAAAAAGGTCGGCTGGCGAAGCCAAAATTTGACAGCAAAGTAGGAAAAAATAGTATTTAAGATAATATGTAAATATTTAGATATGTATGTAAGGATGTAAAATAATAAATAGATAATAAATATAGATTTAGATTATTACTAGATGGTAAAAACATACTACATTTAATATTAGTCCCAACAGACAGATCGCAGTTGTGCAAGAAAATACAAAGTCGTTTATACTAGAAAACAATACAGAGTCTTTTATTCATGTTTTCAACTCAGCGTCAGCTCCTCACGACGCAACGATACGATTCGTAATGATGAAATTAACTACCGGGGGTGCCAGATCAATTTATAATAAACTTAAAATGTTACCAGATTGTTACTTTGTAAATTAACATTAAAATACTTCAATTTCGAACACACCCCCTCAAAGTGACAATCTTAAATATATGTGACTCCTAACGATAAACTACATTCATTGTGTTTGTTGGCGCTCAGGCCCTTCTGACGTCTGCTGGCATTCGGTCCGTCTGCATATATTGTACGGAGATCTCGCCGCTCTTCTGCTTCTGTTGGATGAAGTGGTGACGCACGTCAATGTGTTTTGTGCGAGGATGGAATCCGAAACCTTTGACCAAGTGTTGTGCGCTTTGGTTGTCATTGAAAATGTGCACGGAACCACAATCTGTACCGATCCTTTTCAAAAGAGATTTTAGGTACAAAGCCTCTTTCACTGCTTCTGACATTGCCAAGTACTCCGATTCTGTACTCGATAGTACGCGACAGTACGTTGCTTACGCGCCTCCCAGCTGATGGCGGCGCCTGCCAGTAGAAACGCTTGACCCGAGTAGGAGCGACGATCTGTCAAGTTTCCACCCCAATCTGCATCGACCACGCCATAGAGATAATCTCCAGTTTGCTTGAAGAGAAGACCATTCATCTTTGTACCGCTTAGATACCGTAGGATGCGCTTCGATGCCTTCCAGTGTTCTGCCGTGTAGTTTGAATTGAACTGACTCATAAAATTCACTGCGTACGCAATGTCTGGACGTGTCGTTACTGAAAGAAACATTAAGGAGCCAATTAAATTTTGATAGGGATACTTTCTCATATCGTCTTCGTTTGGTTCATCTGGGCGTCGCAGCACTGATTTGGATTCTATTGGTGTAATCGCCGGTTTGCAGTTAGTCATGCCAAATCTCTTCAATATGGCATTGATATATTTCTCTTGAGAGAGAAATACTTGATGCTTCTCTCTGTTCTGCATGAACTCGATACCCAAGCACGTCTTTACTGCGCCGAAATCCTTCATCTTGAAAGCCTGGCTTAAATGAGTCTTCGTCTGCTGCAACCATTCCGGGTGATTTGATGCAAGTAGCAAATCGTCGACATATATGGTGACTATCAAAAGTTTTCCTTTCTGACGTTTCACAAACAGACACGGATCCTGCTCGGTGGGTACTAATCCTATTTCTCTTAGCTTCGTTGTGAGTTTCCAGTACCAACGTAATCCAGACTGGCGTAGTCCATACAATGCTCTCTTTATAAGGCACACGGGATCTCTAATTTTCTTCAAATCTTTTTGCCATTGTTTAGCCGCATTGATATATTCTGAATCAGGATGCTGTTGATACGATCCAATTTGATCTCCAGACTCCAGCTTTTTCATGAACTCGTTGAAGTTCTCTGGTATGTTCATATAGACCTTTTCTTCCAATTCGCCGTTAAGGTATGCTGTGACCACGTCCATTTGATGAATTTCCATGTCAAATTCTGCAGATAATGCTGCCAGCAATCTGACTGACGTAAATCGTGCCACAGGTGAATACGTTTCGTGGAAGTCCTCTCCGAGCTTCTGCGCATAACCCTTTGCAATTAAGCGAGCCTTCTTTTTGCCTGTTGAGCTACCGTCATCTTTGGTTTGGAACACCATCTTGTTTCCAATCACCTTACGGTCGTTGGGTCTTTCTACTATCTGCCAAGTCTTGTTGAGTATCTGTGCCATGAATTCGTCTTCCATAGCTTTTGTCCAGCTTTCAGCATCGTCACTGCTTTGGGCCTCCTTGATGGTTAATGGATCATTTGTGGCTGCAATAAATGCCATCTCGCATTCTTCAAAAACATCCTCGAGTGTGGATTCACTGTCTTCTTGGTCGTATTGATGGCTTTCCGGAACAGCTTCTCTTGGTGGCTGATACACTTTTCGTGGTCTACCACGCTGGCCGGATCTTTGGATCGTTGGACGTCCTCTGCCACGTCTTATTTGCCTCTTCTGGTACACTCTCGTCGCTTGATGAACTATTTTCTGGTTCATCTATGTTGTCGTCCAGGTGGATATCGATGCCATCTTCTGGGTCGTCGAAGAATTCTGTAAATGTACCTTTGAAACCAGAAACATTCATGAATTTAACGTCATTGCTGCTTATAATTGTACGTGTCTTTGGTGAATACAATCGATAGGCTTTCGATTCTGAAGCATATCCCAGCAGTACACATTCTTCCGACCTTGACTCAAACTTGCCCTTGTTTTTGCCTTTTGTCAATGCGAATGCCTTGGTTCCGAAAGTGCGTATATGTCCCACTGTAGGCACTTTTGATGTCCAGTACGTGTATGGCAAGTCTCCAGATAACGCTTTAGTGGGACATCTATTTCTTATGTAGCACGCCGTGTTGATTGCATCTGCCCAGAATGAAGGTGGGGCACCACATTGTTTCATCATACACCTAGCCATTTCAACAAGTGTACGGTTTTGCCTCTCTGCTATACCGTTTTGCTGTGGTGTGTATGGGGCAGTCAAACGGCGGCCAATGCCATGCTTTCGAAGGAACTCGTCAAACTCTTTATTTCGGAACTCCATGCCGTTGTCGGTCTGCAACATCTTGATCTTGTGGCCTGTAATATTCTCAACAGAAGACTTATATGTTTTAAATGCTTCAAACACTTCTGACTTTTGCTTCAGAAAATAGGTTGAACAATAACGAGAATAATCATCAATAAAGGTGACAAAATACTTGCAGCCGCTTATTGAGTGGGTTCGCATCGGTCCACACACATCGCTGTGAACGATTTCTAATGTTTGCTTCGTTCTCTTTTCGGCTGCGCTTTTGTAGTGATTTGCTGCCTGCTTTTCGCTGATGCAAATTTCACACTGCAATAACTTCCCACTCTCGTTAATGTTCATGCCATATACTTTTCCTTTCTTAGCCATACTTTTCAAGTCACTTTCATTTAAATGGCCCATACGGCGGTGCCACAGATCTATTTCACTTTCCTTGTCATTCACGTTGTTGGCTTGATGTTCTTCAGCATTCAGATAGTACAAGTTTCCAAATCGCTTTGCTCGAAGCCACACATTTTATTATTATTTTTCATAATAACGGCCTCATTATTTATCATTTATCGGTAATTCTCGAAACAGACAGCAGATTTTGTCGTAGATCTGATACATACAACACTTCTTTCAGTGTAATTTCGTTTTTCTGCTGTTTTTCTTTCACTTCGATATTTACTTCTCCAACGCCATTTACCTTTGCGATATTATTATTAGCCAAGTGCAATGTTTTCTCAATTTCTTTCACTTGATCGAACGCATTTTTATTTGAACTCATGTGTGCCGTACATCCACTGTCAAGGCACCACATATTGCTGTTGCTTTCTGTGTTATACGCATGTTCACATATGTTTAGAGCTTCTTTCTTACTTTGCCCTTTTTCTGCGTTCGTCTCACTTTGCGTGTTCTTTTCATTCGCTTTTAACTTGCTTCTGCAGTCACGAGCGAGGTGGCCTATTTTGTCGCATGTATAACATTTTCGAGTTTCTTTTCGCCCTTTGTCCTCTTTGCCTTTTCCTTTTCGGCGGCTTGTATATAGCGCACTCTCTTCCTCGCGCTCTGATTTCGCTTTACGCGCTTCGGACTCCTCTAATATTTTCACACGCAGAATATCGGGGTTTGGCAACTCATCACGTGTTTCTATTGCACATCGGAATGTTTCATAAGAATCAGGCAAGCTATACAATAAAAGTATTGCAAGCAGATCATCTCCAATGGCTACACCGATTTCTTTTAACTTCTTCACTGCGTCGAAAAAATCATTTATGTGTTGACGCGCGTCACTTCCCTCACTCATTCGAGATAGCGCCACTCGTTTCAACAGACTAGCTTTTCGCACGGGTCCCTTCGATTGAAACGTTTCTAGCAACTTTAGCCAGCATTCTCTTGCCGATTCACAGTTCTCAATCAACGCCAACTCCGACGTACTAATCGACAATAGAATATCCGCGCGGGCTTTCTCGTCTTGCTTTTTCCAAGCTGCTCGATCAGACTCCTCCTCAGGGCAACCTTTCGTACCGTTCACATATGACCATAAATCGCTTTTCACAAGAATGGCATACATTTGCAGTTTCCAAGTATCGTAATTGTCCGCGTTTAGCGGCTCGATTTTAATGAACGCACTTGCCATTTTTCACAGCTTAATGTTCACTTTTCTTATTGTCTTTCCACTTGCACAAGTGTGTCTGGGCCCATAACCTATTGGAATATTAGTCCCAACAGACAGATCGCAGTTGTGCAAGAAAATACAAAGTCGTTTATACTAGAAAACAATACAGAGTCTTTTATTCATGTTTTCAACTCAGCGTCAGCTCCTCACGACGCAACGATACGATTCGTAATGATGAAATTAACTACCGGGGGTGCCAGATCAATTTATAATAAACTTAAAATGTTACCAGATTGTTACTTTGTAAATTAACATAAAAATACTTCAATTTCGAACATAATTTAAACTAGAAAACAGATTAAGTGATATGACATAATAAATAATAATTATTAGAAATAAAAATATTTCATTTTTAAACAACAAATACTACATTACTGAAGCGTTTATTTTTTTCTTTTAGTAATCAATTATTTCAGCAAATACTTTACAAAGAAGTAAGCCATTTTATATAGTGGGAAAATGGGTTACAGGTATATTGAGTTTTAATGTACGCACATTACTAACCCATTAGCGATTCAGAAATTGTATGGTGCGTTTTATTCAGGTTGCGGAATTCCTGCGTTACAATATTTAAAAAGTATATGCTTATGTAATGGAGAACCGAAGGAAACTTCGTCGCCTCATTACTTTCTGCATTACAAAATTCTATATTTTCGTGCACCCGGTAGAAAACGCGGCCATTTGTTAAGAAAGTAATGGAGCTTGTATTGGGTTATTGAATGCACACAGGCGAGAAGTAATGCAGGATTAATCTATGTAATAATGAGCATTTCCACCACAGGGTAGCTGGCTACCGCCGTGTAGTTTAATGCGATGTCTGAACTTCGTAAGGAAGAAGGATTGGGTGACGCTCGTCGTAGCTAAGGGACTCAGGAACGCAGCACGCTGTGCTTATTCAGGAATGGATTCAAATTAAGCAGAGAGCTGGAAGGCGGGATGGGCCTCTTCTCGACGAGGCCTCGGATTTACGGCGTGGATACATGTGGAGAAGCGAATCGCTGAATGTAAGCGGTGATCCTCAGCGCTCTACGTAGTCTGAGAAACGTTCGATGAAATTGGCAGTGGGAGGGAGCGTTGCGGTATGACAGTGGACTCGCTGCTCAAGTTGGATATCTGGAATATCGCCCAGAAAGGAGCCATTCCGGCCCGTGCCACCACAGACTGTTGGCCGCTAAATCGGTCGCGGAGATGCGGCGACACGCGAGATCCGCTGGATAGTCTTCCGACCGAACATGACACCAGTTGTGGACGCTGGCGGTCTTGTGGACCAGCTGCAGGATTGCTTGTTAAGCCAAGCCAACACTATGGTAGTCAGTCCAGAAATGGGAAGATGACTGTTGGATTGGAAGCTCCGAAATTACGGTCGCGTACAGGACCACACCGCAAAGCTCCAGTCGTAGTAGCGAAACCGTCTTAATTGGGGCCACTCGGGTCTAAGCCGTCAAGAGATGAACACTCACATGGTCTTAATGGCAGAACCGCACATACAGGCATGCTCCATACGCCTTCTGTGAAGCATCGCCGTGGAGATCCCAATGCGGAATAAGTCTCTAGCCATCTAGGGATGCGCAGGCGGCTGAAACCTGGGGAGTCTTGAAGGAATTCATGCCACTGATGCAGAAGAGGCGGAGTCAGTGCGTCATCCCACCTGAGTTCCGTTAGCCAAATTTGTTCCAAAAATATTTTGCCTCTAATGCCGAAAGGCGCCAGCCTACCAGCGGAGAAAAATAAGGAGTCGCTGGTGGCTTGCCAGCGCATACCCACCAATGTCTTAGCCGTTCTCGCGTCCTCAGGAAATCCTCATACAACAAATGCTCTTTTGAAAGAGCCTGGAGTACTTCCTTCTTGTTCGCTGTCCATTTCCACAGTGGGAATCCAGCTGAATGGAGGGCCAGATTGAGTTCCTGGATGGAGTCGTGGGCGTCTTTCATGGTGTGAGCACCGGCAAAATGTTGCGAAATGTCTGATTTTGACACAATCCGATTATAATCGATAACACATTAACCTGAACGCAGGTACAACATTGTATATTTAGATGGTTGCGTTAATTTAATATATATCCTTATATGTACATATATGTTGGAGCATAAATAGTTCAGAAAAGCGTATTAGAAAAGAGTGTAAGCGAAACGCATTGAATGAATCGCAACTGTAGTATGGGCTGATATTGCATTATCCAATTCATGCGTCGTGATTGGTCGTCTTGTTTTGTAGCTTGGTAAAGTCCCGTTTCGGTAAACACAAGATAATTAGATGAACACAGGCAGTTCAGTTGTATACGGGATCTGTATTTAAACGAAACTGGCTGCGCTAACGCAATGCCAAACAACAACGCTATAAACGATGCTGCAACATAAAAGTGCGATCTTGCTCGCTACGGAATATGCCAAATAATCCATGGCAAGTGTTAATGGAAATGCAAAACAAAAATTGAATCGAACTTGTGAAAGCATTAAAATCAGCGCCATCTGAAACAACAAATATTAAGACAGTAGTGTTGCCGAAATTTAACGCAGATCTTGTTGGCGCCGACTTGTCTGCCAAATTTTGGCTAAAATACCATACAAGGGAGCGCGTTGGTGATGGCTATAAGTGCAGCGTTGGAAGGCAGTGCATCGCAGTGGCTTTCACACATATGTTATCCCGAAATAAATTGTGCTGAGTTCAAGGAACTTTTCGTTCAGCGCTTTACCAGTGTGGAAACACCAGCTGCTATGTTTTTGACTTTGTTATCAACTAGCCCGACCGACGGAGATGTCTCTCCAATTATGCTAGTCGCATGGTGACGTTACTCATCAATAAATGGCGTGATATGGATGTGGAGGAGATTGCTGTTTCTGTGACTCCTGCTCAGTTGGCTCATATTGATACCAGATTACAACGTCTAACCTTTACTTCAAACGTACGCAACAGGATTGAACTACAGACCGACAAACAAACGGAAAAAAACTTGTACAAGAAACAGCTCAAACCGACATAAAACGGCAGAAATTTTCAACGTTAAACTGTCATTTTCGTGGAAAATTGGGTTATAAGATGGCTAAGAGATGATAAGAGCTACCCGGAAGTATTTCTTTGCGTGTTGCAGAGCATAGAGCCAAGAGTGTTTCTGTTCGACAACAGCAATCAAATGTAACCTGTTTCAAGTGTGGCGAAGTTGGACACATTTCAACTAATTGCAGTAAGCCCAAAATGGACAAGGTCAAGGATACGAATCATGTGAAGAGACTGCAGATTTGTGAAGTTGTTAAGCCAAAAAGAGAGATGCTTCATCACGACGTGGTTTTCATGACAACTTTTGACTCTGGATCGGAATGTTCTTTAATTACACAAAAGATAAGTGCTAAAATAGTTGGTAAAAGAATTAAGAATGTAGTATTACTGAAGGGTATTGGCAATGACAGCAATTGTAGAACATTGCAAATAATTAGCAATGTAGAAATTTACAACCATTGTATTGAAATGTTAATCCATGTTTTGGGAGATGAATATTTGAAGAACAAAATTGTTATTGGCCGAGAAATATTATCACAGGGTTTTCATGTCATTATGTCACCGAAAAATTTAAAATTGTCAGATCAAAAATGTAAATTATTGTTCAAATAACGTAAATTGTTGTTGTTCAAATTCTAAAGAATTTGAAGATAAAGAAAAATTTAACACTTTATTGGAAAACTACTCAAAGTATTTTACAAAGCGAATACCTTCTTCTACAGCCAGTACAGGTGAAATGAAAATTAAATTAGCAGACCCCAGAAAAATTGTTCAAAGAATACCATACAGGCTTGGCCCAAATGAATGGGAGTTGGTGCGTAACAAGATTGAAGAGCTGTTAGAATGCAATGTCATAAGGGAAAGTTGCTCACCCTATGCAAGCCCTATGAGTGATCGAAAAAGGACGTATTGGTGGTGGCTGCACCAAAAAGTGAGGCTTTTTAAGCCTCTTTACTCTTTAAAAAAGAGTAAAGAGGGTCTATTAAGTTTGTCAGAAGCGAGATGTGCGAAACAGCAGAAGGAGGCGTGGCCGACCCCATAAAGTATATATATTCTTGATCAGCATCAACAGCCGAGTCGATATAGCCATGTCCGTCTGTCCGTATGAACACCTGGATCTTTTAAACTACAAAAGCTAGAACCATGAAATTCACAATGAAAGTCCGTTATTATGTCAGGCAGATCAAGTTTATTTCAAATTGTTGCCACGCCCCCTACCGCCCCCGCAATGAGCAAAAAACCAGACAAACCTCGAGAAAATTTTTTAGGCGAATATCTCAGTAACTATAGCACTTAGGAGCACCAATTTTAGTATACAGGTTCCTAGAGACAGCCTTAATATAACGCCAAGCCCCCTTTGCTCATCAGAACTAAAAAACTCTCCAGCTTCAATGCCTTTTTTAAGGCATTAAATCAAATAGTACAGTGTTGTTATTTAAGATTTGCTTAGAGACTTACTATTTCTAACTTTCCTGAAAGTGGCATCAAAATCCTATGTCAAACAACAGAGAAATTACGGTTCAAAGTCGAAGTTATTTTAAAGCAAAATCACTGCATGCGCGCAACACATACAAACAAACACAGAAACATACAAACATATGTTCGAACGTTTTCTCTACCTGCTGGCGGCAGCGCTGCCCGGAGCCGCTGGCCGCGCCGACCAATGCTATACATACACACAAATGTATGTGTGCACATACATATAAAAAAAGTAGAATTGAGAATTACTGTGTGCGGTCGTGGCTAAAGTCGCTCCTGCGTTACGTCAAATTCTACGCTCGCCATCACTCTGGAAATTGTAGATCGGGTCAATCTCAGGTCCCTCTGTGACGGTACTTACCCGCGAGGGCACTATCGCGCTCTGGTCGCCGCCTACCAGTCTTTTTGGTTCGCGCATCACCCAAGTGTCTGACTCCGCGTCGAGGGAGGGGTGAGTTGCCATCTTTTTGGTCCCTCTCCAGCCTTATTGGTTGTTTTTGTCTGGAAGCAAAATAACTTGCGCCAATTTTGTGCGTGGCTCTTCCTCTTACCGAGCTGCAAGTCACCTGCGCTTCCAGTGTTGACCAACGGGCAGTTAACAGATCAGCTGTGCTGTTAACATCTAACTAACATAGCTGCATACTGTTTTTTTCTGTGGCATACTTTTGGTCGTCACGAATTGAATTGCCCCCTTTTAGGCTGTGCCAAATAAATCCCAACTCGGATCGCTATGGAGGAAGAAGAGCGGCGGGCTTTCAGCAAAAGCTCAGCGCTCCAACGGACTCCACCTACTCCGTTGTCGGCACCACCGAGCTTCCCAATAGCTCCGGTGAAGCCTGATGAAGCGTGGCCCACCTCAGTTAAGGGGGCCTTGCACCAAATGGGCGCTCTCTTAGAGGGCCTTTCAAGTTGGTTCAACAACCAGCGTTACATCACGACGATACGTCGCGATGAGATTACGAAGCTAGCCAGCCTTCAAAAGTTAGCCCTCAAGCTGAGCTGTGTAGAAGTGGTCGGCACAGAAGTACAAACGACTCCGTCGATAGCCAGTCGCAACACCGTCGCTCAGTTGGGTCACCACAGACCAAACAACAAAGCCGTAGCTATCAACGACAAGCGCGATCATACTCCCAAGCGGCAAAGGGATCCAACATGGGGCCAACGGAAAACCCCACCCAAAAAAACTAAAGGCTACGCCCAACACTCCGCGGCTCGGGCACCTACCACAAAGGAACCACCAGTGGCTGATGCAGCAAGCCAACAGGTAACTCCCAGCGCTAACTCTAGTTGGACCAAAGTGAGTGGACGTCAAAGGAGCCGTACACGCCCCCGCGCCGATGCCATTGCTATATCTGGAGCAGGGCAACGCAGCTACTCCGACATAAGTACATAAGCAAAGACGTGCACAGCATCAGGAAAGCAGCAAACGGGGACCTGCTGCTCAGGCTGGATAAAAAGCCAGAGCATAACCCAGACGAGCTTACAGACGCAGTAAGTAAGGCATTGGGCAACCGAGCCTCCGTCAGAAAGCTCACGGAGACAGCTCAAGTCGAGATCCGAGACCTTGACGAGCTAGTTACCAAGGAGGAGGTTATTGACTCTGTCAAGGCAGCACTGGATGACGACACTCTCAACAGTGACGCAGTGAAGGCTCTTCGCTCCCTAAAGGATGGACAGCAAGTGGCAACGCTCTCTCTCCCCGTATCGAAGGCCAGATCTCTGGTGGATCTGCGCAAACTGCGAATCGGTTGGGTAGTCTCCCGCGTTCGGCCCATCCTCCAGCCCACACGCTGCTTCAGGTGCCATGAGTTCGGCCATATTGCAACGAAATGTCCAAACGACATCGACCTAAGGGACGCCTGCTTTAGATGCAGCGAAACAGGCCACTCCGCCAAATCGTGTTCAAAACCACCCAAATGTAGTATTTGCACCCGGGCTAAGAAGGAATCGACGGACCATGCGGCGGGTAGTTTTAAATGTCCTGCTTACCGCGAAGCCACCAAAAAAATGACATGGTAAGGTTAATCCAAATTAACCTGAACCACTGTATTGCTGATCAGTCCCTGTTGGAGCAGTCGATAAGGGAAACGGATTCGACCATAGCAATCGTAAGCGAACCCCACCACCGCGAATCTTGCTGTCCGCGGACCTGGGTCACTGACACCAGCGGCAACGCCGCGCTGTGGTCTTGCGCAGCTGCGCCAACTGCTCTAGATGACGTAAAGTCATTCAATGGATTCGTCCGCGCAAACCTAGGCGGCACGTGGATTTATAGCTGCTACCTGGCGCCCAGCCTAGATCTGTCCGCCTTCACATCCATCCTCGAGGAGCTCGCCATCGACGCCAACGGCAAGAGCAGACTAATAATAGGAGGAGACTTCAACGCATGGGCTTTGGAGTGGGGAAGCCGCTCAACAATCGCGAGGGGCCGAGTCCTGCTGGAAATCTTTGCTTCGCTGGACATCGTGCTGCTGAACACTGGCTCCCAGTTTACATTCAGCAGAGGAGGCATCGGGTCCATCGTCGACCTCACTTTCTCAAGTAGCACTATGACAGCTGGCGCTACATGGGAAGTAAGTAATATGTACACCGCAAGCGACCACGTGGCAATTCTGGCGTCCTTTTCGAACCCCGTGCGCTCTTCAGCGAACAGTCTGCCTCTCAGCAATACATACTCCGCACACAGATTGAACAGGGACTCATTTGTCGAAGCACTCCACATCTCCCAGAATTCCTCTGTTGGTAGTGCCGACAGCAGAGCCGTTCAAATCACAGAGGATCTGCGCCGAGCCTGCGACAGTAGCATGCCTACAAGAAACTTCTACAGACGGCACCATACACCTACCTTCTGGTGGAACGAGGACATCGCAAATGCGCGGAAAGCATGCATGCAAGCGAGGAGGCGATACCAACGTGCGCGAGGGGCACGAAACTACACGAGCAGGCAGAACGAATACAGGACTGCCAGATGGGAACTCAAAAGGAAAATTCGAGCAAGTAAAAGGGAATGCTTTCTCCGCCTGTGCGACACAGCCGAATACGACCCGTGGGGCAATGCGTATAAAATGGTGGTTAAAGCCATCGGGGCCAACAGGCGTCTTGCTCCGACGAACAAGGACGAGCTCAGAAACATCGTCGAGGCTCTCTTTCCATCAAACCCATCCCCAATAGACCGGGAGCCAGCGTACCGTAGCGCATCCAGCCCGACCCGTTTCCTCGAAGTTACAGCCGACGAAGTCCTTTCTGTAGCCAGAGGCCTCAAGGATAAAAAAGCTCCTGGCCCAGACTGCATTCCCAACTGCGCAGTCAAACTAGCACTCTCTCTTCGCCCTGCGGCCTTCGCTGACCTATTCAATGCGTGCCTCCTTGAGAGATCGTTTCCCAAACTCTGGAAACAGCAGTCACTGGTTCTCCTACCAAAACCCGGCAAGCCGCTGTGCGAACCGTCTTCCTACAGGCCCATATGCCTCATCAACACCCTGGGCAAGGTCCTCGAGAGACTGATCTGCACAAGACTGAACGGTGCAATCGAACTTAGCGGCGGGCTCTCTCCCAATCAATTCGGCTTCAGAAGGGCGAGGTCTACCCTGGACGCCATTGGTACTGTGACCGACATAGCTTCCAGAGCTATCCAAGGCACAAGATGGCAAGGAGGCTCAAAGCAATACTGCCTGGTGGCCACACTTGACGTGAAGAACGCCTTCAACACGGCACGCTGGGACAGGATTGTTCAGGCCCTGCACGAATTCGACGTCCCTTCACACCTCGTCGACATCATCAGCAGCTACTTCCAGGATAGAGACATACAGTATTCAACCACCAACGGAGTCCAAACACACAACGTAAGTGCTGGTGTCCCCCAGGGATCCGTTCTAGGACCTCTGCTCTGGAACGTCATGTACGACGGAGTATTGCGTCTGGCTCTGCCTCCCGGCGCTCAAATAGTGGGGTTTGCTGATGACGTGGCCATCGCTGTTACGGCCAAGGAGCTACACGTCGCGGAAAATATCTGCAACGAATGCATCGTCGCAGTTCAACGCTGGCTTTCCCATGCCGGCCTGGAACTCGCAGCCCACAAGACGGAAACTGTGCTCATGAGCAGCCGGAAGAAGGTAGAGACTGCAGAAATCACCGTGGGAAACTCTGCAATAAGTTCCAAGCGCGCGATTAAATACCTGAGCGTAATGATCGACACCAGGCTGTCCTTCAGGGAACACATAGACTACGTCTCCTCCAAAGCAGCAGTAGCAAGCCAGGCTCTTGCAAGACTAATGGCAAACACCAGAGGCCCTAAGCAACACCGGCGCCAGCTCCTCATGAGCGTTGTTAGGGCTATAATCCTCTACGCAGCTCCTGTCTGGTCGAAAGCCATGGAAGTACCGAGCTACACTCGCGGAATCCGCTCAACTCACAGACTCAACGCCATCAGAGTGTGCTGTGCATTCCGCACTATTTCAGACGACGCCGCGCTGGTCCTGGCTGGAATGATCCCGATTGAGGATCTGGTAAGGGAATCTTCTTCTATTTACAGGTCTACGAGGCAGCTCACAGAAGACAACTCACTAACCCAAATACGAAGGGACGCTAGAAGGGAATCAATCGAGAGGTGGCAAATCTGGTGGGACAGCTCCGCTAAAGGACGATGGACATACCGGCTCATCCCCAATCTGACGACCTGGCTCAATCGGAAGCACGGGGAAGTGAACTTCTACTTGACCCAAATCCTTTCGGGTCACGGATGCTTTAGAAGCTACTTGAAAAGATTTGGCCACGACACCTCCGACGAGTGTCCATCCTGCGGCCCCGGAGTAGTGGAGGATGCCCACCACGTGGTGTTTCACTGCAGCAGATTTGCCAGCCCGAGAGCAAGACTAGAACAAGCTATCGGCGCCCCCGTCAGAGTGTCCAACCTGATCAGCTTTATGCTGATTTCAGCATCAAACTGGGATGCAGTGTGCACCTTTGCAGCTGAGATGATGACCGCGTTGAGAAGGGAAGAGCGAGCGAGGAACTGTTCCTCATAGACGCTATAGGTGGCGTTGAAGGGCCTGCGTACCGCGGGACTTAGCGTTACCTCTAGCTTAGCCTAATTGTATATACACCGTGTAGACTAGTTGGAATAAAAAAAAAAAAAAAAAAAAAAAAAAAAAAAAAACATACATACATATATGCAAATAATCGGAAGAATGATAGAAGAGGGGTGTGGTGCAACTGGTAGAGTTGCGGCGCAATGTGGAACCTTCGCATGGATCGCGGGTTCGAGTGCTGACAATGACAGTTGTTAATTTATTTATTTTTTCATTTTAATTCAAAATGTAAATATTTAATTTTAATTTTTTAAATTTCATTTGAAAATTTTAATTTAAATAAAATGCAATACTATGGGAGTACGGGGTCTTTTACAGTCGGCTCGATCGACTGTAGCCTTTCTTACTTGTTTTCTTTTAATAAATGCTCAAAAGTGTTTGTTTCTAAAGTCGACAGTTTTCAGCGATAACTGCTTTACCGGTCCCTCAGTCGGCCTCGGCTTTGTTTGGAAGCCAGAACATGAACAAATAAGACAAAGTTATTTCTATCCTTACAAAGAAGCCAGTTTTAGTTATTTTTGACCCGCAATATCCAATCGAATTGCATACTGATGCAAGTTCTCGTGAATACGGTGCTATCTTATTACATAAAATCAATAATTGGCCTCATGTCGTTCAGTTTTTTAGCAAAGCTGCTTCAGCTGCTGAGTCACGATACCATTCTTATGAATTGGGGACTCTTGCGGCTATCATGTCTAAAAAGCATTTCCATCATTATTTAACCGGTAGAGATTTTATTGTTTTTACCGATTGTAATTCACTTAAAACATCTAGAATCAAACGTCCCCAGTCCTCAATATGGCGGGCTTATTTACAGTCGTTCTCTAAGGACGGTAAACAAATGGCTCATGCTGACTTCTTTTTCAGAAATCTTCCATCCGCGGATGCGATTGATACTTGTAAAATTTCTAAGAAACGACTCAATCTGGCAGAGATATCTAGTGAATGGCTCATAGCTAAACAGCGCACAATGGAGCAGCCGGCCGAAAAACGTAGCAAAATTCATTTTTGTGATGGTAGCGTATAACAAAAAGAAAAATTGCATTTGGTTAAAAAATTATCATGGGTAATAAATCCGAAATTTTTTTTAAATCAATGGAAAATTGTGGTTTGGAAATTGTGGAATTAAAGATTTGGAAGAGAGCAATTATAGCTCCGAAAGTTTATTAGATATTAAGCCAACTGTTGAAGATTATTTTAAGGAAAATCGACCACAAAATGCTAATTTGTAAAAATAACCTCAAAATAATGTAACCAAAAATGTAAGTTGCAATATTAAGTAAATTAACTTAAAAAACTACCCATAACCTATTGATTAGTTAAATAAATGTTAAAACAATATTAAAAATATTACTTTGTGATAAATATACGTATTTTACATTTTTATTTTATAGGTCTAATATGGGCTGAAACATTAGTGAACTTTGACCTATCACCCTGTTCAGACATTTATTCTAAAGCTTAATAAGTTATTATTGAATGTTTTTATACCCGTTACTCGTAGAGTACAAGGGTATATTGTAATCGTTGGAATGTATGTAACAGGCAGAAGGAGGCGTGGCAGAACCCATAAAGTATATATATTCTTGATCAGCATCAATAGCCGAGTCAATATAGCCATGTCCGTCTGTCCGTCCGTCTGTCCGTCTTTCCGTCCGTCCGTCTGTCCGTCTGTATGAACAAAAGGATCTCAGAGACTATAAGTGCTAGAAAAGTGAAAGGGGTCGCAAATGAAAGGTACAATACCCAAGCAGTACAAGTTTGTTTTTGTTTTTGACACGCCCACTTTAGGGCGTTCTATCCTCATATAAAGGTAAATGTACAGATAAAACTTGAATGTTTTAGTATAGAAAACTTTTTTGTTAGCAATGCTATCTGAACCAAATTCACACGGAAAGTACATGTCTACGAAATACATGTATTGACCAAGTTTGATCGAAATCAGACAGCTATATCGTATAGCTCCCATAGGGCCGATCGGTCAAAAATACGATCCAAATATAAATTAGCATGAAGAAATTTTGCATTGACTAAATTATCTTAATGAAACTGACACAAAATATATAAATCAATAATATAAATTTACTGACCAAGTTTCATTGAAATCGGACTACTATATCGTATAGCTCCTATAGGGACAATAGGTCAAAAATTTGCATTTAGTATGAATTCGTATGAAAATTTTTTGTATTTACCAAGCTATCTTAATGAAACTGATACAGAATAAATTTATCAATAACATAAATGTACTGACCAAGTTTCATACAAATCGTATGACTATATCGTATAGCTCCCATAGGAACAATCGGTCGAACATTGAGTAACAGGTATCCTAAAGTCGCGGGGCGACTGTAGCATCCTTTCTTGTTTAATTTGTTCGAATACCTCCCCTGGCTCAAAAGCTATGATTTTTGCAACATTTTTCGGCCCGCTGCCCCACTGTGCTGCGTAAAGATTCCGACATTTTTATACTCTCTGCAAGAGTATATTGGGTTTGTGCAAATGTATGTAACAGGCAGAAGGAGGCGTGGCAGACCCCATAAAGTATATATATTCTTGATCAGCATCACAAACCGAGTCGATATAGCCATGTCCGTCTGTCTGTCCGTATGAACAAACAGATTTCAGAGATGGTAAGAGCTACAAGTTCGAGCTTGGTCTCAATCGATCAGATATTTAGTCAGTCAATACAAGAATCTTTTTTTTTTCGATGCCACGCCCCATTCGCCCACAATGAGCAAAAAACCAGAGACACCTCGGAAAAACGTCGTTGTTTTGACGAATATCTCAGTAACTATGGCACCTAGGATAACAAATTTTGGTATGGAGGTTCCCAGAAACTGAATAAATACCATGCCATTAAATATTTTGGGCTGCCACGTCCCCTTTTCCCATAGGAACTAAAAAACTATTCAAACTACAATACGTTTTTAAGGCATTTCTTCTTATCGTAGAGTATAGCAATTTATAATTCGTGTAAAGACTAACTATATCAAACTATCCTGAAATGTACATTAAAATCGGTCTATAAACAAGAAAACTATAACCGTTACAATTTTGATAATTGAACGCAATATCATGCACGAGTGCAAGCGAGAAAGAAACATACAAGCACATGTTCGAATGTTTTCGCTGCCTATGTGACGGCAGCGCTGCCAGCGACTGCGGGCAGCGCTGAATACACACATACATACCACAAACCTGCAACGAGTATACTCGAGTATGTTCGAACTTTTCATCAAACGATCGAGTAACGAGTATACCAACGGGCTGTCCGAAAAATGTTCGAATCACAACGATCAGTTGCCCGTTTTCTGCTTGACTCGAAAATGATCGTTTGATATCAAACAATTTGGTTGCGAGCACAACGATCAGCCAAATAGATCGTTTGCTGATCGTTCGATTGGACGAACGAGTATTCGAACGCAACCTGCCTGCCCGTAATTTCAGTACAAGAGTACAAACAAACGTTCGAGTATCAAGCAAGTTCGTTGGTTCGCTTGAGTTGCGTGACGTTCGCTTGCGTTGCGTGACATTGGCAGTGTTGCCGTTTATTGGGAGGAAAATATGCTAGTTCTAGCGGAAAAGGCTAGATAGCAATAAAAAATAATAAGAAAATTGTATAAGTATATATTTTTCTTCTTCTTTTAATATTAAAAATTTTATTAACCATAATAGGTAATATAAAAAATGAAATATCTGTAATATATGTGCATTGATTTTCCCATGTACACATAAGTAAAGGCTAGATCAAGCGGGAAACAATTTGGAGAGCAACACTGATGGCACGCGCAACAAGCTGAGGGTTGTTATTGTTTTGTGTGTATTTGTGCGAGCAAGTATTGTTATGTTTGACATACCACGCATTTCGCTAATATTTTTTTTAAGAAAAACCCAAATGGAAGAGTATCTACCTGCTGCACATATTGCGCTAAATGCAAAACGCCCCTTTTACAAAACTCATAGAGTCATACTCTTGCCAAACAAGGGAATTTCCAAAAGGTCAGCCCATCTATGCTTAACTGTTGAGCGCTAGAAAAGTCTTCAGCACATTTTAATTCTGTAAAAATCTTATGAATGAACAGAGTATTTAAAACAAAGTAGCATTTATTATTAAATGTCAATTTATTTAAAAAACATTCTTTAACGCCGTCAAATCATTTTGTGTAGTACCACCGCTGAGAATATTTCATGCAACATTTCTAAATTTCTATTTGGCTTGCTTGCAACATGTTCCATATAACGGCATTTTACTCGAGTATATACTCGAGTAAAACGAGTATAAGCAGGCCCGCGGCACGCACACAAACGATCGAGTATCAAATTTGTTCGAACAAAAACGATCACGAGTAGCGTTCGAGTATACTCGAAATTTTTATACTCGTTGCAGGTCTCTGATACATACATATATGCATTATATATTGTCTTTCGTGTATTCGCATCCAGACAAACAGATGTATGTATGTTTAATTATGCTTAGATTGTTTTTGTGTTTTTATTTCATAGTGTTTTAATGAAAGTACTACACGTTTTAATATCTCTAGACCGATTTTAATCATTTAATCGGCGGAAAATGCAGAGAGTATTTTACGGTCGGGCGTGCTCGACTGTACTTTTCTTACTTGTTAATATTGTGAATAAATTAAAAGATAATTCTCTTGCCGAGGACATTGCATTAACTTACGAGCTAAGAGCAGGAATAATTTATTGGAAAATTTATAGAAATGATAGAACTCGTTCCTTGCCAATTGTTGCAATAGCATTCACGAGTTAATTATGCACTTAGGTTGGGAGAAGACTTTAGATAAGGCTTATGGTTATTATTGGTTTGATCACATGTCTAAGTATAGACGAAAGTTTGTTGAAAACAGTATTACTTGCAAGATGTCAAAGTCATCATCAGGTAAAATCCAGGCTAGACTTCATCCAATACCAAAACTTGACACACCTTGGTACCCGAAACTGGAAAGTGGAGTGGAAAGTCTGATAAAAAAGAGTATGTCATTGTACAAGAAGACGTTTTTACTAAATTTGTTTATTTAACACACACACTTAAGATGCTGACAATTGTATAGGTGCTGTGAAATCGGCTGTATCTTTATTTGGAGTACAAAACCGCATAATAACAGACCAGGGTAGGTGTTTGGCCAGCTCTAAATTTAGTGAGTTTTGTTCTGAACAAAAAATAAATTTGCATTTAATTGCGACAGGTGTAAGTGGGGCCAACGGACAGGTGGAACGCATATTGAGCACTTAGAAAAACTTACTAACGGCAGTTGAGACTAGCAGCAGACCATTTTGATAAAACCAAGGCTAAGGTTGGATACAAAGTAGGAGATTTTGTTTTGTTAAAGAATGAAGATAGGTATCAAACAAAATTAAGTCCAAAGTATCGAGGTCCTTTACAAATAACTGAATTGTTAGACGGAAATAGATATATCCTTAGATCATTGACAAACAATAGAAAATTTAAGTATGCTCACGAAGATATAAGAAAATTGCCAGAGGAGTACCAGTTGAACTAAAAAGTAGTGAAGAGGCTTTAAATGATATTGAAAAAGAAACTGTTAAAAGAGACAGTAATGAAATGGTTGAAAAATGATTGATAAATAAACTGTTGAAAGAGACAGTATTGAAAAAATTGAAACTGTTGAAAGAGACAGTATGGAAAGGCCGATTATAAAACTTGAAAACAGGTGTCATAATGCAAGCACAAGAGCAAACAAATGTTTTGATCATGGCGTGTGGCACATACGATGATGGAAATCGAAATCAGTTGAGTTTATGTGCATGAAAAGATTTATTAAGAAAGTTAAATTAACTTAAAGACGAATTTTATATTGTTTAAAAACGAAACAAAGAGTTGAATTTAAAAATTGTAAGAGACCGAAAGTTGAAACTGAAATTTGATATTTGTATTTGATAAAATTGTATGGAAAATAATATTATTAATATTAAGTTATATTCGATAATGATTTAATTTACGAATAAAATGAATTATGCAGTAAAACCTTTTTGTGGAATCTCAAGAGGTCGTGTTGTGGTCAGGATGGCCGGTTCGGAGCATAAGTAGATTAAATGTGTTGGCTACGTGTACGCGCGTGCTAGAAATGCTTGTAAGAGAAACGCCTTGAATGTGTATTGGTGCGTCTTCGGATATTTCATCAGAATCGCAACTGTAGTATGGGCTGATATTGCATCAGCCAATTTATGCTTCGTGGTTGGTCGTCTTGTTTTGTATCTTGGTGAAGTCCCGTTTTAGCGGGGCGATAGCGTCTGTAGCTGTCGCCGAGCGTGGCTCGGTAAGCACAAGATAATAAGATGAACACAGGCAGTTCTGTTGTATTCAGGATCTGTGTGTAATCGAAACTTTCTGTGATAACGCAATGTTAAACAACAACAATATAAACGACTATAGTTGCGTTATGTTATATTATGTATGTTTGCCACATAAAGCTAGGAATAATCTATAATAGAATGTTATATTATATATGCCACATTAAGCTCACCGGTATAATTTGCTTTGTTTAATTTGCTATCACCATTTTTATGTTACAACAATTATTTGAAATAATATATTTTATTTACGTCACTAATATAATATAAGGAATTGAATATAATTGTGTGGACGTCATCAACATACAGTTAATGACACGGAGGATTTCACTTGCTCTCGAGTACACGTGTTGCATATCGTTTGCCTGATAGCTAGGAAGGGCGCACAGCTTAGAGCTCATAATCCTATAAATTACCGCTGCGGTCTCGATGAAGGATACGCTGTGTTCTTGGAGTCGACCGGGATCTGTCGATACATTTGGATAAAGTCGGCAAAAAAGACAAATTGGAAAAATCGCCATTTAAGTACCTAAGGCGTAAGGTCGGCCTGGAGAGTTGGCCCGATATACAATGCGTCATTCAGGCTGACACCTCTAGTGGAAGGACTTGAGGCGTTGAAGACGAGACGAACCTTAGTTGTACTACTATCAAGTTTAAAGGCCCCTGAGATTTAGAGAGGACAAGAAGCCGCTTTTATCTGGGTCTTTGCTAGGAACGCTTGGACCCGAGCTATGCTGGCAGGCATCCCGCACCCCGGATTGGACGTGTTGTACACTTGGACTCGCTCCATGCTCCTCAGTGGCTTCAAGCACACGATAGCGATCAGTCAGGAAGCGGTTCAGATAGTCCCAGGATGACACCACAGTCTTATTCGGGACGGAATGCTCCCACAAAAGATGGTGGACTTCGGCAGCTTACTGATACAGATTGCTATGAGAAGAATATCCCAACTCTCTGAACTCGCTCCAGATCGTTCCAAAGCTGTCAAACACCCTTGAAAGGTCGTCTGGAGCTCTCGCAAGAAGAGCAGCTGCTTGGGTTGCATCATGTTCAACAATCGATCATGTTCGCACCGAGCAGTGAGGTTGTTCCACCCGGACTGAAATCCCTCATTTGGGGATTGGAGACGGGGCTTGGAGACGATGGCTCTAGCTTCACCGCGGGTTTTGGAGTTCAAGTGGAGTTCCATTTCTGCCAGGCACGGATTACGGATGTATATTGCTGAAAAGAAATCGTGGAACATTGGCCATGCGAGGCTATCACCTTGGAAAACTTCAACCTCACATTGTGGTAATCGGTGTTCTTGCAAAACTGGAACACCGGAAGCCCTAGCAGGTGCGGGAGCAATCTAAGCTGACATCTGCTCAATGTGCTCTCCGAACAGAGTTGCGCATCGCACGTATACCATATAGCAGTATTCGTTTGCCTTAATGGTGCTAAAAATCATTTGGTCTTCCTCTAGATTTTGACCGAAAAGGCCCAGTGGCAGCGGGTGTATTCCGTCTCCACATTCGACCGAAGTGATTTGGGCTGCTATAAGTGCATCTTTATAGAAAAAGTGGAGCTGCTGCACTTAGAGCCTCTGTCTTGCGAGCCTCAAAGAGTGTTAAGGCATTGCAATCAAATCGGACAGCGACATATTGGACCGTTCGCTGAGTTGTTGAGAGGCGGAACAAGTGAGTATGGGATACTTAGAAGAGATCACGACATTTTTTGGAGCAGAAAAATCGGATTTGTGTGCAACTTTTTGGATAATTTTATATAATTAGACTCCACACGAATTATAAATTACAATACTGTGCGATAAGAACTAATGCCTTTAAAACGACATTGTAGTTTGTTAAGCTTTTTATTTCTCATGTGAAAAAGGGTGTGTTTCGCTGCAATTCTGTGATGTATACATACGTTGTGTCAGTTAATTAAACCATGCTGAGTTAGAGTTGTATCGTATCGTTCAGAATAAGCTCGATTGAACTATGCGGTTAAATGAACGAACGAACTATATCTCAGGTAGAAGTTTAGTCCTTGAGTTCGTTACTTAAGGTCCTGTTATAGTATGTTCGAACTATAATGGGACCATGATACAAAAATATAAGGTAGTCTCGTCGGCGGCAGAGCTCGTCGTTTTTTTGAGGTCTTAGCTTCAGTGCGTTCGTGCTTGTCATAGTGGAAGGTTGTCTGCGGACGAATTTTTTCAAATTGTTTAACCCTTGTGTGACCAAAAAAAAATGATTTGGTTAAGGCTTTTTATTTTAAGATACAAATCTACATAAGAATTAAGAATTTAAACAAAAAAATAAATATACATCAACAAAAACAACACTTAGTAGGAAATGCAAAATTATTAAAAAATAAAACTTCGAAAAAATACTTAATCTATTTGTTTATTTGTATTTTTGGCCATTTTAAACCCCAAGGGCCAGCGGTGGGTTAATCAACACATTGTACAGTCGTTTCATTCGCACTCACTATACAAAGTGCCTTTCACTCGCACTTATTGCAAGCATAGCTAAGACTCTTCTGCTGCCGACGAGACTACCTTATATAATTGTATCATGAATGGGACCACGATCGACGACCGATTAGTTTGTTCGATGAAAATTGAACTACGGAACTACATATGTACTTCAATTGAACTACGATGAACAGCTCTACTTAGAATCTGAGTAGCTCTCAGTATATATCGTAAGTCAAGTATTATAGAATAGATAGCTTGGTTGTGAACAATCGAACAGTATTTATCATTGGTCATACCATGATGTAATATTATAAGGTGGTAGAGCTGCGAAACGATCGATAATAGGCTCGATTTGAAATTCATCATTATTACCTATTGGCCATTCAATTGAATTAATTGATGCCAAAGCACTACTCATAAGGTCATCGGCTACAACAGAACGTTCAAAACGTTCATTTTCATTAAACGTATTTTCAATACACGTATTATTAGTAAGCGTATTTACATTAATTTCTTGAACTGTGTGTCTGACTTTAGGTTTAAACAAATCGAATGAATTAAGGACAGCAGTGAGTTTTGGAGAGCATTTTACATTAAATTTATTTAAGGCAATCAGTCTGTTTCTATTATACATCAATCTCAATTTACATAATTTAATATCCGTTTTACGGAAGAAATCTCTGCCCAGAATCATTGGAAAATTAGTGGCATTATTTGGCAGGACATTAAGTGTGTGTATAATGGTTTGCTGGAAAATTCGTATGGAACATTGAATTTTACCAAGGGAGACAATTCGATTGTTCCCTAAGCCACGGCAGTTCAACGGTGAATATACTGGACGGCAGCTGGCAGGGACTTCAATTTCTTGCACTTCGATGGCATATCGAAGGCAGCTCTCACCAGATTTCAAACGACGGTTCCGCAATTAGGCATACACTTCTTCTGTGCTGCGCGATCTGCCGAATTCATAGATTAACGTCCCCTTCAGTTCGGTACAGTCACGCACAGTGACGGTGCGCAGGGGGACAGCAGCAGTCCCTTCCAACAAGCGGCGGCAGGCAACCAAGCGCAAACGGTCATCGAACTGAAGAATGGCGAAAGCGTCTTCTAGATCACGTAACCACTTATTGACGTCATATGCGTTATCCGCCGAAAAGCGGGGCACCATACATTCGATTACGCTCAAATCTGTTACCCGTTGCTGTGGCTTCTCAGCAAGTGAACCAAGCTGCTGCTGCAACATAGCAATTTGTTGTTGTAATTCCATTACCTCCTTCTGTTTTCGTAAGTTGATCAGCAGTGCATCTAAGTCTGCATCCGGCGATACGGCAGCAGAATCTGGGACCGTCAAGGCGGATGAAACAGTTGCAGCAGGAACAGCAGCGGCAGGAACAGCAGCGGCAGGAACAGCAGCGGCAGGAACAATAGCAGCAGGAACAACGGCAAAAGCAGAGTCAATGGCAGCAACGGCAGAAGCGTAGGCAGAGGCGTCAGCAACAATGGCGTCTGGCATAACGGCACCAGAAATGTCAGCCTCGAAAACTGAGCGGGAAATTTCGGCGCCAACAGGCAATTTCGGCAATCCAGCAAAAAGGCGCTTTACCTGTACTCATCTTTGTTGAACACCATTGTGACGAAAGTTGTTTTCCTTTGTTTTCTTTTCTTCGCATAGCCAATAGTCACCGTTATAATGGTAGCTTGTTTTTGCGCGGCGACGACCTGTTGATAATTACCAATTGGCGGGACACTCCACTTGACACTTTGCAATTTGCCCGAATTGTTTTATTTTTATTAGGGTATCCCACTTCTGAGATGAAAAACACCGATTTTTCGGGTGTAATTTTAATCTTTTTTATTTTCTTTTGGAACACGTCCGGCTTCCATGAAATTTTCTTAAATATTAACATTACAGAACTATGTTAAAAACTACCAGGGATGAATAACTTAAAAAGGACATTTAACATTCAAGGGCTGATAACGACATAATATTACAGAGACAATCGATAATCATTAAAATCAAAACCTTACAGTAAGTTGAATTTCATTTGTAATAGTGACAGGAGCAATGGTAAAAAAAAAAAACAAAAATAGAGGGAAAAATAAAAATAATGGACGGTCACACCGAACGGAGTGACGAGCATTATATTGTAAAGCGCCATTTACAGTAGTCGTGAACTCCATCGCTTTTTCCCAAATTAATTCTAAATTTTACAATTATATTTATTATTTTCACCACGCTCACCATTGTTAGCGCGTGCCTTTATTAACAAAAGACGAAATTAAAATCATCAAACGCAGTATTTCTTGTTTCATTTAAACTGACCAACCTTCACCCCCGCAGCAGGAGCATCAACACATATTAGCACCCGCTTATTATATATCATTATAAGCATACATTTTTATTAAGTGTAAAGAAAAAAAATATTAATTTTCCTTGTACATTTTACATTGAATAACAATCCATATTGACAACTCCCTGTCATTATACCCTTGCAGAGGGTATATTGTTTTCGTCACGAAGTTTGTAACGCATTGAAGGAGGCGCTTCCGACCCCATAAAGAATATATATTCTTGATCAGCAGCCGAGTCGATATAGCCATGTCCGTCTGTTTCTATGCGAACTAGTCTCAGTTTTAAAGCTATCTTAATGAAACTTGGCACAGATGTCTATTCAATTTACACGCAGATGAAAGTCGAATGACCATATCATCCAGCTCCCATAGGAATAATCGGATGAAAAATACAATTTTTTTGAGCAATGTTAACCAAATTTGCTCCATATGCATTTGGCATAAAATCCCATGTGCAAGCCAAATTTCATCCAGATCGAACCACAATATCATATAGCTGCCATAGGAACAATCGGTTGAAAATGCTGCGTGTACAAATTTTCTGTCTCTTGAACGATTTGAATCAAATTAACGCAATATACATTTGTTATCATATTCCATCTGCCGACCAAATTACATCCCGAATAATCGGTCATTGAAAACAAATTTACGCAATGTGCATGACATTGAAAATGCTTATTATGAAAATTTTCTGTCTGCCTTGAACGATTTGAACCAAATTCACGCAATATGTATGTATTGAGTACCGTTTTCCATCTGCCGACTAAATTTCATTCGGATCGAACAACTATATCATATAGCTGCCATTGGAGCAGTCGGTTCGAATGTTAAGTATGAAAATTTTCTATGTCTATTGAGCGATTTTAACCAAATTCACACAGTACACGTTTTCTATTAATTTCAATGGGCTGACCATCCAAATCAGACTTGTACATCCTATAGTTACTATAGGAAGAATTGGTGATTGAGAACCAATTAAAGCAATGTGCATGACTGCAATGGTATATTTTCTTCGGCAAGCCAAATATAACCTTTTTTTCTTGTTATACTCTATGTATGCCTGCCCATTCATTTCCTGACGCTTCAAAAAATGATTCGCACAAGCAAAACCCTTTTCTAAATTAGTGCTGTAAAAAATCATCGATGTATCCAGCACCGATGTTTTTTTTGCCAACGTTTACCGATGTTTTTACTGATACCGATGTTGAGCGATGCATCGATGTTTTGCAGAATATCAAAATTATAATTTTTAAACATATTGTTTGTGGCAAAACCAAAAACAAAATTCAGATACACTTCATATATGAAGGACCATCTACGTAATGTGCATAAACTGATATGGAAATCGAGGACACATCGTTACGTAGCGTAGCTTTAAGCCAGCTTTCAAATTCTGCAAGCTTCCACAATTTTTCGGTTGTCAATTTTACTTATGTTATATACTTTTAAGATTTGCTTTGTAAATGAGTATTGACGATACTCGTCACTTCGGCTACAGGTAAAAAAATATTCGATTAAAAATAATCGATCACATTTTATACTCTCTGCAAAAGTATATTGGGTTTGTGCAAATGTATGTAACAGGCAGAAGGAGGCGTGGCAGACCCCATAAAGTATATATATTCTTGATCAGCATCAATAGCCGAGTCGATATAGCTATGTCCGTCTTTCCGCCCGTCTGTATTAACAAAAGTATCTGAGCAACTATTAGAGCTAGAATAGAGCTAAAAACTGTTAACACAAAAGCGACTACGATAACAGCAATAGACTCATATTACGAAGAAGATTATACAATGAATGCTGATATCAACGAAGTTACTGGCCCCAACAGCACTTCTGGTCACTCCACTGTTTCATTAAAATCGGACTACTATATCGGACCACTATATAAATATATATATTGAGTAACGGGTATCCTAAAGTCGCAAGGTATCCTATTGCATTCTTTCTTGTTTTAAAATTACTTGCTAGAACTTAGGAGTTCTTTTTCCAAACTAATATATTCCTTCATAATTTTTATTTCCATGTTTCAATTAAACTAGATTTGCACTCCCAGCTCCAGTATAGCTTTCGTTTCACTTTTGCGTTGCAATATTTTATTTGCTTTTATTTATTTCAATCATGTGGAATTATTTGTACACCATATCAAAAAAATCTGTGTACTGTTAAAGTTTATGTGAATATTCTGTTCCGATTCCATATTATTAAATTGTTTTCATTTAACATGTTCGATTTTTTTGGGTTTATCATTTTATGTTGTTATATCGATAAAAAAAAAAAAACTAATCGACGCCGTTCTGAATATCAAAAAATGTGTGACAAAAAACAGATAAGCTATCGGTTATTTTTGGTATGATTATTTCCTTCATACAGTTAAATAGTAAAACTGGTGGTATCTCGGTGAAATTTGATTATGTCTTGTTAAATGTATTGTTTGCATGTATATAAATGGGTTTTGCTAATATACATATATATTGTTCAAAAACTTCTGCAAATTGTATTTACATGTTTAGTGTCATCTTTGTTAAAAAAATTTATAATTTAAACAGTGCAGTGATCGGTAAATGCACAGCAAAATAAAAATTCTATCTAATATTGATGTCTCATTCCGAACATTCTATAGTTTAAAAACATCAATTGATTATTGCAAATTGCTCTCATACACTGATTACCACAACAATATTGAAACATTGGAAACCGTGAATGCAATAAAACCAACATCATTTACACGATGGCGGATGTTAATACCCAGTATGCCACGGAGAGATTACAATATGATCAAATATCAAAAGATTCGGACACATCTTATTATTCCGAACATGATAATGAAGACTGCGCAACAATCGATGATGAGGCAAGAATTTCATTAAATACATTAACTGACCGTAAGTTTAATATGGAGTCTAAGTTACAACGAATTCAAATGACCAATGTGAATACAAATTTAGTTAAACATACGGAAAACGGTGCTGCAATCCAATTATATAAAAAAGGAGAAAACCATTCCAAATCAACGGGACATCCTAGTTATGGGTTCGGAAAGCGTTGGTCAAAATCAGAAGACTTTTTGCTGAAATCCTTAATAGAAAAACATGGCGAACGCTGGGATATTATTGGGTCCCATTTTAAAGATAGGCTCGAGCAACAAGTGCAACAGCGATGGGCAAAAGTGCTAAATCCCGAGCTAATTAAAGGACCTTGGACTCGAGATGAAGATGAGAAAGTTGTCGAACTAGTCCGACGATTTGGCCCAAAAAAATGGACACTTATTGCTCGATATTTAAATGGTCGAATAGGTAAACAATGTCGAGAACGTTGGCATAATCATCTTAACCCAAATATTAAGAAAACTGCGTGGACAGAAGAGGAAGACAAAATCATTTACAATGCCCACATCAAGTTAGGAAATCAATGGGCCAAAATTGCAAAACTTTTGCCTGGACGGACTGATAACGCTATTAAAAACCACTGGAATTCAACAATGCGCCGAAAATACGATGCTGACCGAAGAGCTGTTGATGCTATTAATGCTGGAGATTTAAGAAGCTCACGAACTCACCTCATTACTCTAATCAAATCTGGTGGAATTGGTAAGTGCCCGCATGCGTTTTATTACAAATTAGCTCTGCTAATTAATACTGTTAACACAAAAGCGACTACGATAACAGCAATAGACTCATATTACGAAGAAGATTATACAATGAATGCTGATATCAACGAAGTTACTGGCCCCAACAGCACTTCTGGTCACTCCACTGTAAGCCATGGTTCACAAATTGACCATGACAAAGGATTGTCTACAGAAATGCATAAAGTTTTACCTTACTCTGATCTTAAAATTAATAGGACAAAGCCCAATATTCTTAAACGATCCCGAAAACATAATGCCCTAATTAGCTTGTGCAACAACTTGGATACAAAAAAAAGCGACCTAACTAAGCAGCCTGAATCACCAATTATAACACCTATTAAAGCGATACGGTTTACGCCGACCCAATTTTTAAAATCTCCATGCCTTACAACATTTGAAGATATGAATTTACGGGCGAGCACACCAGTAAATAAAATATATAACCGTGTGGGAATGGAAATAAAGACAGAGGAGTTGTCTTCAATCGAAACTCCAAATAAAAGTAAGTAAAATTCCTTTACTTTTCAATGTGTTACCACGACTTGTAAATGTTCGACAAATACTTTCCGTAGGTATTGTTCTGCGTACACCAACACCATTTAAAAATGCTCTCGCAGCCATTGGCAAACAACATGATAGTCGATCATTTAATCCGTGCAGCCCTTCAAGCCTTGTCGATGATCTTGAAGAAATTATTAACGATGAAAAGTTTGGCGACTCTGAGCTTATTTGTGAAAAAAGTTGTCAAAATGTTCAGCACTTGTCTAATTTCGAGTATTCGAGTAAGCTCTCGCATATAAGCGTACTTTCGCCGGCCCAAAAGCGTACTAGAAATTCCTTGCTTCCAAATTGGAGTTTTAGCATACAATATGGAAAGAAAACTCAACCGTTTGCAACAGAGACGCCAAGTAAATTTCTATCTTCAGAGCCATCGGTTTCTCATTTCTCTCCAAGCAATATTATGAAGGACGCATTATGCAGTGCACACGATGCGATCTATGATGAGGGAAAAAAAGAAAACAGACCCTGCTACCAGAGATTTCTTGGGTCTTCAAGTGAGCATTTACTTGATCCGAAGTGGACCAGAGTTGCTTGTGGTAAAACCAAAGATCAAATTTTTATGGAGGAACAGGCATATGCTTGTCTTCAAAATCTCGCGTTAAAGCCGCGATCGCTAAATTTTGAAAGAAAAAAAATAATTAAATAAATTTAAAATGTTGTACACACAATAATTAGTGACTTGAAAATTAATTGATAATTAAAGTATATATAATACTATGTGGGTGCATGATGATTACCTTGATGTCGTTGTTTAAATACGATTTTTAATGAAGCACTAATTTTGGTGGTAAGAAAAATTTTTTTAGTTGCATAATCAGATCAATTGTATTAAACACTCAATCTCATACATTAACTGTTTTTATCATCTTGTATTTATACTCTTTGCAAGAGTATATTGGTTTCTGACCGACCCCATAAAGTACATATATATTATACATATATACTTGATCAGCATCACAAGCCAAGTCCGTCTGTCTGCATAAACAATACAATGAGCAAAAACTAGAAACACCTTGAAAAAATCGATATATATATCGTATACTTGGAAATTATATATATTATATTTGGAATGTAAGTAACGGAAAAGGAGGCCTGATCGGCCCGATAAAGTATATATATTCTTAATCAGCATCAATAGCTGAGTCGATATTACGCTGTCCGTCTCTATATAAACAAGAGGATCTCAGAGACTATGAAAGCTACACAAGGCCTTAGCGGTCACAAATAAAAGATAATATACCCAATAAGTACAAGTTTTTATATGCATGCAGACGAACAGATTTATGTTCGATTAAACATGACATAATTTTTAAAATTTCAATTCAAAATGTAAATATAAATTAATTTTTTAAATTTCATTTTAAAATTTAAATTTGAATTAAATACAAATTCCGCACTACCATAAGAGCACCTAAATTGTCTTTAAAGTAGTCAAACTTCTTGATGGCAAACTGTTATTTTCCGGAAATCTGACGGGACTTTCTAAAAATAAAAAAAATAAAAATAGAAATAAATGAACACATGTTCATTTTTACACTCTCTGCAAGAGTATATTGGGTTTGTGCAAATGTATGTAACCATAAAGTATATATATTCTTGATTAGTATCACAAGCCGAGTCGATATAGCCATGTCCGTCTGTCCGTAAGAGCTACAAGTTCGAGCTTGGTCTCAATCGATCACATATTTATTTTTCGATGCCACGCCCCATTCGCCCACAATAAGTAAAAAAACTAGACACACCTCGGAAAAAATTGGTGTTGTGGGCGACTATCTTAATAACTATGGTACCCAGAATCACCAATTTTGGTATGGCAGTTCCTAGCGACATCCTAAATGCATTGACACTTAAAATTGTGGACTGCCACGCCCCTTTTTCCCACAATTTATAAAAATAATTCTCAACTTTCGTTCAGGTTTTAGGCATTAGTACAGTATTGTAATTTATAATTCGTGTGAAGACTAACTATATCCAACTATCCTGAAAGGCGCATTGAAATCGCACTATAAACAAGAAAACTAAAAGCCTTACAATATTGATAACTGAATGCAATATCATGTATGAGTGCAAGCGAGACAGAAACATACAAGCACATGTTCGAATGTTTTCGGTGCCTGTGTGGCGGCAACGCTGGCCGCTCCGAATACACACATACATATCGTCTTTCGTATGTGTATTCGCATACAGACAAACAGATGTATGTTTGATTATGCTTGGATTGTTTTTGTTTCAACGTGTTTTAATGCAAGTACTACACATTTTAATATCTCTAGACCGATTTTAATAATTTAATCGGGAAAAAAATGCAGAGAGTATTTTACGGTCGGGCGTGCTCGACTGTATTTTTCTTTCTTGTTACAATACTGCGCATAGAAAAGAATTGTTTGTCACACCAAAAACGATCTTTAAAGTGGTCAAGCGTTTGATTGAGTAGTCCAAACTTAATTATTTAAAATGGAATATAAAGTTGAAGGTATTTATTATAAATTTATAACTTAATAATTATACTAATACATAGATAAATTCTTGTTGAAAATTGATTTTGATCAACTCCAAGCCACCAAGTCGCTGGAGATAGTCTCAGATGAGGAGGCACATGATGAGGACGGAGACCTGACAGTCATAGTCAACCCGTCCTCAGCAGGTGACGCAGTTACCCAACATGTTGAACGTACTGCAAATCAATCTGCATATGAGTAAATTGGCATCGATAGAGATCATGCTGGCCTTTCTTAAGGCAATGTGGTGGCTGGGCTAAGGTCGAGCAACTACAGTATGTATTATCCACCGACGGTAAGCAAAACCGGCGTACTTGTAAGGAAAGGCCAATATGCTTATATAATATCTTATTACAGCATTATTGTAGCATCTGGCTACATGACGCACGACATGACCGAACTCAACTTCGGACAGACCTTTAAACAAGCGCGGCATAGGAATCTCATTAAGACCGACTGGGCAAAGTTCAGGGAACTAGTGTCAGCAACACTGGATCAACCAAGTGAGATCGAGTCGGTGAAAGACATAGAACAAGCTCTCTTAGTTATGACCAAGACTCTACAGGATGCTTACCAGAAAACATGCCCACCCTCAAATCCGAAAAGGAGGTCAAGACCGCCATGGTTGAATAAAGAATACCAGAATACCGAACTTCAAGGATCTGTTTAGGCTTGCAAACCGACCGAAGTGGAACTCGTACACGATGAGTACAGACTCGCTCTAAGGAGCTACAAGAAAGCTACGTTTCAAACCACCCACTATACAAATTCAAGAAAAAATTGACAAAAGGACTTGGACTTAAAGCAGTAAAGAAACACAAGAACACTGCTGATGTTCACGCACTTTCCTGGCTGCACAGAGCTGTCAAACGAGACGGTTCGCACAATGAACAATGTCTATCAAATTCCTATAGAGATAGTCACCCAGGACTTGATGGGATCATACCGGCAGACCACCAAGAATGTGGTATTTATAGGCTTCTCAAAATATTCAAGGCTTGCCTATAGACTGGTCACATTTTAACTCTATGGAGAACAACAAGGGTAGTATATCATACACGAGTATTTGCATATGCGTTTTCTTACAACAGATCACATAGTGAATCGAATTCAATTTTCAAAGCTAAATCTGGCCCTATTCCAACGCTATAAGAAGGATCTTTTACGCCGATTTGTGACCATGGATGAAACATGGATTTACCATTACACACCTGAATTCAATCGACAGTCTACTGAGTGGTGAAAGTCGTTCGAAGCCCACGAAGACGCAACAGTCAGCCGGTAAGGTGTTGGCCAGTATTTTTTGTGACGCACATGGAATTATATTCATAGACTACCTAGAACATGGTAAAACAATCAATAAACTATATTACTGTGCACTATTGGACCGATTGGATGCCGAGGTCAAGGCCAAACGCTCTCACATGAAGAAAAATAGAAGGAATTGCTATACGAAATCGTCCCCCGCCCACCGTACTCGCCAGATTTGGCTTGCTGGCAAGAGATTTTACTCAAATGAAGAGGTCAAAACGGAAACAAACGCCTATTTTGAAGGACTTGACGCATCGAGATGTTGAAGACCGTTACAATGTATACAATACATTATGTCGAAGAATAACGGCAAATTTTCATTCAAAATTTCGTTTTTTCAACAAAAACAGGAAAAATTCAAACAATCAGGTGTCACCACGCGGAAAAGTGCCACTGCTTCCAAGATTGTCAAAGATCTAGACCTGCCGAGAACTAAGCGAAGTGTTCCACAAAGCGGAACTTTGGTGGTGGATCATTGATGGTATGGACTACATTTAGCTACCACAATCGAACCCCAATTTGCAAAGCTTTCGGCCGTTTATATTCTCAAGGCTACATAAATTTACTGGAAAATGTTCTGGATTTTTAGGATGAAGAAACGTGTACGGATTTAATTTTCAAACAGGATAATGCGGCCATACATGTTTCACGGGCTAGTCGAGGCGGGTTTCAGGAGATGCAAATCACCACCATGTCATGGCCAGCTCGATCTCCGGACCTCAATCCCATAGAAAACATGTGGTGGAACCTTGTCATGCGGGTTTAGGCTGGCGGAAGAAAATTTCAGTCGGTGAAAGAGCTGAGACAAACGGTTTCAGAGGAATGGGCTCAAATACCACAAGCCGAGTTTCAAAAAACCATTGACTTTATTCCAAATCGTATTTTTGAAGTAATTCAACAATTTGGAGGATAGACACATTAATAATTAACATTTAAGAATTTTCATTAAGTTTGTTTTAGATTTTTTGACATGATACAACAAAGTGCTTTTAATTGAATTTCGTGCTTTATTTTTGAATATTTTTGTTTATATCAAGTTATAAGTTTCTTGTTGAAAAAAAAAATAAAAAAAATTATTTTGTTAAACATAAAACGAATTGAAATATTTGATTTAGTTTAAAAAACTATTCTAACCTGCATAAGATTAAAAACAATCTAAAAAAAATGAGTACCTTTAATTGTATTTCGCTGAGTGTATTTGAGTATCTGAATTTTTTTTTTTTTGTAGTCCTTTTTTTTGCACTCCTGTGCTTTGGACAGCTCTCTAATTGGTAAGCATTGATACTAAATTAATTCTTTTCCATGAACCAAATTCTGGGTAACGTAATAAGTTTTGATATCATTAATGCGTATTGTAAAATAGTGTTCTTGCAGTGGTAAAGATCTCAGTCTGCCAAGGGCTCGAGATTTGCAAGAATTTTATAAAATTCGCCGAGACGTCGCAGAGGCGACAAACTAGGACAAACCGCTATCAAGGCCATGTTGTTGTCAACCACCTCCTCCATAACTTTCTGGGTGAGCATAGACGCTCTAAATGAACTCGTTGCGACCAAGTCAGTACACATCTCCTGGTGATCACGATTATTATTCTGATGGATGGCGACACGATTAGAGCTGGCAAACTATCGATAGGAGTCCCATTCGATATTCTCAATAGTTTAAGGAGGAAAAGTCGATACTATCGATACTATCGGTGAACATTTGATGGAACAGAAAATTTAAATATTTTAAATTTTAAAATGAAATTTAAAAAATTAAAATTAAATATTTACATTTTGAATTAAAATTAAAAAATAAATAAATTAACAGTTGTCATTGTCAGCATTCGAACACGCGATCCATAAGAAAGTTTCATATTGCGCCGCAACTCTACCGGTTGCACCACACTCCTCTTCTATCATTTTTCCGATTATTTGCATATATGTATGTGCACACATATATATGTGTGTATGTATAGCATTGGTCGGCGCGGCCAGCGGCTCCGGGCAGCGCTGCCGCCAAACCAGGTAGAGAAAACGTTCGAACATATGTTTGTATGTTTCTGTGTTTGTTTGTATGTGTTGCGCGCATGCAGTGATTTTGCAGTAAAATAACATGAACCGTTCTAGCTTTCTTGTTTGACATAGGATTTTGATGTAACTTTCAGGATAGTTAGATATGATAAGTCTCTAAGCGAATGTAATATTACAACTCTGTACTATTTGATATAATGCTTTAAAAACGGCATTGAAGTTGGAAAGTTTTTTAGTTCTTATGAGAAATGGGGATTTGGCAGCTCAAAATGTTGAATGACATTATACTAAGGCTGTCTCTAAGAACCTGTATACCAAAATTTGTGCTCCTAAGTTCTATAGTTACTGAGATATTCGCCTAACACATAAATTTTTTCGAGGTGTGTCTGGTTTTTTGCTCATTGCGGGGGCGGTAAGGGGCGTGGCAACAATTTGAAATAAACTTGATCTGCTCGCGAAAATAACGGACTTACTTTCCAAATTTTGTGTCTCTAGCTCTTGTAGTTTAAAAGACCCAGGTGTTCATACGGACGGACAGACAGACGGACATTGCTATATCGACTCGGGTGTTGATGCTGATCAAGAATATATATACTTTATGGGGTCGGCCACGCCTCCTTCTGCCTGTTACGCACATCTCGCTTCTGACAAACTTAATAGACCCCTCTACTCTTTTTTAAAGAGTACGGGGTCTAAAAAGAAGATGAAAACGCAAGCCTGCCGCGCAAAGTGAATTTTGTTGTGCAAATCGCCGCACAAAACCAGCAAAATCGTCTAGTTTTATGTCCATATCGCATCTATGCCAAGAGTGAGCCTTCGTAAGACAAAAGGAAAGCCTCCGAAGAGACTAACGCATGCCAAGATGTCGCCGCCAACATCTGGTGGCTGCGATAATGAACGCCAAATAGGAGAAAACGACAATAACACAGACAATGAACATGGTGCCGTTGGTGGAGATATCGTAGACGAAAGAGAACAAAAAAAAATTCAGATGCAAGAAAGAATTAATGAACTTGGATGGGAGTTCAACAAATCAATGGCCATGCGTGATAAGTTGCAGAAAGCATTAGATAGGTACAACTATTATCCACAGTCAATTTTGCCTTTGGTATGTTTCAAAATCCTATGCCAAAACCTCTTCAGCTCCATGCTCCTTTGAACGCCCCGCAGTTGACAGGGACCATGCCCAAAGAACCATATTTACATCAGCCTTCACAGCCGTCAACTTCACAGCCTGAATACTACTCACGGAACACAACATCAAATAGTCACAATTATTACCAGCCGCCGGAATTGCCGGAACAATGACCGATGTTTTCTGTTGCCTACAAAGAAACAATAAGCGCATATGGCTATGCAAACTTGGAGAACTTAACGCGTTTACAAAAGGCCTTGAAAGGTCCAGCAAAGGATTTGGTTGCGGCATTGCTGATGTACCCCAACAATGTGAACGACGTTATGGAAACACTTGCGCTTCAATATGGTCGCCCCGAACTCTTAATACGGAGTCAGATAGCTAAAGTCCGAGCCATTCAACCCATAAGATATGATAAATTTCAGGAACTTATCGATTTCAGTATGGTAACAGCCAATTTGACAGGATTTCTAGATGGAAGCGATGCGAAGCCTCACTTGAAGAAGGCTCCGCAAAATAAAGAGGCTGCACGTATTGTTTCCACCATGGTTCCAACATAATGGTTGCCGGATAAGACCCTTTCTTACCCGTTAAAATCACTGTCCCTAAAGGAACCGTGTAAATTGTTGTCATTATAGACGAAGGATCCACAATATCATTACTTGAAGAAGAAGTTGCAAATGCAGTTGGAGCAATCGGAACTGAGAATCTGCTGACATTGAAATGGATCGGTGATAAGACATCAACCCAATTACCTCAACGGATTGAAATAGAAGTAGCCGATACACTGAACAAATCCTGTACTTATGGAATCCGAAATCTAAGGACAGTAAAGGACTTGATGCTACCACAACAAACATTAAACCTGGAAAAGCGCGAAATACGCGACCTGATGAAGCAATACTTTGAATTAGATAATTGCCATTAAGCCAACGGATCCGGTTATATCAGAGGCAGATATCAGAGCCAAACAAGTTTTTCGTAGCACAACTAAACAAAATGGAATACAATACAAAACTGGACTTCTATGGAAGGAGGACAATTTCGAAATGCCTGACAGTTATGACAGATGTTGCAAAACGAAGATTTACAAGTTTGGCATACCGAAAAAATAAAGGACTATGTAAATAAAGGATATGCCCGAAAATTATTTCCAAACGAATCCAAAAATAAAGGTAAAAGAACTTGGTATATACCACAATTTAGCGTATGTAACATTAATATAGGAAACAAGTTGCGTCTAGTCTTTGATGCCGCATCCTGCACAAATAGATTGTCTTTGAACTCTTTACTGATGAAAGGACCTGACGAATATCAACCTTTATCTTTGCCTTCCATACTACTAAAATTGCGACAAGGAAAAATTTGAATTTTTGGAGATATAAAAGAAATGTTCCATCGTATAGCCATTAGGAAAGAGGACCAGGATTCACAAAGATTTTTATGGAAAGACTGCAACCCAAACAGACCGCCAGAGGAATATGTTATAAATGTCATGATTTTCGGATCCACTAGTTCGCCATGCTCATCACAATTTGTAAATAATTTAAATGCCGACGCTTTTAATGAGGAGCAACCTAGAGCAGTAAAAGCAATCACACAAAGACATTACGTGGATGATTATGTGGACAGTATTGCAACTGTTGAAAAAAAAAAGAAATAGAACCGAATGCAGAGAAAAGAAAAACAAATCTATTGCAGTTACAACCAGTTAAATTGAACAAAGATAAAGTCATGGGATTATATTGGGATAACGCAACAGATGCGTTTTGTATTGAATTTAATTTCAATGGATTGCTAAGATCAGTAACGGAAGCGAACTGTCCGAAATACTAGGTGTATCAGAAGTCGAACAATGGAAATGGGTACCGGGAGCACAAAATCTTGCAGATGTTGCGACAAGAATGAAGTCAAGGAACCAAAATGACATTTGGCTTAAAGGACCGTGTTTTCTAAGCTCTGACTGCAGTACTTTTCTTTGCTTGCCAGACGTAAAATTTTTTAACGAATTGGAAGAGAAACGATCAAAATTCTCGTTAGTTGTCATGGAAATTGAAATAATGAATATTTTGGAAAAATTTGCTCCAAATAGATTCATGGGTGCGACGGGCATTTAAAAAACTTAAATCAATTAAAAGACGAGCAAGTGTTAGATATGACACTAAGAGAAAATTGATTCTTACGGCGGAATAAATCCGAGATGCAGAAGAAGCATTATGTCATCATTTCATTGTCATCTATTAGCTCAATCTCCAAAACCTGAAATATACTGTTTGGAAAAGGGCAAGCCTTTATTAAAATCTAGTCAACTTCTATCTTTGACACCGGAAATAGATGACAATGGCCTTTTGCAATTGGCTGGGCGTATCAACAATGCCGCTTGCGTGTCTTTGTCTACAAAGAAGCCTATTATCTTGCCAAGAAACCACTTGTTATCATATCTGATAGCGCAACATTATCACTAATTCTGCAAACACCAAAATACGGAAACAATAATTTGAAATATTAGGGAACAATTTTGGCAATTTGTGAAAACGGTTAAGACACAGTGTCAGATATGTAAAAACCTCAGAGTACAGCCTGTACCACCATTAATGGGACAGCTACCAATCGATCGTATGTCCTCCTTTGTGAGAGCCTTTACATATACGGGCTTGGATTACTTTGGACTTACTTGGTGAAAATAGGAAGACGACAAGAAAAGCGATGGGGTGCACTCTTCACGTGCATGGCTACAAGAGCGATTCATCTTGAGCTAGCAAAAGATATATCAACGGATTCGACCATGATTTGTTTGAATAATTTTGTAGCTTGTAGAAGGGTTCCTCAAAGAATCAGAAGTGACCAAGGGACAAACTTCATAGGCGCAAGTAAAGAAGAGTGGATTCGGTCCATGCCATATGGCTGTTGAGTGTGGTAGGTTGGGCATTGAATGGCTATTTAATACACCAGGCAATCCATCGGCTGGGGGAGCACGGGAGCGTATGGTGCGTAGCGTCAAGGCAGTTCTAGCTTTTACATTAAAAGTGAAAGTTCCTCAAGTAGAAACGCTGCAAACACTTTTAATAGATGCCGAAAATCTTATCAACTCGCGTCCGCTAATTGGCTCCTCGAATTCAATACAAACATCAGTTAAAGATGAAAGGATTTGTATGAGAAAACAATGGCAGATACTTCAACAGATGAAGCAGACTTTCTGGAAACGCTGGGTTTTAGAGTATATTCCAGAACTGACCAGAAGGACGAAATGGCATCATAATGTGAAACCTATAAAAGTAGGTGACGGCGTTATAATATGCGATGAAAACGAGAGCAGAGGCCAGTGGAAGCGAGGGCGTATTATTGAAGTCCAAATGGCAAAAGATAATCAAGTTCGCAGCTCAACAGTAAAGACGAGTTCTGGAATCATTAGACGACCAGCATCTAAGTTGGCAGTACTAGACCTGAGTGGTGAATCTCGTGACAGCTCGGTTCACGGAGGCGGGGATGTTGTAGAATTTTTATTTAAATTTGAACTCTTAACGATTATTTTAATTTAAGCGAGTTATTTTGAAATGCAACCCTTATGATACTATTGTAAGTTATCGATATTTTATTTGAGCGTGCCCATTTGATCACGATTATTATTTTGATGGCGATTGGCAAGGCACTCTCTTTATACTCTCTGCAAGAGTATATTGGGTTTGTGAAAATGTATGTAACAGGCAGAAGGAGGCTTGGCAGACCCCATATATTCTTGACCAGCATCACAAGCCGAGTCGATATAGCCATGTCCGTCTGTCTGTCCGTCTGTCTGTCTGTCTGTCTGTCCGTCCGTATGAACAAACAGATTTCAGAGATGGTAAGAGCTACAAGTTCGAGCTTGGTCTCAATCTCACATATGTAGTCAGTGAATACAAGAATTTTTTTTTTCGATGCCACGCCCCATTCGCCCACATCCATGCATTAAAACACGTTGAAACAAAAAAAAAAACTAAGCATAATCAAACATACATCTGATTGTCTGTATGCGAATACACATAAGAAAGACAAAATATGATGCATATACATGTATGTATGTATGTGTGTATTCAGCGCGGCCAGCGACTGCGGGCAGCAAACCATGCGAAGGTTCCCTTAAGTTGCTAGATCAGGCAAGAGTATATTGGGTTTGTGCAAAGTATGTGACAGGCAGAAGGAGGCGTGGCAGACCCCATAAAGTATATATATTCTTGATCAGCATCAATGGCCATAACATTAGTAACGTCCAAGTTAGTAAGATGTTTTAAATATGTGAATACCAATAATGTAAGTAACGTTAAGAGACTGCCGATATATCGTTAAGCAAATTATGTTAAGTTTCGATTATCGAGTGTGAAGAACCTACTGACAGGATGACATTAGGATAAGACTGATTGAAAAATCTCGAAACAAGGAAATATAAAAAACACAATTGTAATTCAATTTACAATTATAATTTATTATTAAAAAAATAAAGGACAGCGGTTGACGGAAAGGCGAGTTGGTGGCTAAACGCAAACAAACAATATCGAAAACGAATCAATACTAACTGTGCTGCTGCGCTTACACTTTCTTAGAGCGCTTAGGCTAACTTAAATATAAGAGAAATTTCATGTGCCAAAGCTAATTATACTACGACTTCAATTGTGTTCTCTTATCTACTCAAACTACAAATTCAATGCGCTTTCTCTTAAAACATGCCGGCCACCCTCAAGGCCTTGCCTTCAATACACTGGCAGCCTCGCCATCTTGTGAATTGGGCCCTTGAGGACGCCCACTGCGGTCATAACGCCGGCCACCCTGACGCGACCATCTCCGCCTGGCATTGTGTGGACGACTCTTCCCATGATCCATCGCTGGAGCGGAGTGTTGTCCTCGTGGATGAGGACTAAATCGTCGCGATCCTCCGCCCATTTCGCTTGCTGCTGCTGGCTCTGGACGTAGTCCATCTACAACGCTTGCCAAAAGCGCTGTCTGAACGTGCACAACAGTTGCCACCAGCGGAAGTTTCGCTGCTTGACGTGTCCTGCTCTAACCCGCGCGGCAACGATCGAAGCGGCTGACCGACGATGAATTGCCCTGGAGTTAGAGCCTCCCCGTCGTTCGGATCGCTGCTAAGCGGCGTCAACGGCCGCGAGTTGAGGATGGCTTCCACGTTGGCCAGGTGCCCTCTGACCTAGCTTTCGGTGAGTGATGCGCTGCCCATCTGCCGCAGGAGCAGGTGTTTTGTGGACATCAGGGCGGCCTTCCACAGGCCTCCTAAGTGGGGCGCTCTTTGGGGATGAACCTTCACTTCATCCCGCGTTCTGCTGCGTACGACTGCAGCTTCGTCTGCTGGAACTCCTTTACCAGGTAGCTCGCTCCTACGAAGTTGGTCCCGTTGTCCGAGTATAACAGGACTGGCACTGAACAGTCTTTGAAGCAAAACACACAAAAACTGCAACGTACATATTTAATGGTCCTCTTCCTCTAATTTGCAACGAAACATATATAGGCCCGAAGAATTCCACCCCACAAACATTAAATGGGCAAACTCCGGAAAGGCGCTCGGCCGGCAAATTACCCTTACTTGCTCCATCAGCTTTTGCTTGTTTCTGAAACATTGGACGCATTTTCGCACTATCTGCGTGCACTCACGACGAGCATTAACGAGCCACATGCGCTGCCTAAGTAATGCAATTATTGTCTTAGCCCCCGCATGACAATTGTTAACTTGCAGTTCTCGCAAATACAAACCGACCACCAGAGAATTCTTGGGCATCGAAATCGGGAATCTAGCATCGTCTTCTAACGGCGCGTTTAGTAATCTCCCTCCTACCCGAATCACTGAAATTTGTCTTCCGAACTCGTCAAACTTGTGTATGAACGCAGTCGGCGACCGAAAATTCGGTTGAACCATTTGACCCTTTTTTAACTTTATTGATAACCAGTCAGAGCTGGCAGCCAAACAAACGATTGTTGCACAAGGTCTTCAAGTATAGAAAAATGTCGATTCTGAGGCCAGTGTCACACCCTCTCGTCGATAAATCTGCTGGATTTAACGATGTTGGTACATGTCTCCAAGGTACATCAATGGCCATCTCTTGGATGGCTGCAACAGGATTGGCCACGAATGTTGCTAATAATGATGGAGACATGTTTATCCAATGTAGTGTGATTTCTGATTCAGTCCAGAAACTCACACTCTCAATTCGACAGTGATTTAACATATGTTTTATGGAGAACCATAATTGGGCTAACCGGTGTGCTGCACACAATTCGAGTCTGGGAATCGACTTTGTTTTTAGTGGAGCCACGTTTGCCTTTGCAGTAAGCAATCGGCAGACGATACTGGCACCGTCGTTAGCACGAACATATATGCAGCACCCATATGCTTGACTAGATGCATCCGCGAATCCATGCACCTGTATGCTTGTGTCAGAGCTGGCGTGAGCGTATCTAGGGATTTCGATGTGATGCAATTCGAGAAGAGTCTGTTTATAAAATTAATAAAAAATAATTCTCAACTTTCGTTCCGTTTTTAGGCATTTGTCTATATAGTACAGTATTGTAATTTAAAATTCGTTTGAAGACTAACAATATCCAACTATCCTGAAAGGCGCATTGAAATCGCACTATAACCAAGTAAACTGGAAGCCTTACAATATTAATAATTGAACGCAATATCATGCATCAGTGCAAGCGAGACAGAAACATACAAGCACATGTTCGAATGTTTTCGCTGCCTGTGTGGCGGCAGCGCTGCCCACAGTCACTGGCCGCGCCGAATACACACATATATACATATATGTATCATATATTGTCTTTCGTATGTGTATTCGCATACAGACAAACAGATTATGTTTGATTATGCTTAGATTATTTTTGTTTTAACGAGTTTTAATTCAAGTACTACACATTGTAATATCTCGATACCGATTTTAATAATTTTATCGGTGGAAAATGCAGAGAGTATTTTACTTGTTTTGTTTTAAATGGTGCATACTGGCATTAATAGAATACGAGTTCATTGAAAATGCAACCTATAACTATAACGACAAATAAAAACTAAGGAGGAATCAAAAATACGTCTTGCTATAACATAAGCAACATCGCTGCTTCTTTTATTACTTGTAGGGGGCAGCGTCTTAGCTTCTTGGATATAGAGTTCACAGTTAACTCAAAAGTCGTTAAGCTTTTTGAAAAACTAAAACCTCAATTAAGTATAAATGTATACGAAATTGACTGCAGCAGAAAGAAGTAAGAGTTGATTGTCGGACCAACAATACGAGCAGATACTCTACGCGAAAAACATTTAAGTCTCCTTGGTGTATACAATGAGGCTGAAATGATAATGCACTACGCCTACATAACAAATATGTCTACATTGGCTAAATCTCAATTTACAAAGAGTCATGCGCCTGGAGATTTTTGTCACAATTGTTTGCAATGGTATACTTGCAATAGTAAAATGCATACGAAAAGCTGCGGAAAAGTCGTATCCACATTTCCCAAAGTGGGTTCATATGCCAGGTTAAAAAACTGGCATAAAAAACTTTCTCCACCGGTAACCATCTACGCTGATAATGAAGCTGTATTGGAACCGTTTAATCGAACACAAAGTGATCCAAAGATGTCGCCAACCACGAAGGCGCAAAAATATTCAGCTTGTGCAGTTTTATTCTACGTTGCACATAAATATAGCCCCGAGCTAAACGAAATTTGGACTTACGAAGGCAAATTAACATTATATTTTTAATCGTTTAAAACACATACTAAAATATTTTATTTTTATTGTTTTTTTTTTTTTCATTACTTTTGCTATCAGGAGTCGATTGTATCAAAAAGTTTTGTTAAGCCCTTGACGAGAGAACAAAAATGCTTCACAACAAATATTGGAAAGCATTCAAAGCCCCTAACGATTTGCTGAATATTGACGAAGAGTGTATGCAGGAATAAAATAAATGTACGGCCTGTGAAGACGTGATTGAGAAATTTAATAATTTCTTTACGGGAAAATATGAGGGTCCAATTCAAAAGAAATGTAAGTTAACCTATAAGTTTAGATATCCAGTAATACCTGTTGTGTTTCATAATTTAACAAAATATGATATACATTTATTTAAACCTGATCTGATAAGTCCCCCAAGTATAATTCCTTGCAATAAGGAATTATACATATCTATTACTAAAAACCATACCATACCATAGACAAAAAATATTTATATAATATTCAGTATATTGACTCTAATAGATTTTTAATTTGGACGTTGATGTACTAACGGGACAGTACATTCAAGTGGCCCAGCAACAACAAGCAACGAGCTTGTTAGCGCGCGGAACCCTGCAAATAATGCAGCCACCTCCCGCCCAACCGACCGAGGGGCACTCCGCATAACGTACGGCTAACGATAAACGCGAAACGAATTTATTTGTTAGAACATAAAATGAAAAAAAAACAAAATACAATAATCTTAAATTATAAACTAATTTAATTAAAATCTAGACAGGTGACAGAGAAGAGAAGTTCTAATTAAGGGGATAGAAGTAGAACTACCTACAACTCGGGAAAGTTTGTTGTAGTTACTACATATTACTCGGAAAGGATTATGAATGGAAAAATTGGTAGAACAAGGTTGAAGAGAGATTGGAAGAAAGTTTCTAGTTGGTCTAATCTGGACAGCAAAACTAATCTGGCTAAGTAATTCAGAGGAATCAATTTCACCATTGATATGTTTGTGTAAGAAAATTACACCGAGCACTGTCCTACGATCAGACAAAGAAGGAAGATTAATTAGTAAAAGTCTACTACGATAGGATGGTTAGCGTATGTTAGTATTTCAGTTGAGAGCCCTTAGAGCAAAAGGAAGAAATTGTTTTTGTACAGATTCTATTCTCTCCTGATGAATCCTGTATTGAGGTGACCAAATACCAAATACAAGATCCATATTCAAGAATAGGCCGTATCAAGGCAGTGAAAAGTGTTTTTGTTAAATAGGGATCGTTAAATTCTTTTGACCATCGCTTTATGAAGCCCAGGACACTAAAAGCACGATTTGTAGTTGAAAGTACATGCTTATCGAACTTGAGCTTAGGATCCATAAGAATACCCAAATCAGTGACCGAATCAATTCTTTTAATAGAGTTGCCAAGTTTAAAAAAACTTTTTAGTTATCTCAACGATAAAGACTTCAAGCTTTTCAGCAGAAAGTTTAATGGTATTCAATTTAAACAAATGCGTCGGAAAGGAGTTTTCCCTTATGACTATCTAGATATTTTTTCTGAACTAGCCGCTAGACAACTCCCATGTAGAGAACAATTTTTTAACGCACTAAACGATAAGGAGTGTAGCATTGAAAGCTATGAGTTTGCTTAACAGGTATGGGATAGTTTTAAGTGTCAAACATTGTCAGACTTCTTAAAACCATACCTCGAAGGTGAGGTTTGACCCAATGTAGTCAACGTATTTCAATTGCTAATAATCCTCATCTAAAAGATTTTAGGCCTAACCTTGTCACATACCATCTTCCATACATAGATGCTAACAATTTATATGGGTGGGCAATGTGTCAAGTGCTACTCTTAGAGAACTTTACATTTTTACCTGAAGATGAGATATCAAAACTATCTTTGCAAAATATTTCTCTTGATGATGCTGTAGGATACATTTAAGAAGTCGATTTGCAAAACCCCAAAGAAATTCATGACAAATATAAAGTTCCTCCTGGAAAACAAATTAAACAGATTTAAATTATAAACGCATTTATATTATCTATTTGAACCAATTCAATGCAAATGTATGCCAAAACAATCACGAAAGATCTCTGATTTAAGGAACGCATGAATGGCAAAGATGCCAAACATACTGCCCCCAGGAGATCAGAGACTTAAAGTGAAGCTTTAAGATGGGAAAGAGAAAGAGATGTATCATAAATTCAATATTATTCATTATAATAAGCGCATAATACTCGAAAACGATTGTGCAAAGCGTAGTCAGTAGTGCATGTAGGAAGAAATAAAAGGATGTAGTACCTAGTTGCCCTGGTTGGAATATTGAAATAAAGGCGTTCTAAAAGAGATGGGGAGCAGATATCTTCAACTATAAGCTTATGAAGGAAAATAACTCAAAGAACTTTTTTACTATAAAGAAGGGATGGAAGATTAAGGAGAAAGAGCCTATTGGTTTAGTAAGGAAGGCGAAGATTAGGGTCCCAATTAAGACCTCGAAGTGCAAAGAGTAAAAACTGCTTCTACACTGACTCAATTGAATCTTGAGTATGAGCATGTTAAGGAGACCATTCACATGAACAATATTCAAGAATGGGGCGGACGAGGGATGTGTAAAGAAGTTTAGTGACGAAGGGATCATTAAATTCTTTAGACAAGCTTTTAATAAATCCAAGAGTGCCCTTGGCTTTATTAACAATTGTGGAGATATTATGTGTGGAACTTAATTTATTATCAAAAAGAACACCAAGGTCTTCAACTGACAGTATACGATTTAAGAGTACATTGTCAATATAGTAATTGGCTTAGTAAGGAGTAACCCTGTTAAAAGTCATAAACAGGCATTTAGAAAAATGTAGTTTCAAGTGATAAGTTATGCACCAGTTGTGCATTGTGTTTAAATCATCTTGTAGTAACGCATGATCCTGGGCGTCATTGTAAGATAATAAAATTTGACATCATCTGCATACATAAGTATGCGACAATGGGATAGCGAAGAAGGAAGGTCGTTTATAGAAAGATTAATAAACAATGGCTGGGATATTGCTGATCTAAGCATAACCCTTTAGGTCCTACCTGTTAGATATGATGATATCCACAGAAGAAGGCTGGGTGGGAAACCTAGGATACTAAATTTATGTAAAAGAAGGTTATGATTAACAGAGTCAAATGCTTTACTAAAGTCAGTGTACATGACATCAGTTTGCACTCTATTAAGGAATGCCTCGTTAATGAAAGAGGTAAATTCTAATAGATTGGTCAAAGTCGACCGACTCTTAACAAACCCGTGTTGGGCGTGGGAGATAATTGACTTGCAAAGGTGTTGCAAAGTCGATGTTATTATCTCTTCGAAGAGCTTAGGGATTGCTGACAAATTCGCAATTCCCCTGTAGTTGGATATATCCGACTTGCACCCTTTTTATGCAGTGGGATAATGTAAGATTTGTTCCATAAGCTAGGATAGATAGAAGATTCTAAAGAAAGGTTAAACAAAATTTTTTGGGATTTTATTATAGAAGAACAGTACTCCTGAAGCACACAACTTGGAATGTTGTCGGGGCCAGGAGAGAAAGAAGATTTTAAGGCGTTAATTGAAGAAAGTAGGAAATTATAGGTAATATGCAGAAAAAAACAGAATTAGAGGATGGGAGTATATAGGGGTAAGAGAAGTTAGTAGGCAAACTTGAGGTGTAAGTATATAGGAAAACTGTTTTTGAATTGTCCAAATGGCTTATATATGATTATTATTATTATTTCTCAAGAATAAAAAGTCCCTCGACTAAGATTATTTATATGGACACTGATTCGTTTATTACATCCTCTGTTGAAGATGTAAATAACCTTATAAAAACAAATCCAAAACAATTTGATACATCCAATTATAGGTCTACGAATCAATTTAACATAATTGCAGCAGACAATAAAGAGTTAGGTTTATTTAAAGATGACAAGTAAGAAAAGTACAGTCGAGCACGCCCGACCGTAAAATACTCTCTGCATTTTTCCCCGATTAATTTATTAAAATCGGTCTAGAGATATTACAATGTGTAGTACTTGCATTAAAACACGTTGAAACAAAAACAATCTAAGCATTATCAAACATTCAGCTGTTTGTCTGTATGCGAATACACATACGAAAGACAATATATGATGCATATACATGTACATATGTATGTATGTGTGTATTCAGCGCGGCCAGCGACTGCGGGCAGCGCTGCCGCCACGCAGACAGCGAAAACATTCGAACATGTGCTTGTATGTTTCTGTTTCGCTTACACTCATACATTGATATGAATGCGCAGCGCTGCCGCCACATGTGCTTGTATGTTTCTGTCTCGCTTGGACTCATACATGATATTGCATTCAGTTATCAATATTGTAACGCTTCTAGTTTTCTTGTTAATAGTGCGATTTCTATGCGCCTTTCAGGATAGATTGATATAGTCAGTCTCCACACGAATTATAAATTATAATACTAATTTATATAGTAAACAAACGCCTAAAAACGGAACGAAAGTTGAGAATTATTTTTATTAATTGTGGGAAAAAGGGGCGTGGCAGTCCAAAATTTTAAATGTCATAGCATTTACGCTGTCGCTAGGAAGCTCCATACCAAAATTGGTGATCCTAGGTGCCATAGTTACTGAGATATTCGCCGAAAACACCGATTTTTTCCGAGGTGTGTCTGGTTTTTTGCTCATTGTGGGCGAATGGGGCGTGGCATCGAAAAAAAAAAAGATTCTTGTATTGACTGACTAAATATCTGATCGATTGAGACCAAGCTTGAACTTGTAGCTCTTACCATCTCTGAAATCTGTTTGTTCATACGGACAGACAGACAGACAGACAGACAGACAGACAGACAGACAGACAGACAGACAGACGGACAGACAGACGGACAGACGGACATGGCTATATCGACTCGGCTTGTGATGCTGATCAAGAATATATACACTTTATGGGGTCTGCCACGCCTCCTTCTGCCTGTTACATACATTTGCACAAACCCAATATACTCTTGCAGAGAGTATAAAAATGCAGGAAAGATTATAAAATCTTTGGCTTAAGCTTGCAAAAGCTTATTCCTACAAGGTAGAAAACAGTGAAGGGACCACGAACAAAGAAATTAAGAAAATTAAAGGTGTCAAAGAAAGCGTACGCCATAGATGTGTACGTCCTATGTCAATTTGGATAACGTACCGTAACATTCCAACAACTACAATATACCATTGTATTCTACGAGTAACGGGTATAAAAACGACTACATTTTATTTGATGGAGGTTCAAACTGAATTAAGTTTACGAATTTAAGAGGCACAACTCTTTATGAATCATTATACAGTCAATCCAAGTATTTTGCTAGCACATCATCGCGTATTGCAATCAAAAAATGCTTTATATCCATATAATAAAGTTGAAGTTAAGTCTTTTACTTTATATCCAGGAATCCTGGATCCATATAACTTTGAACATTTTAAAATTCATCTTTTAGTTAATGGAGTACAAGTACCGTCTCGAGATTATATGTATGTAAAGTGGTGTGGTACCAGGGATCTGAATACTCGCCCAACCCTGGTAAAGCAGTGTTTAAAAGCACGAAAAGTATCGAAGGGCTTACGATGAGGCGGCAAGTCGATAGGGGCAGTCGAAGAAGGAAGTTGAATGAAAAGTCGAATGAAGAATCGCAGTCGTCTTATTATTTGAAATTTAGTCGAATGAAACGTTATTTTTATCATTAAAACCTTGAATTTGATCAACTTAGATAAATAAACATTACACATATAATTATACATCTTTACATGTACGTGAACACATACATATATATATGCATCGCATTGGTCGGCGCGGCCAGCGCCTCCGGGCAGCGCTGCCGCCAAACAGGTAGAGAAACGTTGTAACATATGTTTGTATGTTTTTGTCTCTCTTGCGCGCATACAGTGATTTTTCAGTTAAATAACATAAGCTTTGAACCCTGATAAATCTCTTGTTTGAAGTAGGACATTGCTATATCGACTTATGGGGTCGGTCACGCGTCCTTCTGCCTGTTCTGCACATCTCGCTTCTGACAAAATTAAAAGACCCCTTTACTCTTTTTAAACAGTAAAAAATTAATAAAGAAAATTTATTTAAATGTTGTTATTGCTTTTTATTTGAGTACATTCGATCTCTTAACCTATAGTAATTTATCATAAGTTTTACAGCCTTTATAACTTGAAAATTAACAGCAGCGACATGTGTCTGGACCCTTTTCGGCGTCATCGCTCGATCATACGCACGAGTTAAAATGCTATCCAAATCGAGAATTGACTTCCTGCTGCTGTTCGAGGTCACTTAAAAAAGTCTTTAATTGTTGCAGACGTTCCATGTGCTCATGGAAAATCATATCTTCGAACTGAATTAAAAATGTTTCAGTTTGCTTTGAAAACATCAATTATGTTATGTAAAGAGCAATTTTCTCTCTCATTTATTGAATCCAAGAAAGCCTGCGAGTGTAAATGTTATTTTGTTATAAATGGTTATATGTTACTAATACATACCATTTTTCTATATTTTTTTAAATCTTCTCCTTAATGTTCACTTGGTCCAAAAACTTTAAGAACTTAAGAATAGAATGATATACGTTCGCCTTTTATGGGAAATTAAACGTGTTTCAATAACCAATTAAAATGAAATAGCCCATTGAAAAATCGAGAAACTACTTTAAATAAAAACAAATTGCAAGTTCTTAAACGTTCCAATTTTTGTTAGACAGGCAATCGCGGAAAGCCTTGGCAGCGTGTGTGTGGTTAGAATAAGACGACAAACGAACTATCTGCTACTCTCGACAGCCACTTTGCCGAATGCAAATTCGGCTAGCTTAAAGTATAACAGTTGGCTACACTAATGGTCAATTCAATAATTCCCTTAATTTAAACTTATACTAACAATTCCGTATTTTCCTTATGCTAAGTTATGTTTATGATCCAACACCCATGGTGTCGAATGCAGTATCCAATCTAATCATAGTATTCTTATATTCTCTCATTCTATTATTATGTAGCCAATGTACCAATTTAAAAATATTTCAAAGTAAATGTGGATTCAAGAAACACACGCTTAAGAAGTTAAGTATACATAAATATAGCTAAAAGTTATAACATTGAGTATTTGTTTGGGGGGAACACTTTATACCATTCGATCGTCAACAAGTTCAATCAGGGTTGTTTTCAAGGGGTAAACGAAAATCATTATTGGTTGACTCTAGTATTTACTTGTTTTGCAGATGACATACATTAAAGGAAACAAGTAAGAAAAGTACAGTCGAGCACGCCCGACCGTAAAATACTCTCTGCATTTTTTCGCGATTTAATTATTAAAATCGGTCTAGAGACATTACAATGTGTAGTACTTGCATTAAAACACGTTGAAACAAAAACAATCTAAGCAAAATCACACATACATCTGTTTGTCCGTATGCGAATACACATACGAAAGACAATATATGATGCATATAAACAAATTGTGTGTATTCAGCAAGCAACGAAAACATTCAAACATGTGCTTGTATGTTTCTGTCTCGCTTGCACTCATACATTGATATGAATGCGGCAGCGCTGCCGTCACATGTGCTTGTATGTTTTTGTCCCGCTTGCACTCATACATGATATTGCAATCGTTTATCAATATTGTAACGTTTCTAGTTTTCTTGTTTATAGTGCGATTTCAATGCGCCTTTCAGAATAGTTTGATATAGTTAGTCTTCACACGAATTATAAATTACAATACTGTACTATATTAACAAACGCCTAAAAACAGAACGAAAGTTGAGAATTATTTTTATTAAGGGTGGGAAAAAGGGGCGTGGCAGTCCAAAATTTTAAATGTCAATGCATTTAGAATGTGGCTAGGAACCTCCATACCAAAATTGGTGATCCTAGGTGCAATAGTTATTGAGATATTCGCCCGAAACACCAATTTTTCAAGGTGTGTATATAAATATATATTTATAATAAAATAAAATTAAATATCGCTTCAGTGAATAAAAAAATCAAAACAACAACCAATCGTAACAAAATACTACAAAACGGAAGGAGGAGCAGCAGCCACAACAACCCTTTCTGACGCCAGCATGCCACGTCATCAATCAATTTAAAGATGTTGAAACATATAATGAAGACAAAAATATCCTTCACACATTTGTCAACCGCATCGACTACATATTGGCCCTCTACACCACCAATGATGCACGGTTTTTTTTGGACTTGTGGAACGTTTCATCAGTGCCGATGTTATGCTATCCCTGGGCAAAAATAACCTAAACAAGACGGATCTTCATAAACAATTAATAAATATATTACAAGAAAAAAGTTTGAAGCCACCTCCAACCAATTCCAATTTTCAAAGATTTCCAAAACTCCTTCAACTAAATAACACTCCTTAAGTCCCATATCATAATCATCAACCATATGTTCAACACCCAATCATCCACCACAACCACTTTATAGCAATAACAATATGCATTACACTAACGCTTATTTATCTCGACCAATTCAACCCGCACCGATTCCGACAAGACCAGTACAGTCTGCACCTAGACCAAATTTCCGTCAAAATTTATTTGACCATAATCGATTTGGACTGAATCAGAATGCCATTCCACAGAAAGAACCAACCAATAATGCTCCTGGTGTATCCAATCAAACGCCCTAGATCATCTGAAAATGGGCAAATTAAAATGAGTATAGATCACGAGGCTAGGAACCAAGAAGAATTGAACTATCATGAATATTTGCACCAAGAATATTTCAATCTATTAGCTTCTTATCCTCAATACTACCAAGAGCAGAAATATGCACAAAATTCAGATTATTCAGATCCACAAATACCAGTAGCCGAACCCAAAACTGAGCAGTGTAATGAGATAGAACTTGAACAAATTGACCATAGGGGAAAGAATTTAAAATGCCTTATAGATACCGGTTCTACAGTTAATATGATGACACTCAATATTTTCAATCTACAAGTAGTAGATACCGAATGTCTAATTCAAACAAGTAACGGGTCATTAACAATTACAGAAAAGATCAATGTTCCTTTCAATAACATATTCATGAGTAATAGTGAATTCCTTTAACATAAATTCTCTTCGGATTATGACTTATTTATTGGCTGAAAATTGTTATCCCAAGCAGTAAAAGATTACAAATCACAGTCGGTGACACTATTTAATAAAAAATACCAATTAATAAATGATTCGCCAATAATAAATCAAAATAATTTTTTTGCCTATGCAATTCTGTATCTGCAGAATAATGCAATAGTCTTGAGTCCCCACACAATTTAAATACACAACTACCCGAAAACTCAAATATTGATCGTTTAGATCATCTAAATAAAGCATAGATATCAAAATTAAAAAATTTATTAAAGTCCCATCAGCATAACATTAAATACATAAAAGGAAAGGAAAATCACATAGCCGACGATTTATCTCGCGTTAAAATAGAGCAAGTCTATTTTAGAGAAGAGACACAGCAAAGTTCCGATGAAGACAATAGCAACTTAATATTTACTACCGAGAAACCCATAATCACCTTTAAAATTCAAATAATATTTTCTAAAGGCGATCCAAACATTAAAAAAGAAAATTACTACGAAAAATTAATTATTCACATCATATATGATAACATGACAATAGAGAAAGCCAAACACTTTTCCACCAAGCCTAGTGTGTTGTTTATATATGTTGTTGATAGTGATGCCGATTTTGAAATTGTTCAAATTGCACACAAAGAAATTATCAACATTAGTCATTCTAAAATTCTTCGAAGAATTTAAAGAACTCATTCTTAAAACTCATGAAAAACTTCTTCTGAAACATATTAACTCGCTAACAGCCAGTTGTTAACACAAAACATTATAAACATCTGCAATTTAGCAAAAACCATGCCAATGAAAATTACTCCCAAACCAGAGCATTGTCGCGATAAATTTGTAATGGACATTTATTCTTGAGAAGGAAAGCATTGTCTAAGTTGTATTAATATTTTTCCAAAATTTGCTGCTCTCGAACAAATTAAAACCAAAGATTGGGTTGAATGCAAAAACGCATTGATGCGAATATTTAATCAGTTAGGTAAACCAATACTATTAAAAGCAGACCGAGATGGCGCATTCACCAGCTACGCACTCAAAAGATGGCTTGACAGTGAAGGAGTAGAAATACAATTAAACATATCCAAAACAGGCATAGCAGACATTGAACGACTTCATAAAACTATTAACGAAAAAATCAGAATCATAAATACATTAAATGACAAAGAAAACAAGCTCAGTAAAATAGAAACTATCCTTTATATTTACAACCATAAAACCAAACATGACACCACTGGACAAATTCCCGCACACATATTCTTTTACGTCGGACAACCAATTCTAGATACACAAGACAGAAAAGAAAAGACGATAAAAAAAATAATCAGTGACCGACATGTATACGAAGTCGATACTAGATATCGAAAAGGATCATTACAAAAAGGAAAGTTAGAAAACCTATTCAAAGCCAACCAAAAATTCACACAAACAGATCCTGATCATTACCAAATTACTAACAAAAAATAGAACAACACATAATTATAAATCACAATTTAAAAAATTAAAGAAAATTAACCAAATTGAAACTCCACAGGTTCCTACTTCATAATCATAATATCGTTCACACTCTTTACCATATGTCATGCTAAGCAAATTCAAATCAATAACTTGGATACGGACCACGGATATTTACCGTTCTCAGATAAACCATTAGAATTACCAACTAGATATGAACATCATTCTTTGCGAATTAACGTAACTGAAATAATAATAACAAACGAATATATTCATCACAAATCAATTATTTATACTCCAAACTACAACAAGAACTAAATGGTATAATATTTCATCATGAGAATCGTAATAAACGCGGACTGTTCAACATTGTAGGCTCATTATACAAATTTCTTGTTGGCACACTTGACGATTGAAAACTTATCTTTCAACATTGTTCAAACTAAAGATAAAAATGACATAATAAATATAATATATAACGAAATGCAAAAATTTAAAAATCAACAAAACAAACGGACACTGCATGACACATTTGCTTGAAATGGGCATGCAATTGTCAAGATTAGGTCTTTTGAATCCCAAATTACTTACCTATGACAGACTTGACAGTGTTAATAACCGAAACATTCTTTTAATCAAAACATCCACTTGGATTAATTAACAAGACAATTTCATACTAATTGTATCTCATATCCCAATCGACTTTTAATATACTAACACCATTAAAATCATTCCATATCCCGACCACGATGGTTATCAACTGGACTACACTAGTTTTACACCTTATTTTAAAAAAGACAATAAAATTTATAATAGAGAAAAAGAACCAAATATTGATGAATGTATTACGAAAATATTATTACACATTGCATTCGGGAGTGCAGCTGGGGGCAGCGACAAGCCAGTTGTTAATTTTACTTCGTATACACCGCACGCACGCTGCCAGTCTCTCCGCGTTTTGAGCAGTCAATACACTTGTAACGTTTAAGAACTTACAATTGTTTTCTTCATATATATTTCAAGTTCGATTTGTCATTGGCGCCCGAGCAGGGACTTTTCTTACGCGGTTGTCGGTCTAATTATTATAGATTTCGAGGCTTGGTGTGCGTGTGTGTAGGTTTCGATGTTGTACTGCTGCCTGATTCTTGGAGCTGTTCCCTTTCAAGCTGGACGGAGACGAACTCTGGAGTTGGACCACCATTGTTGCGGAGACTATTTGGAATATAATGCCCAGAATTGAGCCAATGAGCGACTCTTCTGATGACCAGGTAACAGTGCCCAAACGAGTCAGTGCATAGGTGAAAGTGCATAGAAACGGCAAATAATACATATGTACAAAATTAATTACCGCTCCCTTTATTGCACATAACAGACCTTGCGTTTCGGGCACTAATAAATGTGATTTATAGAACAATTCGAAGCCAAACATTTAACGAAAAAAATAATAACAAATAAGTAAGGAAAGTACAGTCGAGCACGCCCGACCGTAAAATACTCTCTTCACTTTTTTCCCGATAAAATTATTAAAATCGGTCTTAATGAAACCGATCTGGTTGACGCAGGAGCTTGCTTTAGTGATCGTCTAAGTCAACTATTTGTTAAATTGGAAAAAGTAGCGAGCGATATCGAACGACAAAGGAGTTCACTCATAAATAAAATGGTGACTCCAAGTAAGTTCGAAATTCAGTGCCGGCTAGATATCCTTAATTCATACATTTCAAAGGCTATGGATTTGCAGTCAGAGATCGATTCGATAGATCCTGACAATACTAGCCGCGCAATGCTTGAGGAAACGTGTATTTTGGCTTACCAGGCATCTGAAACTGTGCCTCCACTCTCTCACCACTTTCACCTGCCCAAACTTAAGTTGCCCAAGTTCAGTGGTAAGCATTCGGAATACAGACAATTTATCGGTCTGTTCAACTGTTTAGTAGACTCCAATCGCTCGCTATCAAATATTGAGAAATTCAATCATTTGATTTCGTGCTTATCGGATGAGGCGTTAGGGACCAACAGAGCCTTTCAGGTCTCTGACGCTTATTACCCAAAGGCATTAGAAAGTTTAAGTCGAGTGTACGACAACAAATGCCTGATTTTCTTTGACACTCTCGCTCAGTTGTTCGACATTGAGCCGATGTGCAAGCCATCGGCACTCGGAATTCAAACAATGGTTGACTCAGTGTCGGCAATTTTCGATTCGCTAATGTCGGTTGGGAATGAGGAAGATTTCGCTAACGCAATTCTAATACACATAGTCGTGTCAAAGGTTGATCCTCATACGAAATTGAAGTATGCCACTTTTGCAGTGCCAACCATATGATTGGAAACTGCCAGGGATTCGCAGCGTTGCCAATTGACGAAAGTTTCAATTTCGTGAAATCTAGTCAACTTTGTATTAATTGTTTGTATTCAGGACACAGAGTGTCCAATTGCACTGCGTCAAAGTATAGAGTATTTTCTCGCCCAAATAATACTCTCCTGCATAAATACACAGCCGCAGAGCAGCAAGTGTCCGGTCATCCTGCCCAAGTTAATCACGTGGTTAGCGAAGTCGATCAGGTGCTCCTGGCAACGGCAGTGGTAACTGTAAAAGACAGATTCGGTCAGAATCAAAGCGCTCGAGCGCTATTAGACTCTGGTTCTCAGGTAAATTTCATGACAGAAAGTCTGGCTCAAGCTTTGCGGCTCCACCGCAAGAGCAAGTCCTTGTCTGTAACATCAGTTGGACAGTTGAGTCTAGTAGCGAAAAGCGAAGTATCGACAGTAGTGTCATCGCGAGTATCGAATCATCATTTTAGCGACGATTTCTGGGTGCTAAAGTCGATTACGAGCAGACAACCTGACTATGATCTTCCCATTCATCGGTGGCAGATTCCGTCAAGCATAGAGTTGGCTGACCCAGAATTTTATAAGCCACAGTAATGCTGCGCAGTAATGCATCCTAGCGATAGGCTGGAAGCTCTGGTAGATAGATTCTGCGAGCTGGAAGCTATCCCAGAGACAAATGCATTGCCAAAGTACTCTGCAGAGCACCTTGCGTGTGAGCAAAAATTTAAGGACAGTGTTCACCAACTCTCGAACGGACGATTTGAAGTCAGCTTGCCTTTTAAGACTGATCCCCAAGTGCTGGGCTCCTCCTTTGAAACAGCCAAAAGACGGTTTCTCGCATTAGAGCGTAGAGTGTCCAAGGATTTGGAACTTAAGGAACTTAGGTACAAAAGTTCCTCCAGGCCCACACTACGTCATTCCACACCAGTGCGTCCTGAGACCTGAAAGTAGTTCCACTAAGCTTCGAGTATTGTTTGACGCGTCTTGTAAGACGGCATCGTCCCACTCTCTAAATGAATTGCTCATGGTAGGTCCTACTATTCAGAGGGATTTAATTTTGTCGCTTCTAAGGTTCCGTCTGAGCCGATATGCCCTCACGGCAGATATTAAAAAGATGTATCGTCAAGTAAGCATATCCCATGACGATCGACGATTTCAGCTAATTGTTTGGCGCGAAAACCCATCAGATGAGCTTCAAGTTTATCAATTAAGCACGGTGACTTATGGAACTGCGTCCGCACCATTTTTGGGCATCAGATATTTGCAAGAGCTGGGTTTGAGTCATAGGGACACCCATGCTCTTGGTTCAGAAATCATTTGCAATGATTTCTACGTCGATGATATGCTTACGGGAGCTGACGATATCGAAACATTGAAAAATATATGCAAGCAAGTGCCCGAAATTCTCGAATCGGGCGGTTTTCAATTGGCTAAATGGTTTTCGAACCATCCTCAGTTTGTAGAAGAAGGCGGATATGATAAACTTCTAAGTTTCAATGATGCCGATTCGACTAAAACGCTTGGTATGAGGTGGACACCAAGATTGGATACTTTCCAGTATCACTTGGATGATAGCTTTATCAAGTTAAGTCCCACCAAGCGCAATATTCTGTCAGTTGCAGCACGCATGTTTGACCCACTTGGTTTGTTGGGCCCAATCAGCATACGGGCAAGAATTCTGCTTCAGGAGCTGTGGCGCATGCAGTTGCTTTGGGACGATACACTGCCCATGCAACTACATAGCAGATGGGATAAGTTCAAAGAGAATCTTCTAGAACTAGATAGAGTTCAAATTCCCAGATACGCTCACGCCAGCTCCAATGCAAACATACAAGTGCATGGTTTTGCGGACGCATCCAGTCAAGCTTACGGCTGCTGCATCTACATTTGAGCTAACGACGGTACCAACACCGTCTGCCGGTTGCTAACGGCAAAGACAAAAGTCGCTCCACTCAAAACCAAGTCCATTCCCAGACTTGAACTGTGTGCGGCTTATATGTTAGCTCAACTGTGGTCCTCCATACAGCATATGTTGGATCGATGTCGAATCGAGAGTGTGAATTTCTGGACTGACTCAGAAATCACACAACATTGGATAAATACTTCCCCTTCAACATTAGCAACATGCGTAGCCAATCGAGTTGCAGGCATCCAAGAGATGACACCTAAAGTATCTTGGAGACATGTGCCAACATCAAGCAATCCAGCTGATTTGGCGTCGAGAGGTTGTGACGTTCAAAAACTATTACAGTCAATATGGTTCGAAGGCCCTCCATTTCTTTGCAAGGACGACACAGAATGGCCTCACAATGAATATTTCAACATACCGAAGGAGTTAAAAGAGAGTGAGGTCAAAAAGTCAGCGGTCGTCTGCTCAGTTAGCAGTTCGAGTCGGTTACCTGAGTTTGTGTCCCGGTTTTCGTCATGTCGCAAGTTGGTACGAATAGTTGCGTACATGTACAGTTTCGTTTCAATGTCAAAACAAGAAATACACACTGTCGAACTAGGATCAAAGGAATAAAACTTCGCTTTTTTAAAACTGCTGGAACTAGTTCAGCGAGCAGAATTTAAGGTAGAATTTGATAGACTAAAAAAGGGTAACACTGTGCAACCAAGTCTGCAATCATTGACTCCCTTTATTCATGAATCAGAAGAGTGTGGAAGGCGAGTATCGCCAATACGAGTAGGAGGCAGACTAGCAAACGCACCGCTAGAGTAAGACGCCAAATTTCCTATTCTCATGCCAAAAAATTGTTTGCTTGTGCAACTGTACTTGAGAGAGTTGCACATTGGCAATTGTCATGCAGGAGCAAAGACGATGATCGCATTACTCAGGCAGAGGATGGTGCTCGTGAATGCTCGACGTGAATGTGCTCAGATAGTGCGGAAATCCGTCCATTGCTTCAGGTATAAAACGAAGTTAATGGAGCAAATCATGGGAAATTTTTCGACCGACCGATTTGCTGCGGTTCGGCCATTTAATGTTTGTGGGGTAGATTTTTGTGGTCTAGTCAACGGCTCGCTGAGGATTAGAGGATGAGCCCCAATTAAAATGTATATTGCCATTTGGAACTTGAATCAGAGTTGTCCACTAACTCGTTTTTATGTACACTAAACAGCTTAATCGCGCGACGTGGCATACCCGTTCGGCTATACTCGGACAATGCGACGAATTTCGTGGGGACGAACAACCAGCTGAGGGAGTTCCAAGACGCGTTCAACCACCAGCAAAGCAGGCTGCAACTATACGCAGCGGAACGAGAGATGAAGTGGAGGTTCATCCCTCCGAGAGCGCCGCACTTCGGAGGACTGTGGGAGGCGGCGGTGAGGTCAGCCAAGCACCTCCTCGTGCGACAAATAGGCAGCGCGTCGTTGATGGAGAGCGAGGTCCGAGGGCACCTAGCAGACAAGGAGGCCATTCTCAATTCCAGGCCTCTAACACCGCTAGGCAGCGATCCCAGCGACGGAGAGGCACTCACCCCAGGCCATTTCCTGATAGGACAGCCGCTTCGTTCGCTGCCGCAAGGATTCGAGCGGGAGAGACAAGACAGCGGCATTTCGTTCTATCAGCTGCTGTGGCAGCTGCTGTCCAAGCTCAGACAGCGCTTCTGGCAAGCGTGGTCGAGAGACTACATCCACAGTCTGCAGCAGCGAGGGAAGTGGCAGGAGGCGCACGACAACGTCACAGTGGGGGATCTCGTTGTGCTCCACGAGGCCAACACGCCCCCAGCGGTGGGCAACGGGCAGAGTCGTGGAGGTAACTCCAGGAAGCGACGGGCGAGTCAGGGTCGTCAGCGTTAAGACCAGCATGGGCCTTATCAAGCGCCCAATTGCGAAGCTGGCACGGCTATCAGTGGATTAAAGGCGATCCCTTCAAGGTGGCCGGTGTTGGATTATAGCATAAGTTAGTAAAAGATCATAATGAAGTACTAGTTAAGTATTAGTTAAGAGACAGAATGAGTTACTAGCGTTAGGCAAAATGAATTGATTGTCTTATACTGTAAGCTAGTCTGTAAGCTCAAATTGTATTCGTGAGTGCAGCTGGCGGTAGCGACAAGCCAGTGGTTAATTTTATTTCGTATACACCGCACGCACGCTGCCAGTCTCTCCGCGTTTTGATCAGTCAATAAACTTGTAACGTTTAAGAACTTACAATTGTTTTCTTCATATATATTTTCGATTTCGATTTTAAAAAACATGTAATTTTGAGCGCAAAACTGCAAAAGAAATGATCAAATATATTGAGCCTAGCATTATTGTAACATGGAACACTTCCAATACAACAGTAACATAAAATTGTCTGAAAGTATTGTCAATATTAATATTCAAGGTAATAAAATAATAAATATCAATCAATGTAAACTAAAAACAAGTAAGAAAGGCTACAGTCGAGCGAGCCGACTATAAAAGACCACGTACTCTCATTGTAGTGCGGATTTGTCTTTATTTTAAATTAAAATTTTAAAAATACATTTAAAAAATTAAAACTTAATATTTACATTATGAATTAAATTTAAAAATTTAATTTTACAATTGTCACTATAAGCGTTCGAACGCGACACACCGCTCAGACGAAGTTTCCATAATGCGCCGCAAGTCTACCAGTTGCACCACGCCCCACTCTTAAAACTCTTTCGATTATCTGCATTTGCATGCTACCAATTCGTTTGATATAATATGTATGTGTCCACACACACAAAACGTTGGAACATATGTTTGTTTGTTTCTCTCTCGCTTGCGCGCTTACAGTGATTTTGCAGTAAAATAACATAAACTTTGAACCGTGATATCTCTCTTGTTTAACGTAGGATTTTGATGCCACTTTCAGGATAGTTAGATATAGTAAGTCTTAAAACAAGTGCATCTTATACTATTGTATCCACTAATAAATATTATTAAAGTAAAACACATGAAATATGATGAAATTTTAAAAATAACATCACAGAATAATGCCCTTATACATACAATTATAATAATTATTATCTTTATAATTATAATAATATTCCTATACTTAAAATATGTAACATGTAATCCCATAATATTAATCCAGAAAAAATGTAAAAAACAAGTTCACGAACCCAATAACGAAACGCTACACTCAGTTCAACAACAAGAACAACACGAGCAACAAGAAGAAACAACTATCGAGATGGCACTACCAAAACTCTACCCATCAGTTTCACTATGACTCACAGGCTCGCCTCTTAAGGAGATGGAAGTGACATATTCATACTGAGTATTTCTACATTAAACATATCAATAGTACTTAACAGCCTAGACGTCAAGTTCCAAATCTACAGCAATTCCCCAACTATAAACATTCCCAAGCTGCGCTACTATAAACATTCCCAAGCTGCACTTGTAAACAATTTTGGCAATCATAAACAAAGAGCACCCTAGCCGGCGCATCTCCCTTAATCGATCAGTAACGATTGAAAACCGCTCGATCAGCATATTTTGGCTCACACTCACAAGCTGAGAAATCGCACAATTCTTGGTTCCCTGTAAACAGAACTTTCATTATTATCTATTGAGCAGATATCTGTTAGTCTTAAGTTGTTCTCGTGACCCAAAATTCTTGCATTGTCTTTAAATAAAATATCAACATTGCCGTTAGAGTGTGTTGCGGTGTTTATTGGACTCATTAACACAAAATATCTAAATATATATTACCCATCGGATCCAAGTATATTGATATTAAATACTGTTGACTTATTCAACTGTCCACTTCTTTATCTCGGTTTTAATTGGAACCGCATGGACACTTGACAAATCAGCATTAAGATCAACATGGCGAAACATAATCCAATTTTTGAATGCCTAGTTTCTCTAGTTGAGTATTCCATAATTTTAGACCCCGTACTTTTAAAAAAGAGTATAGGGGTCTATTAAGTTTGTCAGAAGCGAGATGTGCGTAACAGGCAAAAGGAGGCGCGGCCGACCCCATAAAGTATATATATTTTTGATCAGCATCAATAGCCGAGTCGATATAGCCATGTCCGTCTGTCCGTCCGTACAAGAGCTAGAGACACCAAATTTGGAATGTACGTCCGTTATCTTCGCGAGCAGATCAAGTTTATTTCAAATTGTTGCCACGCCCCTTACCGCCCCGCAATGAGCAAAAAACCAGACACACCTCGAAAAAATTTGTGTTTTAGGCGAATATCTCAGTAACTATAGCACTTAGGAGCACAAATTTTGGTATACAGGTTCTTAGAGACAGCCCTAATATAATGACATTCAATATTTTGAGCTGCCACATCCCCTTTTCTCATTAGAACTAAAACGTTCCAACATCAATGCCGTTTTTAAGGCATTAAATCAAATAGTACAGTGTTGTAATTTAACATTCGCTTAGAGACTTACTATATCTAACTTTCCTGAAAGTGGCATCAAAAATGCTATACATACGCACATATATATGTGCACACATATATATATGCAAATAATCGGAAGAATGATAGAAGAGAGGCGTGGTGCAACTGGTAGAGTTGCGACGCAATGTGGAACCTTCGTATGGATCGCGGGTTCGAGTGCTGACAATGGCAATTGTTAATTTATTTATTTTTTAATTTTAATTCAAAATTTAAATATTTAATTTTAATTTTTTTAATTTCATTTTAAAATTTTAATTTAAATAAAATGGGCACTACTATGGGAGTGCGGGGTCTTTTACAGTCGGCTCGATCGACTGTAGCCTTTCTTACTTGTTAGAATCTTCTTTTCACCCATGGACTCCAATTAGTGGACATATTTTACTAATAGGACGCGTTACCAATCCTTCTTCCTTTTTTTTCGTCCTTTTTATCTATTTTTTTGTGAGCTCCTCGACTTTCCCTATAAGCCATTTGGCTGGATGAGAGTATTCAGATTTAATTAAAAGTTTCTGCTCTTATTCCATATAACTTTTTTCACTTTTTCATTATCTTTTTCATAGATCTTTGTATCAAGGATGTAGATTGTGTTACGAGATTGTTTGGTAAAAGGCAGCAGATCTCTAGACTCTCTTCTGGAGGCATCCTTTAGTAAGCGTAATATTGCTGCTCCCAGGCTCTTTAGCCTCGCACGAGATAGTGCGGGACAGTAACAAAAAATATGTTATACCGATTCGTCTATACGTGGTGCGTTGCATTTTATTTAACTCGCGTCGTAGGTTATGCCTATTTTTACTGCGTGAGCAGCTGCAAGACAAAGACCTATTAGTTTACCGACCATTAATCTGCAATCCTCCCTAGAAAGGTGCAATATGTTGCGGCTGAGGTGGGCGTTACACTCTCTGCACATTATTTTTTAGGTTCTGCACGTAGTGGTATTCCGCCACATTCGATTGCAGCTGTGGTTGGTGCTCTACTCAAGCTCACTTCGCACTGATCTCAGCGAGACTGCGACCGCGTTTTCCATGTGTCTAGGAAAATCGCCACTGGCTTTCGCCAGACTGTCTGCCTCCTCATTTCCAGGTATGCTTTAGGGGTTTGGAACCCAGTAGATGAGCACTGACTTGGTCGTGCATAGACCATCTAATGCTTCCTTGCTCGCTCTGACTGTCATGGAGGTCAGAGTTGACGATATCACCTTGCTAGATGCCCGACTATTAAGAATATTCCGCAGCTTTCCCTATTGCAAACACTTCTGCTTGAAAAATGCTGCCACAGTCCGGAAGCTCGTACGATACTCCTACACCTTCGGCCATTTTTGAGCCATCCGTATAGATGTTTGGAGATACTTCGTTGTTGTTGATAACCCCATCAATTCTTTGGGTCTCAGGTGTGCTTTGACTTTGGGAAGCACGTTGTCTGTTTGCCAGAGCATGTTCTTTTCTAGAGCGCTATGCCCCTAACCCTGCATCTCTATGAGTGTTCTTTTCATGATAGAGCTGAGAGTTGAAGGGCAGACTCCCGTGATAATAATTCTCATCCGCATAGGCAGTTATTTTATCTAATCTCTTGATAATGTCGTCTGCAATCAGGTTCCATAGCAGAGGGGATAGGACTCCACCTTGGGGAGTGCCTCTGTTCACCCCTCTGGTCACTGTGGCTGTTCCGTACTCCGTCTTGACTCTCCTACAACTTAGGAGGGAGCTCCGCCGAATCCGGAAAGTGGGCAGACATAAGAGCTTCAAGAGTTTCGTCACTGCTCTCAGTCCAGACTCCGTTATTAAGCTTCAGCTGACTTTGAACGGAGGGCTGCTTGGATAGTAGCCTTCTTAGTCTTGCTGTTTCAGAAACCGATCCCAGGTCGGTTAAAAAGATCCTCCAGGAATTTCTTTTTGCCTTTTTTATATTGTGCTTATATTCTTTAAGCAGGATCTGGTACTCCTCGTACACTAATTTATCCTCAGACTGCTCAGCCAATTTGAACATATCGATAAGATTTTTTATTTGAGTAGAGAGCCCCAAGTTTCACAAAGGTAGTTCTCGGTCTTCTCCGGACGACACGAATTTAGGATGTAGTCTCGAGGGTCTTGCTTACGGTCTATGTCACGTGCGGATCTTATTCACCCGGCGCTCCCAGCCTTCCCAGTTCGCATTTCTGGGGATCCTAAATGAATTTCTTTTTGGAGTGTTACTAAAGTTACACTCGATATGTATCATCTAGTGGTCGGACAAGGAGGGTGTGTCAAGAACCCTCCATTTCGAACGTGTGTGTAACTCCCCAACATTCACGATGCTTAGATAAGAGTTGAGTATCAAATAAAGAAGCGACTCAACCCTAATATTGATGTCGTGTGATTCCCATACGCTGTGGTGGGCGATGGCGTCTGCTCCGCGTATCAGTTGGGTTTCGTTTGAGACAGTCTCACTGGAAAGTCTCCATAGCTCTTTGGGGGCGCTGACCTGTCGTGCGACATATAGCTTGAGGATATTATCATGCGACACTTAGCACTTTTCAGCAACACTGCTGCCGGGTCGTCAGTTTTGTAATTAGATATTAGATTAGCGTGAATGCCTGTCGTACGAGTGCAGCGGCTCTTGTTTTGTTTGCCGTTAATAAGTAGAACGTATTGTAGTTGGATTACCTTAGCCCTGCCGCATCTTTACCTGTTGCAATCCAGGGCTCCTGGACTACGGCCACGTCGGTAGGGCCTTGCTCCAGGGCAAACAGGAGCTGCGCCCACTCCAACTTGCTCTTATGGACATTTAGCTGCAGTACCCTCATCCGGGGATACTGCTGCTCCTCCCGCAGACGGGTTGACTCTTCTTCTGAGCCGAACGCCATATTTTGGCCGGCTTTAAGGCTACTTGTACTCTGGATGTCGCTTCTTTAGCCGCAGATAGACACTGCCCACTCCCCACGCCATCTTTCCGTAGTGTGGGAAGAGCATCCTTGCTAATTTTCAAGATGTCGTGCTTTCCACCCTCTGCCTCGGAGAAGGTGTTAGCGTTTAGGACCTTCTAATCAAGTACCTTCGCCCCTAGCTTCGACGTGATACTCTTCCTATCTACCACCTCCGGTTTGGCTCACACCTCTTCCATAGTAGAGACCTTTTGCTTCAGCCAGCTGAGCGTCGGGCCATCCTTGCATCGCAAGATATTGGCCCTGTTGAGCCACAAAGCACCGTCGAAGCAAGGCATGGAGGCCTCCGGTTACTCTTTCATCCTTGTCATGAGCAGGCCGAAAAGTAACCCGTAGATGGTTCCCTTCGTCATCATGCCGCCATCATCGCTCCTATCGATAAAGACCAAAGTCAGGTGTCGTTCTGCGACTTCCTTCAAAAAGGACCTCTAGAGTTTCTGTATAAACATTTTACCGACTATTATTACTAGAGATAGGCAACCTATAGGATTATAAGTTTTAGCTAATGTGAAAAAAAATGTTCGTTTATTTACATTCTTTATTTGTTCACATTGAAAATAAAATTTTAAGTCATCTTTAATAGGTTCGTATTGCAACCCTAGCGTCTTTACTTATTCTTAATTAATTTTTTTATAAGCGTTACACCCTACGCATGCTACAATGTCTGGCCTATTTAAAATCCATTTCCTTAAATAAAAGCTAACATTATCTTATTCTATTGAAATTAACTTCTCAATTTCTTTAGCTTATTGTATTAAATTAGAGCCTTCTTCTTCCTCATTTCCACAGCTGCAACAGAAGTCATGGTAAGCCAGTATCCAGTGATTGCACGGAAGACAGCAGAGCAGTTTGCTCGAGTCAGCCTGCAAAGCCTGGAGGATTGGTCATTTGATCGGGTAGGCCAGATGCTGCGAGACATCCTGCACTTGGGGGTGGAATTCCACCTCAGGTCAGCTAGGTGTTTGAAGTGTTTATCGATGTTAAGGCAAAGGCATGGATACTTACCCTCTACAGTAGTGGTAGTAGAGAATACAGTAGTCAGTATTTGAGAGTTCAACAAGTAAGAAAAGTACAGTCTAGCGCGCCCGACCGTATAATACTCTCTGCATTTTTTTTTTCGATTATATCATTAAAATCGGTATTTGGGTATTATAAAACAACAAAGTATAATCGATTCACGCCCGATTACTAGCTAAAAACGCCGCTCGAGTTCGTTCCCGATTTAAATAATAATAAATAACTCAAATCGGTATCCAGGAAACACCACGTGGAGGTCATTGCAATGCAATTAAATCATTCAGATAGATCTTCGACTCGACTTGAAATATGTTACTTTTAGAAAATTGCATACTTCAACGTTCCCCGCCCGAAAAAAAAAAACCAAAAATTCCCGACCTATCAAATTACAAACTACCTGAAATGCTCACGGAAATTGCGTCATGAATGCTGTGCACTGTCTCATAAATTTGAAAATGCCCAATTAATGTGCAAAAGTGCAATGTGTCCTAAGCAAACTTTCATAAATTTCCCTAGCCTGATTAAGAGAGCGTAAACATAAATTAAAATCTCCTAAAATTACTACTTCTCTACGTAAAATTTCACTATGTTCTAGAAATAAATCCTCAAACTCACTTCTAAATTTAGGTAGCGAGTAATGGGGGCTCTTATATATTACTACAACTGCTATAGACTTATACTTTAAAACTGAGTATTCGAATACGTGCGAACCATCAATATTGCGACCTGTGGAACAAAGACTAACATTCTCAAAAAGTTCGTTCCTGACGAAGACAACAATGCCTCTTTGTGATCGAGTCCTACCTTCACCTTTACAATCTAAACGTACAGCAATTCTATAGCCTGGGACTTCTTAAGTCTCATTTGGGAAGGTCGAGCCTTCAACAAAACAAAGCATTGATGCCTGATGCATCAGCTAATCTAGCTGGACACTTTTAATATGACAGTGCAGACTTTGGACATTGTGGAAAATAATCTCGAAATTGGAACTATTAACTAAATAGTCGAAATGTGTACTAAGTAACTTAATGGAGCGTAAATTTTCTAATTTTTCCTGAAATACATTTCGACCTTGGATGGGCCTCGGAGGGTTGAAGTTGCCTACTAGAAACAGTCCAGCTGCACTTGTCGCTCTACTACAGCCAACATATAAAGCTGTTCGATCTAAACTATCGGAAATGTGGACCACCACCTTATTAAAGGTTGCTCCCTGACTCTTGTGGATGGTATTACCTCTGCAGGCACGATCGGAAACTGCTTGCGATCTATCGTAACATTCTCATTTTTCCTAAACTGAAAACTTCAAACAGTTTTGACTACTGGGGTCCACAATGGATTGGGTAGATATCTATACTTTAAACGTAATTCTTTTCCTACTCTTTCCTCAAGGAAATCTGCCCATGGAAGAATTGGATGACTGTTAGAATCTAAATCTATTTGCGTAAGAATTCCTGTTGCTCATTCACTGAGCCATCTGAAGTGTCTATTTTAACAGTCATCATATACTTTGCTGTTGTCTTCAAAATGAGAGTACTGCACAAACCCTGGGTTTCTGAAGGTTTGAATCCTTTAACGGATTTAACGAATCTGGCCTTGTTTTCCTCACCTAATTTATTACCCTTAAAAAATCCTCAGCATTAGAACAATACTGAGTGGTCGTAATTCGATTCAGTTTTAAAGAGTTGTATGATTTTGTTGCGGCGTTGGAGTGGAAATGATGAATAGCATCTTCAGGTATCATATCTTCCCTTACTACTCTGGATCTAAGAAGCTTCAGTTAATGTCTGTCATATGAGCGGGTACCATATTATTAAGGGCTACAGCATATGGTTGGTCATCTCGTTGACGCATTATTTCCGTCAACTCGAAAAATTCAAATCTCATTAGATTATTTTCCCACAGTGTGCCATGTAGTTCACTGTAGACTTCCCTAGAGGATTGCTGAAAAATCCACCTGTCGCCCACAGGCCTCAGTAGTATTTAAAATGCTTATCTGGGGATCTATTTCTGCTACACCTGAGACTCTAAACCTATCATCTAAGTTATCCTGGTCATCGAAATTATCACCTTCATCTTGCTGATTATCGTCTAATACTCTACTGAGAGCATCTTTTAACTCACTATCATTTAAAACATTGAATCTCCTACGATTAGCCTCAATAAACTCCCAATTCTTCGCAATTTTTACTAACTAGCTTCTCTTGTTCATTTCTCCACGGATAATACAGCATTACTAGATTCCTGAAATTATTTTCTCTATCGTGACTAACATTAAATCTCCTATAACGTATTATCTGTGGACTACGCCTTTCCCTAATAAATCCGCTACCATTACGAAGAGGATAAACTTCGGTTGTACCGAATCCTGCATTTTCTACCTCATTCTGTGATTCTTGGCGAGTCCTACCTGCAGTTTTAGAGAAAGTATAATATGCCGCAAAGTCTGCTTAGCATAAACTATTTAGATCATCTGGACGGTGAACGAAATGATCTAATAGGCCTACTGCGAAAATGTCTTCTGAGTCTTCGGGCAAACTTCTGAGTTGTGCCCTTAACTTGAGCATTTGAACTCGTTTTTCAGGCAATTCAGTGTTTATGAAGACATCTGCAATGCTGCTCTCTGCCAACGACATTCCTAAACATCAATAAGCTGCTTCCTGTGCAGATATTTCTGAGCCATTCATGAACTTATGACCTATGTGCTACAGTTTCTACCTAGTACTAAATTTCCTGAACGCGCTTCTTCAACAGCTTCTCGCATAAGCTTGGACATTCCTCTTTGCGACTTATTAATATAATTGTAATATAACTGCAGCACGCATATGGATCTAATATAAACTGTATATCTATGTTGGCTCTCTGCATTGACAAAATATGCGTGTTATACGCATTCACCATAATGGCGTCGAAGCTTCTCTTTAAAAATATTTTTGGTCTGTTTAAACTAGATCTAATTGCTAGAATATAATTCTCATAACTAAGACCAATTTGAGGTTGCGAGAAAAAATTATTAAAATCATTAAGAGATTCCCTAACTTCACTATCTATTGGAGAACTCAAGAAACTATTTATTTTCTCAAAATTCTGTTGATGAATTGAATTACTCGGACTATCTTCGGGAAGAGGAAAAATAATTTTTGTGATAGGCAGAGGAGGATATGGAATACAAAAATGACAGATTTGCCTATTTCTGATGCTACGTTGGCATGACGGAGTATGCTTATGCGTTTGTTATAAAATAAAAGGTTCCAATTTATCGTTTGTTGGACTCTTTTCCATCGTAATAAACTGATCAACAAACTGAACAACGGGCGGACAGGAAGAAGAATTACTAGCATCAAACAAAGGGGCATTCTTCAACCAAAACATTCCATGAATGTGTGGTGAGCCCCGATGTTGAAACTCTACTCTGTTCTATACAGAATGTTGGCCGAAAATGCCTCCATCCTTCCTCATAACTTTTAACCGTTGCCTATACCTACTATAAAACAAGTAAGAAAGGCTACAGTCGATCGAGCCGACTGTAAAAGACCCCGTACTCCCATAGTAGTGCCTATTTTCTTAAAATTAAAATTTTAAAATGAAATTAAAAAAATTAAAATGAAATATTTACATTTTGAATTAAAATTAAAAAGTAAATAAATTAACAGTTGTCTTTGTCAGCATTCGAACCCGCGATTCATAAGAAAGTTTCATATTGCGCCGCAACTCTACCGGTTGCACCACGCCCCTCTTCTATCATTCTTCCGATTATTTGCAATTATGTGTGTGTGCTCATACATATGTGTGTATGTATAGCATTGGTCGGCGCGGCCAGCGGCTCCGGGCAGCGCTGCCGCCAGCAGGTAGAGAAAACGTTCGAACATATGTTTGTATGTTTCTGTGTTTGTTTGTATGTGTTGCGCGCATGCAGTGATTTTGCTTTAAAATAACTTCGACTTTGAACCGTAATTTCTCTGTTGTTTGACATAGGATTTTGATGCCACTTTCAGGAAAGTTAGAAATAGTAATTCTCTAAGCGTATGTTAAATTACAACACTGTACTATTTGATTTAATGCCTGAAACAAGGCATTGAAGCTGGAGAGTCTTTTATTTCTGATGAGCAAAGGGGGCGTGGCAGCTCAAAATTTTTAATGACATTATACTAAGGCTGTCTCTAAGAACCTGTATACCAAAATTTGTGCTCCTAAGTGCTATAGTTACTGAGATATTCACCTAAAACACAAATTTTTTCGAGGTGTGTCTGGTTATTTGCTCATTGCGGGGGCGGTAAGGGGCGTGGCAACAATTTGAAATAAACTTGATCTGCTCTAGAAAATAACGGACTTACATTCCAAATTTGGTGTCTCTAGCTCTTGTAGTTTAAAAGATCCAGGTGTTCATACGGACGGACAGACGGACGGACGGACAGACGGACATGGCTATATCGACTCGGCTGTTGATGCTGATCAAGAATATATATACTTTATGGGGTCGGCCACGCCTCCTTCTGCCTGTTACGCACATCTCGCTTCTGACAAACTTAATAGACCCCCTTTACTCTTTTTTAAAGAGTACGGGGTCTAATTACAACACTGTACTATTTGATTTAATGCCTTAAAAACGGCATTGAATCTGGAGAGTCTTTTAGTTTTTATGAGAAAAGGGGGCGTGGCAGCTCAAAATTTTTAATGACATTATACTAAGGCTGTCTCTAAGAGCCTGTATACCAAAATTTGTGCTCCTAAGTGCTATAGTTACTGAGATATTCGCCTAAAACACAAATTTTTTCGAGGTGTGTCTGGTTTTTTGCTCATTGCGGGGGCTGTAAGGGGCGTGGCAACAATTTGAAATAAACTTGATCTGCTCGCGAAGATAACGGACTTACATTCCAAATTTGGTGTCTCTAGCTCTTGTAGTTTAAAAGATCCAGGTGCTCATACGGACGGACGGACAGACGGACATTGCTATATCGACTCGGCTATTGATGCTGATCAAGAATATATATTTTTTATGGGGTCGGCCACGCCTCCTTCTGCCTGTTACGCACATCTCGCTTCTGACAAAGTTAATAGACCCCTATACTCTTTTTTAAAGAGTACGGGGTCTAAATACCTAGCACAAGTAACTGGGTCTGACTTAATCAGTTCTACAACGTCAGACCTTTCTACCCTACCTGCCTCTTCTTCGGTTAGAACTTCTTTCCTTACTGTTTTCTTTAAAATAACTTTACGTTCTAACCACCTACTTTCTGGAGCAGAGAGCGTAATGAAGAAAGAAGGTATGCCGAATTGTCGTATCATGGTCATTACCTTCTTCTTTTCCCCTTCCCAATGCGCAGGAGACGAACGAATGCATTTTAAAACCTTAAATCCCTCATCAAACTGAATTAAATTATCTATTTTTTCCTCATTTAGGGCTGTCCTAGCTGTAACGCCGCGGGAAGCGCTGTGCTTTCTCAAGCAAATGGAATAATTATTCCGCATATTAATAAGCTGCATTTTTCTAAGATTGTTAAAAAGCTTATCTACCCTACAAGCCCTTCTATCAAAATTCCTAAGCTCTGATCTAATAATTTTTGTGTAGCTTTCTACACAATTTCTTTTCACTCCTGCATAAATCGTGGGAAAGGACAACTCCTCTTAATCACAATCAGTTATCATGTCCAGAGGTCGCTGTCCTTCCCCAGATGCTACCGCTAAACTACTACCATCTAAATTCTCTATTGGGATATTCTCCATAAGGGTTTACTCACCTCCAGGTTTAAGTTCTTGCTCTTCTACTGGAGCACTCCCATCTACATTTGGGTTTGCAGCTCTATCAAACATTTCTCTAACTAAGTCTATATCTGCAGTTGATGCAATAAATGGAACCACTTCAGATGTGTGAGAAGCCAACCATTCCTCATTAATACTAATTCCATGCTTTCTATAAAGCTCAGTACCTTCTAAATATCTCTGTAATTGCATCAACAACACGAGATGGAGATATAGTTTCCACCATAAAACTGTGACGATATTCTTACCTACGTTGGAGCTGAACAACCTCTGCATCACTTAAAGCCCTTGAGAGAGAAGTTAAGACATTCGCAACTGGAATTGGCACATTAACTACAGCTCCTTTAATGCTATTCTGTCGATCATAATTCAAAGATTTTATGATCATGAACGGTAACCGTGGAGAAACTAACCTTTCTTCTAAACTCTGTAAATCTTTCAGCCATTCTGGGAGTTCAGGGAAGTCTAAGCCATTGGTAATGGAATTCCTGGTTTTTTTCCATCCTTGATTAAACGGCTACATGATTTGCAAAAATGCAGGCCATTAACAGATGGAAACTGATCGGACAAAAACAGAATGTCTGCGCTAAACTCATTATTTTATAAAATATCTTCCCTACTTATCCTACATATTTGGTGAGGAAACCACAAACCTTTACAACAAATACAAACATAGTCGGGGCCCTGTTTAAATTTTTTGTTGTAAGTGGCTATAAAACATTCTAAGCTATTTCTAATGGATCGTACCTCATCTTCAATGGCATTCGCTCGTTCGTGCTCAATACGGACAGCATTACGCTCATTTTCTGCTGCTCTATTCTGAGAATTACTTCTGTACTGACTAACTCTTTGACTTAAATTTCTAGCTAAATCTGCTGCTATCTGACGTTCTCTTATCCTAGCACTTCTTCTTTGAGCCGTGTTTCTAGCCCTTCCAACTAACCTACGAACTGGGTCATTTCGAACCTGTGATCTAGCTATTTTATCTACCTCTCTTTCTAAAATTCTAATCTCTACATTCTGCCTCCTATTAAAGTGTTCCTTTCTATTGCGCACTTGATCCATTCGTCTAACTAAAATATCCTGTCTTCTTTGCGACCTTCGCAAAGTGTCTTCAGCTTGCTCTCTTTCTCTAACCCGTGGATTTAGCCTATTTATCCGCCTGCGATGGGCATCAGAAGCTCGTTCGCTCTGTCTAACCAATGGATCCCGTCTTCTTATAGTCCTGTGTAACGTATTGATTTCCTGTTCGCGATTCCTATCCACCGAATTTCCCTACGACTTCGTCTGCTAAAGGCATCTGATGCCCTCTCACTCTGTCTTATCTGAGCATCCTGTCTTGTAACTGTCCTACGGGAAGTATCAGTCGCCTGGTCGCGACTTCTTTCTTCCGAATTATCCCTACGACTTCGTCTGCTAAGGGCAAGTGATGTCCTCTCGCTCTGTCTAATCTGAGCACCCTGTCTTCTAAGTTGCCTACGCAAAGTATCGGCAGCTTGTTCGCGATCTCTTTCTTTAAAGTTTTCCCTACGACTGCATCTGTTTAGGGCACTTCTCCTACGGCGGGCACGCTGCTGAGAATTCCCAATCTGTTCTGCTTCTGCATTTTCGCTAACTTTCCTACGGATCCTTTAAGATTGGGAATTCAACTCTCGCTCTCTATCTGCATACTGTGCGTCTTCTCTATTTATCCTATTTCTTTCCCTACGCCTTTGCGATTGTGCAGCAGCAGATAGTTGCCTTCTCCGTGGCATTTTAAAATAATAAAATAAAAAAGTTAAATTAAATATATACAATTATATAATTACATAGCTAAAAAATCGAAAATATATATAAAGAAAACAATTGTAAGTTCTTAAACGTTACAAGTTTATTGACTGATCAAAACGCGAAGAGACTGGCAGCGTGCGTGCGGTGTATACGAAGTAAAATTAACAACTGGCTTGTCGCTGCCGCCAGCTGCACTCACGAATGCAATTTGAGCTTACAGACTAGCTTACAGTATAAGAGAATCAATTCATTTTGCCTAACGCTAGTAACTCATTCTGTCTCTTAACTAATACTTAACTAGTACTTCATTATGATCTTTTACTAACTTATGCTATAATCCAACACCGGCCACCTTGAAGGGATCGCCTTTAATCCACTGGTAGCCGTGCCAGCTTCGCAATTGGGCGCTTGATAAGGCCCATGCTGGTCTTAACGCTGACGACCCTGACTCGCCCGTCGCTTCCTGGAGTTACCTCCACGACTCTGCCCGTTGCCCACCGCTGGGGGCGTGTTGGCCTCGTGGAGCACAACGAGATCCCCCACTGTGACGTTGTCGTGCGCCTCCTGCCACTTCCCTCGCTGCTGCAGACTGTGGATGTAGTCTCTCGACCACGCTTGCCAGAAGCGCTGTCTGAGCTTGGACAGCAGCTGCCACAGCAGCTGATAGAACGAAATGCCGCTGTCTTGTCTCTCCCGCTCGAATCCTTGCGGCAGCGAACGAAGCGGCTGTCCTATCAGGAAATGGCCTGGGGTGAGTGCCTCTCCGTCGCTGGCATCGCTGCCTAGCGGTGTTAGAGGCCTGGAATTGAGAATGGCCTCCTTGTCTGCTAGGTGCACTCGGACCTCGCTCTCCATCAACGACGCGCTGCCTATTTGTCGCACGAGGAGGTGCTTGGCTGACCTCACCGCCGCCTCCCACAGTCCTCCGAAGTGCGGCGCTCTCGGAGGGATGAACCTCCACTTCATCCCTCGTTCCGCTGCGTATAGTTGCAGCCTGCTTTGCTGGTGGTTGAACGCGTCTTGGAACTCCCTCAGCTGGTTGTTCGTCCCCACGAAATTCGTCGCATTGTCCGAGTATAGCCGAACGGGTATGCCACGTCGCGCGATTAAGCTGTTTAGTGTACATAAAAACGAGTTAGTGGACAACTCTGATTCAAGTTCCAAATGAACAGCCTTCGAAGCAAAACAAACGAACATGGCAATAAACATTTTAATTGGGGCTCATCCTCTAATCCTCAGCGAGCCGTTGACTAGACCACAAAAATCTACCCCACAAACATTAAATGGCCGAACCGCAGCAAATCGGTCGGCCGGAAAATTTCCCATGATTTGCTCCATTAACTTCGTTTTATACCTGAAGCAATGGACGGATTTCCGCACTATCTGAGCACATTCACGTCGAGCATTCACGAGCACCATCCTCTGCCTGAGTAATGCGATCATCGTCTTTGCTCCTGCATGACAATTGCCAATGTGCAACTCTCTCAAGTACAGTTGCACAAGCAAACAATTTTTATACTCTCTGCAAGAGTATATTGGGTTTGTGCAAATGTATGTAACAGGTAGAAGGAGGCGTGGCAGACCCCATAAAGTATATATATTCTTGATCAGCATCACAAGCCGAGTCGATATAGCCATGTCCGTCTGTCCGTCTGTCCGTCTGTCTGTCTGTCTGTCTGTCTGTCTGTCTGTCCGTCTGTCTGTCCGTATGAACAAACAGATTTCAGAGATGGTAAGAGCTACAAGTTCGAGCTTGGTCTCAATCGATCACATATTAAGTCAGTCAATACAAGAATCTTTTTTTTTTTCGATGCCACGCCCCGTTCGCCCACAATGAGCCAAAAACTAGACACACCTCGGAAAAAATCAGTGTTTTCGGCGAATATCTCAGTAACTATGGCACCTAGGATGACCAATTTTGGAATGGAGGTTCCTAGCGACAGTGCAAAAGCATTGACGTATAAAATTTTGCACTGCCACGCCCTTTTTCCCACAATTAATAAAAATAATTCTCAGGTTTCGTTCCGCTTTTAGGCATTTGTCAATATAGTACAGTATTGTAATTTATAATTCGTGTGAAGACTAACTATATCAAACTATCCTGAAAGGTGCATTAAAATCGGACTATAAACAAGAAAACTAGAAGCGTTACAATATTGATAACTGAATGCAATATCTTGTATGAGTGCAAGCGAGACAGAAACATACAAGCACATGTTCGAATGTTTTCGCTGCCTGCGTGGCGGCAGCGCTGCCCGCAGTCGCTGGCCGCGCCGAATATACACACACATACATATATGCATCATATATTGTCTTTCGTATGTGTATTCGCATACAGACAAACAGATGTATGTTTGATTATGCTTAGAATGTTTTTGTTTCAACGTGTTTAATGCAAGTACCACACATATTAATATCTCAAGACCGATTTTAATAATTTAATCGGGAAAAAAAATGCAGAGAGTATTTTACGGTCGGGCGTGCTCGACTGTACTTTCCTTACTTGTTTGGCATGAGAATAGGAAATTTCGCGTCTTACTCTAGCGGTGCGTTTGCTAGTCTGCCTTCTACTCGTATTAGCGATACTCGCCTTCCACACTCTTCTGATTCATGAATAAAGGGAGTCAATGATTGCAGACTTGGTTGCACAGTGTTACCCTTTTTTAGTCTATCAAATTCCACCTTAAATTCTGCTCACTGAACTAGTTCCAACAGTTTTAAAAAAGCGAAGTTCAATTCCTTTGGTCCTAGTTCGACAGTGTGTATCTCTTGTTTTGACCTTGAAACGAAACTGTACATGTACGCAACTATTCGTACCAACTTGCGACATGACGAAAACCGGGACACAAACTCAGGTAACCGACTCGAACTGCTAACTGAGCAGACAACCGCTGACTTTTTGACCTCACTCTCTTTTAACTCCTTCGGTATGTTGAAATGTTCATTGTGAGGCCATTCTGTGTCGTCCTTGCAAAGAAATGGAGGGCCTTCGAACCATATTGACTGTAATAGTTTTTGAACGTCACAACCTCTCGACGCCAAATCAGCTGGATTGCTTGATGTTGGCACATGTCTCCAAGATACTTTAGGTGTCATCTCTTGGATGCCTGCAACTCGATTGGCTACGAATGTTGCTAATGTTGAAGGGGAAGTATTTATCCAATGTAGTGTGATTTCTGAGTCAGTCCAGAAATTCACACTCTCGATTCGACATCGATCCAACATATGCTGTATGGAGGACCACAGTTGAGCTAACATATAAGCCGCACACAGTTCAAGTCTGGGAATGGACTTGGTTTTGAGTGGAGCGACTTTTGCCTTTGCCGTTAGCAACCGGCAGACGGTGTTGGTACCGTCGTTAGCCCGAATGTAGATGCAGCAGCCGTAAGCTTGACTGGATGCGTCCGCAAAACCATGCACTTGTATGTTTGCATTGGAGCTGGCGTGAGCGTATCTGGGAATTTGAACTCTATCTAGTTCTAGAAGATTCTCTTTGAACTTATCCTATCTGCTATGTAGTTCCATGGGCAGTGTATCGTCCCAAAGCAACTGCATGCGCCACAGCTCCTGAAGCAGAATTCTTGCCCGTATGCTGATTGGGCCCAACAAACCAAGTGGGTCAAACATGCGTGCTGCAACTGACAGAATATTGCGCTTGGTGGGACTTAACTTGATAAAGCTATCATCCAAGTGATACTGGAAAGTATTCAATCTTGGTGTCCACCTCATACCAAGCGTTTTAGTCGAATCGGCATCTTTAAAACTTAGAAGTTTATCATATCCGCCTTCTTCTACAAACTGAGGATGGTTCGAAAACCATTTAGCTAATTGAAAACCGCCAAATTCGAGAATTTCGGGCACTTGCTTGCATATATTTTTCAATGTTTCGATATCGTCAGCTCCCGTAAGCATATCATCGACGTAGAAATCATTGCAAATGATTTCTGAACCAAGAGCATGGGTGTCCCTATGACTCAAACCCAGCTCTTGCAAATATCTGATGCCCAAAAACGGTGCGGACGCAGTTCCATAAGTCACCGTGCTTAATTGATAAACTTGAAGCTCATCTGATGGGTTTTCGCGCCAAACAATTAGCTGAAATCGTCGATCGTCATGGGATATGCTTACTTGACGATACATCTTTTTAATATCTGCCGTGAGGGCATATCGGCTCAGACGGAACCTTAGAAGCGACAAAATTAAATCCCTCTGAATAGTAGGACCTACCATGAGCAATTCATTTAGAGAGTGGGACGATGCCGTCTTACAAGACGCGTCAAACAATACTCGAAGCTTAGTGGAACTACTTTCAGGTCTCAGGACGCACTGGTGTGGAATGACGTAGTGTGGGCCTGGAGGAACTTTTGTACCTAAGTTCCTTAAGATCCAAATCCTTGGAAACTCTACGCTCTAATGCGAGAAACCGTCTTTTGGCTGTTTCAAAGGAGGAGACCAGCACTTGGGGATCAGTCTTAAAAGGCAAGCTGACTTCAAATCGTCCGTTCGAGAGTTGGTGAACACTGTCCTTAAATTTTTGCTCACACGCAAGGTGCTCTGCAGAGTACTTGGACAATGCATTTGTCTCTGGGATAGCTTCCAGCTCGCAGAATCTATCTACCAGAGCTTCCAGCCTATCGCTAGGATGCATTACTGCGCAGCAAACAGGGCTTTGGGTATTCATTTCTTGCATCGCCCGAACGCTACCCAACCGAACAATGTTTTTTGCAGCAACGGACCGTTTTCTGCCAATCGAATTTGTCCAGTGCACAACAAATCAAAAAAGGAATCGGCTCCCAGCAGCAGATCAATTCGCTGTGGCTTATAAAATTCTGGGTCAGCCAACTCTATGCTTGACGGAATCTGCCACCGATGAATGGGAAGATCATAGTCAGGTTGTCTGCTCGTAATCGACTTTAGCACCCAGAAATCGGCGCTAAAATGATGATTCGATAGTCGCGATGACACTACTGTCGATACTTCGCTTTTTGCTACTAGACTTGACTGTCCTACTGGTGTTACAGTCAAGGTTGCTCTTGCGCTGGAGCCGCAAAGCTTGAGCCAGACTTTCTGTCATGAAATTTACCTGAGAACCAGAGTCTAATAGCGCTCGAGCGCTTTGATTCTGACCGAATCTGTCTTTTACAGTTACCACTGCCGTTGCCAGGAGCACCTGACCAACTTCGCTAACCACGTGATTAACTTGGGCAGGATGACCGGACACTTGCTGCTCTGCGGCTGTGTATTTATGCAGATGAGTATTATGTGGGTGAGAACATACTCTACACTTTGACGCAATGCAATTGGACACTCTGTGTCCTGAATACAAACAATTAATACAAAGTCGACTAGATTTCACGAAATTGAATCTTTCGTCAACTGGCAATGCTGCGAATCCCTGGCAGTTTCCAATCATATGGTTGGCTCTACAAAAGTTGCATTTTGGTTCCATTTCTTTCTCGACATTCGTGCATGCAAATGACGACTTTTTTGCATATTTCATTTTGGGTTTCTGCTTTATTCTGGACTTTGAACTTTCTTCAACAGATAAGTGGTGATATCGCCTGTTCAAAGCCATAACGCAATCGGCCCATTTCGGCAATTTGTTATAGTCCAGTTGCTCCTCATACTTCGATTTCGTATGCGGATCAACCTTTGACATGACTATATTTATTAGAATTGCGTTAGCGAAATCTTCCTCATTCCCAACCGACATTAACGAATCGAAAATTGCCGACACTGAGTCAACCATTGTTTGAATTCCGAGTGCCGATGGCTTGGACATCGGCTCAATGTCGAACAACTGAGCGAGAGTGTCAAAGAAAATCAGGCAAACAGTTGAACAGACCGTTAAATTGTCTGTATTCCGAATGCTTACCACTGAACTTTGGCAACTTAAGTTTGGCAGGTGGGAGTGGTGAGAGAGTGGGGGCACAGTTTCAGATGCCTGGTACGCACTAAAGGCAGACATGTATGACGATCGAGCCAAAATACACGTTTCCTCAAGCATTGCGCGGCTAGTATTGTCAGGATCTATCGAATCGATCTCTGACTGCAAATCCATAGCCTTTGAAATGTATGAATTGTGGTAATATATTAGTAGGTACGCATAGTCATAATAACTAAGTAATTGATAAGTTTATAATTGTATTTTTATAATCGATAAGCATTTAGTTTGTAAGTATCGATATATAGAATAATAACACCTTGTAAATAAAATAATCGAATAGTTCCGATAATAGAAGAATCTATCGGAAGAACAATAAAGACTCAGTTTGTGATGAACGCTTGTACAGAAGTGGTGCAATCTACGCATAAAATTTAAACAAACAAGTGACTAAAATTAAAATCATCCAAACATAGACAATTAAACATTTAAATTATGGAAGCGTTTACGGATGTGTCTACAAACAATCTTAAGCGCATCTGCAATGAAATAAGTTTAGCGACTACCGGCACACGTGCAGTGTTAATAAGTCGTATTAATGACCACTCGCGTGATACAGACAATATTAATGAATTCGTGACCAATATGATTCGAGAAAATTTTTCTGGTGGTAGTGAAGCTATTTCACAAGAAATACAAATTCAAAACGAAGCCGGTCACAAAGGCGCCATCAAAAAGACGCGTACAAAAAAGACGCACGCAGAAACGGTACATGCCACTGTACAAAAAGATGGTGTGGAAGAAGAATATGAAAACGACGTACAGACAAATTTTTGCAACAAAAGTGTCGACAGCAACAACGAAGCTCAAGAAGAGAACAACAGCAGTGATGACGACAGCGACGAAGCTGAAAATGAAAACGACAATAGTGACGTCAATGGCAACGATCAGAACAACGACGATGATGACAACAAAGGTAAAGGAATTAAACAAAAACGTAAAGATGATTTGCGCAAAGAAATTGAATTAATAAAAAAAGAAAATGAACTATTAAAATTACAAAAAGAAATGATTTTAATAAAACAAAAAATTAATGACGACAAAACAACCGACGACAACACTTCAACCGAGGTACCGTTCAATACTCTGGTGGAAATGCTGCCAGAATACAGTGGTGGCAAAAATTATAATGTATGGATAAATTTGTTAAAAAGTCTTCGAGCTAAGTGGTGCGAGCTTTGTTATTTAGTAAGCTTAAAGGCAAAGCACAAAATTGGTTACAATCAACACTAGTTTACGACTGTTCGCCAAATGAGATCATAGCTGAAATGGAATTAATGTTTGGAGCAAAAGAAGATAAGTTCACGGTTCGACGTACGTTCGAAAACAGAAAATGGCAGTTCAACGAGGACTTCGTTGATTACTTCAATGAAAAGCTAGTCTTGTCTAGTCGTCTGGAGCTTGATGATGAGGAGTTCGTCCAATACACTGTTGCAGGGGTGCTTGATCAACAGTTGCAAACTCAAATGAAGCTGCAAATGTTCTCGTCAAGAATGGATTTGCTGCGTGCTTTGCGTGGTATACGTCAGCAGCCGCCAACGAAGCAGGTATCTGGATCTGTTTCTGGATTAACGCAAAGTAAGTCGAAGACTAAATGCTACAATTGCAACAGTTTGGGTCACATCGCCTCGGAGTGTCGGAAAGAAAAACGTCAAGATGGTGATGCTATGCTTGTAAAAGTTGGACATCTTGCAAAAGATTGAAGTTTTACAAGAAGAAAAGTATTACGGAAGAAAATGCTATGTAAGATATTTTAATATTACATTTAGACAAAATACTAATTACAGTTTGATTGAGAATGTCTCATAGATAGGCAATCCAATCAGTTTCATGAAGTTTTCATATGTGCGTAAATTTAAAATTAAATAAATTACAATTATGTTATTTTGGATCAATAAGAGCCCGTTAAAAACTTATGGAAAGTTGAAATGTTATGTATCACTAATAAATAAAAATGTCGAACTTGAAATGATTGTGGTGTTATGAGTAAGAAGCATTCTGTTGTGTTAGGTAGAGATTTTTTAAAATTGCGAGCCAAATTATTTTGAAAATGAAAAATGAAGGAAAATGTTATAAGTAAAGCTAGAAAAGGATATAAAAGTATTAAAAATTAAATGAATAAATGTAGAAAAGTTGTATGAAAAATGTAAAAATTATAATTCAGTTATTAAAATTTAAAGAATCAAAAGAGATTGAAGATGTTTTTGAAAGATATTTGGTCGATTGTAGAGATGATGAATTAAATTTAGTTTTAGGAGAAAACGTAAGTCTCAACGATAAAAGAAAATTTCAAAACCTTTTTATAGAGTGTTACGAAAACCAAAACGTCCTGATGAGCCAATGGTGAAATGTGAAATGAAAATTATTACAGAAAACATAAAACCTTTTAGTGTCCCCGAGGAGATTGTATATGTTGAGAAAGGTCAGTTACAATAATTTTAGATGAAAATTTAAAAACGATTTATTAACCTAGGATTCAGAATATGTTTCACCGATTGTGTGGTTAAAAAGAAAACCGGTGACCTTCGATGTGTGTTGACTATAGGAAGTTAAACAAGAGTACAGCGAAGGTAGCTATCCAATCCCTTTAATAATGATCTAGTAGTTAGATATAAAAGATATAGTTGATTTAAAAAATGGTTTTTATCACGTTCAATGCACAAGGATTCTGTTAAGTTCACTTCGTTTACAACGCCTTTAGGAAATTTGAGTTCTTAAGAATGATATAGTAAGCCCATTATAAAAAAACAGAGATACGTAGGGCGAAGTAATAGTTTATTTAGATGACATTAGGTGGCAGAAAACAAAGAGATTTTAAAATAAAGAAAAGTATTTAAACGAATAGTTGAGAATAAATAAGCAGTACAAATCGAATTTTTAATAATAAAATAAAATATTAGGCTATAAATAACAAGTGGAGGATAAGAACGGACAAAAAAGGAATAGAAGCAATAAAATTTTCAGTTCCGAAAAAAGTGGTAGAAGTTAAATTTTACGACTATGTTCCTATTTTAGAAAATTCATTCAGATTTTTCATGGCAAAGCCATTTACTTAACTAGAAAAGATAAACCTTTTAAATTGGCGAAGATGAACTGAATGTTTAACGTTAAAGAAAATTCGAGCTCCGTCTTGCACTGTTGATCTCACGACGAGACTGAACTTCATTGTGATGCAAGCTCTTTAGGTTTTGGGGCAATATGTTTCAAAAGAAAAAGAAAGACAAGAAATTCCATCCAGTTTTATTTTTTCTAAACGTAGTTTCAGCAAGTCTGAGTACCATAGTTTCGAATTAGAAAATTGGCTATTGTTTATTAACAGATTTCGAGTATATCTTCAAGGTATGAAATTAAAGTAGTGACATTGTAATTCACTATATTAACTTAAATAAAAAAACGCTAACCCAAGGTGCAGATGGGCACTTGAATGGCGAATTTTATTTTGATCTTGAACATCGAGCAGGAAAAGAATGCAGATGTAGATGCTTTAGTAGAAATAATAATATTAAGTATAGAAGCAACACTTGAGGAAATCATAATGTCAAAACAAAGTATTAAAGTTAAAGAAATGTTAGCCAACAGTGAGTGAATTGAAGCGCAACGGTGTATATATAAGAAAAAGGTGGTAGGGTCCCAAAAGTTGGAAGAACACGTATTATATAAGTATATAATGAAATGGGACATTTTGGATAGACAAAGTAACAGATTTAATTGGAAAAAGCTATTGGTTTAAAAATGTAGACAGAAAGTAGAAATCATATAAAGTTGTTTAAAGTGCATTGCATTTTCAAATAAGTCCGGTAAACAAGAAGGTTTTCTTCATTCAATACCAAAAGGAAATGTTCGTTCGATGTAATAATATAGATATTTTGGACCTATCAATGAAAAATCGGTTAAGAATAAACACATTTTTGTAGTAATAGATGCTTTTACAAAATTTATAAGATTATTTCCAGAAAAATACTAAGACAGAAGAAGCTATCAAATCGCTAAAGGAGTATTTTAGGGATATAGTAGACCGAAATGTATTGGTCAGACAGAGGAACTTGTTTTACCTCATGATTTTAAAATTTTGTTGAAAATAATAAAATCATATTTGAAATTGCAACAGGTTCTCTGAGGCAAATGGGCAAGTAGAAAGAGTCAACAAAGACTTAGGACCAATGGTAGAAATGAAATAGACCTATTTAAATTAAAAATTTAGAAAATTAGAGATAATAACAATTCAAACAAAGAAGTATAAATACAGTAATTATTGGAGTCACACAAAAAGGTAAAGTTATAGATAGTTTAAGAGAAATTAGTCGAATAACAAGGTAAAGTCAACGAGATTTAGCAATGGTGGAAAGATGGCGAAGTAACCAAAGTAAAAATAAAAAAATATAACAAATAAAACGAATTTTAATTCTCAAACAGGTGTATCAAGTAATCTAACACCCAAATATAAAGGACCTTACAGAGTTGAAACAAGTAAGAAAGGCTACAGTCGATCGAGCCGACTGTAAAAGACCCCGTACTCCCATAGTATTGCATTTTATTTAAATTAAAATTTTCATGAAATTTAAAAAATTAAAATTAAATATTATATTGAATTAAAATTAAAAAATAAATAAATAACAACGTCATCGTCAGCACTCGAACCCGCGATCATGCGAAGGTTCCACATTGCGCCGCAACTCTATCAGTTGCACCACACCCCTCTTCTATCATTCTTCCGATTATTTCCATATAAGTATGTGCACACATAATATGTGTGTATGTATAGCATTGGTCGGCGCGGCCAGCGGCTCCGGGCAGCGCTGCCGCCAGCAGGTAGAGAAAACGTTCGAACATATGTTTGTATGTTTCTGTGTTTGTTTGTATGTGTTGCGCGCATGCAGTGATTTTGCTTTAAAATAACTTCGACTTTGAACCGTAATTTCTCTGTTGTTTGACATAGGATTTTGATGCCACTTTCAGGAAAGTTAGAAATAGTAATTCTCTAAGCGTATGTTAAATTACAACACTGTACTATTTGATTTAATGCCTGAAACAAGGCATTGAAGCTGGAGAGTCTTTTATTTCTGATGAGCAAAGGGGGCGTGGCAGCTCAAAATTTTTAATGACATTATACTAAGGCTGTCTCTAAGAACCTGTATACCAAAATTTGTGCTCCTAAGTGCTATAGTTACTGAGATATTCACCTAAAACACAAATTTTTTCGAGGTGTGTCTGGTTATTTGCTCATTGCGGGGGCGGTAAGGGGCGTGGCAACAATTTGAAATAAACTTGATCTGCTCTAGAAAATAACGGACTTACATTCCAAATTTGGTGTCTCTAGCTCTTGTAGTTTAAAAGATCCAGGTGTTCATACGGACGGACAGACGGACGGACGGACAGACGGACATGGCTATATCGACTCGGTGTTGATGTGATCAAGAATATATATACTTTATGGGGTCGGCCACGCCTCCTTCTGCCTGTTACGCACATCTCGCTTCTGACAAACTTAATAGACCCCCTTTACTCTTTTTTAAAGAGTAAACGATAGATATCTAATAAAAGATGTAGAAAATTTTCAACAATCTCAAATACCTTATGATGGAATATGGGCAGCAAATAATATCAAACCTTGGCTCAATAGCAATGAAAACAAGATAGAATGCTACAGTCGCCCCGCGACTTTAGGATACCCGTTACTCAATGTTCGACCGATTGTTGCTATGGGAGCTATACGATATAGTTGTCCGATTTGTATGAAACTTGGTCAGTGCATTTATGTTATTGATAAATTTATTTGTATCAGTTTCATTAGGATAGCTTGGTAAATACAGAAAAGTTTCATAAAATTCATATAAATGCAAATTTTTGACCTATTGTCCCTATGGGAGCTATACGATATAGTAGTCCGATTTCTATGAAATTGGTCAGTATATTTATATTATGATTTATTTATTTTGTGTCAGTTTCATTAAGATAGCTTGGTCAATGCAAAATTTTTTCATACTAATTTATATTTGGAGCGTGTTTTTGACCGATCGGCCCTATGGGAGCTATACGATATAGTTGTCCGATTTCGATCAAACTTGGTCAGTACATGTACTTCATAGACATGTACTCTTCGTGTGAATTTATTTCAGATAGCATTGCTAACAAAAAAGTTTTCTATACTAAAACATTCAAGTTTTATCTGTACATTTACCTTTATATGAAGATAGAACGCCCTAAAGTGGGCGTGCCAAAAAACAAAAACAAGCTCATACTGCTTGGGTATTGTACCTTTCATTTGCGACCCCTTTCACCTTTCTAGCTCTTATAGTCTCTGAGATCCTTTTGTTCATACAGACGGACAGACGGACGGACGGACGGACGGACAGACGGACAGACGGACATGGCTATATCGACTCGGCTATTGATGCTGATCAAGAATATATATACTTTATGGGGTCTGCCACGCCTCTTTCTGCCTGTTACATACATTCCAACGATTACAATATACCCTTGTACTCTACGAGTAACGGGTATAATAAAGAAACTAGTAATGAAGAATATGAAACACTTAATAGTGAAAATGAAAACGATTCTCAAAATTATAATGTTCAAGATAATGTAAATCATGAAGACTACGAAGAAATTTCGAATGAAAACGACACAAAAGATGTCAATAACAATATAAATAATAGGCAAAGAAAAATTGTAAATAAAAAAGTATTGTTAAGTAATGAAATCAAATAATACGAAACATTGTAACAAGAAGTATGTCAAACAGAAATCAGAGATTTCATATATGTAGAATGGCCGAGTTGTGGTAATATATTAGTAGGTACGATAGTCATAATAACTAAGTAATTGATAAGTTTATAATTGTATTTTTATAATCGATAAGCATTTAGTTTGTAAGTATCGATATATAGAATAAGAACACCTTGTAAATAGAATAATCGAATAGTTCCGATAATAGAAGAATCTATCGGAAGAACAATAAAGACTCAGTTTGTGATGAACGCTTGTACAGACTACAGAATTAAGGATATCCAGCCGGCACTGAATGTCGAACTTACTTGGAGTCACCATTTCATTTATGAGTGAACTCCTTTGTCGTTCGATATCGCTCTCTACTTTTTCCAACTTAACAAATAGTTGACTTAGACGATCACTAAAGCAAGCTCCTGCGTCAACCAGATCGGTTTCATTAAATAAAATTTTTTTTTTTAAATTGGATCTATTTGAATGCACGTAAGTGTACTTGTTTTTTTTTTAAATTCGTACCTATTCGAATGCACGTAAGTGTACTCTCAAGAGTCAGCTGAACAGCAGGAAAATACAAAGCTGACTACTCAGACCCTTCAAATATTCTAAATAAATCACCTACACCAAATGCAAACACAGGCACAACGTTTAACAGCTGATAACAACAACACGAACGTATGTATGCAAGCAACGAAGCGAATCTACCAACAACAACTGAAATGCTCGCAGCTAATTAGCATACGTATGTTTGTTGCTAGTGCTTATGTATGTATAAGCAGACAAACGATGCGATCAACAAACAGCAACAACAACAGTGTACGTATGCGCGGTTCGCTGTACATACATACAGTTCGTGGATTTCTATTTGCGTTAGTAACAACGGTGATTGAACAAACATACGCACACGCAGGGTACCCGCTTTTACTTATGTGCAGATTTGAAAGAAAACGACAAAGCAAAGGTCAAAAACCACCACCGAACAACCGTCGATCAACACGAATAGCGGAATCAAGAGAACGGCAATATGTAGATATGTATGTATATGTATATGCACGCATCAATATATTTACACAAATTTGATTTAAATTTTAATATATTTCTATATTTTTTTTTTCGTTAAATGTATTGCTTCGAATTGTTCTAAAAATCACATTTATTAGTGCTTGAAACGCAAGGTCTGTTATGTGCAATAAAGGGAGCGGTACTTATTTATGTACTTATTTGCCTATGCATTGCCTATGCATTGACTCATTTGGGCACTGTTACCTGGTCATCAGAAGAGTCGCTCATTGGCTCAATTCTGGGCATTATATTCGAAGTAGTTTCCGCAACAATAGTGGTCCAACTCCAGAGTTCGTCTTAGTCCCGCTCGAAAAAGAACAGCTCCAAGAATCAGGCAGCAGTACAACACCGAAACCAACACACACGCACACCAAGCCTCGAAATGTCTTATAATTAGACCGACAACCGCGTAAGAAAAGTCCCTGCTCGGGCGCCAATGATAAATCGAAATCGAAATATAGTCTCTCGATCACGCTTGCCAGAAGCGCTGTCTGAGCTTGGACAGCAGCTGCCACAGCAGCTGTTAGAACGAAATGCCGCTGTCTTGTCTCTCCCGCTCGAATCCTTGCGGCAGCGAACGAAGCGGCTGTCCTATCAGGAAATGGCCTGGGGTGAGTGCCTCTCCGTCGCTGGGATCGCTGCCTAGCGGTGTTAGAGGCCTGGAATTGAGAATGGCCTCCTTGTCTGCTAGGTGCCCTCGGACCTTGCTCTCCATCAGCGACGCGCTACCTATTTGTCGCACGAGGAGGTGCTTGGCTGACCTCACCGCCGCCTCCCACAGTCTTCCGAAGTGCGGCGCTCTCGAAGGGATGAACCTCCACTTCATCCCTCGTTCCGCTGCGTATAGTTGCAGCCTGCTTTGCTGGTGGTTGAACGCGTCTCGGAACTCCCTCAGCTGGTTGTTCGTCCCCACGAAATTCGTCGCATTGTCCGAGTATAGCCGAACGGGTATGCCACGTCGCGCGATTAAGCTGTTTAGTGTACATAAAAACGAGTTAGTAGACAACTCTGATACAAGTTCCAAATGAACAGCCTTCGAAGCAAAACAAACGAACACGGCAATATACATTTTAGTTGGGGCTCATCCTCTAATCCTCAGCGAGCCGTTGACTAGACCACAAAAATCTACCCCACAAACATTAAATGGCCGAACCGCAGCAAATCGGTCGGCCGAAAAATTTCCCATGATTTGCTCCATTAACATCGTTTTATACCTGAAGCAATGGACGGATTTCCGTACTATCTGAGCACATTCACGTCGAGCATTCACGAGCACCATCCTCTGCCTGAGTAATGCGATCATCGTCTTTGCTCCTGCATGACAATTGCCAATGTGCAACTCTCTCAAGTACAGTTGCACAAGCAAACAATTTTTTGGCATGAGAATAGGAAATTTCGCGTCTTACTCTAGCGGTGCGTTTGCTAGTCTGCCTTCTACTCGTATTAGCGATACTCGCCTTCCACACTCTTCTGATTCATGAATAAAGGGAGTCAATGATTGCAGACTTGGTTGCACAGTGTTACCCTTTTTTAGTCTATCAAATTCTACCTTAAATTCTGCTCGCTGAACTAGTTCCAGCAGTTTTAAAAAAGCGAAGTTTTATTCCTTTGATCCTAGTTCGACAGTGTGTATTTCTTGTTTTGACATTGAAACGAAACTGTACATGTACGCAACTATTCGTACCAACTTGCGACATGACGAAAACCGGGACACAAACTCAGGTAACCGACTCGAACTGCTAACTGAGCAGACGACCGCTGACTTTTTGACCTCACTCTCTTTTAACTCCTTCGGTATGTTGAAATGTTCATTGTGAGGCCATTCTGTGTCGTCCTTGCAAAGAAATGGAGGGCCTTCGAACCATATTGACTGTAATAGTTTTTGAACGTCACAACCTCTCGACGCCAAATCAGCTGGATTGCTTGATGTTGGCACATGTCTCCAAGATACTTTAGGTGTCATCTCTTGGATGCCTGCAACTCGATTGGCTACGAATGTTGCTAATGTTGAAGGGGAATTATTTATCCAATGTAGTGTGATTTCTGAGTCAGTCCAGAAATTCACACTCTCGATTCGACATCGATCCAACATATGCTGTATGGAGGACCACAGTTGAGCTAACATATAAGCCGCACACAGTTCAAGTCTGGGAATGGACTTGTTTTGAGTGGAGCGACTTTTGCTTTTGTCGTTAGCAACCGGCAGACGGTGTTGGTACCGTCGTTAGCCCGAACGTAGATGCAGCAGCCGTAAGCTTGACTGGATGCGTCCGCAAAACCATGCACTTGTATGTTTGCATTGGAGCTGGCGTGAGCGTATCTGGGAATTTGAACTCTATCTAGTTCTAGAAGATTCTCTTTGAACTTATCCCATCTGCTATGTAGTTCCATGGGCAGTGTATCGTCCCAAAGCAACTGCATGCGCCACAGCTCCTGAAGCAGAATTCTTGCCCGTATGCTGATTGGGCCCAACAAACCAAGTGGGTCAAACATGCGTGCTGCAACTGACAGAATATTGCGCTTGGTGGGACTTAACTTGATAAAGCTATCATCCAAGTGATACTGGAAAGTATCCAATCTTGGTGTCCACCTCATACCAAGCGTTTTAGTCGAATCGGCATCTTTAAAACTTAGAAGTTTATCATATCCGCCTTCTTCTACAAACTGAGGATGGTTTGAAAACCATTTAGCTAATTGAAAACCGCCAAATTCGAGAATTTCGGGCACTTGCTTGCATATATTTTTCAATGTTTCGATATCGTCAGCTCCCGTAAGCATATCATCGACGTAGAAATCATTGCAAATGATTTCTGAACCAAGAGCATGGGTGTCCCTATGACTCAAACCCAGCTCTTGCAAATATCTGATGCCCAAAAATGGTGCGGACGCAGTTCCATAAGTCACCGTGCTTAATTGATAAACTTGAAGCTCATCTGATGGGTTTTCGCGCCAAACAATTAGCTGAAATCGTCGATCGTCATGGGATATGCTTACTTGACGATACATCTTTTTAATATCTGCCGTGAGGGCATATCGGCTCAGACGGAACCTTAGAAGCGACAAAATTAAATCCCTCTGAATAGTAGGACCTACCATGAGCAATTCATTTAGAGAGTGGGACGATGCCGTCTTACAAGACGCGTCAAACAATACTCGAAGCTTAGTGGAACTACTTTCAGGTCTCAGGACGCACTGGTGTGGAATGACGTAGTGTGGGCCTGGAGGAACTTTTGTACCTAAGTTCCTTAAGATCCAAATCCTTGGAAACTCTACGCTCTAATGCGAGAAACCGTCTTTTGGCTGTTTCAAAGGAGGTGCCCAGCACTTGGGGATCAGTCTTAAAAGGCAAGCTGACTTCAAATCGTCCGTTCGAGAGTTGGTGAACACTGTCCTTAAATTTTTGCTCACACGCAAGGTGCTCTGCAGAGTACTTTGGCAATGCATTTGTCTCTGGGATAGCTTCCAGCTCGCAGAATCTATCTACCAGAGCTTCCAGCCTATCGCTAGGATGCATTACTGCGCAGCAAACAGGGCTTTGGGTATTCATTTCTTGCATCGCCCGAACGCTACCCAACCGAACAATGTTTTTTGCAGCAACGGACCGTTTTCTGCCAATCGAATTTGTCCAGTGCACAACAAATCAAAAAAGGAATCGGCTCCCAGCAGCAGATCAATTCGCTGTGGCTTATAAAATTCTGGGTCAGCCAACTCTATGCTTGACGGAATCTGCCACCGATGAATGGGAAGATCATAGTCAGGTTGTCTGCTCGTAATCGACTTTAGCACCCAGAAATCGGCGCTAAAATGATGATTCGATAGTCGCGATGACACTACTGTCGATACTTCGCTTTTTGCTACTAGACTTGACTGTCCTACTGGTGTTACAGTCAAGGTTGCTCTTGCGCTGGAGCCGCAAAGCTTGAGCCAGACTTTCTGTCATGAAATTTACCTGAGAACCAGAGTCTAATAGCGCTCGAGCGCTTTGATTCTGACCGAATCTGTCTTTTACAGTTACCACTGCCGTTGCCAGGAGCACCTGACCAACTTCGCTAACCACGTGATTAACTTGGGCAGGATGACCGGACACTTGCTGCTCTGCGGCTGTGTATTTATGCAGGAGAGTATTATGTGGGTGAGAACATACTCTACACTTTGACGCAATGCAATTGGACACTCTGTGTCCTGAATACAAACAATTAATACAAAGTTGACTAGATTTCACGAAATTGAATCTTTCGTCAACTGGCAATGCTGCGAATCCCTGGCAGTTTCCAATCATATGGTTGGCACTGCAAAAGTTGCATTTTAGTTCCATTTCTTTCTCGACATTCGTGCACGCATATTTCATTTTGGATTTCTGCTTTATTCTGGACTTTGAACTTTCTTCAACAGATAAGTGGTGATATCGCCTGTTCAAAGCCATAACGCAATCGGCCCATTTCGGCAATTTGTTATAGTCCAGTTGCTCCTCATACTTCGATTTCGTATGCGGATCAACCTTTGACACGACTATATTTATTTGAATTGCGTTAGCGAAATCTTCCTCATTCCCAACCGACATTAGCGAATCGAAAATTGCCGACACTGAGTCAACCATTGTTTGAATTCCGAGTGCCGATGGCTTGCACATCGGCTCAATGTCGAACAACTGAGCGAGAGTGTCAAAGAAAATCAGCCATTTGTTGTCGTACACTCGACTTAAACTTTCTAATGCCTTTGGGTAATTAGCGTCAGAGACCTGAAAGACTCTGATGGTCACTAACGCCTCATCCGATAAGCACGAAATCAAATGATTGAATTTCTCAATATTTGATAGCGAGCGATTGGAGTCTACTAAACAGTTGAACAGACCGTTAAATTGTCTGTATTCCGAATGCTTACCACTGAACTTGGGCAACTTAAGTTTGGGCAGGTGAAAGTGGTGAGAGAGTGGAGGCACAGTTTCAGATGCCTGGTACGCACTAAAGGCAGACATGTATGACGATCGAGCCAAAATACACGTTTCCTCAAGCATTGCGCGGCTAGTATTGTCAGGATCTATCGAATCGATCTCTGACTGCAAATCCATAGCCTTTGAAATGTATGAATTAAGGATATCTAGCCGGCACGGAATTTCGAACTTACTTGGAGTCACCATTTTAATTATGAGTGAACTCCTTTGTCGTTCGATATCGCTCTCTACTTTTTCCAATTTAACAAATAGTTGATTTAGACGATCACTAAAGCAAGCTCCTGCGTCAACCAGATCGGTTTCATTAAGATCTGTTTTTTGCGCCATATTAAATTTTTTTTTTAAATTGGATCTATTTGAATGCACGTAAGTGTATTTGTCTTTTTTTTAAAATCGTACCTATTCGAATGCACGTAAGTGTACTCTCAATAGTCAGCTGAACAGCAGGAAAATACAAAGCTGACTACTCAGACCCTTCAAATATTCGAAATAAATCACCTACACCAAATGCAAACACAGGCACAACGTTTAACAGCTGATAACAACAACACGAACGTATGTATGCAAGCAACGAAGCGAATCTACCAACAACAACTGAAATGCTCGCAGCTAATTAGCATACGTATGTTTGTTGCTAGTGCTTATGTATGTATAAGCAGACAAACGATGCGATCAACAAACAGCAGCAACAACAGTGTACGTATGCGCGGTTCGCTGTACATACATACAGTTCGTGGATTTCGATTTGCGTTAGTAACAACGGTGATTGATCAAACATACGCACACGCAGGGTACTCGCTTTTATTTATGTGCAGATTTGAAAGAAAACGACAAAGCAAAGGTCAAAAACCACCACCGAACAACCGTCGATCAAAACGAATAGCGGAATCAAGAGAACGGCAATATGTAGATATGTATGTATATGTATATGCACGCATCAATATATTTACACAAATTTGATTTAAATTTTAATATATTTCTATATATATATTTTTTTTTTTCGTTAAATGTTTTGCTTCGAATTGTTCTAAAAATCACATTTATTAGTGCCGAAATGCAAGGTCTGTTATGTGCAATAAAGGGAGCGGTACTTATTTATGTACATATGTATTATTTGCCTATGCACTGACTCATTTCGTCTTCGTCCAGCTCGAAAGAGAACAGCTCCAAGAATCAGGCAGCAGTACAACACCGAAACCAACACACGCACACCAAGCCTCGAAATGTCTTATAATTAGACCGACAACCACGTAAGAAAAGTCCCTGCTCGGGCGCCAATGATAAATCGAAATATATATGAAGAAAACAATTGTAAGTTCTTAAACGTTACAAGTGTATTGACTGATCAAAACGCGGAGAGACTGGCAGCGTGCGTGCGGTGTATACGAAGTAAAATTAACAACTGGCTTGTCGGTGCCGCCAGCTGCACTCCCGAATGCAATTTGAGCTTATAGACTAGCTAACAGTATAAGAGAATCAATTCATTTTTACCTAACGCTATCAACTCATTCTGTCTCTTAACTAATACTTAACTAATACTTTATTATGATCTTATACTAACTTATGCAATAGTCCAACAATAGCTTAAAATAACAAGTAAGAAAAGTACAGTCGAGCACGCCCGACCTTAAAATACTCTCTGCATTTTTTCGCGATGTAATTATTAAAATCGATCTAGAGATATTACAATGTGTAATACTTGCATTAAAACACGTTGAAACAAAAACAATCTAAGCATAATCACACATACATCTGTTTGTCTGTATGGGAATACACATACGAAAGCCAATATATGATGCATATACATGTATGTATGTATGTGTGTATTCAGCGCGGCCAGCGACTGCGGGCAGCGCTGCCGCCACGCAAGCAACGAAAACATTCAAACATGTGCTTGTATGTTTCTGTCTCACTTGCACTCATACATGATATTGCATTCGGTTATCAATATTGCAACGCTTCTAGTTTTCTTGTTTATAGTGCGATTTCAATGCGCCTTTCAGGATAGTTGGATATAGTTGGTCTTCACACGAATTATAAATTACAATACTATACTATATTAAAGAATGCCTAAAAACGGAGCGAAAGTTGAGAATTTCTTTTATTAATTGTGGGAAAACGGGGCGTGGCAGTCCAAAAATTTAAATGTCAATGCATTTACGCTGTCGGTAGGAACCTCCATACCAAAATTGGTGATCCTAGGTGCAATAGTTATTGAGATATTCGCCCAAAACACCAATTTTTTCCGAGGTGTGTCTATTTTTTTGCTCATTGTGAGCGAATGGGGCGTGGCATCGAAAAAGAAAGATTCCTGTACTGACTGACTAAATATGTGATCGATTGAGACCAAGCTCGAACTTGTAGCTCTTACCATCTCTGAAATCTGTTTGTTCATACGGACGGACAGACAGACAGACGGACATGGCTATATCGACTCGGCTTGTGATGCTGATCAAGAATATATATACTTTATGGGGTCTGCCACGCCTCCTTCTGCCTGTTACATACATTTTCACAAACCCAATATATTCTTGCAAAGAGTATAAAAATTAATATAATATATATATAAATTTATATATGTAATATTTATATATTGGAAAAGTATATAATTTTATAAAATTTTAGATCGGACAATACTTAAGACTTACTACAATAAACGTAACCCGACAATTAACACGCGTTAACCGAAAACCGAACGAAATAATCGCGCGCGGTTTCCAGCGCAAACAGACACAAGCGCGATTCTTTAATTCAGAAAAAGTTTCTTCGAACGAATTACCTACTTCATAAATTACGCTTCTTTCAAAATTTATCGAACGTTCGCGAAGCCTAACACACAGCTGAATATCGAATGACACACACACACTCACGAACTAACGCACTCATTGAAAACTTATTTATTTAGCTTATATATTAATATGAACTATATTAATATATGTTATTATGTTGATCGTAATTAAAATCACATTTTGTTTGTAGTATTTGCAAATAAAATCACGTTTGTCTATCGCAATCGACGAGAAATATTTAAATCGATGGACGATAACACCCGCTATATCAAAACGTTCGCAGTGAATTAACTCAAAACGAACGCCAAAATGACACAGATGGGAGAATGGGAGAGGATTTCTCTCTCACAGAAATGAGACAAGCATTGTGTAAGTGTAGGAGGAAGAGGGACAGGCTAGAAGAAGTAACGGTAAAAGTCGTTACTTTAAACGCGCGCTAAAGCAGTGCTGCCAGAAGCTCAGAACTACTTAATAAAAACTGCTAAACTGTATGTAAAAATCGTCAAAACAAAAAAATGCAAAATCAATAATCGCTATGCAATAAAAAATTAATTAATTTTTCAGAAAAGAAAAAGATTAAAATTAAAATATTTCATTCAAAATAATATATATTTATATATATAAATAAGATGAATTAAGTATCATAAACAAAACAAATTAAAAATAGTCAAATTAATTATAATTTCACCGTTTTCATTATCATTAGGTTAGGTTAGGTTAAGCCGGACGTCCTCGCGCGTACTGTACATAGGCCGTAAGCGGCCCTTAGTAGTCCGGGCGCGGAGGTTGTTCAGGCTAGAAGTCCAGGAGAATTAAGGAGCGTTTCGCGAACATCAGTAGATCTTTTGGTGAGCGCTTTGATGCCTCTTCCATAGAGTGAATTTGCGGTGCACCTAGACATACTAGCCGTGTTCGCTCTTGGGCAGGACAATGGCAAAGTAGATGTTCTAGTGTTTCGGGAGTGTTCGGGTATTTACATTTCCTGCAGTCAGTGTCCGTGGTAATACCCAGTTTGGCCGCATGCACAGCCGCTAGGCAGTGACCAGTGAGCACACCGGTTAGCATTCTGCAGTCTTTCCTAGAGAGATGCAGTAGGAATCGGCTAAGTTTAGCATCGGATTCGGTGCACATTATTTTCGCTGTTCTACACGAGTTGGTGTTACGCCACCTTAGGTTTACTAGTTTGGTGGTGCTCCTCTCAAGTTTGCTATACAGCGATCTTAGGGACCATGCCACCTGCTCTGTTCTACATTCGGGTAGTTCAGTACCAGCCTTCGCTAGGGTGTCTGCCTCCTCATTTTCAGGGATTCCTTGGTGGCTGGGCACCCAGTAGATATGTACTGACTTGGTCGTACATAGTGTATCTACTGCCTCCCTGCTCACCTTGACCGTTCTGGAGCTGAGGGTAGACGACATCATTGACTTAATGGCTGCCTGACTGTCAACCATAAGGTTGATTGTATGACTGTCCGTAGCTAGAAGAGTCGCAACCTCCGCTGCTTTTCCGATAGCAAAGACCTCTGCCTGGAATATGCTGCAGTGGTCGGGGAGCTTGTACATGAGCTTGGTGTTGGTTCGCTCACAATATACGGCAGCTCCTACTCCACCTGCCATCTTGGAGCCGTCCGTATAAATGCAGAGATGACCTTCTTGCCGACTAGGGCAGTTCTTCCAGTCATTGGGCCCTAAATGCACCCGGGTTCTGGCTTTAAGGCAGTTGGTAGGTTTGGGGTAGTCCGAGCTTGTGGTTATATTCCTCCCTATGGAGCTATGACCATAGCCCTGCAGTGACATGCAGCCTAGAGCTGTGAGGCGCTGGGCCGACTTGGCTGCCACTAGCTTCGCATGTAAGTCTAGCGGTGGTGTACCCAGGAGGGTCTCTAGAGCTTTGGTTGGGGTAGTGCGGAGAGCGCCTGAAACGCATATGAGCGCTTGGCGTTGTGCCTTTTCCATTAAGGCAAGATAGGTTTTCTTTTCGGTAGCTTGTCCCCACACGAGAATCCCATAGAGCAGCGTCGGACGAACAACTGAGATAAAGATCCAATGCATAAGTCTGGGCGACAGACCCCAAGAGCAGCTGAGCATCTTCTTAGATGCATGCAGCGCCATGGTTGCCTTTTTCACCCTTTCCTCCACATTGGCTCTCCAGGTCAGTTTCCTGTCCAGCACCGTGCCAAGGTACTTCACGTGGGCGCTTGGTTGTAGGCGCTTACCGTGAATCATCGGTGGGAGCCAGAGCGGTACCTTGTACCTCTTAGTGAAGAGGATGAGGCCCGTCTTTTCGGCATTGATATGTAGCCCGGCTTCTTCCGCCCAGTTACATACTTCCCGTAGGGTCTGTTCCATAATGGAGCTGAGAGTCGATGGGCAGACTCCTGTAATAATTATGCATATGTCATCCGCATATGCAGTTATTTTTAGGGCTCCTCTATCAAATCTCTTCAGGAGGTCATCTACTACTAAGTTCCACAGAAGCGGAGACAGGACTCCTCCCTGGGGAGTGCCTCTCTTTGCGCTTTTTGTAGACTTAGCTACCCCCCATTCCGACTGAACTTTCCTACAGCCTAGCAGGTTATTAATCCAGTTCGTGATGGTTGGGTGTGTATCGATTGCCCGGAGTCTATCGATAATAGTGTTAGTGCGGACGTTGTTGAATGCACCTGAGATGTCTATAAAGACTCCTAGTGCGTATTCTTTATTGTAAAGCGCCTTCTCTATGGAGGCGACAAGTGAATGCAGCGCCGTTTCGACGGATTTTCCCTTCGTGTAGGCGTGCTGATTGGCTGACAGAGAGTCTTCAGCTGAATTTTTATGCTGAGATCCAGCAGGTTTTCCATTGTTTTTAATAGAAAGGATGTGAGACTGATTGGTCTGTAATCCTTTGGGCTGCTGTGGCCACATTTGCCTGCTTTGGGCAAGAATACCACTCGTGCAGTTCTCCATTGAGTTGGGATATGGCCCGTTTTGAGGCAGGCCTCGAATATTCTGATTAGCCATGGGATAACCACGTTGATGGTGGTTTGTAGCATGGCTGGAATGATCTTGTCTATACCGGGGCTCTTTATCCTTGAGAAGAATTTGACTGCCCACAGTACTTTATGCGATGTAATTAGTTCATTTGGGAGGTCATGACGCACGGAGTCCTGCATTTCCTCCTCTGTGGGAGGTACGCAGCCCGGAAGGTGGGTGGACATTAGAGCTTCTAGAGTTTCCTCAGTGCTCTCTGTCCATGATCCGTCGTCTAGTTTCAGTTGGCTGTGAATAGGCGGCTGTCTAGACAGTAGCTTCCTTAGCCTGGCGGTTTCGGGTACTGACTCTAGATTGGAGCAGAAACTCCTCCAGGAGCTTCTCTTGGCCTTCCTAATAGCTGATTTGTATGATCTGAGAGCAGCCTGGTACTCTTCGTAGACCATTCTCAGATCAGTCTGTTTGGCTAGCTTGAACAGAGCCTTAGCATCATTCCTTAGAGCGGAAAGTTCAGCATTCCACCATAGTGGTTTGGACTTAACTTTCCGTCTAGACGGTTGGCATGACGCGTTAAAGGCGTCTAGCAGAGTGGTGTTTAGTAGTGAGAGTGACTGTTCAATGTCACTCACCGACTCGATAGCACCCGGTTGGCCTAATGCCGTAGACACGAGGGTCTCGAATTTGGTCCAATCGGCGTTCCGAGGGTTTTTGGATCTGTTTTCTTTAGGGGTGTAATCAAAGTTGCATTCGAATTGAATGTACTTGTGATCCGAGAAGGAGGGCTTATCTAGCACTCGCCAGTTTGTTATGACTACACCTGTTGCAAGTGTAAGATCAAGGACATTGGAGGAAGTTGGTCCTACATTCGTGTGTGTTTCCCCCGTGTTAGCAATACTTAGGTTTGTTGTTAGGATAAAATCTAAGAGTGACTCACCCCTGGTGTTGATATCGGTTGATCCCCAAACGCAGAGGTGGGCGTTGGCGTCTGTTCCGACAATGAGCTGTTTGGATTTCTCCACCAGTTAAGCCAGTTCTGCGGGAGGACTATGGCTTCTAGGACTATGGTACCCGAGCGTGTCAGCTGGTGTCTGTTGGCAGTCGTAGTACAACTGACTTGGCCTGCTTCCGCCAAGTCAGAGGTGTGACCACTGGCGACACGCAGAGAGGATTGTTCCCCCTCGTGCCCGCCGGTGGTAGCAGTCACTTCTTCCACCGACGTTTGGGCTGACATCCCAACCCGAGTTGATCCTTCTTTCAGACTTTCCATGTGTGTGTGTTCGGCACTCCTGACATGCCGCAGCATGTCAGTGTTCGGGACCACACCTCAGCTAGACACTGCATCGCCTCGGGGGCAAGTGACATTGCATCAACCCGTCGCCCGGGACGATGCAGTGTCCATTGCCCAGCCGGCACCCTCGGGGAGGGTTCAGTTAGGGGATTTGTGCCACCCTTCATTATCATTAACAATTTATAAAAAATGATTGAAATGCTATTTAGATCACCAGCTTTGGTGCCAGTTTAACTGGCAGCACTGATGTTTAGGCTTGTCTATTTTGCATAGCGGCCGCCAAAAGTAACGACTTGTTTCGCTTCTCATAACTATTTGTCTCTCTCCGTCCAGCATGCGGTTGCATGTGTGGAGAGAGAGCGAACCGAAAATATGTTTCATTTAAATGTTTTTGTCTTCTTTGCCAATGTTATTGTTTTGATTTTGTGGATTAACAGCTGATTAATATGATTTCTTAGTCTTCTTCATATTAGAAGTAGCAAAGACAAAGAGACACAAATAAAACAAAACAAAGTTCGTTATGTTTACTTTTGAACAACTTAAACGTTCGATCATATACATACATATACAAATATACATATACAAATATATTATATATATGTTGATGTATGTGTATGCATTTATTTGTATGTATATGATCGAACGTTAGTACGAATTACGTACACATATACATATGTACATACTTGCATATTGAAAACATGGCAGCGCCGCCACGCATGCAGCGAAAATGGTCGAACATACATATGTATTTATGTTTCCCTTGCACTCATGCGTTCAATTAAAATGTTTTAGTGTTAATAGCTTTATTGTTTATAGTCCAAATTTTTTGCAACTTTCAGGATAGGTTGATATAACTTGTCTTTAAACGAATTATAAATTACATTACTGTACGATAAGAAAAAAATGCCTTAAAAATGCCATTAAAGTTTAAAAATTATTTTGTTTCTTGTGTGTGGGCTGACAACGGCAGTATATAGCCATCTGGTGACGTGGGGACTCAAACCCCATCTTAAACCAATTGTCTTACTGCATGTGAAGAGGGCTACGGAGGCTTTCCTTACCCTGTCTTCTATGCATGCATTTCAGTTTAGCTTTCTCTCAAGATAAACACCAAGGTATTTGGCTTTGTCGATTAACTTGAGACGTTCCCCCCGAAGAGAGGGAAGTCTGAGAGATGGAATTTTATATTTATTTGTAAAAAGAACCAGCTCGGTCTTACTAAGATTAACTCCTAGACCATTACTAGTGGCCCAGTTTGATAGGAAGAGTAATTAGTTGCTCATCCGTTCACATAGGGTCTGTGGGAATTTGCCCGAGAAAATTATGGCTACGTCATCTGCATTGGCCACAACCTTACATCCGCCTCCTTCCAGAGAGCCGAGAAGGTCGTTTACCACTACGGGCCTCTACGATATGCATGTTGTGAGGTAGGGAAGCTTTTCCTAGGAATCTTAGCCAGCAGATGCTAGCGGATGCCAGCAGAAGAGCCTTTCTAGAGTCTTCAGAGGAAAGGACGATAGACTTGTGGGTCTGAAGTCCTTTGGGTTGCAGTGGGATGGTTTCCCTGCCTTTGAAATGAAAACTACTTTGGAGCGTATCCAGGTTTTAGGAATGATTCCAGAAAGGAGAATTTCTTGGAATATCTGGTGTAACCAGTTTAGTGCCAGCTCCCCAACATGGATGAGATGGGCTGGAATTATACCGTCTGGTCCAGGAGATTTAAAGGGTTTCAACCTTTTAGTTGCTCCCGAGATATTGCCTCTGCTAATTAAAGATAGGGGCGGACCGTCCCCATCGCCGGAGGGAGGATAAGGATTATCAGAGCATTCTGGAAAGTGGGTATCCATCCGCAGCTCCAGCCACTCCTCACTGTCCGAGGTCCAGGAGTTGTCGCTGTGCTTGAGGAAACCCAAAGAGGAAGTAGTCTGAGATGGTATTCTCCTAAGTCTTGCGGCTTCTGAGGTATCTTCTACCGTGCGTGATCGTGCGCGTGAGGCACGACTGAAAAATGTTCCAATTGGTCCTTTTCAGTTTCCTGAAAGGGCCAGCTTTGGGAACCTCAAGAGATACAGTAGTCTCAATGTATCTGTGGTCTGAGAAAGAGTGTTCCGTGAGAACACGTCACGATGCGATACGGGGAACTAGGGAGGTGGACACAAGAGTAAGGTCCAATACCTCCTGTCTGTTCTTAATAATAAAGGTCGGTTCGTTACCCTTGTTGCTGGCTGGCACAAATCCCCTAACTGAACCCTCCCCGAGGGTGCCGGCTGGGCAATGGACACTGCATCGTCCCGGGGACGGGTTGATGCAATGTCACTTGCTGAGGCGTGGTCCCGTACCCTGATATGCTGCGGCATGTCAGGAGTGCCGAACACACGCCATGGCTAGGGGTAGCCTTGGCGGCAGGCTAAAAAACGCTAGGGGTGGCCACCTGAACAAATGATCCGGATGGAGGAGTTCAGCAATATGGAAAGTCTGAAAGAAGTATCAACTCGGGCTGGGATGTCAGCCCAAACGTCGGTGGAAGGAGTGACTGCTACCACCGGCGGGCACGGGGGGGAGCAATCCTCTCTGCGTGTCGCCAGTGGTCACACCTCTGACTTGGCGGGAGCAGGCCAAGTCAGTTGTACTACGACTGCCAACAGACACCAGCTGACACGCTCGGATACCATAGTCCTAGAAGACTCGGACCTTGAGAGCGTTGTGTCAGTGACAAATACTGAGGAAGAAAGCTTGCTGCGCTCTCCGGTGCAAGGTTCCAGCTCCCAGCTCCCTGCGTAGGCAAGGGCCTAAACGCACCAGGCAGGGGCTCAAGGCGAAAGCGCAGTATAAGGCGGCGCTGAAAATCCACAGTCGGCTCCATGGCACAGCAAGTCTGTCTGAACAAGACAAGGCTAAGCTGGCCTGGGCCGAGGAAAGGATTGAAGAAAGTCGCCGACACTTCGCCCAGTTGCCGCAGATGCAGGCGACAACGAGCGGATTCGCAAACAAAATGGAGGAGATGCTGGCCGAGAAGAGGCAGCGCTCCGCCGACAGCAATAAGAGTGCGGAAGCCCCAGTCTGCAAAAGACAGAGAGGCCCAAAAGGAGCGATCCCAAGAAGGCACGCAAAGCGAGCCACGATGACGGATGTCGCCAAACGACCCCTCATCGTGGCTCTAATCGACAGGAGCGACGAGAACGCCAAAATCTCGGAGGATCGTTGGAAGATCGTCCATTAGAGGCTGGTCGGCCTGTTGTTGCAAAAGATGGACGAGGACCCGGAGGCCCCCATGCCTACCTTTGATGGTGCTGGGTGGCTTAATGGAGCCAAGATCCTGAAATGCAACGACGAGCCGACACTCGTTTGGCTAAGGCTGATGGTCCCGACACTGGGCGCAATCTGGGAGGGAGCCCAGCTGGAGGTGGTGGACAGGGAGAATATCCCGTCCAAACCAAAGGCGAAGGTGCTATTCCCGATTGCCGTCCAAGGAGACCAAGCCTTAAGACTGCTCCAACGGCAGAACAAGGATGTGCCTACCAGCGACTGGAGGATGCTACATGCGGGTACCTTCTCCCTATCAGAGGGGGGCCAGCATGTAATCCTCCAGATTAACAAGGAAGCGGAGGACATCCTATACGCGAGATTCGGGAAGATGGCATGGGGTGTAGGTAGTGTGTACCTGCGCCTTAAGAAGCGCCACCCCGAGGACAAAAATGCGCACACACTGGAAGCTGGGGAGGTGGAGAGAGACCTTGGCCTTGAGTCAGTCCTCGAAGCCACCCAGTCACTCGACATAGCTTCGGACGAGGAGGCAGACGATGAAGACGGTGACCTGACTGTGATAGTCAACCCGTCTGCGGCAGGTGCAGTCACCCAAACTGAGGGTACTGCAGATAAACCTGCATAAAAGCAAGTTGGCATCGACGGAGCTCCTGTTGTCCTTGGAGCAAGGGCTCGTCGATGTGGCCTTAGTTCAGGAGCCATGGATTGCCTCTGGCAACATGGTGGCTGGGCTGAGGTCCTGCAACTACAGTGCGTTTTACATCTCTACGGTAAGCAGAATAAGAACCGCCGTACTCGTACGGAAGGGCCTACATGCTTATCTTATGACTAATTACAGCACCGAAGACCTAACTGCAGTCAGGCTGGAAGAAGATGGAGTGCACCTTACAGTGGCATCGTGCTACATGGCGCATGACCAGCCGGCTCCACCCACAGAACTGGCTAAACTGGTGGAGAAATCCAAACAACTCATTGTCGGAACAGACGCCAACGCCCACCACTGCGTTTGGGGATCAACCGATATCAACACCAGGGGTGAGTCACTCTTAGATTTTATCCTAACAACAAACCTAAGTATTGCTAACACGGGGGAAACACACACGAATGTAGGACCAACTTCCTCCAATGTCCTTGATCTTACACTTGCAACAGGTGTAGTCATAACAAACTGGCGAGTGCTAGATAAGCCCTCCTTCTCGGATCACAAGTACATTCAATTCGAATGCAACTTTGATTACACCCCTAAAGAAAACAGATCCAAAAACCCTCGGAACGCCGATTGGACCAAATTCGAGACCCTCGTGTCTACGGCATTAGGCCAACCGGGTGCTATCGAGTCGGTGAGTGACATTGAACAGTCACTCTCACTACTAAACACCACTCTGCTAGACGCCTTTAACGCGTCATGCCAACCGTCTAGACGGAAAGTTAAGTCCAAACCACTATGGTGGAATGCTGAACTTTCCGCTCTAAGGAATGATGCTAAGGCTCTGTTCAAGCTAGCCAAACAGACTGATCTGAGAATGGTCTACGAAGAGTACCAGGCTGCTCTCAGATCATACAAATCTGCTATTAGGAAGGCCAAGAGAAGCTCCTGGAGGAGTTTCTGCTCCAATCTAGAGTCAGTACCCGAAACCGCCAGGCTAAGGAAGCTACTGTCTAGACAGCCGCCTATTCACAGCCAACTGAAACTAGACGACGATCATGGACAGAGAGCAGTGAGGAAACTCTAGAAGCTCTAATGTCCGCCCACTTTCCGGGCTGCGTACGTCCCACGGAGGAGGAAATGCAGGACTCCGTGCGTCATGACCTCCCAAATGAACTAATCACATCGCATAAAGTACTGTGGGCAGTCAAATCCTTCTCAAGGATAAAGAGCCCCGGTATAGACAAAATCATTCCAGCCATGCTACAAACCACCAACAGCGTGGTTATCCCATGGCTAGCTAGAATATTCGAGGCCTGCCTTAAAACGGGCCATATCCCAACTCAATGGAGAACTGCACGAGTGGTATTTTTGCCCAAAGCAGGCAAATGTGGCCACAGCAGCCCAAAGGATTACAGACCAATCAGTCTCACATCCTTTCTATTAAAAACAATGGAAAACCTGCTGGATCTCAGCATAAGAAATTCAGCTGAAGACTCTCTGTCAGCCAATCAGCACGCCTACACGAAGGGAAAATCGGTCGAAACGGCGCTGCATTCACTTGTCGCCTCCATCGAGAAGGCGCTTTACAATAAAGAATACGCACTAGGAGTCTTTATAGACATCTCAGGTGCATTCAACAACGTCCGCACTAACACTATTATCGATAGACTCCGGGCAATCGATACACACCCAACCATCACGAACTGGATTAATAACCTGCTAGGCTGTAGGAAAGTTCAGTCGGAATGGGGGGTAGCTAAGTCTACAAAAAGCCAAAGAGAGGCACTCCCCAGGGAGGAGTCCTGTCTCCGCGTCTGTGGAACTTAGTAGTAGATGACCTCCTGAAGAGATTTGATAGAGGAGCCCTAAAAATAACTGCATATGCGGATGACATATGCATAATTATTACAGGAGTCTGCCCATCGACTCTCAGCTCCATTATGGACCCTACGGGAAGTATGTAACTGGGCGGAAGAAGCCGGGCTACATATCAATGCCGAAAAGACGGGCCTCATCCTTTTCACTAAGAGGTACAAGGTACCGCTCTGGCTCCCACCGATGATTCACGGTAAGCGCCTACAACCAAGCGCCCACGTGGAGTACCTTGGCACGGTGCTGGACAGGAAACTGACCTGGAGAGCCAATGTGGAGGAAAGGGTGAATAAGGCAACCACGGCGCTGCATGCATCCAAGAAGATGCTCAGCTGCTCTTGGGGTCTGTCGCCCAGACTTATACATTGGATCTTTATCTCAGTTGTTCGTCCGACGCTGCTCTATGGAGTTCTCGTGTGGGGACAAGCTACCGAAAAAAAAACCTATCTTGCCTTAATGGAAAAGGCACAACGCCAAGCGCTCATATGCGTTTCAGGCGCTCTCCGCACTACCCAAACCAAAGCTCTAGAGACCCTCCTGGGTACACCACCGCTAGACTTACATGCGAAGCTAGTGGCAGCCAAGTCGGCCCAGCGCCTCACAGCTCTAGGCTGCATGTCATTACAGGGCTATGGTCATAGCTCCATAAGGAGGAATATGACCACAAGATCCTTCTGCCGGTGTAAATTACAAAATGAATAAACATCTAATCAAGCTTATAATTTTGGTTGGTTAATTTTCTCGGTCCTTTGCTATTTATATTGTTCATAAAAGGTCTGCCATCTGCAATTAGTCACTCTCGGGTACTCATGTACGCCGGCGATGTTAAACTCTGTGTGTCGGCTTCTTAGTCTCTTCTTGGAACCAGGTTACAATCCGATCTCTACAGCTTTCAAACCTGGTGTCAACCCAATTTATTTAATCTTAAACAGTGTTTAGTCTTGTGCCGTCTAAGCAAACGGAGGGCCATGTTTCAGTTCTTTTTATGAACTCCATCTGCACTGTCTTCTCTCTTGATAACCGATCGTTCCACAAGAAGGTCCAGTTATTAAAATCATCGATATAAATTTGCAGTCTTCTAGAAGCAAGCCTTGGTGAATCACTAAAACATATAGCTGCTGTGTCATCTGCTTATCGAAACTGGCATATCGTGTGTGAATATGTTGAAAAGTGTTGGGCTTAAGACGCTACCTTGAGGAACTCCTGCTCTAATAAGTTTGTCTGAAGACACGCAGCCATTCACTCAATAATTTTGAAGATTGATATAGAAGCACAACGTTTCAGTTTAAATAGCAAGTCATCATGCCAGACATGGTCAAAGGGCTGTTGGCTATCGAAAAAAAACAGCAGCACCATACTCCTTTCTTTCATATCCTTTGAGGATTCGGTCTACAACTCTATGCAATTGTTCTGTTGTTCCGTGTTGAGGTCTAAAACCAAACTAGAAATTATGGACAATTTCCAGATAATCCAACTCATTACGCAATCTTGCCAGAATCAGTTTTTTGAATATATTACCCATTACCCATTACAGGAAGTAGGCCAACTGGCCTGTAAGAATCCGTCACATTCGCAGGTTTACATGGTTTCAGTATCATTGTAACCAAAGCCTTCGTACAGGAAAATAACCAATTTTGAAGCATGAATTAAAAATACAAAGTAGTGACGCAATGCCTTCATCTGGAATAATTTTAACAACTCTTGTATTTATTCCATCATAAACAGGTGCCCTTCTTGACTAAAGCGAATTTATCACACCTAAAATATTCTCTAAAAAAAACGGCATAGGCTTTTCACTTGACAATGAATCCCTTTGAACCTCGATGCCAACATCAACAACTACATATGTTATTGAAATGAATGATTTTGGCCATGCCGTATTTGAAATTTGACGGACGAATAGAATTAACAGACGAACATAAGTTTTTGACAACATCAGAATATGATATTCCATCAGTGACTTTGGGTGACAAGCTTGAAATAGAACCAACTGGAGATACCTTTCAACGACTTGCAGAGATTTTTGCTTCAGCCTTTTTATAAACTGTACATCCTTTCCAATTTGCAGTATGATTCTCATTACAGAGGGCACATTTGGCTGGCAAGTCCTTAGATTTAGTGCACTACACAAATCTGTGGTTAATTCCACATTTTACGCACCTTAAGTGCCTCCTAAGCTTAAGCATCTATGACATTGGGGTAGAACAGGCTTAGAATTTGGAGGTTTGATTTTAACAATTTCATGACACAGACGATTTATATAGAAGGCAGCTATGTTTTTGTTGTTTGGCTCCAATTCATTTTTTTTGTTAACTTGACTATGAAGACGGTTGATGAACGCACCTTATGTCCAAGAAGGGCAAAGGTTTGGATGGTCTCCTGTTTGTCTGTTCCATGATATAGTTCTTTAACCACAATACGAAAACCCCTTTTCTGTTTCAGTTGCCAAGAGTGCCAGGATTAATCCCGCTTGGAATTAAGCCACTTCGATAGGGCACGATAAGAATCAGAATTCAAAAGATTAACTCGAATAGAATTGTTCGGTAGGTTTTTGATGTTGAAATTATTGCCACAGATCCTTATTATCTCCTTCTTAAGCAACACAAAGTCAGATATTTCATTAATTATGATTGGCGGAGGCTTAAAGGTGCGAGGATTAGGGTCAACTACCGACTTAATACTATACTGCACGTCATCTACAATTGCCACATCCGACTCATCCGGAGAATCTTGTTAGATGGCAAACCTGTTAGAGGAACGGACTGAGGGAGAATTCATTGTGTTTGAATTGACCACATTCATTACAGATGGATTGACGTTTGACTTCTTCCGTGAAGATGGAGAATTCGGCAAATCGGGAAAATCCTGATTATTAGCTCTATCAGCATTAAAAGTGGTTTTAAGATGTTTAGATTCAGAAGTAAAGGATTTTGGTTTAATAGAGAGAACGACAGGTAAGGACGGATTAGATCCAAATTCGCAAAAAGAATCTTCCGAATCACTTGAAATAGCTGAATTAATGGAACGCCTGTCATCATTATTATGAAGTTCTTTTTTCAGACCGATCCGAAGATACAAGCTGCCTGGTTCCTTACTTAATAAGATTTTGAACCACAGATAGTCTTATATGCTTATTCTTCAGGGTTAGATCCCTGGCATCAATCTTGGACGACATCCGCAGGATACCCCAATTGGGGCAGCCAGAAAATAGCCGAGAAACGAAAATCCAGAAGTTAAAACAGGAATTTAGAAAATATGAAAAATATAATATATTAAATATATTAATCAGGCGACAATTTCCGGCTTGGGCCACGAATAATTAAATAAATTTATTTTTGAAAATAATCAGATCACACGAATCCAAAACACGAAAAATATTTCCCGATAGCACACAAAAATATAGCACGGCCGTGTCAATAGCTCAGAGAACTGAGCTGCCGACCTGTCATAAGGAGAACTTCATGCTTATATGAGTTCAAATCTGGATGTGGATCCTAAACCACAATCTACAGTATCACTTATAACTTTAAGTTGTAACTCTAATTTGTAAATATTCTAAACACTTTAATTCAGGTTGTCAAGAAACAACAGTAAAATTAAAAGAACAAATAAAAAAAAATAAAAATAAAAAAATAAAATATATAGCACCGAAAAATTTTAGAATTTTCAGAGCTCAAAATTCAGGTGTGATCACAATGAGAATAATTATAATTTTATATATTGTATTTGTTTTCAATTAATAAATTCGTTCCGCGTTTTTCGTTAGCCGCACGTTTTGCGGTGTGCCCCTCGGTCGGTTGGGCGGGAGATGGCTGCATGATCTGCATGGTTCCGCGCTCTAACAAGCGAGTTTCTTGGTGTTGCTGGGCCAATTGAATTTACTGTCTCGTTAGTACATCAACGTCCAATAATATTGTTGCCCGCGGTGAAGACGGTGGCAGAAGCTCTAAATAATTCTTCAAAGGAAATCGACACAGTTTCACTCATAGAGAATAATGATGAAAATGTTACAAAAAATGCACAGATGCCAGAACCTTTTTGAAGAACCACAACGCCACTGCCGCGCGTTGAAGATTCATCACGCATGTCATTGCCTACTTTTGGGGCTTTTAATGCTTTTGGTAAGTAATCATCTTTTTTTTTTTTTTTTCATAATAAGAATAACATCTTTATTTGACGAAATATGTATAAATTATTAGCGCTCTATTACCAATACGGCAACTTAATCTAATAAGAGTTTATTTATAATGCTATAGAGATTTTTGGAAAGATTTTAGATTAAAAATAAGGAAATTACAATATATTTTGTTAGAATTAACAGCTAAAGTTTTAGGATTATTATTTTTTGTTAAGTCAGGACCCAAATTAGCAGGTCATGAGGGTGTAAGTAATCATCATAGTTGTCTAAAATGTGATCTGCATTTATGCTGCACACTAAAAAAAAAACAGTCTTGATTACCATACCAAGCAAAAAAAAAATTTTTTTGACCTTAATGCCCAAGAGTGCCTTGAGAACCTAATTCAGTTTTTCTGACCTTACAGGTGATCAAAATTTTTTACACCCTCTTTGAGTGCAAATTTGACATTAGAAGCCCCAAATTATCCCAGAAAAAATTATTCGAGGTATATTCTTCCATAACTTTAGAAAGTGACCTTAGAGGGTTAAGTGGAAACAATAAATCTTCCAATGCTATCTTTCCTTATCGTAGAGTATTGATATTTAAGATTCGTTTGGAGACTAATATTATATCACAGTATTCTGAAAGATAAATTAAAATCCGAGTATAATCGAAAAAGAAAACACGGATTAAAATTTGCATTTGGGAGCAATGTCAATGCATGAGTGCAAGCGAGACAGAAACATACAAGCATATGCTGCCGCAGACGCTGGTTGTGCTGACCACTGGTATCTATACATACATACATACAAACATATATCAAACTAATTTGTATGTGCATACAGGCAAACAGATGTTTAAACTTAGTTTTTATTAGTTTAAACGTGTTCTAATACAAGTAGTAGCCATTGTAATACCTGGATACCGATTTAATTAATTTAATTTCGGGAATAAAAGCAGAGATTATTATACGGGCGTGTTTGACTGTACTTTTCTTACTTGTCTCAGATACCGTGCAAGGAGAAACATGCATTTGCATTATATGCACAATATCTGCAAAGCAAATATTTCTTAATATGTCACATATTAATATATACATATTCATATAAAGATATTATTTATTGATTGCAATAATAACATAAATTCCAACATAGACATACATATGTATATAGCAAGCTATGGATAGAATAACAGCTTACATACATTGTTTTTATCTTAAATCAACAGAAGCTTATAATAATAAGTACATTTTAATAAGAAAATATCCACAAATTTATATTAAATTAATAAAGTAATTAATTCTTGTACAAGTTATTAGCATGATTCTTTCACTGGAAAAAAATGTGTAAGCCAAAGGCTGTTCGATCAACGCGCTGAAGATATGTTCCTTACAATGTAAGCAGGCCTTTAAAGGTTCCGTCAAGTTATTTTTAATACTAGTTTCAAAATGAAGGTTTATTTTCATGCATATTCTTTATGCAAACTGTTTAAAATGAAACTGTTGTTTATTCTAATAGCACGGTAAACTATTGAATCTAAGAGACTTTAAAATGTAGTAGGTAATGATTACAGTTTATTAGTTGATTTATCTATTTAATTTATATTTATCTCTTATAAAATATGTGTTAACTGTTCATCTGGGGCTGAGCAGAATCGGAATATCGATAAGTGTTGAGAATTCATCGCACACTGCTCAGCTGGAGGTGGTCATACTCGGCGGGGCGGGGGGGTATATTAGTATAAGAGTTAGGTTATAAGAGTTAGGTTATAAGAGTTAGGTTATAAGAATAGGTATAAGAAATCCGTGGATTTTTTTTCTGTTGTTCGTTTGGTGTGCGTTCCGGTCGTCAAGTCAGTTGGTTGTGTTTTTTTTTGTGTGAGTCCCCAAAATTTTAAACAATTAAACTAACGCTCGCACAAATAAAAGCAGCAAGAGACAAGTGATTAAAACATAAATAAAATGAACGCTTGTGACTAAACAGACAATGTGACACCACTGTGCGTTGACAAAATGCCAACGAATACAACCAAAAACAATTAACAAATACAAACGAATTAAAATTAAACAAAATTAAAAACCTAGTTTCTTTGACACCAGAATACAGACTCCAAAACCGAAGCACCATATCGAAAGACATTTAAAACAACGAATACAACGACGGTAATAAGAATAACAACAGTTTCAACAAAAAAAAAGCAACAACAAAAACATAAACAATATATTTGCGACAGCCGCAACAACCACTATAACAACAAAACCAACAACGACGACAATCAACAATTAAACTTACCGTCTGGCAGTTGTGACGACAACAACAAATACAGCAGCAACAGCAGTGATCTGAAGACGGCCGCAGCAGTGACGTCACGACATCAGCTGTGCGCGCTAGCACAGTGGACGGACGTGGTGAGCTGTGTCACCCAGACAGCTGTAGTTTTGTTTTGTTTTGTCCAAAATTTATGTAGTTTGTGAATATATGTATAGTTATCAATATTTGTAATGCAGCTTTAAAACATAAATTTTTCTCTTATTTAAATTAAACTATTTTGTTCCATATTTTCTGTTGGCCCTTTCTTTTCTCGTTGTGGATGTTTTATTTATTTGCCTATACTTAAATAGTACCCGCCAAATAAAACAATTGTTTTGGCAGTGTCCGGCCCCGGTCCGGTAGTACTAGGCACCCCCGAGACCCCCCTTTATCTACAATCTACAAATTGAGGCGATAACCACATGAAAGAAAAGGAAGAGACAAAAAAAATATATAAATAAAAAAATGAAATCTATGTGAGATGAAAATTAAATATGAAAATAAATGTAACTAAATAAGATAGGAATATATATATAATGTATAATATAAATATATATAATAATGTTTAGCAAAATAAATATATGTACATAACTGTTGTTAAGAATGAAGATGTGTGAGTAATTGGTTGATGGGAGGGGGGTTGCATAGGGTGGATTAGGCGAGCTGGCATCCAAACATTTGATTATGGGTGGCGCAGCGAATCAATTTGAATGTTGCCGCCACAGGTAGGGTGGGTGCGTTGCGGCAAAAATATCGAGGCCGCCGATAGAGATGGCCGATAGTTGTGTAGTGTTGGAATTGTTTAGTAGAGTGTAGTAGTGGTGATGTAGAGGTTCTACAATCGATGATTGTGGATTGTACGCTCGGTGGGCTATGGTTAACAACCCCGACCTGAGGCGAATGAGCTAGCCGTGGTAGCCCCAGGAAGGACAAGCCGAGTCGTAACAATATGGCGCCCAATCTGGAAATGGAGCTCGACGAGGTTCGCCCCGTCGTAGCATACGGCCCAGAAAAAAATAAATAACACATAAGATTGTCGAATCTCACGTGTTAGTATGTTATGGTTTGCGGACCGGTCCTTCATGGAGTCTTGTTGGGAGCGCATACGCTCGCCGTCAATTGCACATGAAGGATACGATCTGCAAATCAAACATCTTGGTCGTTTTGTTTAAATGTATTTTGTAGAGTAACGTAAAGCGTCTTTGTGTGTTTTCTGGATTTGGCTGTCCGGCCAAAACTATCGGCTGATCACGGTGACCCGTGCGGGGAATAAAAGCTCCAGCACGCGATGCATCGTCACGACGATGGTTGGCTAGGTGGTGCATGGTGGCCAATGGTGACCCGTACAGGGAATAACTCTAGTACGCGCTGCATCAGTGGACACTATCCCACCGTGGGCAGCCAGAACCAAAAAGAAAACACAATAAAAGAGTAAGCCTGGCTCACGGAGATCTCTCACGTCAGCTGAGCTGACGATCTGACATGTCGACGGATCTCTCGTGTTTTGTTTTTTTTTTGTACATTAAATGTCTGGCCATTTCTATCGAACCATAGGGTTAACGTAGGTTTAGTCAGCTCGAACCGGCAGGATGCAATCCCCTTCTTATTTGTGTAATAAAATATATCTGTTTATCTTTTTGGTGTTTGGTGTTATTTATGCGATATTTGTTTATTTATAATTATTATTTGTGGTCATTATTTAGTACGCATTTATTTAATTTTCTTATTTAATATTTATTTATTTATAAGTATTTTGTAATATTTGTGCAATTGCAGAAATTATTTAGTGAATATTCATTTATAGATATTATTCAATAATTACACATTGGTAATTATTAATTGGTATTTATTTATTTGTATTTGTTATTTAACGTGTATGTGTGTACATTTATTATTAAATATCTGTTTATTTATATTTATTATCTAAGAATTTGTTGTTTATTTAATTTTTGTTTTGTTATTTAGGATTTATTAAATTATACTTGTTATTTATTATTTATATTTATTTCATTTGTTATTTATTATTTTTGTTATTTATTATTTTCTCGCTTGTATAGGGGCGGGTTCATTATTTATTTATTTAAATATATTTATTTTGGTAGAATTTAGTTTTTTTGTGAACATGGCTGAAGGAGAGGGCGCGCATGGGTATAATACCCGACAGAAGGCAGTCCAAAGGGACAGTTCGTGGGAGAGCGATCTGCCACAAGGGGTGTATGGTGCAGTGGCACGAACACCGCCTCCGGAGGCAGCTAGGGCGAAAGGGGAGGAGCCGAAGCCGGTACTGCGATCGGAGGAGGCATCGGCGGTAAATGCAATGCTCGCCCAGGCACATCTTACCTTCATGAAGTCCCAAGCCGATGGCATCTGCCAGACTCTCCAACAGGAGATGCGGCTAGGCTTCATGGAGGTGATGAAGGCTATAAATGATGTCCTCCGGCCGATCGCAGACCAACTGCCTCGCGAACGGCAAGAGCCGACGGTGGCCGAGGGCTTGCCTCGTTTCCATGCGGGCAACAATGAGGCGGGCAACGCTGATGGCGTTTGACGGTGAGGCAGGGCCAGAGCTTGGTTCCGGTATAGGAACGAGGAGAAGTGGAGGCTCGGTGGATGGTCCACCTAATCCATTTTCTAAGCCACCACTAATGGTGACGCCGGATGAGCCCATTAGGTTTAGGCCAGCCGATCCGCAAACGCGGACATGGAGAAATCCGACGACATCACAGTGGAGTGACCATAGGGCTGAACTGACAGACGAGGGGGCGTCAGGCAGGCATCTGTGGGCGAGGATAGAGCGCTGGGATGTGTCCTTCGACGGAGACGCTAATAAGTCTTCCGTCGAGGACTTTATTTTTCGGGTGGAGTTCCTCCAGCGCCAGTATAGGTGCCCTTGGGATGAGGTACTGCGCTGCTTCCACCTCCTCCTCAAAGGAAGGGCCAGGGATTGCGACAGTTTCGAGTGGAGCGATGGGATGAGCTGAAGCGTGCGCTATTGGCTGGATTCAGGGGAACCCAGACCGAGCACGACAAGATGCACGAGCTTATGCAGCGGAGGCAAAGAGGCAGTGAGAGTGCTGATGATTTCGTCTACGCCATGCGGAAGCTCGCATCGAGGCTGCGGGAACCCCTGCCTGAAGCTCGTCTCATCAAGATAATCAAAAAGGGGCTCCGGGACGATCTGGCACGTTACGTGTATGCCCTCGAAGTGTACACCCTGGACCAGTTGAGGGATGAGTGCAGCGAGGTGGAGCAGGCATACGGCAGGAGGAGTATGGTCAAGCCGTTTGAGCCGAGGTATGGCGCGATGGAAGGGCGCAAAGTGGTGAATGAGGTGGAATTGGAAGATGAACCGGAAGAACCCGATATCGAGGTAGAGGAGGCGCGAGAGGGGGTACGAAGGCAGCAGAGGCCAGGTTGCTGGAATTGTGGTCTTCCTGACCACATTTTCAGGGATTGTTTGGCTAAGGAGCGAAAGGTGTTTTGCTACCTATGTGGCAGACCAGACACCTTCTGTCCCAAGTGTCCGGAGTGCCAGGGAAACGGTCGACGGAGTGCGAGGAAGACGGGAGACTCGTACCGCCAGGAGAATCCCGAAAAGAAGTAGATTTAGGTTTGGTAGGAAGTAAGAATCAGTGTAGTCCATTAGATATAGGTTTGGTAGAAAGTAAGATTCAGTGTAGTCCATTAGAAGATAAGATTGGTTGTTGTCCGATAAGTGTTAGGGATAGCGCTAGAAATAGAAATAATTTTCGGTTGTTGCCGTATGAAGAGCGGGTCAGGGCGTATCTGGAGGCTCGAAACCGGATTTTCGACGATCGGTTGCTTGACGGGATGCGGCTGGTGACACGTAAGATGAAGAAGGCACGCGAAAGATTCCAGAGAAGGCGCCGAGTCAAGGAGCAGGTGGTGGAAGCCGTAGGACGCAGCTCTCGGTCCGATCCTCGCGTTTTCGCTGAGGTAAGACTCGATGGAAGGCAAGTGCGCGGCTTACTTGACTCGGGAGCGACTGTTAGCCTACTCGGGAAAGGATGTCGCGAGCTGGTAGACGAGCTGGGCTTGTCAGTGCAGCCCTACGTGTCGTCAGTGCGCACCGCGTCGGGTGACGATCGCTCGATAATCGGCCGCCTAAAGATTCCAATAGAGTACCAGGGGAAGATTAGGGAAACTACCTTCTATCTGTGTCCTTATTTAGAGCAAGCAGCCTATTTTGGGATCGATTTCTGGCGCGCTTTTGGTCTTGCTCCAGAAGTAGTCGGAGCTGAAGCGCCAGAATCGAAGCCCTTGAGTGTAGTCTCTGCGATGACGGAACAAATTGCCCATTACGCAGACGACGAGGCCGAAGATGCCGAGCCGGAAGCGTGGGACTTAGAGCCGGAGCAGGAGGCCGCTTTAGAAGTTGTGAGGGAAGAGTTTTTATCATTTGAGAATGTAGGACTGGGAAAGACGACTTTAATCAGGCATAAAATAGAATTAGTGGCAGGAGCGCAGCCGGTGAAAGATCGCCATTATCCCTTGTCTCCAGCAATGCAGCAGGTGGTGTAGGACGAGGTCGATAAGATGTTGGCTATCGGTGTCATCGAGGAGAGCAACAGTCCGTGGAGTAACCGTACCACAGTTGTACGAAGGCCGGACAAAAATCGGTTCTGTCTTGATGCCCGTAAGCTCAACAATTTGTCGATCAAGGACGCCTACCCGCTACCTTCCATTGAGGGAATCTTGTCCCGAGTCGACCAGACTCATTACATTTCTAGCGTCGATCTCAAATTCGCCTTCTGGCAGATTGAGCTAGAAGAAGAAAGCAAGGCATGTACGGCGTTCACTGTTCCGGGCCGTCCTTTGTATCAGTTCAGGATGATGCCATTCGGATTGTGCAATGCAGCCCAACGCCTCTGCCGTTTGATGGACAAGGTGATCCCAACTAAGCTAAGGTCAAATGTCTTCGTGTACCTGGACGATTTGCTAATCATAGCTCCCGACTTTGAGACTCATTTGACGTATTTAAACAGAGTAGCGGAATGTCTAAAAGCAGCGAACTTGACGATAGGGCTAAAAAAGTCAAAATTCTGTTTCAAGTCTCTCAAGTATTTGGGGTTCATCATAGGCGGAGGAACGTTGCGAATGGACCCAGCGAGAGTAACAGCGATAGACAACATCCCAGTGCCAAGATCGGTGAGAGAGGTACGATCTTTCCTAGGCACGGCGGGATCGTATCGAAGGTTTATTCGTAACTTTGCCGCTATAGCAGTTCCACTGACGAATGCGTTAAAATTAAAGGGAGGCAAAAGATTCAGTCTAGGAGAAGAAGGAGTTAAGGCAGTACAGGCCTTGAAGAAGGCATTGACTACGGCTCCAGTTCTGGTGCATGCGGACTTTCAGAAGAGGTTTTATGTCCAGTGTGATGCTTCGCACTCTGTAGTGGGCGCGGTGCTATTCCAACTGGACGAAGCTGAGCATGAAAGACCGATTGCTTATTTCTCTGCCAAGTTGAACAAGCACCAGCTCAACTACTCCGTAACTGAGAAGGAGTGTTTAGCGGCGATCATGGCGATTCAAAAGTTCAGGCCCTACATAGAACTCATGCCATTCACTGTCATCACGGACCATGCCAGTTTGAAATGGCTTATGTCTCTAAAGGACCTAAGTGGTCGATTGGCAAGGTGGTCATTGCAGTTGCAGGCGTTGGACTTCGTGATTGAGCATCGGAAAGGGTCAGAAAATGTAGTGGCCGACACGCTCTCACGAAGTCTAGATGCAGTAGTGGCCGAAGTAAAGGAAGAATTCGATCCTAGCGCGATCTTGGGGTTCCAGACGAACGAATTCGACACTGAGGAGTATAGGGAGTTAGCTCAGGAAGTCGAAGAAAATAAGCAGCAATTGCCTGACCTAAAAGTGGAAGGGGGCGTAATTTTCAAACACATGCCGCAGAGTAAGTTGGAAGACGAACTTGAGGGCTGTGTTTGGAAGCTTTGGGTTCCTGCATCGCTCACCCATGAGCTTATCCGGAGAGCGCACGAAGAGCATACGTCGGCACATGGAGAAATGGCAAAGACATTGCATGCTTTGCGGCGGCAATACTTTTGGCCAAAGATGGCAGTACAAGTGGCCGATTTCATCCGATGTTGCGACGTATGTAAAGAGGTCAAGGCTACGAATTTTAGGATGCAAGTGGGAATAGGGTCCGAAGTAGTGACGGAAAGGCCATTCCAGAAGTTGTATATTGATTTCTTGGGGAAGTATCCGAGGTCTAAAAGGGGTCATGCATGGATCTTTATTGTCGTTGACCACTTTTCCAAATTCATATTTCTGAAAGCTATGCGCGAAGCGACAGCAAAGTCGGTGGTGGAATTCCTGGTGCACGAGGTGTTCTTAAAGTTTGGAGTGCCCGAGGTGATACACTCGGATAATGGCAGGCAATTTATAGGGAAGATTTTCGAGGAGATGACGCAGGCGTATGGGATTACTCATTTAAGGACTGCCATTTACTCTCCCCAAAGCAATGCCGCGGAGCGAGTGAATCGGTCAGTCCTAGCAGCGATTAGGGCGTATTTGGAGAACGACCATCGCGAATGGGATCTTTACCTCCCTGAGATTGAGGCAGCGCTGCAAAACAGTGTCCATGCCGCAACAGGAGTCACTCCGTTCTTCGCAGTGTTCGGTCAAAATTTGATGCTGAACGGAGCTCAGTACGCTTTGGCTCGTAAACTAAAGTCTCTGTGTGAGCACGAGATGGCTACGCTAGGCCGAACCGATAAGCAACGGCTCATCCAGGAGAAAATCCAAAAAAATCTTCATCAGGCGTATGAGCGGAGCAGTCTGCGCTATAATGAGAGAGCAAGGGAACTCCATTTGGTTCCAGGGCAGGAGGCCTTTCGGCGCAATTTTGTATTGAGCAATTTTAAAAATGCGTTCAATGCTAAATTCGCCCGAAAGTTCCTGAAAGCTCGCGTCATACGAGCAGTAGGCGCGAACATGTTCGAACTGGAGAACGAGAGTGGGCGACCGATAGGTGTCTTTCACGCCAAAGACATCCGACTGTAATCCCGGCTAGCTCGGTCGGTAGAGAATGAGACTCAGGGTTTGGGCGATGGCCTATGTTGGGCGCGGCATACCCAGAGCGGACAGCCCCCATGCGCTCGAATATTGGCACCACTTCCCTCGCGGGCGTAAATTCCTGCGAGCCGGGTGCAAATCTTCGAGTGATGTTGCATCTGGGGCTGAGCAGAATCGGAATATCGATAAGTGTTGAGAATTCATCGCACACTGCTCAGCTGGAGGTGGTCATACTCGGCGGGGCGGGGGGTATATTAGTATAAGAGTTAGGTTATAAGAGTTAGGTTATAAGAATAGGTATAAGAAAGAGAGAGGGAGAGAGTGAGAGATCGTAGTGGCTGAGCGGGGGCGGCCGTTGACTCTAAGGAACCGTTGCATGGAAAAGGAATAGGAGGAATGAAATTTTGAATTTTGCATAGCAACAGGTGGCCTTAGAGTCAACTGGAGGAGTTGCTTTTAAGATCGGCCCAAGTTAGTCGCGTGGCCGGATCTCCGTGGATTTTTTTTCTGTTGTTCGTTTGGTGTGCGTTCCGGTCGTCAAATCTGTTGGTTGTGTTTTTTTTTGTGTGTGTCCCCAAAATTTTAAACAATTAAACTAACGCTCGCACAAATAAAAGCAGCAAGAGACAAGTGATTAAAACATAAATAAAATGAACGCTTGTGACTAAACAGACAATGTGACACCACTGTGCGTTGACAAAATGCCAACGAATACAACCAAAAACAATTAACAAATACAAACGAATTAAAATTAAACAAAATTAAAAACCTAGTTTCTTTGACACCAGAACACAGACTCCAAAACCGAAGCACCATATCGAAAGACATTTAAAACAACGAATACAACGACGGTAATAAGAATAACAACAGTTTCAACAAAAAAAAAGCAACAACAAAAACATTAACAATATATTTGCGACAGCCGCAACAACCACTATAACAACAAAACCAACAACGACGACAATCAACAATTAAGCTTACCGTCTGGCAGTTGTGACGACAACAACAAATACAGCAGCAACAGCAGTGATCTGAAGACGGCCGCAGCAGTGACGTCACGACATCAGCTGTGCGCGCTAGCACAGTGGACGGACGTGGTGAGCTGTGTCACCCAGACAGCTGTAGTTTTGTTTTGTTTTGTCCAAAATTTATGTAGTTTGTGAATATATGTATAGTTATCAATATTTGTAATGCAGCTTTAAAACATAAATTTTTCTCTTATTTAAATTAAACTATTTTGTTCCATATTTTCTGTTGGCCCTTTCTTTTCTCGTTGTGGATGTTTTATTTGCCTATACTTAAATAGTACCCGCCAAATAAAACAATTGTTTTGGCAGTGTCCGGCCCCCTATGCCCCCTTTGAGCTCATAGGTAGTACTAGGCACCCCCGAGACCCCCCTTTATCTACAATCTACAAATCGAGGCGATAACCACATGAAAGAAAAGGAAGAGACAAAAAAAAAATATATAAATAAAAAAATGAAATCTATGTGAGATGAAAATTAAATATGAAAATAAATGTAACTAAACAAGATAGGGAATATATATATATAATGTATAATATAAATATATATAATAATGTTTAGCAAAATAAATATATGTACATAACTGTTGTTAAGAATGAAGATGTGTGAGTAATTGGTTGATGGGAGGGGGGTTGCATAGCGTGGATTAGGCGAGCTGGCATCCAAACATTTGATTATGGGTGGCGCAGCGAATCAATTTGAATGTTGCCGCCACAGGTAGGGTGGGTGCGTTGCGGCAAAAATATCGAGGCCGCCGATAGAGATGGCCGATAGTTGTGTAGTGTTGGAATTGTTTAGTAGAGTGTAGTAGTGGTGATGTAGAGGTTCTACAATCGATGATCGTGGATTGTACGCTCGGTGGGCTATGGTTAACAACCCCGACCTGAGGCGAATGAGCTAGCCGTGGTAGCCCCAGGAAGGACAAGCCGAGTCGTAACAATATGGCGCCCAATCTGGAAATGGAGCTCGACGAGGTTCGCCTCGTCGTAGCATACGGCCCAGAAAAAAATAAATAACACATAAGATTGTCGAATCTCACGTGTTAGTATGTTATGGTTTGCGGACCGGTCCTTCATGGAGTCTTGTTGGGAGCGCATACGCTCGCCGTCAATTGCACATGAAGGATACGATCTGCAAATCAAACATCTTGGTCGTTTTGTTTAAATGTATTTTGTAGAGTAACGTAAAGCGTCTTTGTGTGTTTTCTGGATTTGGCTGTCCGGCCAAAACTATCGGCTGATCACGGTGACCCGTGCGGGGAATAAAAACTCCAGCACGCGATGCATCGTCACGACGATGGTTGGCTAGGTGGTGCATGGTGGCCAATGGTGACCCGTACAGGGAATAACTCTAGTACGCGCTGCATCAGTGGACACTATCCCACCGTGGGCAGCCAGAACCAAAAAGAAAACACAATAAAAGAGTAAGCCTGGCTCACGGAGATCTCTTGACTGTCGATCGTCAGCTCAGCTGACGATCTGACATGTCGACGGATCTCTCGTGTTTTGTTTTTTTTTTGTACATTAAATGTCTGGCCATTTCTATCGAACCATAGGGTTAACGTAGGTTTAGTCAGCTCGAACCGGCAGGATGCAATCCCCTTCTTATTTGTGTAATAAAATATATCTGTTTATCTTTTTGGTGTTTGGTGTTATTTATGCGATATTTGTTTATTTATAATTATTATTTGTGGTCATTATTTAGTACGCATTTATTTAATTTTCTTATTTAATATTTATTTATTTATAAGTATTTTGTAATATTTGTGCAATTGCAGAAATTATTTAGTGAATATTCATTTATAGATATTATTCAATAATTACACATTGGTAATTATTAATTGGTATTTATTTATTTGTATTTGTTATTTAACGTGTATGTGTGTACATTTTTTATTAAATATCTGTTTATTTATATTTATTATCTAAGAATTTGTTGTTTATTTAATTTTTGTTTTGTTATTTAGGATTTATTAAATTATACTTGTTATTTATTATTTATATTTATTTCATTTGTTATTTATTATTTTTGTTATTTATTATTTTCTCGCTTGTATAGGGGCGGGTTCATTATTTATTTATTTAAATATATTTATTTTGGTAGAATTTAGTTTTTTTGTGAACATGGCTGAAGGAGAGGGCGCGCATGGGTATAATACCCGACAGAAGGCAGTCCAAAGGGACAGTTCGTGGGAGAGCGATCTGCCACAAGGGGTGTATGGTGCAGTGGCACGAACACCGCCTCCGGAGGCAGCTAGGGCGAAAGGGGAGGAGCCGAAGCCGGTACTGCGATCGGAGGAGGCATCGGCGGTAAATGCAATGCTCGCCCAGGCACATCTTACCTTCATGAAGTCCCAAGCCGATGGCATCTGCCAGACTCTCCAACAGGAGATGCGGCTAGGCTTCATGGAGGTGATGAAGGCTATAAATGATGTCCTCCGGCCGATCGCAGACCAACTGCCTCGCGAACGGCAAGAGCCGACGGTGGCCGAGGGCTTGCCTCGCTTCCATGCGGGCAACAATGAGGATGAGCTGATGGCGTTTGACGGTGAGGCAGGGCCAGAGCTTGGTTCCGGTATAGGAACGAGGAGAAGTGGAGGCTCGGTGGATGGTCCACCTAATCCATTTTCTAAGCCACCACGAATGGTGACGCCGGATGAGCCCATTAGGTTTAGGCCAGCCGATCCGCAAACGCGGACATGGAGAAATCCGACGACATCACAGTGGAGTGACCATAGGGCTGAACTGACAGACGAGGGGGCGTCAGGCAGGCATCTGTGGGCGAGGATAGAGCGCTGGGATGTGTCCTTCGACGGAGACGCTAATAAGTCTTCCGTCGAGGACTTTATTTTTCGGGTGGAGTTCCTCCAGCGCCAGTATAGGTGCCCTTGGGATGAGGTACTGCGCTGCTTCCACCTCCTCCTCAAAGGAAGGGCCAGGGATTGGTACTGGCTACACGTGCGACAGTTTCGAGTGGAGCGATGGGATGAGCTGAAGCGTGCGCTATTGGCTGGATTCAGGGGAACCCAGACCGAGCACGACAATATGCACGAGCTTATGCAGCGGAGACAAAGAGGCAGTGAGAGTGCTGATGATTTCGTCTACGCCATGCGGAAGCTCGCATCGAGGCTGCGGGAACCCCTGCCTGAAGCTCGTCTCATCAAGATAATCAAAAAGGGGCTCCGGGACGATCTGGCACGTTACGTGTATGCCCTCGAAGTGTACACCCTGCACCAGTTGAGGGATGAGTGCAGCGAGGTGGAGCAGGCATACGGCAGGAGGAGTATGGTCAAGCCGTTTGAGTCACGACCACCGCCGAGGTATGGCGCGATGGAAGGGCGCAAAGTGGTGAATGAGGTGGAATTGGAAGATGAACCGGAAGATCCCGATATCGAGGTAGAGGAGGCGCGAGAGGGGGTACGAAGGCAGCAGAGGCCAGGTTGCTGGAATTGTGGTCTTCCTGACCACATTTTCAGGGATTGTTTGGCTAAGGAGCGAAAGGTGTTTTGCTACCTATGTGGCAGACCAGACACCTTCTGTCCCAAGTGTCCGGAGTGCCAGGGAAACGGTCGACGGGGTGCGAGGAAGACGGGAGACTCGTACCGCCAGGAGAATCCCGAAAAGAAGTAGATTTAGGTTTGGTAGGAAGTAAGAATCAGTGTAGTCCATTAGATATAGGTTTGGTAGAAAGTAAGATTCAGTGTAGTCCATTAGAAGATAAGATTGGTTGTTGTCCGATAAGTGTTAGGGATAGCGCTAGAAATAGAAATAATTTTCGGTTGTTGCCGTATGAAGAGCGGGTCAGGGCGTATCTGGAGGCTCGAAACCGGATTTTCGACGATCGGTTGCTTGACGGGATGCGGCTGGTGACACGTAAGATGAAGAAGGCACGCGAAAGATTCCAGAGAAGGCGCCGAGTCAAGGAGCAGGTGGTGGAAGCCGTAGGACGCAGCTCTCGGTCCGATCCTCGCGTTTTCGCTGAGGTAAGACTCGATGGAAGGCAAGTGCGCGGCTTACTTGACTCGGGAGCGACTGTTAGCCTACTCGGGAAAGGATGTCGCGAGCTGGTAGACGAGCTGGGCTTGTCAGTGCAGCCCTACGTGTCGTCAGTGCGCACCGCGTCGGGTGACGATCGCTCGATAATCGGCCGCCTAAAGATTCCAATAGAGTACCAGGGGAAGATTAGGGAAACTACCTTCTATCTGTGTCCTTATTTAGAGCAAGCAGCCTATTTTGGGATCGATTTCTGGCGCGCTTTTGGTCTTGCTCCAGAAGTAGTCGGAGCTGAAGCGCCAGAATCGAAGCCCTTGAGTGTAGTCTCTGCGATGACGGAACAAATTGCCCATTACGCAGACGACGAGGCCGAAGATGCCGAGCCGGAAGCGTGGGACTTAGAGCCGGAGCAGGAGGCCGCTTTAGAAGTTGTGAGGGAAGAGTTTTTATCATTTGAGAATGTAGGACTGGGAAAGACGACTTTAATCAGGCATAAAATAGAATTAGTGGCAGGAGCGCAGCCGGTGAAAGATCGCCATTATCCCTTGTCTCCAGCAATGCAGCAGGTGGTGTAGGACGAGGTCGATAAGATGTTGGCTATCGGTGTCATCGAGGAGAGCAACAGTCCGTGGAGTAACCGTACCACAGTTGTACGAAGGCCGGACAAAAATCGGTTCTGTCTCGATGCCCGTAAGCTCAACAATTTGTCGATCAAGGACGCCTACCCGCTACCTTCCATTGAGGGAATCTTGTCCCGAGTCGACCAGACTCATTACATTTCTAGCGTCGATCTCAAATTCGCCTTCTGGCAGATTGAGCTAGAAGAAGAAAGCAAGGCATGTACGGCGTTCACTGTTCCGGGCCGTCCTTTGTATCAGTTCAGGATGATGCCATTCGGATTGTGCAATGCAGCCCAACGCCTCTGCCGTTTGATGGACAAGGTGATCCCAACTAAGCTAAGGTCAAATGTCTTCGTGTACCTGGACGATTTGCTAATCATAGCTCCCGACTTTGAGACTCATTTGACGTATTTAAACAGAGTAGCGGAATGTCTAAAAGCAGCGAACTTGACGATAGGGCTAAAAAAGTCAAAATTCTGTTTCAAGTCTCTCAAGTATTTGGGGTTCATCATAGGCGGAGGAACGTTGCGAATGGACCCAGCGAGAGTAACAGCGATAGACAACATCCCAGTGCCAAGATCGGTGAGAGAGGTACGATCTTTCCTAGGCACGGCGGGATGGTATCGAAGGTTCATTCGTAACTTTGCCGCTATAGCAGTTCCACTGACGGATGCGTTAAAATTAAAGGGAGGCAAAAGATTCAGTCTAGGAGAAGAAGGAGTTAAGGCAGTACAGGCCTTGAAGAAGGCATTGACTACGGCTCCAGTTCTGGTGCATGCGGACTTCCAGAAGAGGTTTTATGTCCAGTGTGATGCTTCGCACTCTGGAGTGGGCGCGGTGCTATTCCAACTGGACGAAGCTGAGCATGAAAGACCGATTGCTTATTTCTCTGCCAAGTTGAACAAGCACCAGCTCAACTACTCCGTAACTGAGAAGGAGTGTTTAGCGGCGATCATGGCGATTCAAAAGTTCAGGCCCTACTTAGAACTCATGCCATTCACTGTCATCACGGACCATGCCAGTTTGAAATGGCTTATGTCTCTAAAGGACCTAAGTGGTCGATTGGCAAGGTGGTCATTGCAGTTGTAGGCGTTGGACTTCGTGATTGAGCATCGGAAAGGGTCAGAAAATGTAGTGGCCGACACGCTCTCACGAAGTCTAGATGCAGTAGTGGCCGAAGTAAAGGAAGAATTCGATCCTAGTGCGATCTTGGGGTTCCAGACGAACGAATTCGACACTGAGGAGTATAGGGAGTTAGCTCAGGAAGTCGAAGAAAATAAGCAGCAATTGCCTGACCTAAAAGTGGAAGGGGGCGTAATTTTCAAACACATGCCGCAGAGTAAGTTGGAAGACGAACTTGAGGGCTGTGTTTGGAAGCTTTGGGTTCCTGCATCGCTCACCCATGAGCTTATCCGGAGAGCGCACGAAGAGCATACGTCGGCACATGGAGGAATGGCAAAGACATTGCATGCTTTGCGGCGGCAATACTTTTGGCCAAAGATGGCAGTATAAGTGGCCGATTTCATCCGATGTTGCGACGTATGTAAAGAGGTCAAGGCTACGAATTTTAGGATGCAAGTGGGAATAGGGTCCGAAGTAGTGACGGAAAGGCCATTCCAGAAGTTGTATATTGATTTCTTGGGGAAGTATCCGAGGTCTAAAAGGGGTCATGCATGGATCTTTATTGTCGTTGACCACTTTTCCAAATTCATATTTCTGAAAGCTATGCGCGAAGCGACAGCAAAGTCGGTGGTGGAATTCCTGGTGCACGAGGTGTTCTTAAAGTTTGGAGTGCCCGAGGTGATACACTCGGATAATGGCAGGCAATTTATAGGGAAGATTTTCGAGGAGATGACGCAGGCGTATGGGATTACTCATTTAAGGACTGCCATTTACTCTCCCCAAAGCAATGCTGCGGAGCGAGTGAATCGGTCAGTCCTAGCAGCGATTAGGGCGTATTTGGAGAACGACCATCGCGAATGGGATCTTTACCTCCCTGAGATTGAGGCAGCGCTGCAAAACAGTGTCCATGCCGCAACAGGAGTCACTCCGTTCTTCGCAGTGTTCGGTCAAAATTTGATGCTGAACGGAGCTCAGTACGCTTTGGCTCGTAAACTAAAGTCTCTGTGTGAGCACGAGATGGCTACGCTAGGCCGAACCGATAAGCAACGGCTCATCCAGGAGAAAATCCAAAAAAATCTTCATCAGGCGTATGAGCGGAGCAGTCTACGCTATAATGAGAGAGCAAGGGAACTCCATTTGGTTCCAGGGCAGGAGGTCTTTCGGCGCAATTTTGTATTGAGCAATTTTAAAAATGCGTTCAATGCTAAATTCGCCCGAAAGTTCCTGAAAGCTCGCGTCATACGAGCAGTAGGCGCGAACATGTTCGAACTGGAGAACGAGAGTGGGCGACCGATAGGTGTCTTTCACGCCAAAGACATCCGACTGTAATCCCGGCTAGCTCGGTCGGTAGAGAATGAGACTCAGGGTTTGGGCGATGGCCTACGTTGGGCGCGGCATACCCAGAGCGGACAGCCCCCATGCGCTCGAATATTGGCACCACTTCCCTCGCGGGCGTAAATTCCTGCGAGCCGGGTGCAAATCTTCGAGTGATGTTGCATCTGGGGCTGAGCAGAATCGGAATATCGATAAGTGTTGAGAATTCATCGCACACTGCTCAGCTGGAGGTGGTCATACTCGGCGGGGCGGGGGGGTATATTAGTATAAGAGTTAGGTTATAAGAGTTAGGTTATAAGAATAGGTATAAGAAAGAGATAGGGAGAGAGTGAGAGATCGTAGTGGCTGAGCGGGGGCGGCCGTTGACTCTAAGGAACCGTTGCATGGAAAAGGAATAGGAGGAATGAAATTTTGAATTTTGCATAGCAACAGGTGGCCTTAGAGTCAACTGGAGGAGTTGCTTTTCAAGATCGGCCCAAGTTAGTCGCGTGGCCGGATCTCCGTGGATTTTTTTTCTGTTGTTCGTTTGGTGTGCGTTCCGGTCGTCAAGTCTGTTGGTTGTGTTTTTTTTTGTGTGTGTCCCCAAAATTTTAAACAATTAAACTAACGCTCGCACAAATAAAAGCAGCAAGAGACAAGTGATTAAAACATAAATAAAATGAACGCTTGTGACTAAACAGACAATGTGACACCACTGTGCGTTGACAAAATGCCAACGAATACAACCAAAAACAATTAACAAATACAAACGAATTAAAATTAAACAAAATTAAAAACCTAGTTTCTTTGACACCAGAACACAGACTCCAAAACCGAAGCACCATATCGAAAGACATTTAAAACAACGAATACAACGACGGTAATAAGAATAACAACAGTTTCAACAAAAAAAAAGCAACAACAAAAACATTAACAATATATTTGCGACAGCCGCAACAACCACTATAACAACAAAACCAACAACGACGACAATCAACAATTAAGCTTACCGTCTGGCAGTTGTGACGACAACAACAAATACAGCAGCAACAGCAGTGATCTGAAGACGGCCGCAGCAGTGACGTCACGACATCAGCTGTGCGCGCTAGCACAGTGGACGGACGTGGTGAGCTGTGTCACCCAGACAGCTGTAGTTTTGTTTTGTTTTGTCCAAAATTTATGTAGTTTGTGAATATATGTATAGTTATCAATATTTGTAATGCAGCTTTAAAACATAAATTTTTCTCTTATTTAAATTAAACTATTTTGTTCCATATTTTCTGTTGGCCCTTTCTTTTCTCGTTGTGGATGTTTTATTTGCCTATACTTAAATAGTACCCGCCAAATAAAACAATTGTTTTGGCAGTGTCCGGCCCCCTATGCCCCCTTTGAGCTCATAGGTAGTACTAGGCACCCCCGAGACCCCCCTTTATCTACAATCTACAAATCGAGGCGATAACCACATGAAAGAAAAGGAAGAGACAAAAAAAAAATATATAAATAAAAAAATGAAATCTATGTGAGATGAAAATTAAATATGAAAATAAATGTAACTAAACAAGATAGGGAATATATATATATAATGTATAATATAAATATATATAATAATGTTTAGCAAAATAAATATATGTACATAACTGTTGTTAAGAATGAAGATGTGTGAGTAATTGGTTGATGGGAGGGGGGTTGCATAGCGTGGATTAGGCGAGCTGGCATCCAAACATTAGATTATGGGTGGCGCAGCGAATCAATTTGAATGTTGCCGCCACAAGTAGGGTGGGTGCGTTGCGGCAAAAATATCGAGGCCGCCGATAGAGATGGCCGATAGTTGTGTAGTGTTGGAATTGTTTAGTAGAGTGTAGTAGTGGTGATGTAGAGGTTCTACAATCGATGATTGTGGATTGTACGCTCGGTGGGCTATGGTTAACAACCCCGACCTGAGGCGAATGAGCTAGCCGTGGTAGCCCCAGGAAGGACAAGCCGAGTCGTATCAATATGGCGCCCAATCTGGAAATGGAGCTCGACGAGGTTCGCCTCGTCGTAGCATACGGCCCAGAAAAAAATAAATAACACATAAGATTGTCGAATCTCACGTGTTAGTATGTTATGGTTTGCGGACCGGTCCTTCATGGAGTCTTGTTGGGAGCGCATACGCTCGCCGTCAATTGCACATGAAGGATACGATCTGCAAATCAAACATCTTGGTCGTTTTGTTTAAATGTATTTTGTAGAGTAACGTAAAACGTCTTTGTGTGTTTTCTGGATTTGGCTGTCCGGCCAAAACTATCGGCTGATCACGGTGACCCGTGCGGGGAATAAAAACTCCAGCACGCGATGCATCGTCACGACGATGGTTGGCTAGGTGGTGCATGGTGGCCAATGGTGACCCGTACAGGGAATAACTCTAGTACGCACTGCATCAGTGGACACTATCCCACCGTGGGCAGCCAGAACCAAAAAGAAAACACAATAAAAGAGTAAGCCTGGCTCACGGAGATCTCTTGACTGTCGATCGTCAGCTCAGCTGACGATCAGACATGTCGACGGATCTCTCGTGTTTTGTTTTTTTTTTGTACATTAAATGTCTGGCCATTTCTATCGAACCATAGGGTTAACGTAGGCTTAGTCAGCTCGAACCGGCAGGATGCAATCCCCTTCTTATTTGTGTAATAAAATATATCTGTTTATTTTTTTGGTGTTTGGTGTTATTTATGCGATATTTGTTTATTTATAATTATTATTTGTGGTCATTATTTAGTACGCATTTATTTAATTTTCTTATTTAATATTTATTTTTTTATAAGTATTTTGTAATATTTGTGCAATTGCAGAAATTATTTAGTGAATATTCATTTATAGATATTATTCAATAATTACACATTGGTAATTATTAATTGGTATTTATTTATTTGTATTTGTTATTTAACGTGTATGTGTGTACATTTATTATTAAATATCTGTTTATTTATATTTATTATCTAAGAATTTGTTGTTTATTTAATTTTTGTTTTGTTATTTAGGATTTATTAAATTATACTTGTTATTTATTATTTATATTTATTTCATTTGTTATTTATTATTTTTGTTATTTATTATTTTCTCGCTTGTATAGGGGCGGGTTCATTATTTATTTATTTAAATATATTTATTTTGGTAGAATTTAGTTTTTTTGTGAACATGGCTGAAGGAGAGGGCGCGCATGGGTATAATACCCGACAGAAGGCAGTCCAAAGGGACAGTTCGTGGGAGAGCGATCTGCCACAAGGGGTGTATGGTGCAGTGGCACGAACACCGCCTCCGGAGGCAGCTAGGGCGAAAGGAGAGGAGCCGAAGCCGGTACTGCGATCGGAGGAGGCATCGGCGGTAAATGCAATGCTCGCCCAGGCACATCTTACCTTCATGAAGTCCCAAGCCGATGGCATCTGCCAGACTCTCCAACAGGAGATGCGGCTAGGCTTCATGGAGGTGATGAAGGCTATAAATGATGTCCTCCGGCCGATCGCAGACCAACTGCCTCGCGAACGGCAAGAGCCGACGGTGGCCGAGGGCTTGCCTCGTTTCCATGCGGGCAACAATGAGGATGAGCTGATGGCGTTTGACGGTGAGGCAGGGCCAGAGCTTGGTTCCGGTATAGGAACGAGGAGAAGTGGAGGCTCGGTGGATGGTCCACCTAATCCATTTTCTAAGCCACCACGAATGGTGACGCCGGATGAGCCCATTAGGTTTAGGCCAGCCGATCCGCAAACGCGGACATGGAGAAATCCGACGACATCACAGTGGAGTGACCATAGGGCTGAACTGACAGACGAGGGGGCGTAAGGCAGGCATCTGTGGGCGAGGATAGAGCGCTGGGATGTGTCCTTCGACGGAGACGCTAATAAGTCTTCCGTCGAGGACTTTATTTTTCGGGTGGAGTTCCTCCAGCGCCAGTATAGGTGCCCTTGGGATGAGGTACTGCGCTGCTTCCACCTCCTCCTCAAAGGAAGGGCCAGGGATTGGTACTGGCTACACGTGCGACAGTTTCGAGTGGAGCGATGGGATGAGCTGAAGCGTGCGCTATTGGCTGGATTCAGGGGAACCCAGACCGAGCACGACAATATGCACGAGCTTATGCAGCGGAGACAAAGAGGCAGTGAGAGTGCTGATGATTTCGTCTACGCCATGCGGAAGCTCGCATCGAGGCTGCGGGAACCCCTGCCTGAAGCTCGTCTCATCAAGATAATCAAAAAGGGGCTCCGGGACGATCTGGCACGTTACGTGTATGCCCTCGAAGTGTACACCCTGCACCAGTTGAGGGATGAGTGCAGCGAGGTGGAGCAGGCATACGGCAGGAGGAGTATGGTCAAGCCGTTTGAGTCACGACCACCGCCGAGGTATGGCGCGATGGAAGGGCGCAAAGTGGTGAATGAGGTGGAATTGGAAGATGAACCGGAAGAACCCGATATCGCGGTAGAGGAGGCGCGAGAGGGGGTACGAAGGCAGCAGAGGCCAGGTTGCTGGAATTGTGGTCTTCCTGACCACATTTTCAGGGATTGTTTGGCTAAGGAGCGAAAGGTGTTTTGCTACCTATGTGGCAGACCAGACACCTTCTGTCCCAAGTGTCCGGAGTGCCAGGGAAACGGTCGACGGGGTGCGAGGAAGACGGGAGACTCGTACCGCCAGGAGAATCCCGAAAAGAAGTAGATTTAGGTTTGGTAGGAAGTAAGAATCAGTGTAGTCCATTAGATATAGGTTTGGTAGAAAGTAAGATTCAGTGTAGTCCATTAGAAGATAAGATTGGTTGTTGTCCGATAAGTGTTAGGGATAGCGCTAGAAATAGAAATAATTTTCGGTTGTTGCCGTATGAAGAGCGGGTCAGGGCGTATCTGGAGGCTCGAAACCGGATTTTCGACGATCGGTTGCTTGACGGGATGCGGCTGGTGACACGTAAGATGAAGAAGGCACGCGAAAGATTCCAGAGAAGGCGCCGAGTCAAGGAGCAGGTGGTGGAAGCCGTAGGACGCAGCTCTCGGTCCGATCCTCGCGTTTTCGCTGAGGTAAGACTCGATGGAAGGCAAGTGCGCGGCTTACTTGACTCGGGAGCGACTGTTAGCCTACTCGGGAAAGGATGTCGCGAGCTGGTAGACGAGCTGGGCTTGTCAGTGCAGCCCTACGTGTCGTCAGTGCGCACCGCGTCGGGTGACGATCGCTCGATAATCGGCCGCCTAAAGAATCCAATAGAGTACCAGGGGAAGATTAGGGAAACTACCTTCTATCTGTGTCCTTATTTAGAGCAAGCAGCCTATTTTGGGATCGATTTCTGGCGCGCTTTTGGTCTTGCTCCAGAAGTAGTCGGAGCTGAAGCGCCAGAATCGAAGCCCTTGAGTGTAGTCTCTGCGATGACGGAACAAATTGCCCATTACGCAGACGACGAGGCCGAAGATGCCGAGCCGGAAGCGTGGGACTTAGAGCCGGAGCAGGAGGCCGCTTTAGAAGTTGTGAGGGAAGAGTTTTTATCATTTGAGAATGTAGGACTGGGAAAGACGACTTTAATCAGGCATAAAATAGAATTAGTGGCAGGAGCGCAGCCGGTGAAAGATCGCCATTATCCCTTGTCTCCAGCAATGCAGCAGGTGGTGTAGGACGAGGTCGATAAGATGTTGGCTATCGGTGTCATCGAGGAGAGCAACAGTCCGTGGAGTAACCGTACCACAGTTGTACGAAGGCCGGACAAAAATCGGTTCTGTCTCGATGCCCGTAAGCTCAACAATTTGTCGATCAAGGACGCCTACCCGCTACCTTCCATTGAGGGAATCTTGTCCCGAGTCGACCAGACTCATTACATTTCTAGCGTCGATCTCAAATTCGCCTTCTGGCAGATTGAGCTAGAAGAAGAAAGCAAGGCATGTACGGCGTTCACTGTTCCGGGCCGTCCTTTGTATCAGTTCAGGATGATGCCATTCGGATTGTGCAATGCAGCCCAACGCCTCTGCCGTTTGATGGACAAGGTGATCCCAACTAAGCTAAGGTCAAATGTCTTCGTGTACCTGGACGATTTGCTAATCATAGCTCCCGACTTTGAGACTCATTTGACGTATTTAAACAGAGTAGCGGAATGTCTAAAAGCAGCGAACTTGACGATAGGGCTAAAAAAGTCAAAATTCTGTTTCAAGTCTCTCAAGTATTTGGGGTTCATCATAGGCGGAGGAACGTTGCGAATGGACCCAGCGAGAGTAACAGCGATAGACAACATCCCAGTGCCAAGATCGGTGAGAGAGGTACGATCTTTCCTAGGCACGGCGGGATGGTATCGAAGGTTCATTCGTAACTTTGCCGCTATAGCAGTTCCACTGACGGATGCGTTAAAATTAAAGGGAGGCAAAAGATTCAGTCTAGGAGAAGAAGGAGTTAAGGCAGTACAGGCCTTGAAGAAGGCATTGACTACGGCTCCAGTTCTGGTGCATGCGGACTTCCAGAAGAGGTTTTATGTCCAGTGTGATGCTTCGCACTCTGGAGTGGGCGCGGTGCTATTCCAACTGGACGAAGCTGAGCATGAAAGACCGATTGCTTATTTCTCTGCCACCAGAGCACCAGCTCAACTACTCCGTAACTGAGAAGGAGTGTTTAGCGGCGATCATGGCGATTCAAAAGTTCAGGCCCTACTTAGAACTCATGCCATTCACTGTCATCACGGACCATGCCAGTTTGAAATGGCTTATGTCTCTAAAGGACCTAAGTGGTCGATTGGCAAGGTGGTCATTGCAGTTGCAGGCGTTGGACTTCGTGATTGAGCATCGGAAAGGGTCAGAAAATGTAGTGGCCGACACGCTCTCACGAAGTCTAGATGCAGTAGTGGCCGAAGTAAAGGAAGGATTCGATCCTAGCGCGATCTTGGGGTTCCAGACGAACGAATTCGACACTGAGGAGTATAGGGAGTTAGCTCAGGAAGTCGAAGAAAATAAGCAGCAATTGCCTGACCTAAAAGTGGAAGGGGGCGTAATTTTCAAACACATGCCGCAGAGTAAGTTGGAAGACGAACTTGAGGGCTGTGTTTGGAAGCTTTGGGTTCCTGCATCGCTCACCCATGAGCTTATCCGGAGAGCGCACGAAGAGCATACGTCGGCACATGGAGGAATGGCAAAGACATTGCATGCTTTGCGGCGGCAATACTTTTGGCCAAAGATGGCAGTATAAGTGGCCGATTTCATCCGATGTTGCGACGTATGTAAAGAGGTCAAGGCTACGAATTTTAGGATGCAAGTGGGAATAGGGTCCGAAGTAGTGACGGAAAGGCCATTCCAGAAGTTGTATATTGATTTCTTGGGGAAGTATCCGAGGTCTAAAAGGGGTCATGCATGGATCTTTATTGTCGTTGACCACTTTTCCAAATTCATATTTCTGAAAGCTATGCGCGAAGCGACAGCAAAGTCGGTGGTGGAATTCCTGGTGCACGAGGTGTTCTTAAAGTTTGGAGTGCCCGAGGTGATACACTCGGATAATGGCAGGCAATTTATAGGGAAGATTTTCGAGGAGATGACGCAGGCGTATGGGATTACTCATTTAAGGACTGCCATTTACTCTCCCCAAAGCAATGCTGCGGAGCGAGTGAATCGGTCAGTCCTAGCAGCGATTAGGGCGTATTTGGAGAACGACCATCGCGAATGGGATCTTTACCTCCCTGAGATTGAGGCAGCGCTGCAAAACAGTGTCCATGCCGCAACAGGAGTCACTCCGTTCTTCGCAGTGTTCGGTCAAAATTTGATGCTGAACGGAGCTCAGTACGCTTTGGCTCGTAAACTAAAGTCTCTGTGTGAGCACGAGATGGCTACGCTAGGCCGAACCGATAAGCAACGGCTCATCCAGGAGAAAATCCAAAAAAAATCTTCATCAGGCGTATGAGCGGAGCAGTCTACGCTATAATGAGAGAGCAAGGGAACTCCATTTGGTTCCAGGGCAGGAGGTCTTTCGGCGCAATTTTGTATTGAGCAATTTTAAAAATGCGTTCAATGCTAAATTCGCCCGAAAGTTCCTGAAAGCTCGCGTCATACGAGCAGTAGGCGCGAACATGTTCGAACTGGAGAACGAGAGTGGGCGACCGATAGGTGTCTTTCACGCCAAAGACATCCGACTGTAATCCCGGCTAGCTCGGTCGGTAGAGAATGAGACTCAGGGTTTGGGCGATGGCCTACGTTGGGCGCGGCATACCCAGAGCGGACAGCCCCCATGCGCTCGAATATTGGCACCACTTCCCTCGCGGGCGTAAATTCCTGCGAGCCGGGTGCAAATCTTCGAGTGATGTTGCATCTGGGGCTGAGCAGAATCGGAATATCGATAAGTGTTGAGAATTCATCGCACACTGCTCAGCTGGAGGTGGTCATACTCGGCGGGGCGGGGGGGTATATTAGTATAAGAGTTAGGTTATAAGAGTTAGGTTATAAGAATAGGTATAAGAAAGAGATAGGGAGAGAGTGAGAGATCGTAGTGGCTGAGCGGGGGCGGCCGTTGACTCTAAGGAACCGTTGCATGGAAAAGGAATAGGAGGAATGAAATTTTGAATTTTGCATAGCAACAGGTGGCCTTAGAGTCAACTGGAGGAGTTGCTTTTCAAGATCGGCCCAAGTTAGTCGCGTGGCCGGATCTCCGTGGATTTTTTTTCTGTTGTTCGTTTGGTGTGCGTTCCGGTCGTCAAGTCTGTTGGTTGTGTTTTTTTTTGTGTGTGTCCCCAAAATTTTAAACAATTAAACTAACGCTCGCACAAATAAAAGCAGCAAGAGACAAGTGATTAAAACATAAATAAAATGAACGCTTGTGACTAAACAGACAATGTGACACCACTGTGCGTTGACAAAATGCCAACGAATACAACCAAAAACAATTAACAAATACAAACGAATTAAAATTAAACAAAATTAAAAACCTAGTTTCTTTGACACCAGAACACAGACTCCAAAACCGAAGCACCATATCGAAAGACATTTAAAACAACGAATACAACGACGGTAATAAGAATAACAACAGTTTCAACAAAAAAAAAGCAACAACAAAAACATTAACAATATATTTGCGACAGCCGCAACAACCACTATAACAACAAAACCAACAACGACGACAATCAACAATTAAGCTTACCGTCTGGCAGTTGTGACGACAACAACAAATACAGCAGCAACAGCAGTGATCTGAAGACGGCCGCAGCAGTGACGTCACGACATCAGCTGTGCGCGCTAGCACAGTGGACGGACGTGGTGAGCTGTGTCACCCAGACAGCTGTAGTTTTGTTTTGTTTTGTCCAAAATTTATGTAGTTTGTGAATATATGTATAGTTATCAATATTTGTAATGCAGCTTTAAAACATAAATTTTTCTCTTATTTAAATTAAACTATTTTGTTCCATATTTTCTGTTGGCCCTTTCTTTTCTCGTTGTGGATGTTTTATTTGCCTATACTTAAATAGTACCCGCCAAATAAAACAATTGTTTTGGCAGTGTCCGGCCCCCTATGCCCCCTTTGAGCTCATAGGTAGTACTAGGCACCCCCGAGACCCCCCTTTATCTACAATCTACAAATCGAGGCGATAACCACATGAAAGAAAAGGAAGAGACAAAAAAAAAATATATAAATAAAAAAATGAAATCTATGTGAGATGAAAATTAAATATGAAAATAAATGTAACTAAACAAGATAGGGAATATATATATATAATGTATAATATAAATATATATAATAATGTTTAGCAAAATAAATATATGTACATAACTGTTGTTAAGAATGAAGATGTGTGAGTAATTGGTTGATGGGAGGGGGGTTGCATAGCGTGGATTAGGCGAGCTGGCATCCAAACATTAGATTATGGGTGGCGCAGCGAATCAATTTGAATGTTGCCGCCACAAGTAGGGTGGGTGCGTTGCGGCAAAAATATCGAGGCCGCCGATAGAGATGGCCGATAGTTGTGTAGTGTTGGAATTGTTTAGTAGAGTGTAGTAGTGGTGATGTAGAGGTTCTACAATCGATGATTGTGGATTGTACGCTCGGTGGGCTATGGTTAACAACCCCGACCTGAGGCGAATGAGCTAGCCGTGGTAGCCCCAGGAAGGACAAGCCGAGTCGTATCAATATGGCGCCCAATCTGGAAATGGAGCTCGACGAGGTTCGCCTCGTCGTAGCATACGGCCCAGAAAAAAATAAATAACACATAAGATTGTCGAATCTCACGTGTTAGTATGTTATGGTTTGCGGACCGGTCCTTCATGGAGTCTTGTTGGGAGCGCATACGCTCGCCGTCAATTGCACATGAAGGATACGATCTGCAAATCAAACATCTTGGTCGTTTTGTTTAAATGTATTTTGTAGAGTAACGTAAAACGTCTTTGTGTGTTTTCTGGATTTGGCTGTCCGGCCAAAACTATCGGCTGATCACGGTGACCCGTGCGGGGAATAAAAACTCCAGCACGCGATGCATCGTCACGACGATGGTTGGCTAGGTGGTGCATGGTGGCCAATGGTGACCCGTACAGGGAATAACTCTAGTACGCGCTGCATCAGTGGACACTATCCCACCGTGGGCAGCCAGAACCAAAAAGAAAACACAATAAAAGAGTAAGCCTGGCTCACGGAGATCTCTTGACTGTCGATCGTCAGCTCAGCTGACGATCAGACATGTCGACGGATCTCTCGTGTTTTGTTTTTTTTTTGTACATTAAATGTCTGGCCATTTCTATCGAACCATAGGGTTAACGTAGGCTTAGTCAGCTCGAACCGGCAGGATGCAATCCCCTTCTTATTTGTGTAATAAAATATATCTGTTTATTTTTTTGGTGTTTGGTGTTATTTATGCGATATTTGTTTATTTATAATTATTATTTGTGGTCATTATTTAGTACGCATTTATTTAATTTTCTTATTTAATATTTATTTTTTTATAAGTATTTTGTAATATTTGTGCAATTGCAGAAATTATTTAGTGAATATTCATTTATAGATATTATTCAATAATTACACATTGGTAATTATTAATTGGTATTTATTTATTTGTATTTGTTATTTAACGTGTATGTGTGTACATTTATTATTAAATATCTGTTTATTTATATTTATTATCTAAGAATTTGTTGTTTATTTAATTTTTGTTTTGTTATTTAGGATTTATTAAATTATACTTGTTATTTATTATTTATATTTATTTCATTTGTTATTTATTATTTTTGTTATTTATTATTTTCTCGCTTGTATAGGGGCGGGTTCATTATTTATTTATTTAAATATATTTATTTTGGTAGAATTTAGTTTTTTTGTGAACATGGCTGAAGGAGAGGGCGCGCATGGGTATAATACCCGACAGAAGGCAGTCCAAAGGGACAGTTCGTGGGAGAGCGATCTGCCACAAGGGGTGTATGGTGCAGTGGCACGAACACCGCCTCCGGAGGCAGCTAGGGCGAAAGGAGAGGAGCCGAAGCCGGTACTGCGATCGGAGGAGGCATCGGCGGTAAATGCAATGCTCGCCCAGGCACATCTTACCTTCATGAAGTCCCAAGCCGATGGCATCTGCCAGACTCTCCAACAGGAGATGCGGCTAGGCTTCATGGAGGTGATGAAGGCTATAAATGATGTCCTCCGGCCGATCGCAGACCAACTGCCTCGCGAACGGCAAGAGCCGACGGTGGCCGAGGGCTTGCCTCGTTTCCATGCGGGCAACAATGAGGATGAGCTGATGGCGTTTGACGGTGAGGCAGGGCCAGAGCTTGGTTCCGGTATAGGAACGAGGAGAAGTGGAGGCTCGGTGGATGGTCCACCTAATCCATTTTCTAAGCCACCACGAATGGTGACGCCGGATGAGCCCATTAGGTTTAGGCCAGCCGATCCGCAAACGCGGACATGGAGAAATCCGACGACATCACAGTGGAGTGACCATAGGGCTGAACTGACAGACGAGGGGGCGTAAGGCAGGCATCTGTGGGCGAGGATAGAGCGCTGGGATGTGTCCTTCGACGGAGACGCTAATAAGTCTTCCGTCGAGGACTTTATTTTTCGGGTGGAGTTCCTCCAGCGCCAGTATAGGTGCCCTTGGGATGAGGTACTGCGCTGCTTCCACCTCCTCCTCAAAGGAAGGGCCAGGGATTGGTACTGGCTACACGTGCGACAGTTTCGAGTGGAGCGATGGGATGAGCTGAAGCGTGCGCTATTGGCTGGATTCAGGGGAACCCAGACCGAGCACGACAATATGCACGAGCTTATGCAGCGGAGACAAAGAGGCAGTGAGAGTGCTGATGATTTCGTCTACGCCATGCGGAAGCTCGCATCGAGGCTGCGGGAACCCCTGCCTGAAGCTCGTCTCATCAAGATAATCAAAAAGGGGCTCCGGGACGATCTGGCACGTTACGTGTATGCCCTCGAAGTGTACACCCTGCACCAGTTGAGGGATGAGTGCAGCGAGGTGGAGCAGGCATACGGCAGGAGGAGTATGGTCAAGCCGTTTGAGTCACGACCACCGCCGAGGTATGGCGCGATGGAAGGGCGCAAAGTGGTGAATGAGGTGGAATTGGAAGATGAACCGGAAGAACCCGATATCGCGGTAGAGGAGGCGCGAGAGGGGGTACGAAGGCAGCAGAGGCCAGGTTGCTGGAATTGTGGTCTTCCTGACCACATTTTCAGGGATTGTTTGGCTAAGGAGCGAAAGGTGTTTTGCTACCTATGTGGCAGACCAGACACCTTCTGTCCCAAGTGTCCGGAGTGCCAGGGAAACGGTCGACGGGGTGCGAGGAAGACGGGAGACTCGTACCGCCAGGAGAATCCCGAAAAGAAGTAGATTTAGGTTTGGTAGGAAGTAAGAATCAGTGTAGTCCATTAGATATAGGTTTGGTAGAAAGTAAGATTCAGTGTAGTCCATTAGAAGATAAGATTGGTTGTTGTCCGATAAGTGTTAGGGATAGCGCTAGAAATAGAAATAATTTTCGGTTGTTGCCGTATGAAGAGCGGGTCAGGGCGTATCTGGAGGCTCGAAACCGGATTTTCGACGATCGGTTGCTTGACGGGATGCGGCTGGTGACACGTAAGATGAAGAAGGCACGCGAAAGATTCCAGAGAAGGCGCCGAGTCAAGGAGCAGGTGGTGGAAGCCGTAGGACGCAGCTCTCGGTCCGATCCTCGCGTTTTCGCTGAGGTAAGACTCGATGGAAGGCAAGTGCGCGGCTTACTTGACTCGGGAGCGACTGTTAGCCTACTCGGGAAAGGATGTCGCGAGCTGGTAGACGAGCTGGGCTTGTCAGTGCAGCCCTACGTGTCGTCAGTGCGCACCGCGTCGGGTGACGATCGCTCGATAATCGGCCGCCTAAAGAATCCAATAGAGTACCAGGGGAAGATTAGGGAAACTACCTTCTATCTGTGTCCTTATTTAGAGCAAGCAGCCTATTTTGGGATCGATTTCTGGCGCGCTTTTGGTCTTGCTCCAGAAGTAGTCGGAGCTGAAGCGCCAGAATCGAAGCCCTTGAGTGTAGTCTCTGCGATGACGGAACAAATTGCCCATTACGCAGACGACGAGGCCGAAGATGCCGAGCCGGAAGCGTGGGACTTAGAGCCGGAGCAGGAGGCCGCTTTAGAAGTTGTGAGGGAAGAGTTTTTATCATTTGAGAATGTAGGACTGGGAAAGACGACTTTAATCAGGCATAAAATAGAATTAGTGGCAGGAGCGCAGCCGGTGAAAGATCGCCATTATCCCTTGTCTCCAGCAATGCAGCAGGTGGTGTAGGACGAGGTCGATAAGATGTTGGCTATCGGTGTCATCGAGGAGAGCAACAGTCCGTGGAGTAACCGTACCACAGTTGTACGAAGGCCGGACAAAAATCGGTTCTGTCTCGATGCCCGTAAGCTCAACAATTTGTCGATCAAGGACGCCTACCCGCTACCTTCCATTGAGGGAATCTTGTCCCGAGTCGACCAGACTCATTACATTTCTAGCGTCGATCTCAAATTCGCCTTCTGGCAGATTGAGCTAGAAGAAGAAAGCAAGGCATGTACGGCGTTCACTGTTCCGGGCCGTCCTTTGTATCAGTTCAGGATGATGCCATTCGGATTGTGCAATGCAGCCCAACGCCTCTGCCGTTTGATGGACAAGGTGATCCCAACTAAGCTAAGGTCAAATGTCTTCGTGTACCTGGACGATTTGCTAATCATAGCTCCCGACTTTGAGACTCATTTGACGTATTTAAACAGAGTAGCGGAATGTCTAAAAGCAGCGAACTTGACGATAGGGCTAAAAAAGTCAAAATTCTGTTTCAAGTCTCTCAAGTATTTGGGGTTCATCATAGGCGGAGGAACGTTGCGAATGGACCCAGCGAGAGTAACAGCGATAGACAACATCCCAGTGCCAAGATCGGTGAGAGAGGTACGATCTTTCCTAGGCACGGCGGGATGGTATCGAAGGTTCATTCGTAACTTTGCCGCTATAGCAGTTCCACTGACGGATGCGTTAAAATTAAAGGGAGGCAAAAGATTCAGTCTAGGAGAAGAAGGAGTTAAGGCAGTACAGGCCTTGAAGAAGGCATTGACTACGGCTCCAGTTCTGGTGCATGCGGACTTCCAGAAGAGGTTTTATGTCCAGTGTGATGCTTCGCACTCTGGAGTGGGCGCGGTGCTATTCCAACTGGACGAAGCTGAGCATGAAAGACCGATTGCTTATTTCTCTGCCACCAGAGCACCAGCTCAACTACTCCGTAACTGAGAAGGAGTGTTTAGCGGCGATCATGGCGATTCAAAAGTTCAGGCCCTACTTAGAACTCATGCCATTCACTGTCATCACGGACCATGCCAGTTTGAAATGGCTTATGTCTCTAAAGGACCTAAGTGGTCGATTGGCAAGGTGGTCATTGCAGTTGCAGGCGTTGGACTTCGTGATTGAGCATCGGAAAGGGTCAGAAAATGTAGTGGCCGACACGCTCTCACGAAGTCTAGATGCAGTAGTGGCCGAAGTAAAGGAAGGATTCGATCCTAGCGCGATCTTGGGGTTCCAGACGAACGAATTCGACACTGAGGAGTATAGGGAGTTAGCTCAGGAAGTCGAAGAAAATAAGCAGCAATTGCCTGACCTAAAAGTGGAAGGGGGCGTAATTTTCAAACACATGCCGCAGAGTAAGTTGGAAGACGAACTTGAGGGCTGTGTTTGGAAGCTTTGGGTTCCTGCATCGCTCACCCATGAGCTTATCCGGAGAGCGCACGAAGAGCATACGTCGGCACATGGAGGAATGGCAAAGACATTGCATGCTTTGCGGCGGCAATACTTTTGGCCAAAGATGGCAGTATAAGTGGCCGATTTCATCCGATGTTGCGACGTATGTAAAGAGGTCAAGGCTACGAATTTTAGGATGCAAGTGGGAATAGGGTCCGAAGTAGTGACGGAAAGGCCATTCCAGAAGTTGTATATTGATTTCTTGGGGAAGTATCCGAGGTCTAAAAGGGGTCATGCATGGATCTTTATTGTCGTTGACCACTTTTCCAAATTCATATTTCTGAAAGCTATGCGCGAAGCGACAGCAAAGTCGGTGGTGGAATTCCTGGTGCACGAGGTGTTCTTAAAGTTTGGAGTGCCCGAGGTGATACACTCGGATAATGGCAGGCAATTTATAGGGAAGATTTTCGAGGAGATGACGCAGGCGTATGGGATTACTCATTTAAGGACTGCCATTTACTCTCCCCAAAGCAATGCTGCGGAGCGAGTGAATCGGTCAGTCCTAGCAGCGATTAGGGCGTATTTGGAGAACGACCATCGCGAATGGGATCTTTACCTCCCTGAGATTGAGGCAGCGCTGCGAAACAGTGTCCATGCCGCAACAGGAGTCACTCCGTTCTTCGCAGTGTTCGGTCAAAATTTGATGCTGAACGGAGCTCAGTACGCTTTGGCTCGTAAACTAAAGTCTCTGTGTGAGCACGAGATGGCTACGCTAGGCCGAACCGATAAGCAACGGCTCATCCAGGAGAAAATCCAAAAAAAATCTTCATCAGGCGTATGAGCGGAGCAGTCTGCGCTATAATGAGCGAGCAAGAGAACTCCATTTGGTTCCAGGGCAGGAGGTCTTTCGGCGCAATTTTGTATTGAGCAATTTTAAAAATGCGTTCAATGCTAAATTCGCCCGAAAGTTCCTGAAAGCTCGCGTCATACGAGCAGTAGGCGCGAACATGTTCGAACTGGAGAACGAGAGTGGGCGACCGATAGGTGTCTTTCACGCCAAAGACATCCGACTGTAATCCCGACTAGCTCGGTCGGTAGAGAATGAGACTCAGGGTTTGGGCGATGGCCTACGTTGGGCGCGGCATACCCAGAGCGGACAGCCCCCATGCGCTCGAATATTGGCACCACTTCCCTCGCGGGCGTAAATTCCTGCGAGCCGGGTGCAAATCTTCGAGTGATGTTGCATCTGGGGCTGAGCAGAATCGGAATATCGATAAGTGTTGAGAATTCATCGCACACTGCTCAGCTGGAGGTGGTCATACTCGGCGGGGCGGGGGGTTATATTAGTATAAGAGTTAGGTTATAAGAGTTAGGTTATAAGAATAGGTATAAGAAAGAGATAGGGAGAGAGTGAGAGATCGTAGTGGCTGAGCGGGGGCGGCCGTTGACTCTAAGGTACCGTTGCATGGAAAAGGAATAGGAGGAATGAAATTTTGAATTTTGCATAGCAACAGGTGGCCTTAGAGTCAACTGGAGGAGTTGCTTTTCAAGATCGGCCCAAGTTAGTCGCGTGGCCGGATCTCCGTGGATTTTTTTTCTGTTGTTCGTTTGGTGTGCGTTCCGGTCGTCAAGTCTGTTGGTTGTGTTTTTTTTTGTGTGTGTCCCCAAAATTTTAAACAATTAAACTAACGCTCGCACAAATAAAAGCAGCAAGAGACAAGTGATTAAAACATAAATAAAATGAACGCTTGTGACTAAACAGACAATGTGACACCACTGTGCGTTGACAAAATGCCAACGAATACAACCAAAAACAATTAACAAATACAAACGAATTAAAATTAAACAAAATTAAAAACCTAGTTTCTTTGACACCAGAACACAGACTCCAAAACCGAAGCACCATATCGATAGACATTTAAAACAACGAATACAACGACGGTAATAAGAATAACAACAGTTTCAACAAAAAAAAAGCAACAACAAAAACATTAACAATATATTTGCGACAGCCGCAACAACCACTATAACAACAAAACCAACAACGACGACAATCAACAATTAAGCTTACCGTCTGGCAGTTGTGACGACAACAACAAATACAGCAGCAACAGCAGTGATCTGAAGACGGCCGCAGCAGTGACGTCACGACATCAGCTGTGCGCGCTAGCACAGTGGACGGACGTGGTGAGCTGTGTCACCCAGACAGCTGTAGTTTTGTTTTGTTTTGTCCAAAATTTATGTAGTTTGTGAATATATGTATAGTTATCAATATTTGTAATGCAGCTTTAAAACATAAATTTTTCTCTTATTTAAATTAAACTATTTTGTTCCATATTTTCTGTTGGCCCTTTCTTTTCTCGTTGTGGATGTTTTATTTATTTGCCTATACTTAAATAGTACCCGCCAAATAAAACAATTGTTTTGGCAGTGTCCGGCCCCCTATGAGCTCATAGGTAGTACTAGGCACCCCCGAGACCCCCCTAAATCTACAAATCGAGGCGATAACCACATGAAAGAAAAGGAAGAGACAAAAAAAAAATATATAAATAAAAAAATGAAATCTATGTGAGATGAAAATTAAATATGAAAATAAATGTAACTAAACAAGATAGGGAATATATATATATAATGTATAATATAAATATATATAATAATGTTTAGCAAAATAAATATATGTACATAACTGTTGTTAAGAATGAAGATGTGTGAGTAATTGGTTGATGGGAGGGGGTTGCATAGCGTGGATTAGGCGAGCTGGCATCCAAACATTTGATTATGGGTGGCGCAGCGAATCAATTTGAATGTTGCCGCCACAGGTAGGGTGGGTGCGTTGCGGCAAAAATATCGAGGCCGCCGATAGAGATGGCCGATAGTTGTGTAGTGTTGGAATTGTTTAGTAGAGTGTAGTAGTGGTGATGTAGAGGTTCTACAATCGATGATTGTGGATTGTACGCTCGGTGGGCTATGGTTAACAACCCCGACCTGAGGCGAATGAGCTAGCCGTGGTAGCCCCAGGAAGGACAAGCCGAGTCGTAACATAACTTATCACTAACCTCTGTCGTATTCAAACACTAAGAATACCAGTATGAAATTGTTTAACTAAGTATGACTTCCATAACTTTAGAAAGTGACCTTAGAGGGTTAAGTGGAAACAATAAATCTTCCAATGCTATCTTTCCGTGATGTTTCTATAAAATTCTTTTCACAAATATCTGCATCCAAATCTTCGTTATCCTGAGTCAGCTAAAATATAAATCTGCCGTTTACTTTTGTTTATATTTACGGTTTGGACTGCCAGTGATTGCATTAATTTTGGAAATTAATTGTTTCCGCATAGAAAGATTTTTTTAGACCCCGTACTCTTTAAAAAAGAGAATAGGGGTCTATTAAGTTTGTCAGAAGCGAGATGTGCGTAACAGGCAGAAGGAGGAGTGGCCGACCCCATAAGTCGATATAGCAATGTCCGTCTGTTCGTCCGTCCGTGTGAAAACCTGAAATCTTTTAAACTACAAAAGCTAGAGCCACCAAATTTAGAATAAAAGTCCGTCCTTATTTCAGGCAGATCAAGTTTATTTGAAATGGTTGCCACGCCCCCTACCGCCCCCGCAATGACAACCAATAAAAATCATATATATGTGCACACATAAATATAATTTCAAACGAATTTGTATGTGCATGCAGACAAACAGATTTTTGTTAGATAAAACTAAGTTTTTGTTTTGTTGCAACGTGTTCTAATACAAATACTATCAATTTTAAAACCTAGATACTGATTTAATTAATTTAATCGGGGAAAAAAGAATTTCAGCTCAAAATGTAAATATAAAATACGATTTTTTTTTTACATTTTCTTTTACCATTTACATTTTTATTAATTTAAAAAGCACACTATTTTTACAGTCGGCTCTATCGACTGTAGCCTTTCTTACGTGTTAGTTGTTGGGTTTTTCGGTTTATATAGGCTATGATAGAGTATACCGTATAAAAGAAAACAAAGCTGTTCATTCGGTTAATGCTTTTATGAAACTGAAACTTCATTTCTTAAAACATGAAATGCTAACATTAGAATTCACAGATTGTACTCCACTTACTGGTAATGTAAACATAATTTTAACATAACTATAATAGGTTTATCAAATTGTGGGTCAGCTAAAATATAAATTTAACATAATTTTGCTTAAGCTTATTATTATCTGTAATATAAATTAAACTTTTAATCCGAGAAATTCAACAAATCCGAATTGTGTACTTAACCATTTAGGTAATACATCTGCTACATTCTTTTCTGTACTTCTTCTTTTTCTTTTGCGCTAATGTTATGTCAGTAGATAATGATCGGTTTCTGATTAGTGTCCGATTTCCATAAGTAGCCTGCGTACATATGTATACGACTTCTTTTGCTAATGTTAACAACGCTAGGTATTCTGCTTCAGTCAAAAAGAATGCGTAACCGGAATATGATTTCCTGTCAAACACATCGATGTCCCAATCTGCATCTGCATATCCCACCACAGGAGCTAATGATTGCTTATAAACTAAGGTCAGACAGTTTGCATATGGAGTGGGAAATATCAGGATGACTCAAGATTGCCAAATACATAGGCAAGCCGATCACTGATTGAAAGTTGGTTAAAGGTGTATAAACTGGATGGCAGCTTACCATACCATAGATTTTCAACAGATCTTTAATGTATTTCTTTTGACACACTCGGATTATGCTTTGATTGCCTTCTCTTTGTACCTCCAAGCCTAGGAAGTAGTTTAGCTGGCCTCCATCTTTCATATCTTCTTGATGTCCTTGATGTTTTCTTAAGTTGGACTTATGATAATCAAGTCGTCAACGTATACAGCGATGTAGCTGAACTGTTGTCTTCTTCTCTAAAGTATAGAGAGCCTTCATTTTTGCTTCTCTGAAAACCCATTTCCTGGAGAACCTCGTTTAGAGAATCGTTTCAAATTCTGTCAGATTGCTTCATCCAATATATAACTTTAAGTAGCTTGAGAACCTTGGCACTGTTCTGCTCATCATCAAAGTTTTGCGGTTGTTTCAAGTAAACGTTTTCATCCAGCTTGCCGTTAAGGTATGCATTCGATATGTTAACTTTGTGCATATGCCACTTATTTTCAGCTGCAATGGCTAGCAGCATCGTGATTATCTCATAACGTATGTATAACAGGTGAATACGTTTCCACTCCAAATTGTCGTTCGCATCCTTTGGCTACTAGTCGCGACTTGAACCTCCCAATTTCCCCATCTTTGTTTTTCTTAATTCAGCATTGTGCGGTATGTAAACTAATGACCATGTGTCATTTGCTATAAGGGCGTCGTATTCGCATTGCATTGATTTTTGCCACTCATATTTGTTTTCGCCGCCTAACGCCTTTTGTACTGATTGCGGTATTTCGATGTCATCTATTTGGTTAAAATTTTGCAGGATCTGATACTCCTTTTTGAGTGTACCAGGTAACCCAGTTCGAACAATTTTAGGTCTACCACGTCCACGCCTTGATTTCACGTTGATTTTGTCGGAGATGCCATCAAAGCTGCTGTCAATAATGTGACTGATCACAGCCTGCCCTTCGATTTCAGCTAGCTCTGGAGCTTCTCTAGTTAGCTCTAAGCCAATTATGTTTGTTGCGAATGCGTTATTAATGTTGTCACTAAGGTGACCGTTTTTTTGTACAAAACTCCGCATTTCTGGATTATACAGGCGATATGCTTTTGCTCGAAAGGAACAGCCCACAAAAACGTACTATTTATATTTTGCCTGAAACTTAGACTTCCTTGTTTTATCTAGTGCAAATACTATTGATTCAAAAATTCTTAATTGCTTCACCGATAACATTCGCTTATTCCATACTTCGAATATCGTTAGACCGTTTGTAAGGCTGCTCCAAATTGACCGCCTTACAAGCGCTACTTTAGTTATAACTTGTACACTCTCTGCAAGAGTATATTGGGTTCGTGCAAAGTATGTAACAGGCAGAAGGAAGCGTGGCAGTCACCGTAAAGTATATATAGTCTTGATTGATATTGCCAAGACCGTCTGTCTGTCCGTATGAATGAACAGATTTCAGAGATGGTAAGAGCTACAAGCTCGAACTTAGTCACAATCGACTACATATGTCGTCAGTCAATGAGCATAAGTGCAATGCCATTACAAATTTCGGACTGCCACGTCCCCTTTTCCATGAGAAATAAAGAGCTCTCCATACTTGTATGAGGTTTAACGGCATAAGTTCTTATCGTATAGTATTGATATTTAAGATTCGTTTGGAGACTAATATTATATCACAGTATTCTGAAAGATAAATTAAAATCCGAGTATAATCGAAAAAGAAAACACGGATTAAAATTTGCATTTGGGAGCAATGTCAATGCATGAGTGCAAGCGAGACAGAAACATACAAGCATATGCTGCCGCAGACGCTGGTTGTGCTGACCACTGGTATCTATACATACATACATACATATATCAAACTAATTTGTATGTGCATATAGACAAACAGATGTTTAAACTAAGTTTTTATTAGTTTAAACGTGTTCTAATACAAGTAGTAGCCATTGTAATACCTGGATACCGATTTAATTAATTTAATCCGGAATAAAAGCAGAGATTATTATACGGGCGTGTTTGACTGTACTTTTCTTACTTGTCTTAGATACCGTGCAAGGAGAAACATGCATTTGCATTATATGCACAATATCTGCTAAGCAAATATTTCTTAATATGTCACATATAAATATATACATATTCATATAAAGATATTATTTATTGATTGCAATAATAACATAAATTCCAACATAGACATACATATATAGCAAGCTATGGATAGAATAACAGCTTACATACATTGTTTTTATCTTAAATCAACAGAAGCTTATAATAATAAGTACATTTTAATAAGAAAATATCCACAAATTTATATTAAATTAATAAAGTAATTAATTCTTGTACAAGTTATTAGCATGATTCTTTCACTGGAAAAAAATGTGTAAGCCAAAGGCTGTTCGATCAAAGCGCTGAAGATATGTTCCTTACAATGTAAGCAGGCCTTTAAAGGTTCCGTCAAGTTATTTTTAATACTAGTTTCAAAATGAAGGTTTATTTTCATGCATATTCTTTATGCAAACTGTTTAAAATGAAACTGTTGTTTATTCTAATAGCACGGCAAACTATTGAATCTCAGAGACTTTAAAATGTAGTAGGTAATGATTACAGTTTATTAGTTGATTTATCTATTTAATTTATATTTATCTCTTATAAAATATGTGTTAACTTATCACTAACCTCTGTCGTATTCAAACACTATGAATACCAGTATGAAATTGTTCAACTAAGTATGACTTATATTTTTTTCCTTTTTGAGTTGGTTTTTTAAGTTGTTGCTATCTTAAGTAGATAATCCAACAAAAATGAGACAAATTAAAGAGATCTCAACGCAATTGCAATTTCGCTTTATATAGAAGGCGTTAAATAGTAACGCCAAGAAAAGACGAAACAGTTAAATACACGTGTGTTTTTTCTGTGTTACATTGCAAGTGTCTCTTTGAGTATTTTTTTAACTGCATTTCCCATTGAAGGCGCTGTCGTACCAGAGGTCGAAAAATCAAATTTAAACAAATATGGCTGCACGTCGGGAAACGAAGTATCGAAAATTAAATCCAGATCACTTTGACTAGGAGTCTTTGGCACATAGTCATGTCGATTCATAAGTTCTGTAATGTATATTACTTTCTCTGTTAGCATGTCTGAAACATTTTCCCGACAAAGTTGACGCTTTTCTTCGTTCTCGTGCTTTATCAAATCCAGATGTACGGTCCACACCTCCCAAGGTATGGACTCTTGTGGAAATATCCAGCGGTTTTTCTTTCTTTGGTAGAATTCCAAAGTAATTTGGCCAGATCCACAGCTTTCATTTGATCGCAGCTTTTCACTGAACAGATTAATGGCGCGCTTCACTCTGTGGCTTAAGCTATCCGATGTGCAGCAAACGTATGTAAAATCAATGAAGTCACAGTCAACATCTGAATATCCTACAGTTCCTATTGAATATTGAGCATCTCCCGTATACATATATTTCCCTAAAGAGCGATGAAAAAGCACGGTGTGGAAAATGCTTGCAACTGCCTCATCCACTTGTCGGCCCTCCATGGTAAGATCAAAAACTTGGGAGCGAGCGTTCATTCTCGGTTATTATTCATCAGTTTTTAATGGTGACTAGTAGTTTTCCGTATTGCTGTTTTGATACTTGTTACTGTTATAGTATTAACATAAATTAAACTTTTTACATTGTACTTGTATATTTTTTTAGATAAACAAAAAATTAATTGTAGTCCAAAATTGTTCAGTAAATTGATGTAATTGCAGAATATTCTCCGACTTCATATCTGTTTAAATGCTGCAAATGTTGCCCAAAAAAATCTGAAACAAAAAAAAACACAAATTAATATTTCAAATACGAAATATATTTACGAAATATATTTATTATATGTATAAGTTAACACCATTTATTAAGAAATCACAATTCAAATATTTCCAGCATCGGCAACGTCGAGAGCTGAAGCACACAAGAAAGGCAAGCAGAGCTTGCCAGCACAGTCAAGGAACCAATAAGAAATTTTGAAATTGTAATAAAATTTATAATAATTAACAAAAACACATACAAAACTTATATCTAAAAATTTAGATCCTGCCAAGCCGTTATGTGTACCGAAGGCTGTGCATACACATGATTCATGCGCTCAATGATCATGAGCTGATTGTTATTCACGGCTAACTTTTGTTCAGTGAGCGTAATTGAGTAAGAATTTGGGCATATAAGTAATTCTAGAAAAAATGTAATGCTGACCCGAATAAACAAACGCACAAATGATGCACAGTGAGCAACAAATATGACACGATTCTTCGGCTATTTTTGTGTATGAACGTATTTGCGATCACGCCAAACCGTTCTCTGGTATGTACGTAAAAATTCGTTTGACATTATATGTATGAACATACATATGTATGTATGTATTGGTCGACACGGACAGCGGCCGCGGGCGGCGCTGCCGTGAAAACGTTCGAAAACATGTTTGTATGTTTTTGTCTCGCTTGCACACACGCTTTGAAATTGCGCAAATTTCAGGATAGTTTGATATAGATTGCCTCCAAGCGAATCTTAAATATCAATACTGTACCACAAGAACAAATGCTTTGAAGGATTTAGTTTTATTCAGAAGCTGAAATGAAGTACTTCTTCACTTGCTTGCAGTCATATAAGTTAAAATCAGCAAAACTCTTTCCTATCTCGGCGTCCCCTGCGCTAAGTAAGTGACTTTACGCGGGCAGCGCCCACCGCGTTACCACTCCCGTCGTTACCCACACCACGCGCAGAGCCAGCGAAACACGAGCCGTCGATGACCCAGTATCGTACACACTATTTTGCTGCATCTGCACTTTTCTTCCAAGAGCTGGCCGGCAACAATCGCAAGGTCCGGAGTCAGATTTCTGTCACTTGCGCAACGCAACAACAACAACATGGGGAATCAAATTGCCGACTCCGACGGCAAGTGCAACGTCGACGGTGACGCCAGTGGTCAAAAGGTCTGATGTGAACCCAAGCCGGCCGGCTTGGGCAGAACTCGTTTCACCAGAGGAGAGAACCAACGTTTTGGAATTGTCTTTCCGCTGATAACAACTTTAACCAATTTGAATAATAAAATTACATGAACTGATCGAATTGTTGGAATAATTATTTCATACACTTAGAGGACAACAAGACAAACCATATCCAAGGGATATTTGAAGCTGTAACATACACTCATCAGATGTCATATTATAGGTAATATAGCCGTCTGTACCCGGCCCGGTACAGACAAGCTTAACTGGCGCCCGAGCAGTTCTGCTTATCCCACATAAGCAAGAGCCCATTACCTAGTTTATAAGCATAAAACAAGAATGTGAATAAAACGTAAAAGCGAAAAATATGTAAAACAAAAAACTTTTAAAAAGTGGCAAGTGAAAAATGTTAATTGTGCAGTGTTTAGAAAAAATTAAATCCAAGTGCAACGAAACTAATCGAGAAACCCATGAAATCTGTTTGTTTATACGGACGGACAGACAGACGGACATGGCTATATCGACTCGGCTTGTGATGCTGATCAAGAATATATATACTTTATGGGGTCTGCCACGCCTTCTTCTGCCTGTTACATACATTTCCACAAACCCAATATACTCTTGCAGAGAGTATAAAAAGTGACATATAAAGTGGTGTGTGGCAGCTTGCTAGAGTGCTAACCGCGCTGAAAGAGTTGCCTTGTAGGTTGTGTGGGAATCCCTTTACTAGGCGGAAGCGAAAAATGAGTACTACGGAACACCGCGCCCAGTGCCGATTAATTAGTTTCGAAGTTGCAAAATGAAAGGATATAAAATGAAAAAAAAAATTAAAAATACCAAGCACCAAATGCCAAAACAAACAACGCACACGCCGCCCAAAAGAGAATCGCTCGCCCACAAATAAATTTTATACGATTTCTAGACCAATTACCAACATAATGTTTTTCTTTTAATCTTTAGAATTTGCCTATTGTGAGTGTGAGCATAGCCAACAACACCAAAGGAACATCTTGTAACAAGGGGTGAGTGAAGCGTACTAAACAATAAAAATAATAAAAACAAGTAAAAAAGGCTACAGTCGAGCGAGCCGACTATAGGAGACCCCGTGCTCTCATTGTAGTGCGCATTTGTCTTTAATTTAAATTAAAATTTTAAAAATACATTTAAAAAATTGAAACTTAATATTTACATTTCGAATTAAATTTAAAAATTTGATTTTACAATTGTCACTATCAGCGTTCGAACCCGCGATCTCAGACGAAGATTCCATAATGCGCCACAACTCTACCAGTTACACCACGCCTCACTCTTAAAATTATTTCGATTATCTGCATTTACATGCTACAAATTCATTTGATATTATACGTATGTGTGCACACATATATGCGTGTGTGTATACATGTATAGGTCAGGTTTTAGCGCCTAAGGGGAGGGCAACGCTAGTTTCAAGCGTGGTCCAAGTACCTCATCGAACCTCAACCCTTTTCGCAAAACCCAGAGGGTGTATAATTTAGATGTGGCTCAATATTCTTCTTAGTCCGCTCCCAATGAGTCGGACCAAAATCTAGCGGGCGACTCATATTATGGGGAGACCTATAGTAATGAGGATACTAGTGAATTAAACTGTGCATCGCAGCCTGAAGAGCCGGGTAACCCCGAGGTAAACGAGGAGGATGCGGAAGAGACGAATTTTATGAGCGACGCCTCTCTAGCGTTCCTTAAAGTATAGAACCAAAGACGGGGCTAAGCAACAATTTTTAATAGACACTGGTGCAAACAAGAACTTTATTAGCCCCAAGATAGCCGATGGTAGCACCCCCATCAAAAATCCCTTCCACTTCTAATTGTTCGCAGGAAATATCAAGATCACTCACTGCCTTACCGGTCGGTTTTTCCAATCCGTTGGCAACAACACATTGACTAAATTTTTCGTACTTCCAGGTTTGGTGTCTTTTGATGGTATTGTAGGTGATGACATGTTAAAAACCTTAAAAGCTCTAATAGACAGAAAAAATGACATTCTCGAAATAGCACCCGGAGTCAAAATACCTCTTTTGGCAAGGGTTTCGCGTGACGTTAATTCTCTTCTCGGAATAGAACATTCCGAGGTCGTTAAAGAGACCCTTAATACACACTTAATACCCTATTCCTGATATAACATCAACATTGTCTATCCTGGGCAAGGCCAAACTCTTTACAACACTCGACTTAACGTCGGGGTTACACCAGTTTCACATGAAGGAATCGAACGTACAAAAATCGGCTTTTCGACCTTGATCGGAAGGTATGAATACCTCAGTCTTCCTTTTTGCTTAAAAAATGCCCCATCCGTTTTCCAACGGATGATTGACGATGTGTTAAGAGAACACATCGGCGAGATTTGTTACGTCTACATAGACATCATAGTCTTCAGCAAAGATTATGAAAGCTACTGGGAAAATCTTCGGGCAATATTCAGTAAACTAAAAGATGCAAGGTTACAAGTGAACCTAGAAAAATCGAACTTTTTACACTCACAAGTAGAATTTCTAGGGTATGTAGTTACATCAGACGGAATCCGTGCTGATGATAAAAGCCATGAAACCACCGTGTAATGCAAAGGAACTTAAAAATTTCTTATGGATGACCTCGTATTATAGGAAATTTACCTCTGATTAATCTTACTCTAGGGGACAATTCAAGGGTAAGAGCATCTCAATCGAAGAAAATACCGATTGAGCTTGACGAACAAGGTTTACATCAGAAGTGCTAGCTTTCTCCGATTTCGACAAACCATTCCACCTAACAACGGACGCTTCCAACTATGCCATCGGTGTAGTGCTTTCACAGAAAGACGGCAACAGGGACCGATCAATCGCGTATATCTCCCGTTCGTTAAATCGAACGGAAGAAACCTACGCCACCAACGAGAAGAAAATGCTCGCAATAGTTTGGGCTCTAGATAACCTTCGATCGTACCTCTACGCGCATAGAGGAATACAATTGTGAACTAGTCTACAAACCTGGAAACATCGCATGTTAACCACCTAGGTTCAAACATAGCAACGGCATCGGTATACTCGACTTTTAATACTGATTGGAAGTGGCTCAATGCGGAATCTAGAAACCACCCATAGGTCTTACTTAAAACCACTGATAATAAACGGTTTTAAGATGCCTGAGGCATACTTGCAATACTTACAGCTTTGCTGCTTGAAATCATTCACTAACTATAAAATCCGTATAACCCAACGATTATCTGTGAATGATGACGAGGAAATTTGTAAGGTAATATGTGACGAACACTCTAGAGCGCACAGAAACCCTAAAGAAATGAAAATCCAAATCCTCGAACAGTTTTTTTTTCGTAAGAAGGCAAGCCGTATCAAAACACAAGTCTCCTCTTGCCAAGTTTGCAAAACATAAAATTACGAGAGGCACCCGAACAAACCGGAACTACAACCGACCCCAATTCCCGCATATCCGGGCGAAATATTACATGTCGATCTATTCATGCTGGAGAAACTAAAGTTTTTAAGCTGCATAGACAAATTTTCTAAGTTTGCAAAACTTTTCCCTGTGGAATATAAGTCAGCAATTCACCTGCGCGAAAGGCTGACAGAAGTCTTCCATTATTGCACGGCTCCAAAAACACTTGTGTCGGATAATGAAAGAGGCTTACTTTGCCCAACCGTTTTAAGCTATTTGCAGTCTTTGGGGAGACAGGTATACTTTACTCTGACGCAAAAAAGTTAGGTTAATGGGAAGGTAGAAAGAATTCACTCGACGTTCCTCGAGATATACCGATGTTTGAAGATAGACAATCCTCTGTCCATTCGGTAACGGGTCATAAGCCACTCGATATCTTCTTCGATCGCACTTCCCGGAATAATTTTCAGGGATTAACAGACTTCAAACAACAAACGCAAGAAGACATTCGAGGTTTGCTCCAGCATAGGCAGGTTATAACAAACACTAGGTTGAATAGAACTAGATCGACCACACAGTCATATGACGCTGGCGACAGTGTCTATGTTGCTAATAAACATATCAAAAGCAAGGAGAAACAGCGTTTTAAGCCAGAAGAAGTTTAAGAAGATAGAAAGGTTACAGGTAAAACCCAAACTGGAAAAATTTTCCACAAATCAGATATAAAAAATTAAAAGAGAGAATTGAGTATGCTATGCCACTTTTAGACAAAACAAGAAAAAAAGGTTATCTTCGGCTCGTCGAAGATTTAATACCCTTGCAGTCAAGCACCATGCGTTAATTTGTTCTCAATCACCAATTCTTTCTATAGTAGCTATATGATATAGTAATCCGATCTGGATGAAATTTGGTTTGCACACGGGATTTTATGCCAAATGCATATGGAGCGAATTTGGTTAACATAGCTCAAAACAAATTTTTTTTTCATCCGATTGTTCCTTTGGGAGCTATATGATATAGTGATCCGATCTGGCCGATTTTCACAAATGTTCTGCGTGCAAAGGGAATACACATGTGTACCAAGTTTTATTAAGATAGCTTTAAAACTGAGAGACTAGTTCGCATAGAAACAGACGGACAGACAGACGGACATGGCTATATCGACTCGGCTGTTGATGCTGATCAAGAATATATATACTTTATGGGGTCGGAAACGTCTCCTTCAATGCGTTACAAACTTCGTGACAAAAACAATATACCCTCTGCAAGGGTACAACAATCTAAGCATAATCAAACATACATCTGTTTGTCTGTATGCAAACATACAGACGAAAGACAATATATGATGCATATATGTATGTATGTGTGTATTCAGCGCTGTCAGCGACTTCGGGAAAAGTGGGCGTGTCTCCCCAATGGCATTTATTCAGTCTCTAGAAACCTCCATACCAAAATTGGTAATCCTAAGTGCCATAGTTACTGAGATATTCGCCAAATACACCGATTTTTTCCGAGGTGTGTGTAGTCTTTTGCTCATTGTGGGCGAATAGGGCGTGGCATGGAAAAAAAAAGATTCGGCTAATGACTCGATCACATACTTAATCGATTGAGACCAAGCTCAAACCTGTAGCTCTTACCATCTCTGAAATCTGTTTGTTCATACGGACTCGGCTTGCGATGCTGATCAAGAATATATATACTTTATAGTGTGTGCCACGCCTCCTTCTGCCTGTTACATACATTTGCACAAACCCAATATACTCTTGCAGAGTATAATAAATATGGTGAAATTATATGATTATTTTTTGATCTTTGAATTAAACAAGTAAGAAAGGCTACAGTCGATCGAGCCGACTGTAAAAGACCCCGTACTCCCATAGTAGTGCCCATTTGCATTTCATTTAAATTAAAATTAAATATTTACATTTTGAATTAAAATTAAAAAATTAAAAAATAAATAAATTAACAATTGTCATTGTCAGCATTCGAACCCGAGTTCCATACGTAGATTCCACATTGCGCCGCAACTCTACCAGTTGCACCACACCCCTCTTCTATCATTCTTCCGATTATTTACATATATGTATGTGCACACATACATATGTGTGTATGTATAGCATTGGTCGGCGCGGCCAGCGTCTCCGGGCAGCGCTGCCGCCAAAGCAGGTAGAGAAAACGTTCGAACATATGTTTGTATGTTTCTGTGTTTGTTTGTATGTCTTGCGCGCATGCAGTGATTTTGCAGTAAAAAACATCGACTTTGAACCGTCCTAGCTTTCTTGTTTGACATAGGATTTTGATGCCACTTTCAGGAAAGTTAGATATAGTAAGTCTCTAAGCGAATGTAAAATTACAACACTGTACTATTTGATTTAATGACTAAAGACGGCATTGAAGTTGGAGAGTTTTTTAGTTCCTATGAGAAAAGGGGGCGTGGCAGCTTAACATTTTGAATGACTTTATACTAAGGCTGTCTCTAAGAACCTGTATACCAAAATTTGTGCTCCTAAGTGCTATAGTTAATGAGATATTCGCCTAAAACACAAATTTTTTCGAGGTGTGTCTGGTTTTTTGCTCATTGCGGGGGCGGTAAGGGGCGTGGCAACAATTTGAAATAAACTTGATCTGCTCGCGAAAATAACGAACTTATATTTCAAATTTGGTGTCTCTAGCTCTTGTAGTTTAAAAGATCCAGGTGTTCATACGGACATACGGACGGACGGACAGACGGACATTGCTATATCGACTCGGCTGTTGATGCTGATCAAGAATATATATACTTTATGGGGTCGGCCACGCCTCCTTCTGCCTGTTACGCACATCTCGCTTCTGACAAACCTAATAGACCCCTATACTCTTTTTTAAAGAGTACGGGGTCTAAAAAGTCTGAATAATTTTAAGTTTGAAAGTATTGGGTTTTTTTGGTAATAAATATAGCCTCCCTTCACAATATCTCCTTTTTACCAAGAAATTATAAATTCATATTTGGAAATTTTTATTATTATACATTATTGTATTTGTGTATACCTGCAAAGTTTTACAAGGTTTTTTAATTTATTTTTGACCTCTACTGCATTATGATCATTTGATTTAAGTAGTTTCACTTTCTCTGTAAACCTCTATTAACCACAAATTAAAAAGATATTATCAGCAGTTAGTTGTATAGAATGGGGGAGAGTTAAACTATTGACTGCGTCCAACTCGGTGGGCCGCAGTGTGATCCGTGTCCCTTCACCCTTCAAATCGGCACACTACCTCCACGTGCTTCCTCCTGAATTGTAACTCAGCACCCGTTGAGTTATAAACCAAAGTGCGCGGCGGGATCCTTATTAAGTTTTAGCGTAGGACTTAATATTCACCCATTGAAAAGCCAACATAAGTGAAGGAAGCAAGAAAAGCCTCGGATAGGAACCCAAACAACTTTGACGACCACGCAATCGTAATAAAGGACAACGATTTGAGAGTATGCACTTGGAATGTACGGACATTGTACAGACCCGAGGCTGCTCAACAACTAACAGATACCCTCAATAAGTTGAAGGCTGACAACACACCTCTTCAGGAAATGTGATGGATTGGAACGGGGTTCATGAGAAAGTAAGGCTGTGACATATCCTACAGTTTTCATGATAATAGGAGCCAGGTTGCGGTCCCGCAGTTTACACCATATAGCGCGCGAATTGCGACGATACGAATTGCTGCCAAATTCATTAACATCAGCCTCATTTGAGTGCACGCCCCAACGGTGGACAAAGACGATGCTACCAAGAATGCTTTCTATGCAGAGCTCGACCGAGCGTTTAGCCGATGCTCGTCACATGACGTTAAAATTCTCTTGGGAGATTTTGCCACACCCCCTTTTCTCATAAGAAAATAAAAACAATCTTTTAGAGACTTATTATATCTAACTATCCTGAACGTTATATCAAAATCCTATGTCAAACAAGAAAGTTATCACGGTTCCAAGTTTATGTTATTAAACTGCAAAATCACTGTATGCGCACAACACATACAAACAAACACAGAAACATACAAACATATGTTCGAACGTTTTCTCTACCTGCTGGCGGCAGCGCTGCCCGGAGCCGCTGGCCGCGCCGACCAATGCTATACATACACACATATATATATGCACACATACATATATGCAAATAATCGGAAGAATGATAGAAGAGGGGTGTGGTGCAACTGGTAGAGTTGCGGCGCAATATGGAACCTTCGTCTGAGATAGCGGGTTCGAACGCTGACAATGACAATCGTTAATATACATTTTTAAATTTTAATTGAAAGTGTATATATTAAATTTCAATTTTGTAAATGTATTTTTAAAATTTTATGCGTACTACTATGAGAGTACGGGGTCTTCTATAGTCGGCTCGCTCGACTGTAGTCTTTCTTACTTGTTTTTAATAATTTTGGGGAAAAGGAGCGTGGCAGTCCAAAATTTTCAATGTTAATGCATTAACGCTGTCGCCAGACACCTTCATACAAAAATAGGTAATCCTAGGTGCCATAGTTACTGAGATATTCGTCGAAAATGGGGCGAATGGGGCGTGGCATGAAAAAAAAAAAGATTCGGCCATTGACTGACTAAGTATGTGATCGATTGAGACCAAGCTCAAACTTATAGCTCTTACCATCTCTGAAATCTGTTTGTTCATACGGACAGACGGACATGGCTGTGTCGACTCGGCTTGTGATGCTGATCAAGAATATATATACTTTATGGTGTCTGCCACGGCTCCTTCTGCCTGTTACATACATTTGCACAAACCCAATATATTCTTATAGAGAGTATAGAAAGCCAGCACTATCCGAAAAAAACCTAAAGGCTCGATTAAAGTTTGCCGAAATACATCGGAATTGGACCATTGAAGATTGTAAAAAGTAATTTGGTCAGACGAATCCAAATTCAACCGATACCAGTCCGATGGAAAGGAGTATTGCTGGAAAAGGCCTGGAGAGAGGCTTCAAAGGCGACACGTAAGCGCAACTGTGAAACACGGTGGCGGCCACGTTTTGGCGTGGGGATGTTTCACATGGTGGAGCTCGTCAAAATTGGTAAAAATTGACGGTATTATGAAAAAAAAAAAAAGAGTATTACTTAAACATATTGCAGGCCAAACTTCCTAATTATATCGACCGGTGTGCTTGTGGAATAGGTGATCTAACATTCCAGCAAAATGGTGACCCGACACAAACGGCGAAAATTTTATAAGATTGGTTGTCCAACCAAGAGTTTAAGCTGATGGAGTGGACAGCACAAAGTCCTGACCTCAATCAAATTAGGTCAGTTGTGGTCAAAAGGCGGTTTGGACAATATAAAACGGCGCCAACAAACATGGACGCCTTATTGCAGCGCGTGGAGAAATCCCTCGGGAAATCTTCCATAAACTTGTGGAAAACATGCCCTCTCGAATAACCTCATTAATTAACATAAAGGACTTTGGACAAAATATTGAATTTGAAAAAAAAAAACAGCATTAAATAAAATTTGTTTAAATCGTCAAAAATGAGTCAATGCGTTTATGAATAATCTGTGAAAAACCCGTAAAATTTTGAGTTAGTTTCGTTTACTTGGAGTAGTTTTTTATTATACCGTGAACTCTCAAACGTAAGATTGGCTAACATTGAATCACTTTTGACGGCCACTGTATATATGTATGTATGTGTAACATTGGTCGATAAAGCCAGCGAGCGCGGGCAGCGCGGCCGCCACACTGCTAGCAAAAACGTTCGAGCATGTGTTTGAATGTTTCTGTCTCGCTTGCACTCATAAATTGATATTTTGTTCAATTATCAATTTTGTTACGTTTCTAGCTTTCGTGTTTATAGTAAGATTTTTATTCAACTTTCAGGATAATTTGATGTCATAATGCGATTTATAAATTAAAGTACTATACGATAAGAACAAATGCCTTAACAATTGCATTGAAGTTTTTGATTTCTTGTGAAAGAGGATTCGTTACAGCCCAAAATTATAGTGAGATTGCATTTATGTTGTCTCTAGAAACCTGTGTACCAAACTTGGTGCTGCTAACGGCCATAGTTACGGAGATATTCGCCGAAAACATAGATTTTTTCAGAGGTGTGTCCCGGTTTTGCCTCAAAAAAATCTTGTAATGACTGGCTAAGTACAATCTGCAGACTGATTTTGATTTTGGGTACATAAATAAAAGACTTGCATTCAACTTAACGATTTTTTCTTTAATATATAGCTATTTAATGTCTATTTGTTGCTTAATATATAAAAACTATAAATGTAGAACATTAAAAAGTAACAAAAACTAAGTCAACTCAATTTTTTGACTGTCAAGAAATTCTGTTTTGTTCTTATTCCTAGACGTAACAGTATTTTACCGTTAGGCTTTGCTTCTAGGATGGATTCACGCAGCTTCGTTTTTGCATTCCTTTACATTAGGCTGCGACATAGAAAGATATTTTACTTGATTTTAAAAATGCCTGGTAAAAGATTGACCTTTAATGAGATCCAACTGATTTTGTACAATCGTCAGTTGGGAGAATCTGTTCCTGAACTAGTGGAAACGTTCTGTGTCAAGAAAAACAATTTATAATGTCCTAAATTGCGCAGAGCACGAGGGGATATTTGAAGCAAAGGGCCTAGGCGGCCGAAAAAAAATAAAAAATATACAATCGTGCAGACCGTCTTATTATGCGAAAAAATTTACAAAAACCCACAAATTTCGTCCAGAGCCCTTGTCAAGGATGTACCCCAAGAAACAGTTCGGCAAGCTATTCTACGCAAAGAAAAGCGCTGTACTTTTGCTTCTCGAATGGTTAGCAGAGTATTGGCTCGACGTAATATTCTGCGACGAGACTAAAGTAATGCGTGAGGTTTGGCAAACTGTCCGTTATGGATTGGGGCTGTATTTCAAGCCGCAGAGTTGGAGAGGTAGTTTTTATAGAAAACTCCATAAATGCCCAGCAGTATCTCCAAACCCTTAAGATTTTGACAAGTGCGGCGAAATTTGGCTTTATCAGCTATCAAAGGCCTACTTTCAAATTCTATCAATACAATGACCCTAAGCATAAGGAGCTGCGGAAAGGTATTTGCTACACCAGCCCAGAGCCCCGATCTTAACCCAATCGATCATGCATCGTCATACCTCGAGAAAAATGTGGAAAAGAAGAATCCAATGAACCGTGCGCAGCTGAAGGCATTTGTGATCGAAGAGTTGCAAAAGATTCCATTGGATTTTATACAAAACCTTATCAAATCCATGAAAAAAAAGGCCTACAACATATAGTAGATGCTAAGGGGGGACATACAAAATATTCAAATCGTTAGATATAGTTCTAATTTGGATAAAATTTAAAGTCTAAATTCATAGAATACCAAACTGTGTAAAGAATTTCATTCTTTCTTCTCTGAAATCTGTTTGTTCATACGGACGGACATGGCTATATCGACTTGGCTTGTGATTCTGATCAAGAGTATACATATACATACACACATACATACACTTTATGGGGTCTGCCACGCCTCCTTGTGCCTGTTACATACATTAGTATAATGAATATAATTAATTACGAGAGAGAACCTCCTAATTTAGCGTAACTTCAATATACATACGTACATATATACGTATGTAACTACTATCTCTGTACATGAAGTGGTAATCATATGTACTTTTCTCAAAAATGAATAAAGAAAAACCAGGTATGAACATACATACATACATGTACGTATTTTGAGTTTTATAATTTAGTATAAATTCGTTAGCAATAGTTTTGTTGCACATAACTTACAATTAAAATTTAGTTCATAATTTTTTCCCATTGCGCCACACAAAATTTTGTATTACTAACACACATGCATACTTCCAAATTAAGCAGTCGCTGTTAACGCACTTATTTTATTGAATTAAAGTTAACACTGTGCTAGGCGAGCTTCGCTGCCGCTATCATATATATTTTTAGCTTCAATACTCGCAAATCGCTAGGACTTCCAAAAAGCACTTCTCATTTGACTTTACTTAATTATTTTTTTTGTGACTCAGAATTCTAGTTGTGTCAAACTGTTCAGAATAAGTTCGATTGAACTATTCATTTAAGTGAACGAACGAACTAAGTCATTTAGTTCGTTGATCTTGGTACCGTTCTAGCTCCTTAGTCTTGTTCTCGGTCCTGTTCTAGTTCAGTCGTTGTTGTCGTTCGTATAGTCCTACTAGCCGATTCAAATTTAATAGTAAGAGAAAGACTTGGGAAGTTCCGCTCAACAGAGTATTTCCTCCTGATGCGTCGCAGTTAATCAAGCTTTTCTCGAAATATATTTTTGAAGTTGTTTGACACGTTGATTGTTTTAAAATATTCTTTATTCTTATTTTTTATTTTCGTCAAAAAACGAAATTTTGAATTCAACACTATGTCAATATTTCAAATTTTTATACTCTCTGCAAGAGTATATTGGGTTTGTGCAAAGTATGTAACAGGCAAAAGGAGGCGTGGCAGACACCATAAAGTATATATATTCATCAACATCACAAGCCGAGTCGATATAGCTATGACCGTCTGTCTGTCTGTCCGTATGAACAAACAGATTTCAGAGATGGTAAGAGCTACAAATTAGAACTTAGTCACTAACGACTACATATTTCGTCAGTCCAATCATTTTTCTTTTTGTTTATGCCACGCCCATTTCGCTCACAATAAGCCTAAAACTAGACACACATCGGAAAAGTCTATGTTGTCGGCGAATATCTCAGTAACTATGGCAGTGAGGAACACCAATATTGGTACGGAGGTTCCTAGAGACAGCATAAATGCAATGTAATTCAAAATTTTTGACTGCCATGCCGTTTTTAAGGCAATAGTTCTCATCGTACAGTATTGTAATTTTTAATTCGTGTTGACACTAATTATATAAAACTATAAAGTGCACAAAAATCCGACCATTAACAAGAAAGAAAACACGTAACAAAGTTTACATTTGAGTGCATAGACAACTCAATGAGTGCAAGCGAGACAGAAACATTCAAACACATGTTCGAACTTTTTCTCTGCCTGTGTGGCGGCAGCGCTGCCCTCAAACGCTCGTCGTGCCGACCAATGCTATACACACATACATATATTTGTGCACACATACATATATATAATGTCAAACGAGTTTGTTTGCGATTACAGACAATCAGATGTTTCTTCGATGGTACTTCGTTTTTATTTTTTTCAACGTCTTCTAATACATGTACCAGCCATTGTAATAAGTGGTGCCTAAACTGCAAAAACAACCCCGAATCTGACCCTAAACACAGCCCACTGGACTGCAGATGCCCAACATTTACAAAACAACATGGACTGGTAGCAATCAACGTGGAATGGTAGAGAAAGTGGTCCACAAAACAGCGTTATCAATATACTACTCTCGCCACAACCACCAACTTATCAACAGCTACGCATCAACATTAACAAATCAAGACGCTCACTCATCAACACCAAAAACAAATACAGCTACAATAAAATCGACACCAACCCATAACACAAAATCGTCATCTGCACAGCAAACGAACACCTGATCCCTACCAACAACTTACCACGACCTATTATCAGAACACCAAAGTACCTCAGCCCATAGCTCAAGAATTTTTCCGATTAAATTATTAAAATCGGTCCAGAGATATTACAGTGTATAGTACTTGCATTAAAACACGTTGAAACAATAACAATCTAAGCATAATCAAACATACATCTGTTTGTAACGCTTCTAGTTTTCTTGTTTATAGTGCGATTTCTATGCGCCTTTTAGAAAAGTTTGATATAGTTAGTCTCCACACAAATTATAAATTTCAATACTGTACTATATGAACAAATGCCTAAAAACGGAGCGAAAGTTGAGAATTATTTTGTTTAATTGTGGGAAAAAGAGGCATGGCAGTCCAAAAATTTAAATGTCAATGCATTAAGGATGTCGCTAGGAACCTCCATACCAAAATTGGTGATCCTAGGTGCAATAGTTATTGAGATATTCGCCCAAAACACACATTTTTCCAGAGGTGTGCCTAGTTTTTTGCTCATTGTGGGCGAATGGGGCGTGGCATCGTAAGAAAAAGATTCTCGTACTGACTGACTAAATATGTGATCGATTGAAACCAAGCTCAAAATTGTAGCTCTTACCATCTCTGAAATCTGTTTGTTCATACGGACGGACAGACGGACATGGCTATATCGACTCGGCTTGTGATGCTGATCAAGAATATATATACTTTATGGGGTCGTCCACGCCTCCTTCTGCCTGTTAAATACATTCCAACGATTACAATATACCCTTGTACTCTACGAGTAACGGGTATAATGACCATTAAGATCATTCAATGGAACATAAGCAGATACACAAATAATTACAGGGAACTCCAAATAAAATTTATAAAGCATATGCCCCTTATTTTATCTTTACAAGAAACACATATAATACACACCATTTCCACACCTATACCTATCAACTACACATTAATAACAACAAGAAAGAAATGCTACAGTCGAGCGAGCCAAATATAGAAGACCCCATACTCTCATTGTGGTGCGCATAAAATTTTAAAAATACATTTACAAAATTAAAATTTAATATTTACATCTTGAATTAAAATTTGAAAAATTAAATCAGTAATTGTCATTTTCAAGCATTCGAACCCGCGATCTCAGACAAAGGTTCCATATTGCGCAGCAACTCTAACAGTTGCACCACGCCCCACTTCTATCATTCTCCCGATTATCTACATTTACCTGCTACAAATTTGTTTGAAATTATATGTATAAATAACATAAACTTTGAACCCTGATAAATCTCTTGTTTGAAGTATGATTTTAATGTAACTTTCAAGATAATTAGATATGATAAGTCTCCAAACGAGTGTTAAATTACAACACTGTACTATTTGAAATATTGCGTTAAAAACGTTATTGAAGTTGGAAAGTTTTTTAGTTCTTATGAAAAAAAGGGGGTGTGGCAGCTCAAAATGTGGAATGACATTATATTAAGGCTGTCTGTAGGAACCTGTATACCAAAATTGGTGGTCCTAAATGCTATAGTTATTGAGATTTTTTCGAGGTGTGTCTGGTTTTTTGCTCATTGCGGTTGCGATGAGGGGCGTGGCAACAATTTTAAATAAACTTAATCTGCTCGGTGGCTCTAGCATTTGTAGTGTTCTACGGACGGTGTTCATACCGGCGGAGAGTCAGACAGACAGACGGAAGGACGGACATTGCTAAATCGACTCGGCTTGTGATGCTTATCAAGAATATATGTATGTACATATTTACTTTATGAGGTCTGCCAAGTCCCCTGCCTGTTACATACTTTGCACAAACCCAATTTACACATGCAGAGAGTATAACACATTTGTTTTTCACTTCGCGCAATCCGATGCCGTGATTGGAAACGAAGTCATAGCTTTATCTTAGCGGTTGAATAAACTTAAATTAGAAATATCTTAAGGAACAGCACCGGTCCGACTAAAGAAATTAAGATTAATAATGTAAATATTTATACATAAATAAATTATTTAATAATATGAATGATTTAAGCTAAGCGATTATTAATCGCAAATAATCGAATGAGAATGAATGAATTTTGGTAAGGTAGCAATCGCTGTTCAAAAAGACGCTTTGCTGGTACCGAAGTACACATAAGAAAGTAATACCGACAAGGTATGATAAAAAGATTAGATTTAACAGAATGCATCTCCTCACGACAACGTTACGATTTAGCTTTAATAGAGAAGCATTTAGAAAAGATGAGTTTGTCCTGAATTTAAGACGAGATGCCTTTTCTAAGGCGTTTGTGTGCCAGCTACTTGGCTATATGTCTCCAAGGTAACTCGTAGACTAAAACAACTAAATCATATAGCTCCCATAGAGCCGATCGGTCAAAAATTCGCTCCAAATATGACTTAGTATGAAAAAATTACGCATTGACAAAGCTGTATTCAATTCAAATATATGTTGGTAGATAGCTTCTGTTGTTGCTGTAGTTTTTACATAGATCGATAATTAGGTGATAACAGTCGCTTGCGCGTGTCAGGGGACATTGTTTGTTTTTGTTATCAGCTGTTAAAGCTTGTGCATACGCTTGCGTTTTCTCTCTTTTTACCGGCTTATCTCGGTTATTAGAAATTCTACGTAGTCAGCTGATTATTTACTTCTGATCATCTGTGATCATTTCATTATCTTGACTCAGCCAAAGTTGTTGATCGGCTGACTATCTTATTGTTAGTACACTTACGTTTACTCGAATAGACTTAAATTTGTTGCAAATTTAATATAGCACACAAATCGGACCCCAATGAAACCGTTCTGGTTGACGCGGAAGCTTGTTTTAGAGCTCGTTTAAGCCAGTTGTTTGTTAGGCTAAAAGAGTAGAAAGCGACATAGAGCGCCAAAGGAATTAACTCATTAATAAAATGGTGACTTCAAGTAAATATAAGAGTCAGTGCCGGCTATGGATCTGCAGTCAGAGATCTATACAATGGGTCCTGACAATACCAGCAGCGCAATGCCTTGAGAAACATGTATTCTGGCTCGATCTTCATACATGTCAGCCCTAAGAGATTACCACTGCTCTAAAAACTAACCTTCAGCATAGGCATCATCAGAGCTTTTCAGGAATCTAATGCAAATTATCCGAAGGCATTAAAAAGTCTAAGTTAAGTATACGACAACAAATGTCTTATATTTTTTGACATTCTCGCCTAGCTATTTGACATTGAGACAATTGGAATTGGAACGATGGTTGACTTGGTTATCACCAATTTTTGATTCGCTTATGTCGGTTGGGCATGGGGAAGATTAGATAGTTAAGTCATACGAAATCGAAATATGAGGAGCAACTTGACTATAACTATTTGCCGAAATGAGTCGGTTGCGTTGTGGATTTGAACAGGCGATACACCACTTATGTGCTGAAGAAATTTCGAAGTCCAGGATAAACCTCCGACATAAAACTTGCAACAAAATATTTATTTGCATGAACGAATGTCGAGAAAGAACTGGAACCCAAATGGGATTTTAGCCGTGCCAACCATATGATTGGTAACTGCCAAGTGCTCGCACCATTGCCAATTGACGAGAGATTCAATTTCGTAAAATCCAGTCAGCTTTGTACAAGGTGGCGCAAAAGAAGTCATCCGATGTTGGCTCTTATTTTTTCCTAAATAAAAACTTCTGGCAGCAGCTGATGCACGGACTGAACTTTGTAGGGGAACATGTTCAAATCTTTCACCAAAATTCGTTGCAGGGACCGCCGGCTGAGGCCCAATTGCGTGGCACGTCGTCTGGTCGATGTTTCGGGGCTCATTTCGACGTCCTCGGCTACAGCGGCGATATTCACGGCAATACGGGCGCTCCGAGGCCGGCCACTTTTGGCAACGTCTCGTGTGGTCTCATACTCTTCAAGGTTAGTGGCTAAACGGCGCAGTGTTTGGGCAGTCGGTATCGGACGGCCGCCGCGCTGCGCCAACACCACGGACGAATTGTTACGCAAAAAAAAAATAAACACAATTATTCCGCGTTCTTGGGGGAGTGTATCGCTCCATGGCTTATTCACTTGTATTCTGTATCTGTCTAGTCCACAAATGTTAAAACAGATTTGACATTGGCGGCCATTTGCAAAAATGAGAGAATCTTCCAATAGGGTGATTTCTTTTGTATTTACTGCTAGCGCGGTATTATATAGAAAGAACCTGTATAAAAAAAATATATATAAACTATTTAAAATAATTTTTTTTAAAAAATTATAAATAATGTAAAACACCGATTTATCGGGTGTAATTTTAATCTATTTTATTTCTTTTGCAACACGTCCGGCTTCCATGAAATTTTCTTAAACATTAACATTACAGAACTATGTTTAAAACTACCAGGGATGAATAACTTAACAGGGACATTTAACATTCAAGGGCTGATAACGACATAATATTACAGAGACAATCGATAATCATTAAATTCAAAACCTTACAGCTTGGTCATCCTGATGGGAAATCGACCTCGATTTTCTAAATAATATTACAATAACCTTATAACAGTAATTTACTACGCTACACCAGTGAGCGCTGCTTGTCTCGTGACGTCAGATACACAGTTCGCGGTTGGCGTGAGCCACATCTTGAGTTTTGATGCTTCTAACACTTTATTATAAGGCAGTTGGGTAAGCTGAGAACCTTCCACATCTCGTATGACATATCTGTCATTCGGAAGTTTCTTATGTATGACCTAGGGACCGCGATATCGTTTAAAGAGTTTTTTTTTGTACCCGCTGTTGTATCCACATTTCTAACGACTACAAAATCACCTACTTCATAATTCACTGCAGGAAGATGACTTTCCGATATTTCGTAAGGCAATGGTACGAGCATCAACTGGGGAATGATCACTACTAACGGACCTTTCATCTAGTCGTTCCGTCAATTCATCTATCACTGTACCTCGCTGTTGAACCCCAAAAAGAAGGACGGAGGGTGAAATCTTGGAGGGTGAAAACTTGGTGAATGCACGGAGTTATTAAGAGCAAATTCAATTTTCGGCAGTTGTTTTACCCAATCCGCATGATCTAACGGTTCAGTTAACTTAGCCAGCATAGGACCTAAGACACGGTTGACACGCTCAACTTGACCGTTGGCCCGAGGGGAGGCAGTGGCATTTGGCACATGAATAATGTGGTGAGACTCTAAGATTTCAGTAAATTCGGCAGATGTAAAACATGTTCCCCGATCGCTAATAATTCGGCGTGGTCGGCTATAATTTAAAACGTATTCCGTTTCTAAAGTATGACACGCTTCTCGAGAACTGGTAGTGGCGGCGGGGTATAGTTTTACAAACTTAGTGAAAGCATCAATAACAACCAGCAGATACTTCTTTCTAGATTGGACAGACGGAAGGGGACCTGTTATTAATATAAGTATTAATTTGAATATCAACGGATTATTTCTTAATTTGAATATTAACGGATTTAAGTAAATTAAATTAACAACACTGAATATGTTAAGCTCCTATGTTATATAACATACGAAGTTGGCAGCACCAAAAGATGGAAAAAACCAGACAAGATGAAAAAAGTTGAGTTCGAGAACAAGACTGACGCCGACAAGACACAAATTTGAAACGTTCCTCACACTCTAATATTAAATTTGAATAAATTCATCAGTTTTGTTCTAAATGGTTGTCGCCCTTTAATTGCCGATCTTACAATTTTCAAATTTGTCTTACTATGCTTGGAATTTATGCAACTGCCGTGCATTAATAAATTTTGTGATATTGCCAATGCCGTGTAATATTGATAGCAAAAGTGTGAGTGTTCTCAAATTGTCTTGCCATTCTTGAAATTCATGCCACTGGCAACGCCAAGTAATTAACAAAGAGGAGTTTGCTGTAGTACCATTGCCGTGTACTGCACAAGCCACGCCAAATTACCAAACGACGCCAAAATACATACGACTCCATTTTGTTGTGAAATTCACCACGAAAAAATCTACATGTGCCGCAATTTCTGATGAAAATTTTTCGATTGAAAATACATAAATGAGTGATCGTAGATTACGCAGTAACAATAAAAAGTCAAACCAGAAACCTGAAATCTTCAAAATGAGATTTCCGACGAGGTGAACCAAACAATAAAATGTGACAGCCAAAAAAGGGATACGGATTATGGAACATTGAAGTCGGAATTGGATGCACTTACGATCGCCGTACAACGTTTAACCGAGATGTCAGTCCAAGCAACAAACACAGCTGCAATTCAGCAGCCACGTCCAACAGCTATAAACAATCCGGTGGCAACTGTAAATCATCAATCGACAATGCCATTAAATTACGCCACACGTCCAGCAAAACTACACGAGTTACCATCGTTTTTTGGATCCGCCGAAGATTGGCCGTTGTTCATCTGTAATTTTACTGAGTCAACGGAGGAGTTCCAATACACGCCACGCCAAAATTTGATAAGACTGCAAAGATGCTTGTCAGGATTGGCCAAAGAAGCCGTCGCATCAATGCTTATTTATCCAAGTGACGTTCCAAACGTTATAGATGAATTGGAATTTCGTTTTGGTCGCCCAGAAATTCTTGTGCAATCTCAACTAATGAAGATTCGAGAATTTCCAAAAATACCGTACAACAAGCCGGAACAAATAATAGATCTTTCAACAAAAGTAAGAGGAGTAGTCGCCTTTTTGAAATCTGCTGATGCTATTCATCATTTATGTAATCCAACAATAATGGGAGAGTTACTAAATAAATTGCCAACAGAGAGACAGATCAGCTGGCTGGAATATATCTCCAGATTTAGAACCTACGCCACGCTAGAAGATTTTTCTGTTTGGCTTTGCCAAACTGCCAGAATTGTCGGTCAATTGCCTGTGGTAATTGAGAATTCATCAAAAATGCCAAACTCTAAAGCCAGTAAACCAGTTCTTCATGTGAGCCAAAACACGTCCGACAAAAAATGCGTTATTTGCCAAGAGAACCACGTGATAAATCAATGCAACACTTGGAAGGAAGCCGAAGTCGCCGATCGTTGGAATATTGTCAAATCCAATCACTTGTGCTTCGCTTGCCTTAAAAAAGGTCACAGCCTGACCACTTGCCGCCAAAAGGAACAATGCAAAATCGAAGATTGTCATCGTATGCATCATCGAAGTCTTCATAGCCCTGTGTCCAAGCCACGATCCGAGCCCAAGGAGACCTGCCAGGTCCCTGCTCAGCCAATGACAAAACTGCCAATGTTGCACTGCAACACCGACGAGCCAGGATACCTATTAAAAATTCTGCCTGTAATATTAATGGGTCCTAAAGGAAAAATTAAGACGTATGCCTTGTTTGATGAGGGCAGTACTATAACCATGATGGATGAAACACTTGCGGCCAGCCTTGGGCTAAAGGGCCAAGCCAAGCCACTTACACTGCAGTGGTTCGATGATAAGACTACTACCACTATGTCACAAAAAGTAGATTGTATCATCGCAGACAGCCCTAATAATCAGCATTTTGACCTAAAAGGAGTTCAGACTATATCAGAATTGAATTTGCCAATTCAGACGTTTAAAAAGGATGACTTTATATATCTTAAGGAACTTCCTATTGAAAACTATACCAATGCTAAGCCAGCATTATTAATTGGCTTAGACAACATGCACTTGGGTCTGACAACTACCGTAATTGGAGACGGAATCGTTAATCCAATAGCCGCCAAAACGAAACTGGGTTGGCTCGTTTATGGACCAAATAATCCTGCCTTAATCAAGAAGCCGAGAGTTCTTCTGATTAATAAAAGAAATGATGAACTGCACAACATGGTCAAGGAATATTTCACAGCCGATAGCTTTGGAGTGAATAATTTGCCGTTAATTGAGCCGCCAGAGGATAAACGAGCAAATGAAATAATGAAAAAACATGTAATTCGCACTGAAGATCGTTTTCAAATTAGATTGTTGTGGAAAGAGAATGTCAACTTGCCTGAGAGCTACAACATGGCTGAGAAACGATTAATCAGCATTGAGAGAAAGATGCATGCGAACATAAATTTTGCTGAAAAATACAAGGAAGAAATTAGTAAATACTTAGTCAAAGGATACGCCAGAAAACTCGAGCCACGAGAAATACAGGACAAGACAAATCACGTATGGTATTTGCCACATTTTGGTGTGCAAACTATCCATAAGCCAGATAAACTTCGAATAGTTTTTGATGCCGCCGCCCAAGTTAATGGGATTTCGTTAAATTCGTCTCTGTTGAAAGGCCCAGAACAAGCAAAGCCATTAATCGCCATTTTACTTCGTTTTCGAAAGAATAAAATTGGAGTTGCTGCAGACATAAGGGAAATGTTTTCACAGGTCCAGATTCATCCGGACGATCAGTCAGCACAGCGCTTCCTTTGGCGTAATGGTGACACATCAAAACCTATTGAACATTATGCCATGACCTCAATGATTTTCGGAGCTGTTTGCTCGCCATATTGTGCGGATTATGTTAAAAATAAAAATGCCAAGGAGTTCCTGGGGCAATACCCGGATGCCGCAAACGCCATTATTAACAGCCATTACGTAGATGACTTAGTCATCAGTTTCAAAACAGAAAGTAACGCCATTGAAGTCTGCAACCAAATTGTAGAAATCCATCGCCAAGGAGGCTTTGAGCTCAGGAACTTTGTGTCAAACTCCAGTCAAGTACAAGTCGCAATGAACAAAGATGAAGCAGTAATCGATCAAACGCTCAACATGGACAACCACTCAAGCAGCGACAAAGTTCTGGGAATGTACTGGAACACCAAAGATGACACATTTCAGTTTGAGACCAAATTTCACCGAGTTCCGAAAGAAGTTATGAACGGAAATCGAGTTCCTACAAAGAGAGAACTGTTAGGAATAGTCATGTCCATATTCGACCCGTTTGGACTCATAGCCGACTTCCATGTCTTTGCCAAAGTCCTTATCCAAGAGACATGGAATCAACAAATAGGATGGGATGATTACATACCAGAAGAACTACAAAAAGGATGGAAGTCTTGGTGGGCTGAGCTGCAAAATATGTCAAAATTTCAGCTGCCTCGTTGCATATCGCCTAATATGATGACCACAAGTATCGTGCAATTACATATATTTGCCGATGCTAGCCAAAAAGCCTTTGCAGCCGCTGCATACTTACGCATCACAAGTGACAATAGCACTGAAGTAGCCTTTGTGATGGGAAAAACACGCTTAGCTCCTAAAAAATTGATGTCTATTCCCCGCTTGGAGTTGCAAGCTGCCGTATTGGGAGTACGTCTATGTACTCTATTAAAAAAGCATCTGTCCTACGCCATTGAAGAAACAACATTCTGGAGTGACTCAAAAACTGTTCTCCAGTGGATACATTCCAAGACACGCAGATTTAAGCCCTTTGTCGGCCACCGAGTGACAGAAATTCTTGCCAACACTGACGCCCAACAATGGATGTGGGTGCCAACTAAAGACAACCCAGCCGATGACGCAACACGAACATTACATAAACCAAAAATCAACTGCAAAACACAATGGTTGACAGGACCAGTCTTTTTAAAATCTGCCAGTGAGACTTGGCCTCAGATGACGCTAATAGTTCCCAGCGAGCCTCTCTTGGAAGAAATTCGAAATTGCCCTGTGTTAAACTGTCGGGTGAAAAAAGAATTTTTAGAACAATTTAATTATTCTTCTTTCAGAAAAACTGTACGTGTAATGGCGTACGTACTCCGAGCCAAGAAATCTTTTTTGTGTCTATCAGAAAAGAGAGCAACCACCAACATTTCACTGTCAGCCGAAGAACTCAACGAAGCCGAAAAAACTTTATGCCGGCTAATCCAATGCCAAGTATTTTCGGATGAGTTAGAGATGATTGAAGAAAGCGGTGAAGTCTCCAAATCCAGCCGCATTTACAAATTGTCGCCGTACAGAGATGAAGAAGGTTTACTACGACTAGCTGGACGTGTAGACGAAGCCCTGTGTTTGCCCCTGCAAGCAAGACGCCCCATTATATTGCCAACAAATCATCCAATGTCACACTTGGTCATGAAACACTTTCATGATAAGTTCCATCATCAAAACAACGCCGTCATAATCAATGAAAGCCGCCAAAAGTTTTGGATTCCAAACGTCAAGGTTCTACTGAACAAAGTCCGACGAAACTGTAACAAATGCATCATAGAACGCAGCAAACCACGTGCCCCTTTGATGGGACAACTACCACCCGACCGCCTTACGCCGTATGTACGTCCTTTTACATACACGGGAGTCGATTTGTTTGGGCCATTAACAGTAACGATTGGTCGTCGCACCGAAAAACGCTGGGCAGTCATCTTTACGTGCCTTACAGTCCGAGCCACACATCTGGAGATCGCTGAGAATCTCTCATCGGATGCGTTCATCGTATGTCTGCGAAATTTTATTAATCGTCGAGGTGTACCAGTCGTAATTAGATGTGACAATGGTACCAATTTCATTGGAGCGCAGAAAGAACTTGCAAAAGCCGATCGTACTCTTAACACAGATGCCATTGCTGATGAAGCCGAGAACAAGGGAATCAAATGGATCTTTAATTGCCCGGCCAATCCAAGCGCAGGTGGATGTTGGGAACGACTTATCCGAATTATAAAAGGACTTCTGCACAAGACATTAAAAGATGTACATCCACGAGTTGAAACACTACGAGCTGCTCTTATAGAAGCTGAAAATATTTTGAACGCACGTCCGCTTACAGATGTTCCAATTAGTCATGCAGAGGAGGAACCACTTACACCAAGTCACTTCCTGATTGGAACAGCAATTTCGACGCAGACTCCAGATGAACCCGGAAAGGAAATCTGTCTACGCAAACAATGGCACATTGCTCAATCTTTGAGAGCTCGTTTTTGGAAACGGTGGATAACAGAGTATCTACCGCAACTGGTCTGCCGCACCAAATGGCATGACAAAACTGAGCCACTAAAGCTTAACGATTTAGTAATTATCATGGATACAGCGACACCGCGTGATAACTGGAAAAGAGGCCGCGTTGTTAAGCTATACACCGCCAAAGACGGACAAATACGCTCCGCCGATGTCCAGACTAACCAGTCGATCTTACGTCGTCCCGCCAGCAAACCAATTGTGCTCAAGTTAAGTGGTGAATCTTGCTGAGATTCACTGTGAGGGGGAGTGTTATTAATATAAGTATTAATTTGAATATCAACGGATTATTTCTTAATTTGAATATTAACGGATTTAAGTAAATTAAATTAACAACACTGAATATGTTAAGCTCCTATGTTATATAACATACGAAGTTGGCAGCACCAAAAGATGGAAAAAACCAGACAAGTTGAAAAAAGTTGAGTTCGAGAACAAGACTGACGCCGACAAGACACAAATTTGAAACGTTCCTCACACTCTAATATTAAATTTGTATAAATTCATCAGTTTTGTTCTAAATGGTTGTCGCCCTTTAATTGCCGATCTTACAGGACCCAAATGATCTATGTGAATTGTGTAAAACGGATGCGGTGTCTTTGGAATACTGTGCAATGTGGCATTATGTCTTTGTGCAGAGGCAGAGTAATAAATACACTTAAGACAGTTTCTAATATAGTTATTGACGTAAGATTTCATGTACTAATAATGTTTCTTGATCTGCAAACAACACTTGTCAGTCGAAAAGTGACCTAATTTCTCATGAACGACACGGATGACACTTTTAATCATTAAGGAAGGGACATAAAGTTGTAGTACATTTTTTGGGGATCGGCGGTACACTACACCATCTCGTAGCTCGAAATCAGGCACACCACCATCCTCCAAGCGACCACGGAGCTTAACAATTTCACTATCGCGATCCTGAGTCAACTGCAGTTGGAAATCCAGATTCAAATCGTCGACATGTGCGGCGGAGTCTAATCGACTAAGGGCATCTACATGTGGCATACAAACGCCAGAACGATGAACAATTGTGTAATTATAATTTTCCAGCAACAGTGCCTACCGGGCAATCTTTACAGAAGAGCCACCATTTTTAAGTGTTAATGCTAAAGAATTACAGTCGTTGATTTTTTTAAAAGGAATGAATTTCAGGTAAGTTTCAAATCGCTTCAGTGCATAAATAATCGCTAATGTTTCCAACTCATAACTGTGTAGCTTAGATTCGGAAGCGGAAGCAGTTTTGGAAAAATAAAATACAGGATGAAACTTGCCATCGGTCTGTTTCTGCAGTAACACCGCACCAAAACCAGCCGAACTTGCATCGCAATGCAATTCAGTTTCTGACTTAGGATTATAGATGGACAACACTTGGAATTCTATCAATTTGGACTGCAGAGTTCGGAAGGCATCGTGACACTCGTCAGAAAAGACATAAGGGGAATCCTTTTTTAAAAGTCTGGACATCGGGTACGCAATTTTAGCAAAATTCGATACGAATCGACGGAAGTAAGAAAACAATACCAGACAACGCTCCAATGCTTTTCTATTCTTTGGCACTGGGAAATTACTAATAGCATGAAGATGAGCAGGCTTCGGGGTTATTCCGGCAGAATTTGCTAAATATCCTAAATATTCTAAAAAAGGCAAACCGACACTTAGACAACTTAAGGCATAATCCATTAATTCGTAGTATATGCAGCATTTCCGTCAGAACCCTCAAATGACTTTTAAAGTCATGTGACGCGATCAGGATATAGATCACTAACTGGCCCTGGTGGATCAACTCCTTTAGTACAAAATACACAAATCGGGCAAAAACTGAAGGACCGTTGCATAATCCGAACGGCATATAAACATATTCAAACTGTCCATCAGGTGTTACGAATGCGGTATACTTAATGGAATCAGGATGCATTTTTACATGATGGAAGCCGCTTTTCAGGTCTAAAACAGTAAAAAACGATTTGCCACCCAAATGCTCCACACAATCATCTAATAATGGCATCGGAAAGTGGACTGTGATTTTATTCAGCGGACGATAATCAACGCACTTTCTTAATGTTATCTTTTTTACGGACAGGCACTATAGCGGATGCATAAGGTGAACAACTATGACGAATTATACCGGCACTTAACAAGTCATGACAAATCTGACGTACTTCAGCACGCTCAAAATGAGATAAACGGCGAGGACGGCAGAAGATAGGAGTCTGATTTGTCACCTCGATCTTCATCTCGTAATGGATTGGCTTAACCATTTCATCTGGAACGTCGATATAAGAGGAAGAAATAACTGATCGAATTTTAGCGGATTCTTCAGTCAGAAAAGTAGGCTCGATTTGAAATTCATCATTATTACCTATTGGCAATTCAATTGAATTAATTGATACCAACGTACTACTTAAAAGATCATCGGCTACAACAGAACGTTCAAAACGTTCATTTTAATTAAACGTATTTTCAATAAACGTATTTTCAGTAAGCGTATTTACATTAATTTCTCGAACTGTGTGTCTGACTTCAGTTTTTAACAAATCGAATGAATAAAGGACAGCAGTGAGTTTTGGAGAGCATTTTACATTAAATTTATTTAAGGCAATCAGTCTGTTTCTATTATACATCAATCTCAATTTACATAATTTAATATCCGTTTTACGGAAGAAATCTCTGCCCAGAATCATTGGAAAATTAGTGGCATTTTTTGGCAGGACATTAAGTGTGTGTATAATGGTTTGCTGGAAAATTCGTATGGAACATTGAATTTTACCAAGGGAGACAATTCGATTGTTCCCTAAGCCACGGCAGTTCAACGGTGAATATACTGGACGGCAGCTGGCAGGGACTTCAGATTGACGTATAAAACTTTTAGGACTGCCAGAATCGAAAAGAGAAAAAATATTATTAGACTCACTGCTGCTCAATCGATCTGATAAAAAAGCAACACTCACCAGTTAAAGATATTTGACCTTTTCCACTACAGCATAAGAATAATCCGGAGAAGTATGTAGGACATCAGTAGTGTCGATAGCAGCAGCGTTGGTTTAGGCGGCTCTTGCCATTCGAGCCGGGCAGTTGCGGTAGATGTGTCCCACGATGCCACACTTAAAGCACGAGTTAGGTGGTCGACTGGGCTTGGGGCATTCGCTCTTGCCACGGATACGAAACACCTTCGATATCGGTGTGAATCCACACGTCAGCTAATCGGTCGAAGCCACAATAGCGGACGGTGGTCACTCCGTTGGACACTGGCACTGTTGCACTAATTCCTGAAAAATGATATGCACATGTCGTGGCGTTGTTTTTACTTTGTTTTTATGAAATAACTTTTATTCTTATATTTTTATATGTCGCACGTGTGTTTCTTTTACTGTAGTTTTATTTCGCTATTTGCTTGATTTCTATTTTCCTTCTATTTGTTAATAGGCACGTTGTCCCTAACCACACATAAAACGCTATCTTAAGGGACTCTCGTGGCTCACCTCGTTGGCAATGAGTATCGTTCCGCGTGTTGTTGTTGGTGTCGTCTCTGTGTCCAATGCCGTTCCTCTGGTTGTTCCTGATTGTTGGTGTCGTCTCCGTGTCCAATGTCGTTCCTGTGTCGTCTTGTGTAGTAATCCCTTTATGTATATCCAAACGTGTATGTGTTTTTCCCGCCGCGTGGCCTTGCACTTTGCTTTTTCTCGTTTTTCGCACTTGTTCTTTTGCCGGCTGAAGATCAACTAACTCGTGCCAAAATTCTGCCAGCATGCAAAACGTCGCCTAATTGTTCTCTGCCTGCGTCGACGTCGGCGTTGTCAGCATCGGCAGCGTATATCCAGCCATTGACTTAATGTAGGTCAGGCCGGCAGCGCTGCTTCTCTCTCTTCTCTGCCGCTGCTGCTCGTCGCATTTTCGGCGCTGTCGGCAGCGCGTAGGCACGCTTCCAGAATGTTCTGTGGCTAGCAGCCAGCTTCGTTGCTATGCATCGTCGATTTCGTTGCGTGTGTGCGTGCGTTGTGACCAATGCTGTGCTGCTCTCCCCGACGTCGCTCTCTGCATTCCACTGCGCATGTGTCGTCTCTCTTCTCTTGTGATCCAGCGTTGTTGTCCACGCACTGCGCATGTATTGGCTCTGCTGCTGTTGATCGCGCTGTAGTTAGAGTAAGCCAACACACTGTCTTGTGCTGCTTACTTCTCTCTTCTCCTCTCGCCGTACACTGCCGGCTGGCAGTAATGGGACGGTGCCCGTTTTAAATGTCCAAACGTAGGTACTGGCAGTTTTCGGCCAGTACCATCAAGGAGTTGTGCGCCTTATTATGGGGCGTCACACCCCCCCCTTTCTCCCGGAATGATCTCATTTACAAACACCTTCGAGTGTCGGGTGATGGAGATGTTGTACTGAAGATGTCCGATGCAGCGCCGCAAACGTACGTAGCGTCCGTTGTGGGTAGACACCCGGTTCCCCATGGCCTCCACCAACACCCGGGGTAGCTTCCGGTCCTGGGTGTAGACGACCCAGTGCTCGGGGGCGACGACCATGTCCGGTCCTGGGTTGAATACCGCCGGGCGCACTTGCGTGGCGGCGATGGAGTCGGCCATTTGTTGCCGCGCTGCCATCGACGTGCTGGGGAGCTCGTCCTCCACTGTGTCGACTGCCTCTGGACGCACTTGTGCGGCGGCCATTGATGTGCTGGGGAGCTCGTCTCCCACTAGGTTGATTCTGTCTTCTGCACTCGGCTCATTCTCGTCCGAGCTGATGTCCGAGAAGTTCGGATACTCCTCGGGCCATGGTCTTCGGCCCAACAACGAAGCTGGCGGGTTCCTCACCAGCCCGCATGCTTCCTCGTAGCTCGGGGGTGGCTCATCCACCCATGACCCGTACGCTGGTGGTGGGTCATCGATCTCCATCGCTGACGCTTCGGCTCCCTCCTCATCGCTAGTTTCGCTTTCCTCGCCCCCGGTGGCTCCCACGGCCTCCATGGATGGCCGAGGGAGGGTAACCGACCAGTGGACGAGGTTGAGGAATCGGCCGTCGTCCATGGGGACGTCGGACTCATCATCAGACGGCTCTGATTCTGACTCGGAAGAAGTCTGCTCCTCTGACTCTTCCTCGGTCGACTCGTCGTCTTCTCCAGATTCTGGCTCCCACTCCGGTTGCACATCCTCCGGCTCCTCCTCGTAAGAGTCAAGGTCTGACTCGGGTGGCGTACCTTCCGCCGACTCCGTCTCTGAATCGGTCGTAGCATCCGCGGTTGGATCGTAGACCGCTGGAGCAAATTCCTCCATATCCATGGGCTCGACTTCCTCAATCGCTGCCAGAGTCACCGGCTCGACTTCCTGGAAGAGAAGGGCGAGCGCGCCCGGGCTCAGTTCCAGGCTTAGCTCCGGCAGGGAGCATCGTCGTGGCGGCGTGGTCAAATCGATCGGCGGCTCTTCATTCCGAGGTTTAGTGGCCATCCCTCCGCGGCGGGTGTTGGCGACCTGTTCGGCCGATGCTCGCGGAGGATGGCTTGCCGGTAGGCTCGTCGATGCGGAGACCCGTCCATGTCGGCTTCGTCGTCGCTGCATTTTCGTTGCTGGAAGAAAGACTTGTATTAGTTGATGTTGCCGATAAGTCCAAGGATTGAAATTAAAGGCTCGCCGATGCGAAGACTTCTGGGGTTAGTGGAATTAGTCGCGCTGTTGGTCTAGTGCTGGACAACCCCCTTGTTCTGGTGATTCGCTCGTATGGAACTCCTTTAAATCAGAGAGGCTTGCTACCCGGCTTTGTTTGTTGTCCGTGTGTTGTATTCGCACTATGTTAGGAGACATGAATTTAATCACTTTGTATGGCCCGTCGTAACGTGGGGCCAGCTTGGCGGCGAATCCATCAGCTGCCTTGGAGAGGTGGTGTTGCCGTAGTAGTACCAGGTCACCGAGAGTAGGTTTCCATTCCCGACGTCGTAAATTGTAGTGCCGGCTTTGTTCGTTGGTGGCTTGTTCCATGTTGTCCTTTGCTATCTTGAAGATCTCCCGTAAATGTCTGGCCTTCTCTTCTGGGGTTCGGCTCTCCGTGGTGGGACCGGGGTTTACCTCATGGTAGAGCATTCCTGGCAACCGCGGCTCGCGACCTTGCACTAAATACGCCGGGCTGTATCGGCTGCTGTCCGAGGGGCTAGAGTTGATTGCCAGGTTGAGCTCCGGCAGCAGGTCATCCCAATTCCGCTGCTCTCCATCCAAGTATTGTGCAATCATAGTTTTCACTGTCCGGTTAGCTCGTTCGGTAGGGTTCTGCTGCGGCGTATACGGTGCTGTGTGTTGGAGTATCATGCCCATCCGTTTACAGAATGCCTTGAATCCTCGGCTGGTGAACTGGGTGCCATTATCACACACGAACGTCTGTGGGACTCCAAATCGTGCCAAGATGCGTTCCCTGAATGCTTTTTCCAACGTGGCCGTCGTTGCCTTCCGAAGTGGGACTAGCTCTACCCACTTACTGAAGTGATCGAAGAAAACCAGGAGCATCGTGTGTCCTTGCTTGGATCGGGGCAATGGTCCTACGAAGTCGGCGCAAAGGATCTCAAACGGTTCCTGGACGACACGGGTGTGCATCGCTCCGGGGGGCTTTGCTTGGCTCACCTTGTACCGTTGGCACGTCTCGCATCTCCTCACGTATCTAGCCACATCTCTAAACATACCTGGCCAATAGTACCGCTTGGTGACTCTTTGAATCGTTTTCCGGATCCCTTGGTGTCCGGCAGAAGGCTGGTCATGGCATTCGGCCAAGACCCTTGAGCGTTGCTCCTTGGATACGCACAGTTTCCATGGCACTTGCTCCTCGTCGTCTGTCCACCGCGTCGATCGTCGATACAGCTGATGGTTCTCCATGACGAAATCTGGATATTTCTCCGGTTCCTTTTGTACTGCTTCCAGCATCCGCTCCATCCACTTGCAACTGGATGGCTCCTGTGTTGCCTGCTGCAGCGTTTCCAGCGGCTGTCTGGACAAAGCATCGGCGACGATGTTTTGACTTGCTCGTCGATAGTGCACCACGAAGCGATATTGTTGGAGCTCCAATGCCCATCGAGCAATCCGTCCAGTGGGGTTATCGATGGAGTTCAACCACTTCAGCGCAAGATGGTCGGTGATGACATCGAACTCATACCCTTCCAAGTAGCAACGGAGTTTGCGGATCGCCCAGACAATGGCAAGGCACTCCTTCTCTGTTGTGGAATAGTTTTCTTCGGAGGCTGATAGGCGTCGACTGGCATAGGCGATGACTCGTTCCGTTCCCTGTATCCGCTGCGTGAGTACAGCACCGAGACCATAGTCGCTTGCATCTGTCTGAAGGGAAAACCTCTCTGAAAAATCTGGGCAAGCCAGCACTGGTGCCCGGGTGAGCCGATCCTTCAGCTCTTCGAAAGCTTTCTGCTGGTTGCTGTCCGATGTCCACTTCTGGCCCTTCCGAAGCAACCTCGAGATTGGCTGCACGATGCTGGTGAAGTTCGGGACAAAACGCCGGTACCACGACGCAATGCCCAAGCAACGACGAAGCTCCTTCACGTTTGTCGGCGGCAGCAGCTCCCTGATAGCCTCGATTTTGGCCGGGTCCGTATGGATTCCGGCTTCACTGACGACATGGCCCAGATAGACCAGACTTTCTGGAAGAAACAGCATTTTTCCTTGTTGAGCCTCAGCTTTGCGTTGCGTAACCGTTGGAAGACTTCTCGCAGGTTCTTAGCATGCTGCTCCAATGTAGCTCCAATGACGATAATGTCGTCTAAGTTGTAGTATGTTGTATATAATATAAGCATATGCCCATCGTATTGTAGAGTATACAATATCTGAAGTTGTCATTCGACACTTCTGTCGAATTGTTTAAATAACAAAACCACTCATAAGTGACTCGTGAAGATCGGTCACTTATATTTGGAGAGGCCTGCAGCGTGAGAACTGCACTGTAAGCACTTTTGATGTTTACAGTCAAGTGGCCGGAAACCTAATCCTAACGAAATGCCTTCTGCATATTCGTACATATATACAATGTAGTCGAAATGCCTTCTGCATATTCGTACATATATACAACGTAGTACATACTCCCGTTCTGCCGACGCTCTCGACGGCAGAACTCCTTATATACTTAGCTTAAGTTAAATGTATCTTGGAATAAAGAAATCAGTTCAAATCTGACAACCATCTAAACACAACGTTTGTGTAGAAACTCTTTTCATTTAATAATCGGGTCATTACATGGCGACCGTGACAGTGTAAAAAAAAAACACTTATTGAATTATGTCAGACATCGAATGGAGAAAACTACTTAAAAAGTAAAAACAAAAACAAACCACTACCAGCTAATTACTACAAACAACAACAAAAAGTGAAAAGATAGAAACATCCACAAATTAATTTCCAACAAAAAAAAAATATATAATTATGAAATTATATTATATATAATAACTGGAATATACAACAACAACGCAACAGACCCATAGTATTGCATATGATTGGATGAACTGACGGCTTCAGACCGTAAGAGGTGCTGAGGTGTTGAGCGCCACAAGTGAAAGTCATTTATATAAAATAAAATAGAAAAAAACAATTTTTTTGCCAATGGATGCAGCCTGTGCGAAGACCAGCACCGGCACCGCTAGACGCGCCAAGTCTAGCCAATGAATGACGACAGCTCCGATACTGCTCCTATTGAGCAAAGGGAAGCACCTTCACTTCAGGAGCACCTGGAGGTGTTTCCAAACGATGGACCACGCCCACTCACAATAGCTGAGTACCGGGCACGCCAGGAGAAAAAGGCCAAAAAGAAAACTAAACGCGGAAGACAAGTGAGGAAACTTCTGCAAATAAAAAGGCTTGAAGAAGAGTCTTTCAAATTCATCACAACACCAGAAGACCGACAACGCTGCCTAGAGCGTATACAAGAGATTAAAAAGGAACTTCGTGGGAGATCAAAGCAGAGCAAGAGGGCCGCAGAAATGCGCAAGCCTTAACTTGCAAATAAATTAAGCCTCTAAATGAATTGAAGCACGAAAGTGCAATTCAAAATTACTAACTTCTGTTAGGCTTTTTACTAACAATGTGGTTGGAGAATTTTTTTTTCTCTCTGAATTGTTGTGAATTGTGAGCCAACCACATATATATATATAAAAAAAAAAAAATAATAACATTTCCACGTCTCTGGCACTGGTTATTAACCAGTTGCAATTAGTATATATATGAAAGTAAATATGAAAAAAAAAATACATATAAAATTATAAAACATTTATTTTTTCAAGAAATAATAGAGTAAATTTTGATTTACATTCCATTCGATCAATTTCATGAACAAAATCCGATTCTGAAATAAAAATAAATTCACTCTTATAAGCTACACAATGGGTTGGTTCGGAAGCGACGACACCCAGTCAAAAGACAATACGGCCAATGTGGTCAATAACGTCAAAATAATCGATCACACAGATGATATCCAAGCACTGTGGATCTTATTGCTTATTTTGACAATAGTCTCATCATTACAATTCCTATTGACATTATACATGAAACACAATAAAATAATTAAGAAAAGATACGCAGCTAGAGCCAACAATATAGACCAAATATAAAACACGTATTCCTACCAAATCAGCCAAACCTTCATTAATGACCCAGATTTTATAATAAATTCAATAACCATTTTACACGAATACATTCAAACATTCAATAAAATAGCCAGTCCATTAATACACTATACAAAATTTGAAAAAGGAATAGTGCTTAGCACATTACCTTATGTATTAATAACAAGAAAGAAAAGTACAGTCGAGCACGCCCGACCGTAGTATACTCTCTGCATTTTTTCCCGATTAAGTTATTAAAATCGGTATTGAGATATTACAATGTGTAGTACTTGCATTAAAACACGTTAAGACAAAAACAATCTAAGCATAATCAAACATACATCTGTTTGTCTGTATGCGAATACACATACGAAAGACAATATATGATGCATATATGTATGTGTGTGTGTATTCAGCGCGGCCAGCGACTGCGGGCAGCGCTGCCGCCACACAGCGCTTGCACTCATACAAGATATTGCATTCAGTTATCAATATTGTAACGCTTCTAGTTTTCTTGTTTATCGTGCGATTTCAATGCGCCTTTCAGGATAGTTTGATATAGTTAGTCTCCACACGAATTATAAATTTCAATACTGTACTATATAAACAAAAGCCAAAAAACCAAACGAAAGTTGAGGACAATTTTTATTAATTGTGGGAGAAAGGGGCGTGGCAGTCCAAAATTTTAAATGTCAATGCATTTACGCTGTCACTAAAAACCTTCATACCAAAATTGGTGATCATAAGTACCATAGTTACTGAGATATTCGCCGAAAACACCGATTTTTTCCGAGGTGTGTCTAGTTTTTTGCTCATTGTGGGCGAATGGGGCGTGGCATCGAAAAAAAAAAAAGATTCTTGTATTGACTGACTAAATATCTGATCGATTGAGACCAAGCTCGAACTTGTAGCTCTTACCATCTCTGAAATCTGTTTGTTCATACGGACAGACAGACGGACAGACAGACAGACAGACAGACAGACAGACGGACAGACGGACAGACGGACATGGCTATATCGACTCGGCTTGTGATGCTGATCAAGAATATATATACTTTATGGGGTCTGCCACGCCTCCTTCTGCCTGTTACATACATTTGCACAAACCCAATATACTCTTGCAGAGAGTATAAAAACCCAGATAGAAGAAAACCCCATATTGGGATCAACAACCATATTATTGGCGCGATTGCATCGATAAATGGCATGTGATCATAATAAAAACTATGGGATGGAGTGTAATAGCAAAACAGATCAATACATACAAAGATAAATTCGAAAAATCTTACAAATGTGTTAACAAAAGTGCTGTTCTAAAAACAGACACGCTAATACACCACATCACCATATTAACTGAGCAATATAATAATATTGTAAACACAGTTAATAAATGGGATCAAAGACTCTCTAGTGATCATACTAATAGATGCCACAAATTAATACAATCTGTAAATGTAAGATTGAAAAACATTGGCATTAGGCGAAACATTGAAATATATGTTCCAGATGAACTAAATCTACTAGCTGAGTTCAACAAAAACCAGCTTCAGGGTCTAGATGAATCCAAGCCTATGATCGATCCAAACAGCGAAATAGAATCACTAGATGAAAATATAGAAAGCCTTGAAACAGACATGGCAAACCAGGTCTCCTTAGACAGGGAATATGTGAAGCAGGTATCCTCTTCCATTCCTGAATTCGATGGTAAAAAGTTATCATTGAATCGGTTCTTAACAGCATTGAGAATAGTAGAAAGAACCAAAGGTGACCAAGAAGATATAGCAGTTGAGGTTATTAAATCAAAAATAACCGGTACAATCTTGTACAAGGTACAAGATGAAACGACTATATCGGGCATTATAAATAAGCTCAAGGGTAACGTCAAAGGCGAATCTACTGACGTACTAAAAGCCAAATTGTTAAACATTAAACAAAAAGGCAAAACGGCATCGCAATATACAGCAGATATTGATAGTTTGCGAAAGCAACTAGAAGCTGCTTATATCGACGATGGACTAGACCCTGATAATGCGGAAAAGTTCTCAACGAAAGAATCCATATCTGCCATGGTAAAGAACTGTGAGCATGAAAAACTTAAAATAATACTAGAAGCAGGTAACTTTGTTACTTTCAATGATGTAATGGGTAAATATATCCATTGCAGCACTGAAATGACTGGAAGTTCTAGCACTGTATTATTCCATCGAAGCCGTAACAATAGAGGAGGTGGTTATCGATACCAAAGAGGTAGAGGCAATGGCCGCGGTAACTATCACTCTAATAATTCAAACAACAATAACAACAGAAACTATGGTAGAGGTAGAGGTTACAACCGAGGAAGGAATAACTCCAACCGAGGCAATTATCATAACCAAAACTACCAAACAAATAGCAATAACAATGTCCGAGTTGCCCAAACTAATTCGGGAAACGGACAGAACCCTTCAGATACTCAGAGCAATTAGAAAACAAAATATATACTATAAATCTCAGTCTCAGCATTTTTATAAAAATTAATAATGAAAATACAGGTAAAATTTATACCTTATTAATAGACACTGGTGCAGACATTTCAGTCCTAAAAGAAAACATAGACATATTTGACAATGTAAATACAAACATTTCAACCCAAATAACAGGCATTAGAATTATCTACAGGAAACCATGTAATACCACATGATTTCCATTTAGTCGATAAAGACTTCCCAATACCAAGCAATGGCATTATTGGAATAGACTTCATTAAAAAATATAATTGCCAATTAGACTTCACACAATTAAGTGATTGTCTAATACTACGGCCAAATAATCTAAACTATTCATTAAAAATACCAATTATTCACACTTGTGATAATAATGCCACAATACTTCCAGCTCGTGCTGAAGTAGTCCGTCAAATTAACATAGCTTTAAAAGAACAAAATGTTCTCATTCCAAATCAAGAAATTGAGGAAGGAATTTTCATTGGAAATACAATTTCCAACGAACAATATACATTTGTCCGAATACTAAACACAACTGATTCAATCAAAATAGTAAACCTTGATAAAATTAAAATTGAAACACTAAGTAACTACGAGATAGTCCGAGAAACTAACATAGAAAGACAAAATAATGTCATGAAAAAACTAATTCAGAACTTTCCACCATTATTTAAGCCTGTATTAAAAAATCTTTGCACCAAATACACAGATATATTCGGACTAGAAACCGAATCAATAACCACTAATAATTTTTACAAACAAGAGCTGAGACTAAAAGACACTGAACCAGTATATATAAAAAACTATAGAATACCACACGCTCACAAAGACGAAATCAACAGACAAGTTCATAAACTCATTCTCGACCAAATAGTAGAGCCCTCAGTATCAGAATATAACAGTCCAATACTACTGGTGCCAAAGAAAGGTTTACCAGGTTCAAATGAAAAACGATGGCGATTAGTAATAGACTATCGTCAAATTAACAAGAAGCTGTTATCTGATAAATTTCCTCTTCCAAGAATTGATGATATTCTTGACCAATTGGGCAGAGCCAAATATTTTTCGTGTCTAGACTTAATGTCTGGATTTCATCAAATAGAGTTGAAAGAACACTCTAGAAATTTAACGTCTTTTTCAACCAGCAATGGTTCATATCGTTTTACACGATTACCTTACGGATTAAAAATAGCGCCAAATTCTTTTCAAAGAATGATGACAATAGCTTTTTCTGGATTAGACCCTTCACAAGCTTTCTTGTACATGGATGACTTAATTGTCATCGGGTGTTCAGAAAAACACATGATCAAAAACTACACAAATGTTTTTGATTTGTGCAGAAAACACAACCTTAAACTACACCCAGAAAAATGTTCTTTCTTCATGCACGAAGTGACATTCCTAGGTCATAAGTGCACTGATAATGGTATTGTACCAGATGATAAAAAATTTGATGTAATTAAAAATTACCCAGTCCCAACGAACGCTGTAACTACTATAGACGTTTTATTAAAAATTTCGCCCACTATTCACGGCACATAACTAGGTTATGCAAAAAGAATGTCAATTTTCAATGGTCTGATGAATGCCAAAATGCATTCGATTATTTAAAAAAGGCTTTAATTAAGCCCACTTTATTGAAATATCCTGATTTCGATAAAGAATTTTGCATTATTACAGATGCAAGTAAACACGCCTGTGGAGCCGTTCTAACACAAAACTATGGAGATAAACAACTCCCAGTTGCATATGCTTCACGCTCATTCACCAAAGGTGAAAGCAACAAATCAACAACAGAACAAGAATTGGCAGCAATCCACTGGGCAATTACACATTTTCGACCATATATTTATGGCAAACATTTCACTGTAAAAACAGACCATAGGCCATTAACGTACTTGTTCTCGATGACAAACCCAAGCTCAAAACTTACAAGAATGAGATTAGAACTAGAAGAATACGATTTTACTGTCGAGTATCTGAAAGGTAAAGATAATTTTGTAGCTGATGCACTTTCACGCATCATTATTAATGATCTTAAAAACATAACCAATACTATTTTAAAAGTCACTACTAGAAACCAAAGTAAACAGAAAAACTCCTGCGCAGGAAAAGCTCAAGATTTGCCTATGCAAACACTTGACAACGCTTCTAAGCCCAACGTATATGAAGTCATTTGTAATGACGAAGTACGAAAAGTAGTGACCTTGCATATAACAAACAATACATGTTTTCTAAAACATGGAAAGAAAATTATTGCAAGAATTGATGTTGACGATCTGTACACCAATGGAACCCTTGACCTAGGTCAATTCTTCCAAAGGCTTGAAAAGCAAGCCGGTATACTTGGAATCAGCCAACTCAAAGTGGCACCGTGCGAAAAGATCTTTTAATCAATTTCAATAGAATCTTTCAAAATATTGGGCAATAAAATATTGAAAATACTAAGAGTAGCGCTACTCAAGCCGGTGACCCTAATAAATAATGATAAAGATCGAGAAGCGATACTGTTTACATTCCATGACGATCCAATACAAGGAGGTCATACAGGCATTACAAAAACTTTGGCCAAAGTAAAAAGATATTATTATTGGAAAAATATGACACGTCATATCAAAGAGTACATTAATAAATGTCCAAAATGCCTAACTTCAAAAACAACAAAACACACAAAGACCCCAATGACAATGACAGAAACACCAATACATGCTTTCGATAAAGTGATAGTAGACACTATAGGTCCACTACCACTCTCAGAGAATGGCAATGAATACGCAGTTACGCTAATATGCGATTTAACAAAGTATTTAGTAACCATTCCAATTGCAAACAAAAGTGCAACAACTGTTGCCAAAACAATTTTCGAAAAGTATATTCTGAAGTACGGTCCAATGAAGACGTTCATTACGGACATGGGAACAGAATATAAAAACTCAATAATTAATGACTTGTGCAAATATCTAAAGATAGACAACATAACGTCTACTGCACACCACCATCATCAACTTTCAATGAATACGTTCGCTCATACATATCTGAGGACAAAACTGATTGGGATATTTGGATTCAATATTTCACATATTGTTTTAACACAACACCCTCGGCTACTCATAATTATTGTCCATACGAACTAGTCTTTGGTAGAATTCCAAGACAGTTCATAGATTTTAATAAAATAGATACTATAACACCTTTATATAATATAGACGATTATGCTAAGGAAATTAAATTTAGACTAGAAGTAGCATATAAAAGAGCGAGAATAACACTCGAAAACCATAAAGCCAGAAATAAGAAATACTGTGATAAAAATGTAACAAATATAAGCATAAAAATAGGAGATAAGGTTTTATTAAAAAACGAGATAGGACATAAGTTAGACCCTAACTACATAGGACCATTTGAGGTCATAGGAATAAAAGAAAAGGATAACATTTTAATCAAAAATAGTAAAGGTAAGAAACAAGTAGTCCATAAAGACAGATTAAAAATTACATAAAAATATATATAGATATATAAACTATTTCATGAAATTGGTCTGATCAACCATTTTAAATATATTAACATTTAATTTAAAAAAAAAAAAAAAAAAACAATAATTTTATCATTTCTTGAACAAATAAAAATAATTTACATTTTAAATTTAAAAAAAAAAAAGAAACAAAAAAAATTTTTTTAAAAAAAAATCATATATGTACTAATTAACAAAAAAAAATATTTTAAAAAAAAAAAAAAAACTTTATATCAATTTACAACATTTTAATAATTATTATAAATAACTTCATAAGAATATTACGTTATTTTTTTAAAAAGGGAGGTGTAGTATGTTGTATATAATATAAGCATATGCCCATCGTATTGTAGAGTATACAATATCTGAAGTTGTCATTCGACACTTCTGTCGAATTGTTTAAATAACAAAACCACTCATAAGTGACTCGTGAAGATCGGTCACTTATATATGGAGAGGCCTGCAGCGTGAGAACTGCACTGTAAGCACTTTTGATGTTTACAGTCAAGTGGCCGGAAACCTAATCCTAACGAAATGCCTTCTGCATATTCGTACATATATACAATGTAGTCGAAATGCCTTCTGCATATTCGTACATATATACAACGTAGTACATACTCCCGTTCTGCCGGCGCTCTCGACGGCAGAATTCCTTATATACTTAGCTTAAGTTAAATGTATCTTGGAATAAAGAAATCAGTTCAAATCTGACAACCATCTAAACACAACGTTTGTGTAGAAACTCTTTTCATTTAATAATCGGGTCATTACAAAGTAGGCGAACGCATACGGTTCCATGTCAGGTCCGATGACTCCATCCAAAGCTCGCTGAAATGTAGCGGGCGCAGAGTGTAGTCCAAACGGCATCACTTTCCAGTGATACAGGCCCCGGCCCGGGACTGTAAACGCCGTGCATTCCCTGCTGTCTTTGGCTACGGGTATTTGCCAATACCCGTTCTTGAGGTCAAGCGTCGATATATACCTTGCGTTCCGTAGTTTTTCCAAGATGTGGTTAATCCGCGGGAGGGGGTATGCGTCGGGAATGGACTGAGCGTTTAATTGCCTGTAGTCAATGCACATCCTCACGTCTCCTGTCTTCTTTCCTACCAGGACGATGGGTGCACTATGTGGGCTCCGTGAGGGCTCGATCCGTCCATCCCGGAGTAGCTCATCCACCTGGTCGTTGATAATTTTCTGCATTGCCGGATTTTTGGGGTAGTATCGCTGCTTAATGGGACGGTTGTCCTTAAGCACAATACGATGCTCCGCGATGTGGGTGACTCCTGTGACCTCCTGAAACTTAGCTAGCTCACCCTGTAAGAAGTCTTCAACCCATCCGCGTTCCTCATCCGGCACCTGGTCTCCAGTGATTGTTCCCAAACTGTTTCTTTCGCTGTAGTTTCCCTCCGTAGTCGTCTGCTGTGGTTTCCTGAAAGGATCGTTCTCCTGGCGGCCTCGCAGATCTCAGGCAATACAGGATGTCTTTGCCTATCGTTGGCCTCCGGACTGGTCTTCAAGCTTTGGGCTCCAAGAGTGGTCATCGCTGTCATCTTCGGTGGTAACCGCAGCTGTAGCTGCCCGCACTCTATGTTCATCTCTGCGCCGCAAAGGAAATCCATTCCTAGGATAACCTCATCGATGATTGTTGGTAACACGAGCATCTGTAGGCTGAGTTTCCGCTGTCCCAGTTGGACACGTACCATCAGTGCTTGCGTTACTTCCCTCCTGGAGCCGTCTGCCAACCGGATCCTGCTCCTGACAGTGCGCCTGTTCTCTGGTGTACCAATTCTTTGTGCCACTCTGGCACTAACGAAGCTCCTCGTCGCTCCTGTGTCGATCGTAGCTACCTGGGCCTGGTCTTCGAGCCGAACTGTAGCTACGATGCGTCCTCTCTCGAACCTCAATGCTGTTCCTAATGACGAGTCGGTGGCGCTGTCTCCGGCCGTTCGCCTGGCGGCCGGGAGCGCACCCCGTTTCCCGATGTTTGGTTTCGGCAGCAGTCCACTGTTCGAGTTCCGCGTCGACCACAGTTCCAGCAGAAATTTACTCGTACGTTTTGGCACTCCCGGCTGAAGTGCCCCTGTTGCCCACAGTTCCGGCAAGCGCGCCGAATGTCGATGGTACCCTCTGTCTCTTGGACCCGTTGATTACTTATCTCCGCGTTGGTGCTAGGGCGTACTGCCCGTTCCTGAGGACGTTGCTCGGCTCCGCTTCTGGCGCATGCGACTTCTCGCGCCTTGACCTCCTCATACGCTGTTATCAATCTCGTCAGCTGGGCCAGTGTGGCGAATTCGTGTCTTCTAGTGTATAGTTGATATTCCGGTAACAGATTCTCATAGATTCTGCTCAACTCCTGGTCCTCCGTGTATGCGGCCCTCCGCATCATGACTCGCAAGCTGAGAATGTAGGAAGTAAAAGGCTCACCAACCCGCTGCATCCTATCTCTGATTTCATCTTCCAACTTTTGGAAGTATCGGGGCGGCAAGAAAAATTCCAGGAAGTCCCTCTGGAACTCCCGCCAAGTTCCTTCGTGCATCTTGGTGACCCTGAACCAGTCGGCGGCTGACCCTGTTAAGAGGCCGGCGATAGCTGGCATCAAGTGCTGCTGGGTGTCGATCTGGTATATGGCGATCATGTCCTCCAAGTGCTCGATGAACCGCAATGGATCTGCTGTACCCCCGTCGAAGAAGACGCCCCACTTCCGCAGTCGATCCACAAAGCCGAGTTGTAAAATGCGCTCGTTTTGTGGACCGGTGCTGCGCAAGTGGTCGTCGCGGATCCGCATGCTGGTTGGCTCGCCGGTGCTCCTTGTAGTGACTGGAATCCGAAGTGTTGGGTGATGCGAATGCTCCTGGACGATGCTGGCAGTTGCTTGGCTCGTGCCGGGTACCAAGTCTCCTGGAGCTGGGGACGCACACCGTGAACGAGGGTTACCCTCCGGTGTGGGAGCCACTCCGAGCGTGAGCTCCAGCTCTGCTAGCCTTTGCGTGATATCCTTTGGTAACTCCGGTTGGCTTGTGAAGGACGAGAGGCGGCTTCGTAGCTCCTCCACTGTGCCTTCAGTATCCTGGCCAAACTCTTTAAGAATGGCTTGCAGCTCATTCTTGCGACGATATGAAATCCATTGTACTCCCATGTTGTAATCCTTCACTACTGGCTTGTAATAACTCCCAACGATGAATGCTCCAACGCGGCAGGTATACGGTTGCAAGAACTAATCCCAAAAATGATGACTGTAATCCCACGTTGTCCTTTGTTGACCCAAAAGCGCAAGAACTATTCCAGTGAATCCTTCTGCTTCCATGAGAAACGATGCTCCTGCGTTGGTTGATCCTGATGATTGTAAACGTTGCTAATGTTCCTTGAAGTGCTCCTTGACGACTGTTGATCCTGATCGTTGACGACTGTTGATTTTAAATTTTTCCTTGAATTAATGGTTGATAACTGTTGACGGTGTGACTCCCTGTGTGGATCGTTGACGACTGTTGACTTTGTGTTGTTGATCGATGTTGCTCCTTGAGTAGCTCGTTCACGACTGTCCCTCCGCTGCTTGTTTGCTCTGCTTTTATAGCATGCCTATGCCCGACACAAAGCTTTGGGTGTCTTCGCCTCGTTTCACGGCGAAATGCTCGTTCTTTGCTATATTTCCCCCCTCGGTGCCCACGAAAAATCTCAAAAAAAAAATAGGTTATGGTGTGGTTAAGAGAAAAAATACAAGGCAAAATTCAGAACGAGCCCGCGTGGTTAGAAAATAATGAAAATTATATATGTATGTGTATCTTAGACTCGACTGTACCCTCTGCGTATGTGTATGTGTACCTTTGACTCGACTGTACCCTCTGTATTAACCAAATCTCTTAATCTAATGGCGTTTTAAGTCATAAAATGAAACCTACAACTCTTCTACTAGCGTCCCTGCTCGGGCGCCATCTGTAACGACTCAAATCTTAGGCCGGGGTATGTCTCAGCCCGGCCAGGGCTGTCTTTCACAGAAAATTTATATTTGTGCAAAGAAACACTAGTAGAGAACAATAGGGCGCAAAAGAAAAGGGGCTTTCGATGCTTTCTTGGACAAAACTCAGAAATTTCCTAGCAATGCACATGAACGTTGGGATGCGACTCCGCGTCGGACTGATCTGAGCATTCCGCTTTCTGTGGCCAGCAGACGCTACGGCCTAGGAAAGCGGGACACCCTCTGTGTCGGCGCTGACTCGTACAACAACTACTCAGCCGCAGCTACTGTAGGTGTTGTCGTGCCGGCCGAAACTGTCCGAACCCGGTGTCGTGTGGTCAGATGTACTCCACTTCCACAGCCAGCAGACGCTACGACTTAGGAAGCAGGCACACCCTTGGCCGGCCCGGGTCCAACAACTGCTAAACGGCCGATAGCCAAAATAGCAACTGGCGGGCCCGGCGGACCCGTGGGGGGGGAATCCTCGCAAGACTTTGCCCGTACAGGCTCAAATGTGTTCCGATTCGACAACCAGCAGACGCTACGGTTGCAGGAACGGAGCACACCCGATATCAACGCGAACCCCCCAACAGCTAATCGGTCGAAGCCACAATAGCAATTGGTGGGTCGGTCGATCCTGTAGATAGGCGCAGCAACGATTTGCACCGCGGTCACTATCGATGCGTTCCGTCTCTGCGGCCAGCAGACGCTACGGCCACGGATACGAAACACCTTCGATATCGGTGTGAATCCACACGTCAGCTAATCGGTCGAAGCCACAATAGCGGACGGTGGTCACTCCGTTGGACACTGGCACTGTTGCACTAATTCCTGAAAAATGATATGCACATGTCGTGGCGTTGTTTTTACTTTGTTTTTATGAAATAACTTTTATTCTTATATTTTTATATGTCGCACGTGTGTTTCTTTTACTGTAGTTTTATTTCGCTATTTGCTTGATTTCTATTTTCCTTCTATTTGTTAATAGGCACGTTGTCCCTAACCACACATAAAACGCTATCTTAAGGGACTCTCGTGGCTCACCTCGTTGGCAATGAGTATCGTTCCGCGTGTTGTTGTTGGTGTCGTCTCTGTGTCCAATGCCGTTCCTCTGGTTGTTCCTGATTGTTGGTGTCGTCTCCGTGTCCAATGTCGTTCCTGTGTCGTCTTGTGTAGTAATCCCTTTATGTATATCCAAACGTGTATGTGTTTTTCCCGCCGCGTGGCCTTGCACTTTGCTTTTTCTCGTTTTTCGCACTTGTTCTTTTGCCGGCTGAAGATCAACTAACTCGTGCCAAAATTCTGCCAGCATGCAAAACGTCGCCTAATTGTTCTCTGCCTGCGTCGACGTCGGCGTTGTCAGCATCGGCAGCGTATATCCAGCCATTGACTTAATGTAGGTCAGGCCGGCAGCGCTGCTTCTCTCTCTTCTCTGCCGCTGCTGCTCGTCGCATTTTCGGCGCTGTCGGCAGCGCGTAGGCACGCTTCCAGAATGTTCTGTGGCTAGCAGCCAGCTTCTTTGCTATGCATCGTCGATTTCGTTGCGTGTGTGCGTGCGTTGTGACCAATGCTGTGCTGCTCTCCCCGACGTCGCTCTCTGCATTCCACTGCGCATGTGTCGTCTCTCTTCTCTTGTGATCCAGCGTTGTTGTCCACGCACTGCGCATGTATTGGCTCTGCTGCTGTTGATCGCGCTGTAGTTAGAGTAAGCCAACACACTGTCTTGTGCTGCTTACTTCTCTCTTCTCCTCTCGCCGTACACTGCCGGCTGGCAGTAATGGGACGGTGCCCGTTTTAAATGTCCAAACGTAGGTACTGGCAGTTTTCGGCCAGTACCATCAAGGAGTTGTGCGCCTTATTATGGTGCGTCACAATGTCTTTCATATCTCTCCAGCAGGGTATTCAGGTCACGCACAGTTTTGGCAGAATACAGCATGCCCACCGCCGGTGAATTATCATGAAGACCATCGATGATCATGTCTACTACTTATTTTCCGGAATCGTAGTATTCATACCAATTTCTTGCATTTCGATGGCATATCGAAGGCAGCTCTCACCAGATTTCAAACGACAGTTCCGCAATTAGGCATACACTTCTTCTGTGCTGCGTGATCTGCCGAATTCATAGATCAACGTCTCCTTCAGTTCGGTATAGTCACGCACAGTGACGGTGCGCAGGAGGACAGCAGCAATCCCTTCCAACAAGCGGCGGCAGGCAACCAAGCGCAAACGGTCATCGAACTGAAGAATGGCGAAGCGTCTTCTAAATCACGGAACCACTTATTGACGTCATATGCGTTATCCGCCGAAAAGCGGGGCACCATAGATTCGATTACGCTCAAATCTGTTACCCGTTGCTGTGGCTTCTTAGCAAGTGAACCAAGCTGCTGCTGCAACATAGCAATTTGTTGTTGTAATTCCATTACCTCATGCAGAACATGGGACCGTCAAGGCGGATGGAACAGTTGCAGTAGGAACAACAGCAGCAGCAGCGGCAGGAACAATAGCAGCAGGGCAGGAACAACAGAATCCGCAGCGGCAGGAACAACGGCAAAAGCAGAGTCAATGGCAGCAACGGCAGAAGCGTAGGCAGAGGCGTCAGCAACAATGGCGTCTGGCATAACGGCACCAGAAATGTCAGCCTCGAAAACTGAGCGGGAAATTTCGGCGCCAACAGGCAATTTCGGCAATCCAGCAAAAAGGCGCTTTACCTGTACTCATCTTTGTTGAACACCATTGTGACGAAAGTTGTTTTCCTTTGTTTTCTTTTCTTCGCACAGCCAATAGTCACCGTTATAATGGTAGCTTGTTTTTGCGCGGCGACGACCTGTTGATAATTACCAATTGGCGAGACACTCCACTTGACACTTTGCAATACGTTTGCAATTTGGCCGAATTGTTTTATTTTTATAAGGGTATCCCACTTCTGAGATGTAAATCACCGATTTATCGGGTGTAATTTTAATCTTTTTTTTTTCTTTTGGAACACGTCCGGCTTCCATGAAATTTTCTTAATGATTAACATTACAGAACTATGTTAAAAACTACCAGGGATGAATAACTTAACAGGGAAATTTAACATTCAAGGGCTTTTAACGACATAATATTACAAAGACAATCGATAATCATTAAATTCAAAACCTTACAATAAAGAAAAAGTTGAAATCTGTGTGTTTTTTTTTAGTGAATGATGGAGTCATTTGTGATATTAACGGGTCTGATAATACCATCATTCGGTGCATGATATCTTGATTGGTGGCCATTCTGCTGCACTTTCTAGAGTGTCTGAGTACATACTTTTTGAAGTCTTTGTTTCGACATTTCTGAGCTTCTTCACACAGTATTCCCACAGGGAATATACACTTTTCCATAATGTCCTTCCCGTGTATAAGAATTTTATGGAGAGTAGTTGACATATTGTACCACTTATACTTACAATGAAACAAGCTTTTTTGCTGTCTCCATATAAAAAGCTCCAAATTTTTCTGAGTTCACTGGCTCACGTATGGTTATCGCTTCAAGACTAACAGAAATTCTTTTAATTAAATCTTCCCCCAGCGGTGACTACGGGAACTAGGGAAAATAGTTATATAGTGACATATTCATACTGAGTATGTCTACATAACAAAAGTACATAGCAGCCTAGACATCGAATTCCACATTAAAAACTATTCCCCAACTATAAACATTCCCAAGCTGCGCTACTTTAAACATTCCCAAGCTGAACTTGTAAACAATTTCGGCGATCATAAACAAAGAGCAGCGTAGCCAGCGCATCTCACCCAATCGATCAGCAATGATCGAAAACCGCTCGATCAGCATATTTTTGCTCACACTCAAAAGCTGAGAAATCGCACAATTCGTAGTTCCCAGCTTTTAGCGGTCACCCCCAAATTGTATACATTTAAATCCCTGTAAACAGAACTTTCATTATTATCTATTGAGCAGATATATGTTAGTCTTAAGTTGTTCTTGAATAAAGAAAGACGTGAGCCTAAAATTCCGCATTTTCTTTAAATAAAATCAACGTTACCGTTAGAATGTGTCACGGTATTTATTAGATTCATTAAACACATAAAATATCTAATTGGCGCTGCCGGTAGGATAACAATAAATTGGGGATCCTGATGCAATAACTAAGTTATTAATTCTAATCCTTCTTACTGTTATCCGACATAAACAACCGACGCGAAGGCAACCCGAGCGACGGTCAACATCGCGTCAAGCTTTATTAAACAAAAAAACCTCGACAGTGACGCGTAAATCAAAAATTCGCATTTTTTGCCAAAGCTACGGACGTTAAAAAAAAAAAACTTGAAAATAATTCAGAGAACATAATTCCAGACATACCTGGTTATCTCAATAAAGTTCGAAATAGCTATCTGTGCAAACGAATAGAAACAAACTCAATCGTAATAAAGCTAATAAAGTTAATTATAAGGAAAACTAATAAACTAAATAAAGTGAAATATTAAAACATACAAATAAAAAAATATACATTAAATTAAACAAAATAAAATATTGCTTAAGTGAAAAAAAACAAGTAAGAAAAGTACAGTCGAGCACGCCCGACAGTAAAATACTCTCTGCATTTTTTCGCGATTTAATTATTAAAATCGGTCTAGAGATATGACAATGTGTAGTACTTGCATTAAAACACGTTGAAACAAAAACAATCTAAGCATAATCACACATACATCTGTTTGTCTGTATGGGAATACACATACGAAAGACAATATATGATGCATATACATGTATGTATGTATGTGTGCATTCAGCGCGGCCAGCGACTGCGGGCAGCGCTGCCGCCACGCAAGCAACGAAAACATTCAAACATGTGCTTGTATGTTTTGTAGGGGTGCGCCCTAACGTATGCAACACAACATTTATTTTTTTTTGTATGCATCATTTTGGACGCGACTGCTTCACGAGAGCAACAGCTGTTATGTTAACGCACTGTTAACTATCGATCGATGGCAGGACTCAACCGTGCATGCGATCAATCGATAATGCTTGCAGATCACCTTTGGGGATGTGATATTTCGTGTAGGTGTCGACTTCCTCGATCGGCCTATTACCTGTTTGACCATTAACCAAACCAGTCACAAGTGTTTAAGTGGAAAATTAATTTTGCGCCATCGAGCATATTTTCATAAATTTGTTTTATTTTACTGCACTAATAGTGCGAAATAATTGTGCGTCGTGCCTAAGTGCACTTATTTAGTGATTTCATCAAGGCCCATCGCCAAAATAAGGTATGTGTTTTTTACACTGATAGGCTTGTGGCTTATAAGAGTCTTTTCGTGTAGTTTTGGACTGTTTTTCCCTGGAAGAAGATACGAAAAAGGTGCTAAGGACACATGTTTGATGCCACTACGGCGCGTATCGGAAATATCATCTTGTTGATTCCGCAGTGTGTGCGAACATTGTTTGCGGGCCTCGTGCACGCTGCTAACGACGCTGTGCACATCGTTGGAGGCGCACGTAGACCGCCCATAAAAACCTGTTTTGGACTCGTAGTGCTTGATCGCTGGAGCAACCCTGTTGCGGATAGTGCTGACGGCGTGTTGTCGACGCAAGAGTGATAACGCCGTTCGTTTGTTTGAAAGCCTGCTGCCAGCGCTAACATAGTTGCGCGGAGCATAGAATAAATCGTTTGTAGTTTTCCTCAATATTTTCTTCACTTTTCTTTGGTGAATTCGGCCGACGCAAGAACCTAACGCGATCAAGGCAATCAAATGTAATATGTATCATAAAATTTATTAATTTGGTCAGCATCATGACCCTTTTTGTTCGTCTATGAGCAAATTAAATCAAAGCCAATGTTCCCTTCGTATATATGAATTTTTGAAAGTATTTAAAAAGAAAAATTAATTTCAATTGCAAATAATAGTAATAAATTCCAATCGATTTAAATAATTAAATTTAATTTTATGATTAAGTAAAAAGATAAAATTTTGGTATGGTATGTATAATATGAATATTAGTTGTTATATATATATTTTCTAATCCGTTTGAAGTTCAAACAGTGCATCGTCGTCTTCAGGCCTGTCGACTACTATGGAGAATTGTCAGCTGTATCAACATATGTAAGAACAAAACAAACTGATTGAGTATATGAAAACTAGTTAAAATTATTTAAAAGTAAAGATATACCATGCCAAGACAAACCAAAAGCAAACATACATCGTAGTGCATTTTTTTGCGATAAAGTTTATAGTCCGTATGTTTGTTCGCTTTTCTTCTTTTAAAATCGTACTATAAATAAAAAGCTGATCTCATTGTGAATTTGTAAAGACAGCTTATTCTTAAATGATCTTTATAACCAACGAATGGTTTACTTTAAATTGTGAATTCCCTGAATAATTATGAATTAAATATACTGTATAATGGGCACCTGATGTAAATATTGTTCCATAGATTTTATGGGTAAAGATATATAGCTTAACGTCTTTACAGGTTGGGAGGGTAAAGAAGAAGGACATTTGCATCTCAGTCCTTCCTCAAAGATTTTCATTCCTTCCGTTGTGCTGTACCCTTATGGTTATCATCCTTATTTCCTTGTCCCTTTATTCAACTCTGTCTATATTTTTGGTTATGTGGCACAGCAGCTCACTAGGTGGCAAAGAACCCACCCCATTTTCCCTGACCTCCAGTCGGCCCCGTAGGCAGAGTACGCCTCCAGTCTGCTGCTCACTTCATGTGTTCGTTACAGTTTCTGTCTCGCTTGCACTCATACATTGATATGAATGCGGCAGCGCTGCCGTCACATGTGCTTGTATGTTTCTGTCTCACTTGCACTCATACATGATATTGCATTCGGTTATCAATATTGCAACGCTTCTAGTTTTCTTGTTTATAGTGCGATTTCAATGCGCCTTTCAGGATAGTTTGATATAGTTAGTCTTCACACGAATTATAAATTAAAATACTGTACTATATTAAAGAATGCCTAAAAACGGAGCGAAAGTTGAGAATTTCTTTTATTAACTTTTAAAATGGGGCGTGGCAGTCCAAAAATTTAAATGTCAATGCATTTACGCTGTCGCTAGGAACCTCCATACCAAAATTGGTGATCATAGGTGCAATAGTTACTGAAATATTCGCCCAGAACACCAATTTTTTGGTGTGTCTAGTTTTTTGCTCATTGTGGGCGAATGAGGCGTGGCATCAAAAAATAAAAAAGATTCTTGTATTGACTGACTAAATATGTGATCGATTGAGACCAATCTCGAACTTGTAGCTCTTACCATCTCTGAAATCTGTTTGTTCATACGGACGGACAGACGGACAGAGACGGACATGGCTATATCGCCTCGGCTTGTGATGCTGATCAAGAATATATATACTTTATCGGGTCTGCCACGCCTCCTTCTGCCAGTTACATACATTTTCACAAATCCAATATACTCTTGCAGAGAGTATAAAAATCTAAACAACCACCAATCTTAACATAAATACCACAAAATGGAAGGAGGAGCAGCAGCCGCAACAAATATTTCTGACGCCAGCATGTCACAAGTAATCAATCAATTAAAGGATGTTGAAAAATTCAATCGAGACAAAAATACCCTATACAATTTTGTCAACCGCATCGACTACATATTGGCCCTCTACACCACCAATGATGTACGGCAACAATCAATTATTTTTGGACTTGTGGAACGTTGTATCAGTGCCGATGTCATGTTATCCCTTGGAATAAATAACCTAAACACCTGGACGGATCTTCGAAAACAGTTAGTGCTCAAGTACAAAACACAAACCAAGAACCACATCTAACTGGAGGAATTTAGGAACACACCTTTAAAAGGGAATGTACGAGAATTTCTGGAAGAAGCCGAGTACCGTAGGCGGACTTTGATGAGTAAGCGAGAATTAGAAAACAACCATGACGAAAAAATATTGTACACGCGATTTATAAAAACAAGTATTGACGATCTTGTACAAAAATTGCCCACTAACATTTGTATCCGAATTAAAAATTGCGATATTAGCAATTTAAGATCATTAATAAATCTATTACAAGAAAAAAATCTGTATGACGAACAATGTCAAAATTCTAATTCCATTAAAGTAAAACAAGAAAAAAGTTTGAAGCCACCTCCAACCAATTCCAATTTTCAAAGATTTCCAACATTCCTTCAACCAAATAACACTCCTTACGTCCCATATCATAATCATCAACCATATGTTCAACGCCCATTTCATCCACCACAACCTCTTTATAACAATAACAATATGCATTACACTAACGCTTATTTATCTCGACCAATTTAAATCGTACCGATTCCGACAAGACCAGTACAGTCTGCACTTAGACCAAATTTCCGTCAAAACTTATTTGACCATAATCAATTCGGACAGAATCAGAATACCATTCCACAGAGAGCACCAATCAATAATGCTCCTGGTGTATCCAATCAAACGCCCTAGACCAGCTGAAAGTGCGCAAAGTAAAATGAGTATAGATCACGAGGCCAGGAACCAAGAAGAATTGAACTATAATGAATATTTGCAACAAGAATATTTCAATCAATTAGCCTCTTATCCTCAATACTACCAAGAGCAGGGATATTTACAAAATTCAGATTATTCAGATTCACAAATGTTAGTAGCTGAACCCGAAACTGAGCAGTATAACGAGATAGAACTTGAACAAGCTGAAAATTTTCGGCAACCAGCCTCGGACACCATCAATTTATAAAATTGACTCATAAAGGAAAGAATTTAAAATGCCTTGGGCCTTGATACCGGTTCTACAGTGAATATGATGACATCCAATATTTTCAATCTACAAGTAGTAGATACCGAATGTCTAATTCAAACAAGTAACGGGCCATTAACAATTACAAAAAATATCAATGTTCCTTCTAATAACATATTCATGAGTAATAGTGAATTACTTTTACATAAATTCTCTTCGGATTATGACTTATTAATTGGTAGAAAGTTGTTATCACAAGCCCAAGCAGTAATAGATTACAAATCACAGTCGGTAACACTATTCAATAAAAAAATACCAATTAATAAATGATTCACCAATAATAAATCAAAATCATTTTGTAGCCTATTCAAATTCTGTATCTGCAGAATATTATAATAGTCCTGAGTCCCCATACAATTTCAATACACAACTACCCGAAAATTCAAATATTTATCGTTTAGATCATCTAAATAAAGAATAGAAATCAAACATGGACGAAATATTAGGAAAGCTAGGTAGATGTAATTATTTTACCACAATTGATCTTGCGAAAGGTTTCCATCAGCTGGAAATGCATCCGGATGCAATACATAAAACAGCCTTTTCAACCAAAAATGGTCATTATGAATACCTTCGTATGCCGTTTGGTTTAAAAAATGTTCCTGCAGCTTTTCAACGTTGCATGAATAATGTCTTACGGCCATTATTAAATAAGCATTGTTTAGTGTATCTGGACGATATTATCGTATTTTCCACATCGCTAAAAGAGCATGTACATTCACTTCAACTAGTTTCCGAAAAGCTTTCTGAAGCTAATCTTAAACTACAACTTGATAAATGCGAGTTTCTTAAACAAGAAACTACTTTCCTTGGACACATCATAACTAAGGAAGGAATAAAGCCCAACCCTGAGAAAGTCAAGGCTATTCAAAAATACACTATTCCTAAAAAGGCCAAAGAAATTAAAGGCTTTCTTGGATTAACCGGATATTATAGAAAATTCATTCCCAATTTCGCAGACATAGCCAAACCCATGACAGCAGCCCTAAAAAAAGATTCAAAAATTGACATTCAAAATCCGGAATACGTTGAAGCTTTCGAAAAATTAAAACAACTCATCTCCAATGATACCATCTTAAAAATACCAGATTTTAATACTAAATTCGTATTAACTACAGATGCAAGTAACGTAGCTCTTGGAGCTGTACTCTCTCAAAACGGACACCCACTTAGTTGCATTAGCAGAACTTTAAACGAACACGAAACTAATTTCAGTGCCATAGATAAAGAACTTTTAGCTATTGTATGGGCAACAAAAACTTTTCGACATTATCTACTGGGACGACATTTTGAAATAAACAGTGACCATCAACCACTATGTTGGCTCTATAAAATGAAAGAGCCAAATTCAAAACTAACTAGATGGAGAGTTAAATTATCAGAATATGATTTTAACATTAAATACATAAAAGGAAAGGAAAATCACATCACCGACGCTTTCTCACGCGTTAAAATAGAGCAAGCCTATTTTGGAGAAGAAACACAGCATAGTTCTGATGAAGACAATAGCAACTTAATATTTACTACCGAGAAACCCATAAACACATTTAAAAGGCAAATAATATTTTCTAAAGGCGTTCCAAACATTAAAAAAGAAAATTACTTCAAAAAACTAATTATTCACATCACATATGATAACATGACAATAGAAAAGGCCAAACAATATTTAATTGATCACTTTTGCACCAAGTCTAGTGTGTTGTTTATTGATAGTAATGCCGATTTTGAAATAATTCAAAACGCACACAAAGAAATTATCAATACCAGTCATACTAAAATTCTTGGAAGCCTTACCTAGCTAAAAAATATAAATTCATACGCCGAATTTAAAGAACTCATTATTAAAACTCATGAAAAACTTCTTCATACGGAAATTCAGAAAACAAATAAACTTTTCGGTGAAACTTACTAGTTTCCTAACAGCCAGTTGTTAACACAAAACATTAAAAAACGAATTTGCAATTTAGTAAAAACCGAACACAGAAATACTGACATGCCAATGAAAATTACTCGCAAACCAGAGCATTGTCGCGATAAATTTGTAATAGACATTTATTCTTCAGAAGGAAAGCATTATCTAAGTTGTATTGATATTTATTCAAAATTTGCTACTCTCGAACAAATCAAAACAAAAGATTGGATTGATTGGAATCCTATTAAGCAGACCGAGACGGCGCATTCACCAGCTTAGCACTCAAAAGATGGCTTGACAGTGAAGGAGTAGAAATACAATTAAACACATCCAAAAAGGCATAGCAGACATTGAACGACTTCATAAAACTATTAACGAAAAAATCAGAATCATAAATACATTAAATGACGAAGAAAACAAGCTCAGTAAAATAGAAACTATCCTTTATATTTACAACCATAAAATCAAACATGACACCACTGGACAAATTCCCGCACACATATTCTTTTACGTCGGACAACCAATTCTAGATACACAAGACAGAAAAGAAAAGACGATAAACAAAACAAACAGTTGCCGACATGAATACGAAGTCGGTACTAGATATCGAAAGGGCCCATTACAAACAGGAAAATTGGAAAACCCATTCAAAGCCAACCAAAATGTCACACAAACAGATCCCGATCATTACCAAATTACTAACAAAAATAGAACAACACATTATTATAAAACACAATTTAAAAAACGAAAGAAAATTAACCAAATTGAAACTCCACAGGTTCCTACTTCATAATCATAATATCGTTCGCACTCTTTACCATATGTCATGCGCAACAAATTCAAATCAATAACTTGGATACGGACCACGGATAGTTACTGTTTTCAGATAAACCATTAGAATTACCAACTAGATTTGAACATCATTCTTTGCGAATCAACGCAACTGAAATAATAATAACAAACGAATGTTTTCGAAGAACCATTCCTAACTTTAAAAATTCATCACAAATCAATTATTTATACTCTAAACTACAACAAGAACTAAATGGTATAATATTTCATCATGAGAATCGTAAAAAACGCGGACTGTTCAACATTGTAGGCTCATTATACAAATTTCTTTTTGGCACACTCGACGATTGAAAACTTATCTTTAAACATTGTTCAAACTAAAGATAAAAATGACAATAAATATAATATATAACGAAATGCAAAAATTTAAGGTCAACAAAACAAACGGACACTACAAGACACATTTACTTACCAATTATTACAATATATAGAATTAGGTATTAGGTATTTTCAATCCATAACTACTTACCTATGACAGACTTGACAATGTTAATAACCGAAACATTCTTTTAATCAAAACATCCACTTGATTTAATTACCAAGACAATATCATACTAATTGTATCCCATATCCCAATCGACTTTCAATCTACTAACACCATTAAAATCATTCCATATCCCGACCACGATGGCTATCAACTCGACTACACTAGTACTACATTTTATTTTGAAAAAGACAATAAAACTTATAATAGAGAAAAAGAACCAATTATTGATGAATGTATTACAAAAATATTATTACACACTAAACCAATATGTAACTTTGAGCGCATAAATTCAAAAGGAATGATTAAATACATTGAGCCTAACACTATTGTAACATGGAACATTTCTAATACAACAGTAACACATAATTGTCAGAAAAATAATGTCAATCTTAATATTCAAGGTAATAAAATAATTAATATCAATCAATGTAAACTAAAAATAAATAAAGTAATATTAAGCGACAATTACTTACAACCAGAAGTTGATCTTACACCATTGTATCCACCAATGGAACTTAATAAAGTTAAACCCATAAAACATGATGATATTTTAAAAATAGTATCACAGAATAATGCCCTTACACATACAATTATAATAATTATAATCATTATATTCATAATCATATTCCTATACTTAAAATATGTAACTTGCAATTCCATAATATTAATCCAGAAAAAATGTAAAAAACAAACTCACGAACCCAATAAAGAAACGCTACAACAACAAGTACAACAAGAACAATACGAGCAACAAGAAGAAACAACTATCGAGATGGCACTACCAAAACTGTACCCATCAGTTGCACCGTGACTCACAGGCTCGCCTCTTAAGGAGAGGGAAGTGACATATTCATACTGAGTATGTCTACATAACAAAAGTACATAGCAGCCTAGACATCGAATTCCACATCAAAAACTATTCCCCAACTATAAACATTCCCAAGCTGCGCTACTATAAACATTCCCAAGCTGCACTTGTAAACAATTTCGGCGATCATAAACAAAGAGCAGCCTAGCCGGCGCATCTCACCCAATCGATCAGCAATGATCGAAAACAGCTCGATCAGCATATTTTGGCTCACACTCAAAAGCTGAGAAATCGCACAATTCGTAGTTCCCAGCATTTAGCGGTCACCCCCAAATTGTAAACATTTAAATCCCTGTAAATAGAACTTTCATTATTATCTATTGAGCAGATATCTGTGAGTCTTAAGTTGTTCTTTAATAAAGCAAGTCGTGAACCTAAAATCCCGCATTGTCTTTAAATAAAATCAACGTTACCGTTAGAATGTGTCGCTGTATTTATTGGATTCATTAAACACATAAAATATCTAGTTATATACCTGTTTTTACTTAGACCCCAGATCCCTTACATACTCATACAGAATGAAAAGTTGGTCAGAGTCTAGTTTTTTGAGGCTATGACTGAGGCCGCTTGAGGACCACTAGTCGGAAGGTTGACACGATTTGAACGAGTTCTATTCTTCTGTTTAAACTTTGAAGTATCATCATTGGTGTAATTCCCAGGTACCACAAATATATTAAGAGGTGAAGGGGGAACTGTGGGGGTGGCAGTAGATCGACTGTTACGTCGAATAGGGGGATTTTTCGAGATTTTACTCGTAGCTTTAACTCCATTAACAGTCACCGATTTGATCATAATGGGTGATGAGGTGGTTACAGGGGGCACAGGCAGTGCCGGGAAAGCAACGTTGGCACATGATGGTTGGTCTTGTACAGGAGATGTTGCAGAAGGAATATGTGAATTGGGAAGTGAAGAGTTACGGGGATAGGGAGAAAAGGATAAAAGGGCAGGCCCATTATGCACTGGAGACGTGAGGAGCGAAACAGGCGGAAGAGATAAGGGAAGCTGCTGCTGAGAACTCAACACCTTGTCAGGTGGAGTCTCAAACTTATAATCACTAAGCAAATCAGTGCTTAGCTTCTTAGCGAGTGATCGCAATTTTAGGAATTGCTTTTTCACAGTATTATACATACCTGAAAAATCACCTTGCAACTCAATACACACTGGGCATGATCATCGCAAACCACCACTGCCTAATTTGGCAGAGGAAATGAATTTTTCGAATTCACGCCCAGTAAGACCAGCACATTTTATATGCATAATGTTGTCGCATAGCCAACAGTGCGCATAATTTGGTTGGTCATTGTCCCGAGTTGGACCATAATTGCAATTGTTTTTGCAGCAGGCCATTTAACTCATAATAAACTCATTTAATATTAGAGAGCAAACAAGAAAAATATTGAGAGTGCACAAGATTACTTCGACGTAAACAAATATGCTCGAAAACAGAATTCGCTAAAAATGCAAAAAAAATGTTACCGAAACTGTTATAAAAACAAAGCAATGCGTGGGCGCAAGCGCAAAACAGAAATTGAGTGAAATCGAACAAACACGCAAACTTATTATACTTATTATACAAAAACACAGCTGAGACGCTGAATTAATAAAAATTTAATGTTTTGCTAAAAATGCACACTAAATACGTCTTTGTACAAACCATATTTAGGTTATCACTTTGAACCAGTAAAATATTTAATAATTTGAAATTCGAATTCACGAATTAAGGCAGCAATAATAAAATCAGCGTTGAAAAAAACACTACCGGCACAGCTGATAATCTCTTTCGGTTTTGCAGCATTTCAACCTACATATGCAATTTAATTATTGTATGCTACTGAGTCTTTAGGCCAGTTGCAAGGAAGCGAAAGTAAATCTTCGCAAAATAATCGTCCTAAAGGGAATCGCTACGCAACCTCCATAGGATTCATCTTCATCAATAATGCATCGGACTCGCAGCGATCGGCGTGGGACCACATCGAGTTATATAACTTACATACGGTCTGCCAATAAGTAGAACAGCAAGTGTCAATAAATCGCGAGTGTGTGTTTAAAGGTGCCTTTCCAAGTGATAAAAATTATTTTGATCGCCGCTGTGTAGATATTATTTTTCATTAGTTTCATAAATATATCGCGCGTATTTATAGCCTCAGAAACTCCCACATACAAGCATACATGTATGTAAGTACACCTACATATATGTAAATACACTTGCATGTATCTTAATATATTTGGTGATCCGCAATTAAATAGCTATCAAATTCTTATCACTCGCACTGGCGTTTTTAGACCCCGTACTCTTTAAAAAAGAGTAAAGGGGGTCTATTAAGTTTGTCAGAAGCGAGATGTGCGTAACAGGCAGAAGGAGGCGTGGCCGACCCCATAAAGTATATATATGAATAAACAGATTTCAGAGATGGTAACAGCTACAAGTTCGAGCTTGGTCTCAATCGATCACATATTTAGTCAGTCAATACAAGAATCTTTTTTTTTCGATGCCACACCCCATTCGCCCACAATGAGCAAAAAACTAGACACACTTCGAAAAAAATTGGTGTTTTGGGCGAATATCTCATCTAGGATCACCAATTTTGGTATGGAGGTTCCTAGCGACAGCGTTAATGCATTGACATTTAAATTTTTGTTCTGCCACGCCCCGTTTTAAAAGTTAATAAAAGAAATTCTCAACTTTCGCTCCGTTTTTAGGCATTCTTTAATATAGTACAGTATTTTAATTTATAATTCGTGTGAAGACTAACTATATCAAACTATCCTGAAAGGCGCATTGAAATCGCACTATAAACAAGAAAACTAGAAGCGTTGCAATATTGATAACCGAATGCAATATCATGTATGAGTGCAAGTGAGACAGAAACATACAAGCACATGTGACGGCAGCGCTGCCGCATTCATATCAATGTATGAGTGCAAGCGAGACAGAAACATACAAGCACATGTTTGAATGTTTTTGTTGCTTGCGTGGCGGCAGCGCTGCCCGCAGTCGCTGGCCGCGCTAAATGCACACATACATACATACATGTATATGCATCATATATTGTCTTTCGTATGTGTATTCCCATACAGACAAACAGATGTATGTGTGATTATGCTTAGATTGTTTTTGTTTCAACGTGTTTTAATGCAAGTACTACACATTGTCATATCTCTAGACCGATTTTAATAATTAAATCGCGAAAAAATGCAGAGAGTATTTTACAGTCGGGCGTGCTCGACTGTACTTTTCTTACTTGTTTTATCTTACTATTAATAATTTATTTGACCTTTGTGTTCCATCTTGTGTTCCAAGTATGTTTAAAAAACCTATTTAGTTTACAAGGAAATTAACACGGCTAAAAAACGTTAAATCTAAATTTTATAAGAAATTCATGGAAACTGGCTCTTTCCTGGATCTCTCTTGTTATGTGATTGCTTGATCTGATTTCTCTGCATTAAACAGCCTGTGCTATCGGAATTACCTTGGAAGCTGTGGTCAGCAGTTTCGAAGTAATCCTAAACTTTTTTTATAACTTCGTTAATGCGAAGCGCTTTTGAGTGATCTAAAGGCTGTTAAACCTGTCCTTTCCCCGGGTCCAGATGGAGTTTCTGGTTGTTTGTTCGGAAACTGTGCTGACGGCCTCTTGAAACCTTTGTATAACTTATTTAAATTGTCTGTTGAGTCGTGCTGCTTTCCTGACATTTGGAAAGCATCTTTTATTATTCCCCATCATAAAAAGGGTACTAAATCTAATGCTTGTAACTATAGGGGTATCTCTAAGTTGTCTGCAACTCCTAAAACTTTTAAGAAATTAATAACTTCTCAATTCCAACATCTTCGTAGATCTATTGTTTCACCTTGCCAGCATAGGGTTATGAAATATAAATTTACTACCACTAGCTTATTAGAATTTTCTTCCATTGTAATACAGAGATTTCAATATAAATTGCAAACAGATGTCATTTACACTGATTTTAGTAAGGCTTTTGATACTATTAATCATTGTCTTTTAATTCATAAACTTAATTTGCTTGGATTTCCAGAAAAATTATTTCTTTGGATTGCGAACTATTTATGTTCTTCCATTGTAATACAGAGATTTCAATATAAATTGCAAACAGATGTCATTTACACTGATTTTAGTAAGGCTTTTGATACTGTTAATCATTGTCTTTTAATTCATAAACTTAATTTGCTTGGATTTCCAGAAAAATTATTTCTTTGGATTGCGAACACATTGACTCAAAGAGTTAATTTTAATGGCACATTACCCAAGCTCGTGCGTGTTACCTCCGGGGTTCCTCAAGGAAGCCATCTGGGGCCTTTACTTTTTTCATTGTTCATTAATGATTTACCTTCAGCAATTTCTAGTTCCCGGGTTCTGATGTATGCCGATGTTGTAAAACTTAGTTTGTCACAACTGACTCTTGTCTGAGTCACGGTCTACAAAGTGATCTCGACACAATTCAAGCCTGGTGTAAAGATAACGTACCACATCTCAATTTTAGTAATTGTAATGTAATGCCCTATAGTAGGCGAATACCTACCTTTAATAACTACTTTCCCGACGGCAAGCCTCTTCAGAGAATAGAGTCGGTCAATGATTTGGGTAACCTTTTCGATCTTAAACTAGAGTTCGAAAGGCAGATCTTTTCTGCTGCTAATCGAGCTTTTGGTGTCTTGGGTTTCATATAGCGGTGGTCTAAGGAATTTGACGATCCCTACCTAACAAAAACTCTGTATACTTCACTTGTACGCCCTATTCTTGAATATGGATCGTGTGTATGGTCTCCCCAATACATTGTCCATCAGGTGAGGTTAGAAGCTGTACAAAAACAATTTCTTCTGTTTGACTTTAGGGGTCGTATCGTAGTAGACTTTTGTTAATTAACCTCCCTTCCCTTTTGGATCGGTTCCGATCCGAAATACTAGCAACTTTCTTCCTTTGTCTTTTCAACGCTGTACCACGAATTATGCATTACATAATCCGCTTCGTATTTTATGTAATAACTAAAATAGTCTTTCTTATGTAGTGTGTGGAGCCACTTCTTTGTCTCTTCTTAGAATGTCACTTCTCTTTTACGTATCTAATCAATCAACATAGTATTGTTTTCCTTTAATGTTATATCGTAGTATCTTTTAATATACTTTTTTTTTTTTATCGTTCTCGCGTATTTCGTTCCCGCGTGCCTTACCCTTGGGTTTTTTTTTTTTTTTTTTTTTTTTTTGTTTGGTCTGGTTAGTGTTTTTCTGGGGTTTTCCTAACCCTTGCAACGAATGTTGGACCAACGTTTCTTAATGTTTTTAATTTTTGTAATACTTCCCCAGTTAGTTAATTAATTAAACTTATATTGAATTCCTAATTTTAATTTGAAAACTTTTTTTGTTTTTAACGTAAATTTTAATCAGATTTTTAAATATTTTGTTAATATTAAATTACCTTAATTAAATTTATTTTTCTTTTTGTGTCGACTGCCCATAGTCTAACAATAAATAAATAATCAAAATAACTAAATAATCTGTACATTAACCTTTATATGAAGATAAAACGGCCCAGAGTGGGCGTGTCAAAAAACATAAACAGACTTCTGTTGCTTAGGTATTGTACCGTTCATTTGTGACCTCTTTCACTTTTCTAGCTCTTTTAGTATCTGAGATCCTTTTTGTTCATACAGACGGACGGACGGACAGACGGACCTGGCTATATCGACTCGGCTGTTGACGCTGATCAAGAATTTATATACTTAATGAAAAATAACCAATGCTGTGTATAGACATTGTAAACTCCTAGAAAAAACGGCAATTAGATATCGATGTTTATAAAATGTAATGTTTATTTATTTAATGTTTTATTTCTATTATCTACTCGATTTGCCGGTTCGATTCAAAGAGACCGGATCATATTTTGCCATTCCCAGAAACGCGTATACACAAATACACTTAAATACTAAAATACTGAAACAGAGTTTTACATAAAACTTATCGATGGCTACCAACACTTAAACATCGAAATAAATTAAAATTAAATATCTTACAATAAATAGTCGCATATACCCCAGATTTGAAAGGTAAGGTATAAAACGGCAACTCGCGAACAACAAGCAACGGAAAAAAAACCAGAAGCAGAAGAATAACAAGCAACGGTAAAACCACTACACATACAGCGAACCACAAGAGAGATCACCGACGCTACACAGCAGAAAACGACGACGCTGGCGTTCTGTTCTACCACGCTCATTATCTTATTTTTGGTGTCGCCTGGTAATTCCATTTTTTCCTTTTTCTGTCGCCACGTCCGCGTTTGTTTGTTGCTGGCTATGTGAAAATATTTCATATGAAAAATTCGCAGGCCTCAACGGCCGAACTATTGACCTGGTTTAGTCTAAATCAGGTTTATAGTGGACATGTAAAGCTGCAGGGATGTAGAACGGGACATGATGAGCTTCATACGACAAACTAGGAGAGGCTTTGAGGACCTATTGGGCAGATTTAAAAGTCTGTCCGATGGTTTCTCAGCTTTGGATAAGGAGTTCAAAGATTTAAAAGTCTTGAATGATTCCCCAAAGCGTAAAAAGGCCATTTTCGATTGACCCTAATGAACTTTCGGTCCCACTTCACATACCCGCTTTTCACATCCGCACCTTCGTCCGCCCAATCTGTTGTAAAGAATTTTGGCCGGATCACTAAGTAATAAAAGAGTATACAGCGAAGAAACGAAATCGGACTCCGATTTTATTGCTTTCTCATTCTGTCCCGGCCTCTGATACCGAAAAAAAATAACTTCCTCCCTCTCCCTATCAAACTTTGATATATCTTTGTAGTAAGCTTACTAATGTTTACTTAAATAGCCTGTCATTTCTGTTTTGCGCTTGCGCCCACGCAAGCTTTGTTGTTATAACTGTTTTCTTAACATTTGTTTTTGCATTTTTAGCGAATTCTGTTTTCGAGTATATTTGTTTACATCGAAGTAATCTTGTGCACTCTCAATTTTTTTCTTGTTTGCTCTCTAATATTAAAAGAGTTTATTATGAGTTAAATGGCCTGCTGCAAAAACAATTGCAATTATGGTCCAACTCGGGACAGTGACCAACCAAATTATGCGCACTGTTGGCTATGCGACAACATTATGCATATAAAATGTGCTGGTCTTACTGGGCGTGAATTTGAAAAATTCATTTCCTCTGCCAAATTAGGCAGTGGTGGTTTGCGATGATCATGCCCAGTGTGTATTGAGTTGCAAGGTGATTTTTCAGGTATGTATAATACTGTGAAAAAGCAATTCCTAAAACTGCGCTCACTCGCTAAGAAGCTAAGCACTGATTTGCTTAGTGATTATAAGTTTGAGACTCCACCTGACAAGGTGTTGAGTTCTCAGCAGCAGCTTCCCTTATCTCTTCCGCCTGGTAATGGGCCTCCCCTTTTATCCTTTTCTCCGTATCCCCGTAACTCTTCACTTCCCAATTCACATATTCCTCCTGCAACATCTCCTGTACAAGACCAACCCTCATGTGCCAACGTTGCTTTCCCGGCACTGCCTGTCCCCTTCGTAACCGCCACATCACCCAGTATAATAAAATCGGTGACTGTTAATGGAGTTAAGGTCACGAGTAAAAACTCAAAAAACCGACCCCAGTCATAGCCTCAAAAAACTAGACTCTGACCAACTTTTCATTCTGTATCAGAATGTAAGGGGTCTGGGGTCTAAAAAAAAAACAGGTATATAAGAATAGTTTCTCTTTTGACTCCGATATTATTGCATTTTCGCAGACTTGGCTTAAATCCAACATATCTGATAATAAAATAATGTCGTCAAATTATAATATTTTTACGCGCGTTCGTCCTAATCGACGTGGTGGTGAAGTCCTTATTTCAGTAAAATCCTCCCTTAATGCTGAAATAATTGATGTTTCACCAACGGACGATATTGAAATTGTTGCCGTTGAGGTTACTTTTTCGTTTTTTGCGCTGTATGTAACCTGTTCCCATATTTCTCCATCCTCTGAAATGTCTATTTATTTACAGCATTTCAATTTCATCAAAGAAATATTAAGTCACATTCGTGATTGTGATTTCTTTGTGGCACTTGGTGATTATAACTTGCCAAACGTTTCTTGGACGTTTTTCAACAAGTTTAATTTCATTCCCACACCCAACAATGACTTTTTAGATAGTTTGATTGATCTTCCTTTTTCTCAATTCAATCATGTATCTAATCGTTTAAACCGGATGCTGGATCTCATATTCGTAAGTGATTCATCCAGTGCCGTTTTCACTAGATCTTCTCCTGTAGTGGTACCTGAAGATTCTTTTCATCCTACCCTTGGACTGCCTTTGTCTATCTCTCACTCAACCCATTTACCTCCTTCTTTCTCTTCCATATCGCGCCGTTGCTTTCGCAAGGAAATTTTTCTTTGCTAAATCAACTGATTCTTGCTACTGACTGGTCTGTACTATACGGTACGAAAGATATTAACATAGCTGTTGAGTATTTTTACAACATTTTAAATTCGATCTTCGATGTCTGCATTCCTTATAGTGTTGTAAAGTCCGTTTCACATAAACCGCTTTGATTCTTATCAAGATTATCCAACTTAAAAAATAAAAAATCTAAATATTTTAAAAGGTTTAAGCAGACTGGTTCTAACTTAGACTTTTTGAATTATTCTAAATTAAAAGCAGCCTTTACCCTTCTTAACTCTCAATGCTATGAAAATTATCTCGTTCGTTGCAAGACTCAATTTGCGCGTGATCTTAAACAATTCTACAACTTTGTTAATCTAATCGTAAATCTAGTGCTTTCCCTATTCTTTCTTTTTTAATTCCAGTAAAGTGAGGACTCGGCCGCTTTCGATCTCTTTGCTAACTTTTTTCAATCTACTTACACCTCTAGTTTGCCTACTAACTTCTCTTACCCCTATAAACTCCCATCCTCTAATTCTGTTTTTTTCCCGCATATTACCTATAGTTGCATACTTTCTTCAATTAACACCTTAAAATCTTCCTTCTCTCCTGGCCCAGACAACATTCTAAGTTGTGTGCTTAAGGAGTACTGTTCTTCTATAATAAAACCTCTATTAATTCTGTTTAACCTTTCTTTAGAATCCTCTATCTTTCCTACCTAATGTAAAGAATCTTACATTATCCCACTGCATAAAAAAGGGTGCAAGTCGGATATATCCAACTACAGGGGAATTGCAAAGTTGCCAGCAATCCCTAAGCTCTTCGAGAGATAATAACATCGACTTTGCAACACCTCTGCAAGACAATTAACTCCCCGCCCAACACGGGTTTGCTAAGAGTCGGTCGACTTCAACCAATCTATTAGAATTTACCTCTTTTGTTAATGAGGCATTCCTTAATATAATGCAAACTCATGTCATATACACTGACTTTAGTAAAGCATTTGACTCTGTTAATCATAACCTTCTTGTTATGTCTTTCTTCGTTCAGCTTTATTTCATAACTGATTCATTTACATAATACTCATATGTTAATGTTAATTTATAGAGAAGATATTTATATCCGATGATTATGTTAACTACGATACTACATCTCTCCCCTCTTTATTTATTTGCTCCGCCCGGTAACGAGTTGGTGGTTTCTTAATTCTCGTCGACCGACGCAGCTCAACTTCTTGAGGAGCTATTTTGTCCGGATCTATAGGTGTTTGCTCCGAAATATCTTCCGATGCCTCAGGTGTGGTTTGTTGCCTGGTCGTTGATAGATCGGTATTGGCTTCTCGTTCTACAGGTATGATATTGACTGGAGTTGGTTTCATTAAATTATTAGACATAGGTTTCCCATGCTGCTCCAGTTCGCTATTAAGTTGAACATCGCTAATGTTGTTGCCAACTCTGCGCAGTTGGTCCACATGACGTTTCCATATGCGTTGATCATCCAGGCGCACTTGATAGTGAATAGCGCCCTGCTGTTTGATGACTGTAGCAAGTTGCCATTTGTCGGTGCCAAAATAGTCTCGGGCTGCGACTCTCTCTCCGTCAGAAAAAACTTTTACTGGGTCCTTGTATTCTTGGTGATTCTTTTCGTTTTGTGGTAAAATAAGTTCTAACCGAGATTGTATTTGCCTTCCAAACATAAGCATTGAAGGTGATTTTCCAGTAGCTGGATGTATTGCTCGACGATACGCCATTAGGATTCTTGGAAGATGTTCAGCTATGTTGCTACCGGTGCATTTGGCCACTTTAAGCTTACTCTTGAAAGTTTGAACAAATCTTTCCGCTTGTCCGTTCGTAGCTGGGTGATATGGTGCACCTTGCTTGTGAATAATACCATTTTGTTTTAAGAAATTCTTGAACATCTCCGAATTGAACTGTGTACCGTGATCGCTGACTAAAACTTCTGGTATTCCAAAAATTGCAAATATGTCTTTACATTTTTCAATTGTTGTTTGCGTTGTTATATTTGGAATGACATGTACCTTTGGCCACTTTGAATATGCATCGACCATCACCAGCAAGTATTTTCCCAAGAATGGCCCCGCGAAGTCAACATGTATTCTTTCAAATGGACGTTTGGCTGGCTTCCATACTTGTGTAGGTATCTTTCTAGGCTCTGGGCGCGTAATTTGGCATGCACCACAATTTGTGACAAGATCTTCGATGTCTTTATCCATCTGATACCACCAACAGTACCCTCGTGCAAGCGATTTCATTTTAGTCATCCCCAGATGTGCAGTATGTAGTTCGTCAAGCATTTTCTTCCGCAATAGCTTTGGGATGTAAACTCTAATGCCGCGCATTATACAACCGTTGTGTAGACTAAACTCTGTCATAAGAATTCCAAAACGATCCTTGCTTCCTCCATCTCGACCATACTTCAAGCACTGCAATAATACTTTAACCTCGTTGCCGTTTTTTGTTGCCTCCCGTAGCTCCGTTACTGTAACTGGTAAGTTATCTATCAACTCATCTTCTATGATGTCAACCTCTTCGGTGAGCAGTTCCCTGTCTTCTATGGGCAATCTTGACAATGCATCTGCGTTCGCATTTTCTTTTGATCGCTTGCAGCGGATTTCAAAATCAAAATGCTCCAAAAATATGGCGTAATGCTGCATTCGTGTCGCTGATAATACAGGTAGTCCTTTATGTGGTGAAAATATTTGAGCAATTGCTTTGTTATCTGTTACAAGCGTAAATTTTCTTCCATATAAATATTGGTAATACTTGCGAACTCCAAATATTACAGCATACGCTTCCTTGTCCACCTGACTGTATCGCTGCTGCACCTTGCTCAACGTTTGCGACGCGAATTGTATTGGTTTCTCGGTGCCATCTTTGTACTCATGACTCAAAACTGCTCCGACGCCTATTGGACTAGCGTCAACAGCCAAGATTATTTTAACGCTAGGATCGTAGAATGTTAAAACAGTATTGGTTTGCATTTGACGTTTCACTTCGGCGAATGCTTTCCTGCAATTTTGGTCAAAATTGAATTCCACCCCGTCTTGAAGTAACTGATTTAAAGGCTTCGTAATGGTGCTTAGGTTTTGAACAAATCTACCGTAGTAATTTATCAGACCCAAAAATGCTCGCACTTCTTGCTTACCTTGCTTTGGAGTCGATGAATTCCTTCTTTGTTTACCAAATACCCACAATACTCAATAGAGTCCTTCATGATCTCGCATTTTTCCCAGTTCACATGCATATTGTATTTATCCAATCGTTTGAAAACTTCTTCTAATCTCTGCACATGAATTTCATCGTTTTCAGCCGTGATCTTGATGTCATCCAAAAATACCGATACTCCTGGTATATCTCCAAACACTTGTTCCATCAGTCTTTGCCACTTTGCTGGCGCGCTAGCAAGACCAAACATTAATCGTGTAGGTTGATAAAGCCCCTTATGTGTATTAAGCGTCATCAAATGCCTGTCTTCCGGATACACTTCCAGCTGGAGATAAGCCTTTGACAAATCAATTTTAGAGAATTTGTTCCCTCCTGCCATTTTGTTGAAAAGCTCTTCTATGGTGGGAATAGGGTGCTTGTCCACTAACAGCTCTGGATTCAACGTGACCTTGTAGTCGCCACATATGCGTACTGCTCCATTTCGTTTACGCACTACTACAATTGGTGTAGCCCATTCGCTGTGGTCTACCTTTTCCAATACTCCAGCCTCCACTTGGCTTTTCAATTCCTCTTCTACAGCCTCCCACAATGGAAATGCAACTCGTCGAGCTTTTAAAAATTTTGGCTTGGCTGTAGGCTTTAGATGTAAATGTGTTTGGATATCCACTATCTTTCCCGGCGTTAAAGAAAATACTTGCGGATAGTCGTTTCGTAATATTCTTTCTATAATTCTAGGCTCATACACTTTCACGCAATTTACTTGTAGTTTATTCTTTAAGACCTGTGTCCAGTCTATTTCAATGTCCCGTAACCATTCACGTCCTAGCAGAGGTTTTCGATTAGAACGCACAATGTACAGCTTGGCATCCACTGATCCCTTTTCGGTTTTAACTTTTACCACTGTAAAACCCAAACAATCCAGCGCTGTGCCGCAATAGCTTATTAATTCCGTGTCGGACTTTTTTACTTTATTATGAGGTAGATACTTCTTTGCGTCTTGTAAACTCATTATCGAAACCGGTGAGCCTGTGTCAATCTCAAATTTTATATTTGCGTTGTCAACCGTGCATTCGTATGTCACCTTAGCTCTTTTTGCATTTATCTCCGATTTATTATTTATGTTGAACATCTCTTGAACTTCTAGATCTGAATTTCCGTCAACTTGATTTACTTGTTTCTTCTCTTTCATGCAAACTTTCTTTAAATGTCCAATTTTTCCACAAGAATGGCATTTGGCGTCTTTAAATTTGCACTCATTTGCCATATGATTAGCGTTGCCACATCGAAAACATTTTCTATTCTCCTTTGTGCGCCCTTCTTGCTTTGGTTGCTGTTTCACACTTTTATTTTCTTTCCCTTTTACGTGCATTCGGTTAATACTAGCTGTCTTCTTTTCGCTGCTTTGTGTATGGATCTCTTCTCCTCCTTTTTTAGCTGCTTCATACGCGACCGCCATGCTGACCGCTTCTGCCAGCGTCAAAGTTTTTTCAAGCATTCTACTTTGCAATCTTTGTTTCGACAATCCAAAAACAAACTGATTTCGCAATGCTGTATTTAAGTAGTCTCCAAACATGCAATTTGAAGACATGCGTCGTAGAGCTACTAAAAACTCGGAGCACGTCTCTCCCTCCTTCTGCTTACGCATATTGAACCTGTAGTTCTCCAGAATTTCATTTGGCTTTGGATCGAAATGCTCAGATAGCATATCCGAAATGCCCTTAAAATCCATTTCTTCCGGCGTAACTGGTGCTAGTTTATCGCATAGCACATTGTATGTTGTGGCGCCAGCATAGTGCAGTAATATTTTCGGCTTCTTTGCTTGATCGCAACCGTAGATATCCATTGCTGTTTCCAGACGCTTCACCCATCGTCCAAATGTCGTTACATGTGGATCAAATGCCTCAAAATTGAAGAAAACCGTTCCCGTATTCTGTTCGGTCATTATGTTCTATTGTTGTACTGTAAAAACGTTGAACTCTTCTGTGCCGTTTGTACTGTAAAAAACTGCGCACTTATTTCTTTTCTTTTTTTATCCTCGTCGCCAAATTTGTTATGTCTTTCTTCGTTCAGCTTTATTTCATAACTGATTCATTTACATAATACTCATATGTTAATGTTAATTTATAGAGAAGATATTTATATCCGATGATTATGTTAACTACGATACTACACTTCTTTTACATAAATTTAGTATCTTAGGTTTCCCACCCACCCTTCTTTTGTGGATATCATTATATCTAACAGGTAGGACCCAAAGGGTTATGCTTAGATCAGCAATATCTAAATCTGTTTTCGTTACTTCTGGAGTTCCCAAGGGTAGTCCCCTAGGCCCATTGTTTTTTAATGTTTCTATAAACGACCTTCCCTCTTCGCTATCCCAGTGTCGCATACTTATGTATGCAGAGGATGTCAAATTGTTATTATCTTACAATGACCCCCAGGATCATGCGTTACTACAAGATGATTTAAACACAATGCACAACCGATGCATAACTAATCACTTGAAACAAAACTTATCTAAATGCCTGTTTATGACTTTTAACAGGGTTACTTCTTACATAGCCAATTACTATATTGACAATGTACTCTTAAATCGTATACTGTCAGTTGAAGACCTTGGTGTTCTTTTTGATGATAAATTAAGTTCAGTGCAGAAGCAGTTTTTACTCTTTGCTCTCTCTTTTAGAACGCCTTACTTTCAATATTCCAACCAGGGCAACCAGGTACTACATCCCATTATTTCTTTCTACATGCACTGCTGACTACGCTTTGTACAATCGTTTTAGGATATTATGCACTCATTTTAACGAATACTATAGAATTATTGATACATCTCTTTTTCTTTCCCATCTTAAAGCTTCAATTTATAGCCAACTCCGTTAAATCTCTGACCTCCAGGGGCAGTATGTTTGGCATCTTTGCCATTCATGCGTTTCTTTAAATCAGAGATCTTTCGTGATTGTTTTGGCATACATTTGCATTGATCTGGTTGGGTTTTTCTGGGTTTTCATCAATCCTTGCAATAAGTGTTGGATCATTTTCTTTACTTTTTTTCCTGATTAACAATTAACTATTAACTAATTAATTATTTAATTAACTAAATTTTTTCATATTTTCAGTTAAAATATATTTTTTATTTTATTTTTTATAGTCATAAATAGTAATTTGAATTATAAATACAACTTTATATTTTGGTTTTACTCGCGACTGCACAAAGTCTGCGTTAAAAAATAAAGAAATAAATGCCGGAGCAAGTTTCATTTATTGTGTAGCGAATAAATGCAGAATACAAACTAAAACTAAATATAAAAGCTCTAGACACTATTGAAGTCAAAGCGAGGCATAATTCATACAAAGTCCATAGGCGGCAGAGCCGACCCAGCATAAATGATAAGCCACGGAACTTGTCGCGTAAACAAGTATCGTGTTACCAATGCTAACTTTGTATGAAGGCATCAAGCTGCTGCGTCAGCCGCATTAGGGTGCGAAGGTTGCTTATAAACTAAGTGCCTGGTGTGCTCGGGTTACTTGTTAAGCACCCCCCCATTAAGTTCATGGCCTCCCTCGGTCGTGTTATTTTTATTGAGTGCGCTCTGTAATTCTATCGATTCCCTTCTTCGCCTAAGAAGTTGGTGAATGACGATGAAGCTGCTGAAGATGACGCTTACTACGATTCCGCTGATGAGCCAATTTGCTTGTGATGCGGACGACTCTAACTCTTCCTCAAACCCACGGATGATCTCCAAGCTGATGTTTTTTATTCTGTGGAGTTGTGGTACGCTTAATTCGGGGTCGTGGCTAATGATGTTGACTAGCAGGGTTTCTTCTATACCAGGCCTCTTTTTTAAGTCTTCACGATGATTGGTGAATCGGCTTCCGTTGATTACAGCAAAACACTCAAAGGTGACGAGGTAGGTGCCATTGGACTCTGGACTCTCGTTTATGATCACAACGCCCTCGTCTACGCTGGTGACCGATTCAAGGTTGCTGGGTTGTGATCGGCAATTTACTATTCTTCCAGCATGCAGAGCTCGAGCACAGGTTTCGTCTTTTGCCATTTTGCAGATTGCTCCATTTGTGGTTGTGGTGCACTCCATGGTCGCCAAGATGTCGCCGTCACATTCAGCCATGATGTTGTCTTCTAATTGTAGAATTATATGTTGATGGGCTACCGAGTAAATTGCTATTTTTTTTTACAAATTAATTTAATTTTAGGATACCGGATGATTACATGGACAATATTCTCGGACTGGGGGACTTTTACAGAAGAGGCCTCCATTAGGGTGACTATTGGAACTTCAAAGGGGTGTTCTTTAAGAATTGATTCCAAGTCATTATGATCAAACAAGGTGGGATTTATTATACCATCTATCGGGAGAGTGATTGTGAGTACCAAATTTTGCATTTCTGTTATGATCATTCTGTTTCTTGCCAAAAGCATCACGTATAAATGGGGCGAATCTACAAAAATGTATTTTTTTGCTTTAATAATTTCGTTTACTGTTTCCGTTAGTAAGTTGATTTGCTTCTGTGTTTCTGAATTGATGATTACCTGTCTATTATTTGATTCAATGAGCTTTGATTCGGAAAATTTGATTCATTCGAAATCGGATGCATCTGGTGTACCTACCTTCAGTACGGTACCCAAAAATCTAAGCTTCTGGCCATCCTGTGGTGCACTTTTACTACGGATAAAAGACTTCTGATGTGATCTACAGCAACATCCAAACGTTTTCGCATATTCGATTGCGGAAAGGCTTCGGACAACTTGTCTGTTTCATCTACCATAATTGTTAATTAAGTTACTGGTGTGTTTAATAGAAGCCTGTTGTTTCCAAACTAGCACATCTCCATCAAAAATCGGGATATATTTTAAATGCGAATAGTCGATGATCCAAGGATTAGCTGTCGCCAGCAGAGATAAAAACATAAGTATAAGCCTGCAAATACAAAATTGATAAAAAATAAACTTCTGTGTCTTATGCCTATTCTTAATTACTACCTAAGGTTGTCCTTATGGACCACCCTTCCTCTTATAAGAACCGTGGTTCCTAAGTCCGCCTGTATCTTTTCTTCCGTGTATAATGGCGACAATTTATTAGCGATTCTCATGTTATTTTTCACAAAAAACCTTTTCGCGTACTTCAAACAACTTATTTTGCCTGTTTTGGCTAAACCTATCGAGCATGGCCTGTTTAGCTTTGTTAATTTTGTTCTTGATAGATTCTCTAAACTCGGTCGACGTTGCATGAATTACGTCCATTGGTCTTTGATCTGTCACTGAATGGATTGACCTGTTGTACTCCACTGTTGCTAACATAATTAGTTCGTATGTCTCGCTAGCTTTTCCGTCCATTTTAAGACTTCTGGCGATGTCAGCCAGTGTAGTGTGAAAGCGTTCTACCTGTCCATTTGAAGTACTGTGAAGCGGTGGCGCATTCACAATGTGTATGTTGTACTATAGGTATTTTCCAAAAACGCAGTTATTGTTTCTGAGTTGAACGCAACCTCGTTGTCACAGTAAATTATTTTTGTCTGGGGAAAAAAATTCAACAGTTGTATAATGGGTATTTTTATATCCGCAATTGTTTGAGACTGGAGTGGTTGAACAACGGCAAACTTTGAAAACTTGTCAATGCATGTGAGGAAAAACTTTTAGTCCGTGGAAAAATGTCTATATGCAGCATTTCGACAACATACAAAGGAATTGGTGTAATGCCAATCTCTTGTTTTTGGGGGTGCCTATCGTATATTGATTTTGTGCACACTTTGCAATTTGTAACAACTTCTTTCGCTACAGTTTGCACTTTAGGAGAGTATTAGTCGCGAAGGACTTGATTTATATTTTCCTGATCGGCCCTGTGTGTGCGGTTGTGTTCGACTGTAACTATTTCCACTTTGCAGTGGCAAAACTTGGTTGATGAAAAGCTTGCAATTAACTAATGTTGAAAACTAGCCAGGGTAGGAAAGCTGCAATGGATTGCGTTTACCGCGTCCGAAATTACAAGTGGCTTAATGATGTCGATCGGAGAGTTTTATTAACGAAACTGATTAAGTGTCGTATTTTTTTACCAAAGAACGGGCTTCTTCAAAATTTTTTAGGTTTTGAAGCAGTTAACTGGCTTGACCACCGTGTAGGTGAGTGGTGGATGGTTGCAGCGTCTGACTGAGGTTAATTTTGTAACGCATTTACATTTTTCATTGGATAAGGCATCAGCTACGTAATTTTTTTTCACGGCTTGTAGAGTACCGTTGCATTATATTCGTCTATAAATGCTTTCTATCTTTTACTTTTAGCATTAGTATACTTTTCGGACACTGCAAAGGTGAGTGGTTGATGGTCCGTGAAGATTTTAATGTCTTTAGCACAATCTAAATTGTTGCTTAATTTTCCTAAGGCCCACACAACGGCTAACAGTTCCCCCTCATTTGTTGCGTAATGCGTTTCGCTCACTTTGTGAGTGCGTAAAATCATTGTTATTGGTCTGCCTACTTAAGAAAGAACAGCACCAATGCCTTAGTCAAGTCAAATTACTGACTGAAATCTGGATACATGAGGGTGACGCCAAAATGTTCCTTAGACCCTGGAAGGCATTGCGTTGAGTTTCATTAAACTCAACTTGAACGTTTTTTGACATGTATTTACTTACTTTACCGTTCTTTCCTTTAAGTATATTGTTTAAAGGAGCCGCAATTGCTGCAAAGTCTTTTATAAAAACTCTGTAAAAGCTGGCAAGTCCCGAAAAGGACCTGAGACTGTCGAGGTTTATCGGCTCTGAGTATTCCTGAATGGTTTTTAATTTTTCAGGGTATATTTTCCCTCCATTATTTGTGATTATAAAGCCTAAGAATTCAATTTTCTCTTTGAAAAATTTTGTCTTTTCCGAGCAACTCTCATATTTGCATCACAGAGATCCTTAAGAATCTCGTCAATATGTTTTACGTGATCAACCTCATTGCCTGAGAAAACTATCAAGTCATCCACATACACGCAACATGTCTTCCTTATCCTTTTCCTGAGCACATCATCTATGGCTCTTTGAAAAATAATTGACGCATTTGTCATCCCGAAGGGTAAACGACAGAATTCATAATTTCCGGCGTTAACCGAAAAAGCTGTCTTTTCGCGGTCTTGTTCTGCAAGACGGATTTGATGATACCCTGATTTTAAGTCCAGGATTGTAAAGTACTTTGCGTTTCCCAGATTCGCAAGAATCATGGGGATGCTGGGCATTGGGTACCGATCGGCAATAGTTCGCACATGTAGCTTCCTAAAGTCGATCACAAGGCGTTTGTTTTTATCGCCATTTTCATCGGTCCCTTTTATATCAACCACCCATGCTGGGCTGTTGTAAGGTGACGTTGACGGTTGGATTATGCTGTCTTTAAGTAAACTATGTATTTCTTTGTTCACAAAATCCGATACTCCCATTGGGAGTGGGTACCATTTTAAGTACACCGGTTCGTTGCTTACGGTATGTACTGTAGCTGTAATCGCATTGTTGTAAAGCAATGCCTCTTTAGAGGTCAAAAATGCTTTTTTTCTTTTCAGAATCATGTCCTTGGATTTATTTTTCACTGCAGGTGGTAAAACAATGTCATTGACATTGGTGAAATTAACATGAGCACACTCATAGTACTCAATTTTTTCCTGCTTATCTAAGTAACTCATAGTGTTGTTCTGCAAGTCCAGCTTAACTCCAGCCTGCGTTAGCAGGTCAAGGCCTATAATAGCGTTGAACGCGGATAGTGTGTCTAGCAAAAAACAAGAAAGAAAAGTACAGTCGAGCACGCCCGACCGTAAAATACTCTCTGCATTTTTTCCCCGATTATATTATTACAATGTCCAGTATTTGCATTAAAACACGTTGAAACAAAAACAATCTGAGCATAATCAGACATACATCTGTTTTTTTGTATGCGAATTCACATACGAAAGACAATATATGATGCATATATGTATGTATGTGTGTATTCAGCGCTGCCAGCGACTGCGGGCAACTCTGCCGCCATACAGGCAGCGAAAACATTCGAACATGTGCTTGTATGTTTCTGTCTCGCTTGCACTCATGCATGGTATTGCGTTCAATTATTAATATTGTAACGCTTCTAGTTTACTTGGTTACAAAGCGATTTCAATGCACCTTTCAGAATAGTTTGATACAGTTAGTCTCCGCAAGAATTATAAATGGCAATCCTGTACTATATGAACAAATGCCTAAAAACGTAACGAAAGTTGAGAATTATTTTTATTAATTGTGGGAAAAGGGGCATGGCAGTCCAAAATTTTTAATGTCAATGTATTTACGCTGTCGCTAGGAACCTTCATACCAAAATTGGTGCCATAGTTACTGAGATATTCGCCGGAAACACCGATTTTTTCCGAAGTGTGTCTAGTTTTTTGCTCATTGTGGGTTACTGGGCATTGAAAAAAAAAAGATTCTTGTATTGACTAACTAAATATGTGATCGATTGAGACCCAGCTCGAACTTGTAGCTCTGACCATCTCTAAAATCTGTGTGTTCATACGGACAGACAGACAGACTGTCAGACGGATAGACAGACAAACGGACATGGCTTTATCGACTCGGCTTGTGATGCTGATCAAGAATATATAAACTTTATCTGCCACGCCTCCTTCTACCTTTTACACACATTTGCACAAATCCAATATACTCTTGCAGAGAGTATAAAAAGGGGGCATTTTTTGTGATTTTACTGAAGGCATGAATTGACCTTACAGTAAAAGGTTTATCGGCTGGCACTACTTCCTTAAGCTCCTTAATGGGCTTGATGTAGTTTTTAGCCGCGCCTGTACCTATCCTCATTCTTCAAGTTCTCCCAGCCAGCTGTCGCTTGATGAACGGCAACTGGGAGCGTTCCCTAAAAAATTCAACGAATCTTCGCAATTAACAGTCTCATTGTCAATATCGATTTGGGCTACAGCACACTAATTCACTTAGTCACAATTGCAAATTTAGTTTATCCAGTTGCAATCAAACACTCAACCTATCATTCAGTTTTGCGTGTTGTTTGGTATTTTATTTTTTAATTTTAAATTTATTTATTGCGTTTAATTTTTAACTATGGAATTAAAACTTAAGAACTTACATGTTCTGAGAAAGACAATAATAAATATCCGTTGGGCGCCAATTATATAACTCGATGTAGTCCCACGCCGAACGCTGCGAGTCCGATGAATTATTGACGAAGATGAATCCTATGGAGGTTGCGTAGCGAATCCTTTAAGGACGATTATGTTGGAAAGATTTACTTTCGCTTCCTTGCTACTGGCCTAGAGACTCAGTAGCATACAATAATTAAATTGCAAAGGCTTAAATGCGGCAAATGCCGGAGCAAGCGAAAAAATGCAGAATACAAACTAAAACTAAATATAAAAGCTCTAGACACTATTGAAGTCAAGCATAATTCATATAAAGTCCATAGCCGGCAGAGAGGACCCAGCATAAATGATAAGCCACGGAACTTGTCGCGTAAACAAGTATCGTGTTACCAATGCTGAGTTTGTTTAAAGGCATCAAGCTGCTGCGTCAGCCGCATTAGGGTGCGAGGGTTGCTTATAAACTAAGTGCCTGGCGTGCGAGGGTTACTTGTTAACTTGTATGTATGTTGCCAAATAAATGGAATGTAAGGTGACAATTGGTAACAAACAATTACAGAAAACGAACACAGGATAGATTGAAGTATACCTCTGGAACCTGCGAGACAGGTTAGGTATTAGAAAACATACATACGCTGCAAAGTGCACAAGTCGCTATGGAACAGAAGAATGTATGTATGTAAACGAACAGTGACAAAAGCTGAACTTATCAGTCTTTCCACCGATGCAAGCTGGAGAAGCGGAAGGAGATCCGGCTCGAAGGACCAAATGTTTGTAGGAGGGCATAAAGCTGATATAATTAGCGGGTGCCAATATCAGTTGATGCTGCTGCTGTGGGGGTGTAGATAGGTTTTAATGAAACTCGCGATACTGCGTTTAATGCTATTAATTTCTGTAATTTAATTGGAATATATAAAAGCTTGTAAAACAATTTTGGAAAAAAACGATGGAACTCGCGACTCCGTACGGAGTGACAGTCTTCGTTTTTCCTTGAAATCCTCTCCCTCACTCATTCTCCTCTCTGTATAATACTCTCTGCATTTATTACAATGGCTTTTACTTGTATACGAACGCGTTGAAACAAATAAAAACTAAATATAATCGAAGAAACATGCACATACAAATACGCTTGACATTATATAAGTGCACATATATATGTATCAGAGACCTGCAACGAGTATAAAACTTTCGAGTATACTCGAACGCTTACTCGTGATCGTATAGTTAGAACAAAATTTGATACTCGATCGTTTGTGTGCGTAACACGGGCATGCTTTTACTCGAGTATATACTCCAATAACTTGCCGGCACATGGAATTACATGTTGCTAGCAAGCCAAATAGAAACTTATAATATTTTGTTTGGGTTTTTCTGTCTCAAAAAAATATTAGCGAAATGCGTGGTATGTCAAACATATCAAACAAAAAAACAACCCTCAGCGTGTTGCGCGTGCCATCAGTGTTGCTCCCTAAATTGTTTCCCGCTTGATTTAGGATTATGTGTATATGGGAAAATCAATGCACATATATTACAGATATTTCATTTTTTATATTACCTATTATGGTTTATAAAATTATTAATAATAAAAGAAGAAGAAAAGTATATACTTATACAATTTTCTTATTATTTTTCATTGCAATCAAGCCTTTTTGCTTATTTTCCGCTAGAACTCGCATATTTTTCTCTCAATAAATGGCAACACTGCGAACGTCACGCAACGCAAGCGAACGTCACGCAACTCAAGCGAACCAACGAACTTGCTTGATACTCGAAAGTTTTTCAGTACAAATTACGGGCAGGCAGGTTGCGTTCGAATACTCCAATCGAACGATCAGCAAACGATCTATGGGGATGATCGTTCTGCTCGCAACCAAATTGTTTGATATCAAACGATCATGTTCGAATCAAGCAGAAAACAGGCAACTGATCGTTGTGATTCGAACATTTTTCGGACAGCCCGTTGGAATACTCGTTACCCGATCGTTTGATGAAAAGTTCGAACATACTCGAGTATACTCGTTGCAGGTCTCTGATATGTATGTATGTATGTGTATCATTGGTCGGTACAGTCAGCGAACGCGGGCAGCGCTGCCGCCACACAGGCAGCGAAACCGTTTGAACATGTGTTCGAATGTTTCTGTCTCACTTGCACTCATTGCATTGGTATTGCGTTCAATTATTAACGTAACGTAATTGTGCAAATGTATGTAACAGGCAGAAGGAGGCGTGGCAGACCCCATAAAGTATATATATTCTTGATCAGCATCAATAGCCGAGTCGATATAGCCATGTCCGTCTGTCCGTCAAAAGGATCTCAGAGACTATAAGAGCTAGAAAGGTAAAAGGGGTCGCAAATGAAAGGTACAATACCCAAGCAGTACGAGTTTGTTTTTGTTTTTTGACACGCCCACTTTAGGGCGTTCTATCTTCATATAAAGGTAAATGTACAGATAAAACTTGAATGTTTTAGTATAGAAAACTTTTTTGATAGCAATGCTATCTGATCCAAATTTACACGGAGACTACATGTTTATGAATTACATGTACTGACCAAGTTTGATCGTTGAATCGGATAACTATACCGTATAGCTCCCATATGGCCAATCGGTCAAAAATACGCTCCAAATATAAATTAGTATAAAAAAATTTTGCATTGACTAAGCTATCTTAATGAAACTGACACAAAATAAATTTATCAATAATATAAATATTCTGACCAAGTTTCATACAAATCGGACTACTATATCGTATAGCTCCCATAGGAACAATCGGTCGAACATTGAGTAACGGGTATCCTAAAGACGCGGGCCGACTATAGCATTCTTTCTTGTTTATATATATTTTATATGTCGCCAATATAACTTTCTTTTTCCAGTTTGATCCGGATATAACAGCTACCATTGGACATATCGGGCTAAAATTCATATTCGTATGTAAAAAAATGTATATTAGAAAGAGCACGGGGACTTTTAAAGTCGGCTCTCTCCACTGAACATTTCTTATTTATTGAAAAATACATGTACCGGGAAATCTTATCATAGATTAGATAACAGTATTAGCGTTTCAATAGCATAGATTAGATAATAGTATTAACTATTGAAACCTTCACATTGACGTCGAAGTTGATGACAGCTACTGCGATAACGGCGAAGCAAAACAGTCACAGACCAACAAAAAACTCCACAGGAAATACTACACGATCTTCTCTCAAAAGGTTAATTTATAAAACATTGGATTAGAGCAATTCCAAATATGCAACTTAAAACCTTTCTTCAGTTATTGGGCTGTATATTAACATTGATATTAGCGCAGAGCATTCAAAGAATGGAGGCGCGTTGTCTCATCTTTTACAACCCGAACAGCAAAACACTGACCGGCCAGCTGCTCATCTCTCATCGGGTCAGGCGTCCCTGTCCAGCAGGCAAAATGCGCGATCATCGTGATCGCTGTCGGCGTGCAGTAATTTTCGCTCGCAACCAGTGAATACCCAAAGGCAAGATTACCACAGTGCTACATATTTTTCATCGTATATTTGTGAGAGACTTAACATCTTTGACAAGTTGCAGAAATTATATATAAGAGTGTATACAAATATGAGACACGTTTGCTAATTAACATATATGTACATACAAGTTCGTGACCATATTGAGCTTTGTTTGCAACTCTATAACTTTTTAAATTATTGATAGTCTTAATAACAATGGTAATACAATATACATCATTGTCAATAATTATCGGACGATCGTTAAATATCAACAATGATTTGTCTATAAATGTACATTACGTGTACTACACAATATGAATGTATTGTGGTAATGTACACATTCACAATGATTAATAAAGTTTTCCCACTATTGGTATTTTTGCGATGTATGAGTACTAACGCAAAAGAAGTACATAAGGAAGGCTACAGTCGAGCGAGCCAACTGTACAAAAAAAAAGAGGAGAAACATGTTGCATCTGGGGCTGAGCAGAATCGGAATATCGATAAGTGTTGTGAATTCATCGCACACTGCTCAGCTGGAGGTGGCCATACTCAGCGGGGCGGGGTGGATGTTAGTATAAGAGTTAGGTTATAAGAGTAGGAATAAGAAAGAGAGAGAGAGAGAGAGAGCATAGTGGCTGAGCGGGGGCGGCCGTTGACTCTAAGGAACCGTTGCATGGAAGAGGGAATTGGAGGATTGCAATTTTGAATTGGGCTTAGCAACAGGTGGCCTTAGAGTCAACTGGATAGTCGTTTTTGAGATCGGCACGAGACAGATGCGTGGCTGGATCGAGAGGATTTTTTTTTGTGCGTTTGGTGTGCGTTGTGGTCAAGTCTGGTGGTTGTGTACTTTTCGTGTGTGTCCATAAAAATTTAAATAAATTGAATAAACGCTCGAACACATATGAACATTTAGAGCGACAAAGCCTGAGACTAAATAAACAACGTGACACCACTGTGCGTTGACAAACGCAAACAAATACATATAAATGAGGACATTCTCAACAAACATATACAAACAAGTTCAAAATTAAACAAAATTTCAATGAAGTTTGTTGGACACTAAAACACATCCAGCAAAACCAAAGCACCAAATTTAAAGACATTTAAAATAACAACGCTAAAACGAATAACAACAAACATCAAAAACAACGACAACAACAACCCAAACAACATATTGCCGACACCCGCAACAACAACAATAACAACAAACACAACACCGACAATGACCATAACACCAACAACCTGTCGTCTGGCCGTTGGGACGACTACAACAACAGTCATCGACAACAACGATACAAAAACAGCAGTGACCGGAGGACAGCCGCTACGGTGACGTCACACAGCATCAGCTGTGCTCGCCAGCATAAGGGACGGACGTGGTGAGCTGTGTCGCCCCAGACAGCTGTAGTTTTGTTTTGTCTAATTCAAAGCCTGTGTAGTTTGTTCGTATTTATGTATAAAATATGCTCCTTAGAGCTCTTAGGTTGTAATAGGTACCCCCGAGACCCCTTTCTCTATACAAAAAAAAACAAGTAAGAAAGGCTACAGTCGATCGAGCCGACTGTAAAAGACCCCGTACTCCCATAGTATTGCATTTTATTTAAATTAAAATTTTCAAATGAAATTTAAAAAATTAAAATTAAATATTTACATTTTGAATTAAAATTAAAAAATAAATAAATTAACAACTGTCATCGTCAGCACTCGAACCCGCGATCCATGCGAAGGTTCCACATTGCGCCGCAACTCTATCAGTTGCACCACACCCCTCTTCTATCATTCTTCCGATTATTTCCATATAAGTATGTGCACACATACATATGTGTGTATGTATAGCATTGGTCGGCGCGGCCAGCGGCTCCGGGCAGCGCTGCCGCCAGCAGGTAGAGAAAACGTTCGAACATATGTTTGTATGTTTCTGTGTTTGTTTGTATGTGTTGCGCGCATGCAGTGATTTTGCTTTAAAATAACTTCGACTTTGAACCGTAATTTCTCTGTTGTTTGACATAGGATTTTGATGCCACTTTCAGGAAAGTTAGAAATAGTAATTCTCTAGGCGTATGTTAAATAACAACACTGTACTATTTGATTTAATGCCTGAAACAAGGCATTGAAGCTGGAGAGTCTTTTATTTCTGATGAGCAAAGGGGGCGTGGCAGCTCAAAATTTTTAATGACATTATACTAAGGCTGTCTCTAAGAACCTGTATACCAAAATTTGTGCTCCTAAGTGCTATAGTTACTGAGATATTCACCTAAAACACAAATTTTTTCGAGGTGTGTCTGGTTATTTGCTCATTGCGGGGGCGGTAAGGGGCGTGGCAACAATTTGAAATAAATTTAACTTGAAAATAACGGACTTACATTCCAAATTTGGTGTCTCTAGCTCTTGTAGTTTAAAAGATCCAGGTGTTCATACGGACGGACAGACGGACATGGCTATATCGACTCGGCTGTTGATGCTGATCAAGAATATATATACTTTATGGGGTCGGCCACGCCTCCTTCTGCCTGTTACGCACATCTCGCTTCAGACAAACTTAATAGACCCCCTTTACTATTTTTTAAAGAGTACGGGGTCTAAAAATACTAAGGCGCTAAGCAATAAACAAAAGGGAAGACAGGAAGAATTAGACACAGATAAAAATGAAATAAATAAATAAAATAAAACGACGCAAAACCACATAAATTTGTATATAATTTAAGTACAACTATATTTATTAAAATCAATGTAAATAAATATGTACAATTTGAATGTTGAAAATGAATATGTGTGAGTGAGTCGTTTATGGGAGGGGGATTGCGTAGCATGGAGTGAGCTTGCTGACATAAACATTTGTTTATGGGTGGCGCAACAAAAAATTTGAATGTTGCCGCCACAGGTAGGGTGGGAGCGTTGCGGCAAAACATTGAGGCCGCCGATAGAGATGGCCGATAGTTGTTTAGTGTTGGTAGAGCTTGTACAATGTAGTAGTGGTGGTGTAGAGATTCCCCAATCGATGATTGTGGATTGTACGCTCGGTGGGCTTTGGTTAACAACCCCGACCTGAGGCGAATGAGCTAGTCGCGGTAGCCCCAGGAAGGACAAACTGAGTCGTAACAAACAGAGTGATTCATATTAAGCAAGTGAAAATAAGTACAGTCGAGCACGCCCGACCGTATAACACTCTCTGTTTTTATTCCCAATTAGCTTAATTAAATCGGTATCCAATGGCTAGTACTTGTATTAGAACTCGTTGAAACAAATAAAACGAAGTACAATCGAAGAAAGATCTGATTGTCTGTAATCACAAACAAATTCGTTTGACATATGTGTGCACATACATATGTTTGTATGTGTGCCATTGATCGGCACAGCCAACGAACGCGGGCAGCGCTGCCGCCACACAGGCAGCGAAAATATTTGAGCATATGCTTGTATGTTTCTGTCTCGCTTGCACTCACATTGACATTGCGCCCAAATGTGTTAGGTAATGTGTGCGAGTAATTAAACCGAAAAAGTAGCGAAGCATGTTGCGAAGCCGAATCCATTCGAATGGACTCGAATTGCAGAATATTAATTTTGTTCATTCATTCCTTTGACATCGCCGAAAAACAAAAGACACAAAAATGGAATTATTAAAAGAAACCCAAACTGTATCTTATTTGCTGCGTTTTTTGTTGTTTTTATTTGTTTTTCTGTTTTGTTGTATTTTTGGGTGAGACATTTACTATTTTTATAAGTAATAACATAATTTCTTTGTGCTTAGATTAATAGCTGTGTACTTGTGATTTAATTTAATTTAAATATATACATACATATGTAGGTTGCAAGTGAAAAGGAAAATATTGTCGATGCCATAAAGCAAAAGCTTTACAGTGGCATGTATAGTCTTGCCGAAAAAAAAGGCCGAAGCGCAGTTTGGCAATAATAACAAATATAAAAAAACAATTACAAAGAATTTTGCGTTTTTCTATCTTTGTTGTCTCTACTCATTTGGCGCAAATACTACAACAAAAATGCTCAGTGACCGCTTAAGCATTTGAATGCATTCGAGTCCAACACGCAAATTTTGTCGCATTCCCACTCATGCAATTCATTGTTTTTCGTATGAATGTTGTGCCTCTGAGTTCGACGCTAGCGCACTCACTCACTCAAACTTGTTCTGCTTTGCATTCGAATACACTCAACTTACTTTGAGCATTGTTCACTCGAATATGCTTTTTCTGCTATTCTTGCAGACCTCTAATGGATACTTATGTTCTTCTTTTATTTTTAATACCAATTTGAATTTAAAACAAGAAAAAACGATAATCTTGCAGTCATGCACATTGCGGTAATTTGTTCTCAATCACCAATTCTTTCTATGGTAGCTATTGGATATAGTAGTCCGATTTTTATGAAATTTGGTGAGCACATTGAACAATCGGTGAAAGAAACCAAATTAACGCAAAATAAATGACTGAAAGGGTATTAGATCTTCGGTGAGCTGAAAATAACCTTTTTTTCTAGTTTATTTTTGCTGCGTCTCTTGTGTGTGTTTCGCTTATGTGATCGTTTTTGTTCGTTTCTTCGCTTGTTTGTAAAACAACCCTTATTTTCTTCGCTTGCTTTGTAGTAAAATTTTATTTTTACTGCTAAGAAAAACGAAGAGCACAAACACACATGAGAGCGGTAGTAGACTTTGTCAGACTCTTCTGTTGGCACACATTTTTGTGCCAATTATGTTGCTCAGATTTTGCGAGTGTTTGTTTTCCAAATTAAATAAAGCGCTCTTTATATTAAATGGCAGCGAAGGGTCATAGTGTTTACTTATTGTATTGGATACAGGGTTTCCTTAGGCCAGGGGGCATAACGGTTATTATTCTTGTTATTTTTAGACTCCGTTCTTGAAATGAGTAGATGGGTCTATTAAGTTTGACAGAAGTGAGTGGTCATATGTACCAGAATTAGAGATGGGCCTGGCCTCCTTTTTGAGGCATGGCACGGCCCAAGCACGGTTGCTAAAAACTGAGACCCAACACGAAATTTTTTTTAGAGGCACGGCGCGCGGACACGGACGGTCAAACACAGGCGCTGTCAAAACAAAACAAAAAATAATGTAAAAGACAGAAAATTAGATCAATTTGGTTATATTCAGATTTTATTTAAGTCGATGAAAGCAGAGTCAGAACACGTCTGCCTCTCAACACGGTTACCGGAAAAGAGAAGGAATCAAGATCAGTCTTATCCTATTGTCATCCTGTTAGCAGGTTCTTAACACTCGATAATCGATACTTATCCTAGACGACACTACTTAATCGATACTTAATATTAGTTGCTTAACGATATATCGACAGACTCTTAACATTACATACATTATCGATATTTACATATTGAAAACATCTTACAATAAATAAATTTTAAGCCCAATTTTTTGTTGTATTTTCAAATATTTTTTATTAATGCAATATATCAAATTTCCACAATTTTTAAAAGCATTTATTTATGTATTAAAAATTTTTTAACATCCTTTCGACTAAAAACAATAAAAAAGATTCTGGATCTTGTTCTGTTATACTTTTGTTGCTTTCGCCTTCGTATTTCAGAATAAAATCTTTAAATAAAGCTTTTGATACAGTTATTTTATTCTTAATAGGTTATTTGGTTCAGCAGAAAATAGATAGTTGAAATAATTATAGTGCCCTGCGAGGCAATATCGATCAGCTGTTGCCTGCATTGACGCTTATCGCATTTCTTTTCTATCATTGTTTTCATAACATTCATCATTTGTTCTTTTCCATCCATATTCTTACCGGCTCGCGCATCATTTCTTAAGCCACAAGACTTAGTCGTCTTTCATTCGCACTTCAATATAGAAGTTTCACATCGCACTTCTCTAAGAAGTTTCTAAATTTCGGTTGTTATTACGCAAACTCATTTCGGTATAAAACATTGTATATATATATTAATAAACTTAATAAATTTGAAGTTAAGTGCTATCAAAAAAGCTTGGTAGCCTAACAAAGGTATTGCTACAAGGTATTTTGTTAAATCGCAGATTAATATTACTGCGTATTGATTTCCTTGTTCTGATTTAGGTAACGGACCGATCGTGTCTACAATTACCCCATCAAAAGCCAATTGTGGCGTTTCTGTGATAGTAAGTGGAATCCTTGTATGTTTTGTTATTTTGGACTTTTGTCAATTTTTGCATTTTTTTTATATAACTTGATACATCTCTTGTCATATTTTTCCAATAAAAATGCCGTTTTATTTTAGCTAGAGTTCTAGCTATTTCTGTATGACCTCCTTGTATTCGATCGTCATGAGATATAAACAGTATTGCTTCTTTTTCTTTATTATTGTTTGATAATACGGTCACCGGCTTGAGTAGCGCTACACTTAAATATTTCAAAATTTCATTGCCCATTAATTTGAAAGATTCTATTGAGATTGTCATAAAAATCTTTTCGCTTGGTGCCACTTTGAGTTGGCTGATATTAGGTTAGGTTAGGTTAGGTAGAGTGGCTGCCGGTGATTAAATATACCGGCACACATGAGCCGCATTCGGCTCGTTGTGATACCATGTGGGGCAAATAATGGGAGGGAATTGTGTAGATCTTATGAAAGATTTGGTGAAACCCAGTTTGTGGCTTGGATATATTTGGCAAGTTGTAGAGGCTGTTTGTCAGCTATGTCAGACAACCCATGTTAAATTAAGGCACCAATATGGCGCTGTCTAGGCGGTCCTAGGGCAGGACATTGACAGAGGAAATGTACTACCGTTTCCTCTTCCTCTTCATTTCCGCAGCTTCTGCAGAAATCGTGGTAGCCAGCTTCTAGCCTGTTGGCATGTGTGCCAGGCGTCAGAACAGTCCTTCCGGGTCAGCCTGCATAAATTGTCCGATCGTTTCTCATCACGTATTGGCCAGGTAGAACGTGGTACTTTACATTTGTGTGTGTTTTCCCATACGAGATCAGCTAGCCTTTGGAAGTGTTTGCTGATTCGAAGTCTACAGGACGCTAGAGGCATGCGAACATGCCCTCTCTCGAAGTCGAGAGGGGGGACTGTGCTAAGCCTTGCTAGCTCGTCCGCACTTACCCTCAATGTTACTGTGTCCTGGAACCCAGATGAGGTGAAAATCGAATTTTTCTGCCATCTCCATGAGAGATCTGCAACATTCGTATGTAATATGGGAGTTTGTTGAGACAGCCCCCAGTAATATAAGGGCTGCCCGACTATGTGATCCTACATCGATAAGGGATCTCGCTCCTGTATAGCGTATATCTTCGCTTGAAATACGCTACAGTGATCCGGTAGTCTAAAGGATTCTGCTATCCTTAGTTTCGGAGAGTAAAAGCCTCCACCAGTTTAACCGTCCGCTCGAGATCCGTCAGTGTAAAAGTAGTGAGAGGAGTTTTGATAGGGAGGACCGTGTGACCACGTTTCTTTTGGGGGAGAACCACCTTGAAATGAGTTGAAGTAAACTCTTTCGGAGTGCTGTAGTCTGTTTTATTGATGGAGAAGGGAAGTGATGATAGAATATTGGAGTGCCCTATCCCGTTCGATCTCCATAAGCATGACTCTCTCATTCTAATTGCGGAGAGAGAAGCTATTTTCTTGCTCATAATTTCAATTGAGGTAAAGTGAAAGATGGCGTGGAGGGCCTCCTGAGGGGTGGTGTTTAGAGCACCTAGAGTGAGCAGCCCAACTAGGCGTTGAATTTTGGTAAGCCTCTTTATGTTAGTTTGCTTATTGAGTGCCGGCCTCCATAGAGCCATCTAGTAATAAGAGGATTGAGCCCCCATTTTAATCCGATGGATGTAAAAAGAGCAATGGAGGCTTTCCCCGCTCTGTCTTCGATGCAGGCGTTCCAATTTAGCTTCCTATCAAGAAAGACACCTAAGTATTTGGCCTTGTCGCTAAAATTCAGTATCTTACCGTTTAGAGAGGGGGGTCTGAGACAAGGGATTTTGTGTTTGTTTGTAAAGAGGACTAGTTCAGTTTTGCCAGGGTTAGCCCCTAGTCCGTTATCTGTTGCCCACCTGGATAGTGTCAACAGGGACTCCCCCATCCTGTCACACAGAGTTTGGGAAAATTTTCCAGAGAAGGCAATGGCTACAGCATCAGCGTAGGCCACTATCTTGCACCCTCCGATGTTCAGAGTATTTCCAATACTGTTAATGGCCAGGTTCCATAGAAGTGGGGATAGAACACCCCCTTGGGGAGCGCCTCTAGTGACAAATTTAGCTGTATTAGCGTTGCCGAGAGACGCCTCCACGACTCTACATCTAAGTAGTTAGTCAGTGAGGTGGATAGTCATAGGATCAACTCCCAGTACAGTTCAGTTATCGTCTCTGGGAGGATGTTATAAGGGAGAATTCTTTTAAAGAGAGTGATTTCTCTATTGTGGAGACCACCCTGTGAAGAGCAGTTTGCTTGGTTCTACCTTTGCGCATCCGAAAAGCTAGATCTAGGGATTTTCCCTAGGAGTTGCCTACTGATAAGTCATTCAAACACCTTGAGAAGGAAGGATGATAGACTTATTGGTCTTTGTTAGTGCCATATAGCAGTGGCAACCGGTTTTTAGCGCTCCTAGCGGTGGCAACCTGTTTTTTTCTGCGCCCCTAGCGGTAAACTACGGGAACTAGGGAAGAAGTTGTATATGGTTTGTGTCTAAAATAAGAACCTCTGATCAAAATGATCTGTGTTCTATAATAAAATTTATTTGGTTTCCTGATGTCTTAGCTAAATTGTGACGATCTATGAAAATAAAACTGGTTTGATTTCCTGGTTCCATACCTAAATTGTGAAGATCCATTAGGGATCATGCCGGGGAGCGTCAAGCGTACCAAATATTCTGTGATTTAGTTTGGCCGATTAAATGTCAGAGTCTCACCCCGGTTGCCTATACTATAACTATTTGTTCTCCCTCTCTTTTATTCCTCTTTTTCTTTTTTTTAAACCAGTTACTGTATGAAGATACTGTATACTTGCAGCGCACCTGATTTAGGGGTAACTTTGACAAGCGCCATACAGCTCGAATGTCTAAGGTCAAAACAAGTGTGCCAGTACCGATCGTTCTCAATTGAGTCCACTGTCAATCATTGTTAACACATTTTATTGCTTTTCTTTACGGAGGTCAGTTGAGATCCTTTTGTATACCGGTCCCTTTTCTTTATCACTCTTAAGTTTTTAAGTGTTAATGAGTATTTCCAAGTATCACGTCGTAAAGTCTGGTGGCCTGTGGGTTTCTCTCTTCAATGAGTGTATTGACGGTTACACCAAAGCCGGCGCTTACAAACAAGAATTCCTGGGTGCCTATATAATTACTTATATCAATGTTTATCTTCTTAAGCCGTCTTAATTGAAAACAGTGGTGTGGTCCAAGTGATACACATGCGTAAGAGGTCTGCGGTTCAAACCCCAGCACAGACGGGCATTTCTATTTTTTTTCTATTACAAAACATTATTATATATAAATGCTGATAATCGGAAGAATGTTAGAATTGGGGCGTGGTGCAACTGGTAGAGTTACGGCGCAATATGGAACATTCGTCTGAGAACGCGGGTTCGAATGCTGACAATGACAATTGTTAATTTAATTTTTTAAATTTTAATTCAAAATGTATATATTAAATTTTAATTTTGTAAATGTATTTTTAAAATTTTATGCGCACTACTATGAAAGTTCGGGGTCTTCTATAGGCGGCTCGCTCGACTGTAGCCTTTCTAACTTGTTTTTTAAAAGGAACGGCACGACACGGCACTTGCCCATCTCTAACCAGAAGTGTAACTTTATGATTGCCGGGTTTAGGCTGTGGCGTTCTTTCAAAACACCTATCGGCAATGTGTAGAGGCGATAGGCAATGACGCTACCCGCTATACGAAGAAGATCGGGAGTCACGTTCAACTGAAGTGTGACAAGCATTATGGATTTCACAACCGTGTATAATAAAAGATAATTAGGTACAAAAGAATAAATAGAGAGCATAACATTCGATTTCGCTCAACAAAACTGAAAAATTCAACAAAGATTCAAAAATGAATATATAATTGTTGATATTGTTGATATTACCAGGGATCCCACATTCGGCTCTCCTGACGAGTCCTTCGACCCGAAGGATTTCCATGTTTTCATATATTCTGACACTGTTGTAGTCTTACATGGTCCTTCTCTTATACCTACTTTCTCCACTTCATATCTTCCGTGATCCTTAATACCTATTACCTTGTACGGTCCTAAATACTTCCCTTTCAATTTAAGTCCTGTACCATACTGTGTTCGCTTAATGGCTACTAAATCATTTATCTTGTATTGGTACTCAAATTTCTCTTAGAATTAAAATCCCTCTTATTTTTCTCCTGCAGCTTTTGAAAATTTTCTCGAGCAATCTTTCGCACTTCTGTGCGTTTGTCGTTTAACTCATCAATCAAACACTCGTTAATTAATTCTCTTAATTTAAAATCATCAGATATACGCATTTCCAAACCTGTTAAAATACTAAAAGGAGAGACTTTCGTGCTTCTGGGTGTGGTTCGATTAATTATTTGCTGAACTCTTCCTATATATTTATACCAACTTCCAGGACTTTCGTGACTTAGCTTTGAAAGCATTGGAACAAATATTTTGTGCATTCTTTCTACCTGACCATTTCCACGTGGTACACCTGTAGCTATAAGTAGATGCAATATACCTTGTTTCTTACAATACTCTGTAAAAAGATGTGAAGTAAACGCAGTACCTCTGTCGCTAACTATTCGCTCAGGGTTTCCAAACACAACAGCTTGTTTCTCAAGGCAACTGAGAACTTCATCAACACCGGTACTCCGAGCCAGACAAACTTTGAAAAACCATCAACTATAACTAGGATGTGATTATATCGTTTGTTAGTCATCTCCATTGGACCTACATGGTCGATATGAAACGTACACAACGGTCTATCTCCCTTGTCTATCGGTGTCAACAATCCTTCTTTCTTCCCCGTCTTTGTGTTCGTAATAATACACTCTACACAGCTTTCCACTATTCCTACTACTTTTCTTTTATCTTTGGAATGAAGACCTTGTCGGTGTGCAATCTGAATGATCTCTATTTGCATTTGAAATGGTACAACAATTAATTGGCAATTTGGGTCTTTGAATAAGATTTCATTCTCTAAATAATAGTCTTCAAAATCTTTCTCAACAACAATACTTCTCATTGCTTTAGTCCATTCATCCTTTAGTTGGGCATCTTTAAGTCGGTGAACAAAGCTATCAGTCAACACGTAACAAGAGACTCGGCTCAGCGCATCAACATGGCGCATTCTGGATCCTGACCTATGTTCGATTTGATAATGAAAATCTTGCAAATACATCGCCCACCTAGCCACTCTTAAAGGAACGTCTTTTTTCTTCATCGTCATTGTGAACGCGTTACAGTCGGTGACTATCTTGAATTTTATGCCTAAAACGCCATTTCATTAGGGCACCCATGACTGCAAGAACTTTCAGTTCATATGAATCATACTACTCTTCACCTGTACTTGTCTTGCGACTCATGTATTGAACAGGATGAAACAACTGATCTTCTGGATCTTTTTGTAACAATACTCCACCAAAACCAAACTTGCTCGCATCAGTATGAATTTCTGTCTCTAACTTTGGATTGTACAATTTAAGCACTGGCCCATTCATCAATGCTGCTTTTAGTTGCTGGAAAGCCATATGCTCTACATCCATGAATTTAAATGGTTTATCTTTGCGAAGTAGATCAGTCAATGGATTTTCCATTACTGCGTATCCTTCTACGAACTTCCGGAAATAAGAAGTGAGCCCTAAAAATCGCTGTACAGTCTTCCTATCTTTTGGTACGGGAAAATTTGCCACAGCCTGGGTCTTTACTTGGAGTAATAGTACCATTCTGTATTATGTATCCCAAGAAATTAACTTTCTCTTGTACCAACTGATATTTCGACCAATTTATTCGCAACCCATTTTTTCCTGCAACGCTCAGTACTCTTTCCAACTTTTTCATACCTTCGTTCAAGTCTCTACTTGGAATAATTACGTCGTCCATATAAAAGACGGCATCGCCGATCTGGATTAACTCACGCATAACTGCCATTATAAATCTGTTAAAAACTGCTGGTGAGTTTGAAATGCCAAAGGGTACATAAAGGAATTCATATTGTCCATTCTGAGTTACGAATGAAGTGTATTTTTGCGAACCAATTTCGACTTGTACATGAAAAAATCCATTGGTCAAACCCAGTGTTCTAAATACCTCTTGATTCAAACTCGACATACACATACTTCTAAACTCATCTCGAAGTTCGCAACAAGAATTATCGTCAATATCAGCATCAACAGCCGAGTCGATATAGCAATGTCCGTCTGTCTGTCTGTCCGTCCGTATGAACATCTGGATCTTTTAAACTACAGCAGCTAGAGACACCAAATTTGGAATGAAAGTTCATTATCTTCTCGAGCAGATCAAGTTTATTTCAAATGGTTGCCACGCCCCTTACCGCCCCCGCAATAAGCAAAAAACCAGACACACCTCGAAAAAATTTGTGTTTTAGGCGAATATCTCAGTAACTGTAGCACTTAGGAGCACAAATTTTGGTATACAGGTTCTTAGAGACAGCCTTAGTATAATGTCATTAAAAATTTTGAGCTGCCACGCCCCCTTTTCTCATAAAAACTAAAAAACTTTCCAACTTCAATGCCGTTTTTAAGGCATTAAATCAAATAGTACAGTGTTGTTATTTAACATACGCTTAGAGACTTACTATTTCTAACTTTCCTGAAAGTGGCATCAAAATCCTATGTCAAACAAGAGAGAAATTACGGTTCAAAGTCGAAGTTATTTTAAAGCAAAATCACTGCATGCGCGCAACACATATAAACAATCACAGAAACATACAAACATATGTTCGAACGTTTTCTCTACCTGCATTGGCGGCATCGCTGCCCGGAGCCGCTGGCCGCGCCGAACAATGCTATACATACACACATATGAGCACACATACATATTTGCAAATAATCGGAAGAATGATAGAAGAGGAGTGTGGTGCAACTGGTAGAGTTGCGGCGCAATAATGGAACCATCGTCTGAGATCGCGGATTTGAATGTTGACAATGACAATCGTTAATTTGATATTTTGAATTTTAATTAAAAATGTAAATATTAAATTTTAATTTTGTAAATGTATTTTTATTATTTTATGCGCACTACTATGAGAGTACGGGGTCTTCTATAGTCGGCTCGCTCGACTGTAGCCTTTCTTACTTGTTTTTCCCAGCTTTTGATAGACAGACTTCCGCATGAGACACAGTTCTGCTCCGGTATCAATTAGACATTTGCAAATCACTGCGCCAAATTGTCGCTGGATACACAAAACATCTATTTCGGCACAGTTCTCAGAATTGCGTTGCATAGAGCGTCACTTTCAATCTCGCTCGCACCATCTGCTTATGTTTTTTCGACAAGCACCAACACCAACAACAAATTCAGCCATGTTTAAATGTTTATAATGTAACTGGGATCATCTCGGTTGAGCCCCCATTTGTAGGATTTCCAATTGTTCGATTTAGAAATTTACAACTTTGTTATGTCATTTAGTTTTAATTATTATTATAAGATGGATTTCAGTTAAACATTTTATGATTTAAACAATGAACTCAAAACGTGATCTTTCTGTGGCGACGTCCAAAAACAAAGTCATTTATTTCACAACTTCTTGTTGCCAGCTGAGTACTTAAGGAACTATTTTCTATCGAACTATCGTAGAGAACTTTTGAATATCGAACGAAATGAGCAATCAAAACTTGCGTCCACTGCTTGTAGTTCTTCTGGGTTCATTTACCAGGGATCCCACATGGATGACCTGCAAACCCAAATGTGAGAACTGCAATTACAACTGGACACACTCGGGTCAAACAGCTCAGGTGCATCAAACGAGCATCCGTCAGGCCAACGAACGACTTCAATTCACTTTTCACGTTTTGCAAGAAGCAACCCCATCTATGGTTTGTTCAAATCGAGCGTTCGTTCAGTCTACACAAGCTCGACAACGACACTGATAAACTTGATTTGACCACGGTGCATTTGGATGAAGAAATCATCCTCGCCCTCGTAGATTTGGTAACTTGTCCACCGGCGACAAAGTCAAAGTGTCAAGCAATTAAAAACCGTTTGCTTGAGAAATTGGCCGAGTCCTCAGAGTCTAAGCTACGCCGCTTATTAAAAAGAGGAAGAACAGCAGGCTTGAAACCGTACGAAATATTGACCAACATGCGCCGTCTTCCTCCCGATCCAGCACGTGAGACCATAATTCTGACATTGTTTCTGGCGGAGATGCCACAATTCATACGTCCAATGTTAACAGTTTGGGAAGAAACTGAGCTTAAAAAACTTGCCGAAATTGCTGAAAAGATGCTTAAAGTTGTTAGACACAATTCAGTCCATGCATTGGATTCAGCTGCTTCAAACTCCATGAGAGCTGTCGCTTCTACTGCCTCATTGAAAGACGTCTCTGAGAGCCTACGACTATTAACCCAAAAGTTCAACTGCCTTTAAAAGGAAGTGAAGAGCATGCAAGAAGGCCACTCTCGCTCACGCAGTACATCGCGTGGCAGATCGCCTCGGAATCAGTCGACGTCTCGAGTACCAAATGAACAAGAAACAAAACTTTGCTTCTGTCATCTGAAATTTGGAAATGAAGCAAAAAAGTGTCGGCCAGATTGTTCCCGTTACCAGTCCACAGCGCAGGTCGGCGACCGCACATTCAACCCCGGCGATTTCAACACACAAACTTTGTCCGTCTCCGAGCCTCGTCTGCATATCACAGATCGCATCTCACACATTCGCTCATTGACTCATTGACTCTGGATAAGCAAAACAATAACCTTTGCAACTTCACACTGTATACCGCAAATGTAACAACAATTCGCACCTATGGACGTTCACGTTAGAATCTAATCTGGGACTACGTTGTTGTTGTTCTTGGCCCTTTATTGTGTCTGACGTGCAAATGGACACCATTGGTGCTGACTTTCGGTCGCAGTACCAGTTGCTTATTAATTTCAACAAGAGACAATTTATTGAATCAACCACTTGTTTGAAGTCTACAACATGCTTCTTGGATTCAAAAACATTTCGACAATACAGAATGTGCCAAAGTTCCAACGTCTGTTGCAAGAGTTCGTAGATGTTACGTTACCAACAAGAAAGACCAGCAGCTTGCACGAAGTTCGCCTTCACATCCAATCAACAGGCGCAACAATTTTGGATCGACCGCGCCGCTTGGCTGGCGAAAAGATAGACGAATTGTGTAAAATGAAATGTGAATTAACACATTTTAGGATTCCCCTGTGAGGGTATATTGAGTTTGTGCGAACAAGCTGTAACATTTCGCGTGTGTTCTAGTGCTGTCGTTCGTGCTCCAAAATGGGTGCCAAAATCTAAGTGGCAACGCATTGAACGCCAATGTGAGTCTCGAATGAAACACACGTGGACCCTCGGTTTCACAGCGGTGGTCGGGACCCTTTAATACCCTAGCTCTTTCGGGGTGGGTGGGTTTGCTGTGTCCTTAAGTTCCCGCGACATAAAAATTATTATTATAGAGTCCCTACTGAAACGATACGAAATCTAAAAGAGAAAGCCGAGCTTTCAAAATTACAAACCAATAGTTACCAATATTATTAAGACAGGTGAAAACAAGAAGAAAATCTTTATACAATTGTTCGGTGCAGGATCAAAGATGTTGTTTGATCCTCGCGGTCTTTACCCTCCCTACCAATGAATCTCCTGGCGAGTCTGTGAGATTCCCTAATTATTTATTTTAACACCTTAACATTTCATAGCCCCTAATAAAAAACTCAAACCTTCATTATAATTTTCAGATTTACATTCAATTTATTTAACATGATCCATTGTATCTATTTCTATATTTCTTTTTCAGCGACTATTCAAGAATGCCAAATACTAAATAATTTATTTATAGTTGATACTTTTACATTTCTGTTATTTATTTAATTATTATAGGATTTTATTTAAAAGTGCATATATTTTGGGATTTAGTTGGTTAGCGTTGTTGCTGTGTTAAATTTCTTTTTTTTTTTTTTTTTTTTCGTGCATGTAGGGTATAAGTAGTGAATATATATTTATTTTTATTTAAATCAAAAATAATTGCAAAAATTTATTTATATTTTTGGAGTTGCATTTTTTTTTTTTGACTTTTAAGTTGTTCTCCACATTTTTATTAATTTTCTTTTCAGCGTGAAATAATGTTTTTATCTATTTATTTCAAAAAAAAATATTTAATAAAAATTTATTTAAGTAGTTATTTCTTTCTACTTTTTTTTCATTTTTTTCTTTTTTAACTAATTTTCTTATAATTTTCTTTTATTTTACTTTAAAATTCATATTTATATTTCTTCATTTAAATTAATTTCTTTGAAAATTGCAATATTTTAACTTTTCATTTTTTTTTCAGCTTATATATAAAATTCTGAATTACAAAAAAAATTATTTTTCGTTCAAACCAATTTAAATTAAAAATCGCACAAACATAATATAAAATAATACTTAATCACTTACATGTCTTTATCCCGCGCTGGAAAGCTTTCCATCGTGTGTTGTGTAGCGTAGTGTATTGTGCAAGTACCAAATGTTTTTTTTGTATTTATATAGATATATTATGTTTCGATTTATTTATTTATTTTTTTTTTTTTCTTTAGATTCAAGAATTTTTAACTTTAGTCTTTCTTTTTTTTATTTTTGCATGCCTTTTTTTTAAATTTTTTTTAGATGAGCAACAAGGAAAATGAGAAAAAAAAAAATATAATTCACGCTCATGCACACTTTCAACAACACTTGTACCACTGTCACCTTTACATATGTTTAAATGCACTGTCTTTTAATGATTGTCTGCTTTAGGTACGGCGGTGTATGTATGTGTATACTTATATGTATATTTTCCATATGTTTTTACGATTTTGTTAACTTTGTTCACATACCGATTTATATATGTATATACATTATTATTTTTTTCAGCATTTGCCTATGAGATATGCACATATATACATATATATATACTCCCACGCAAGTACATATATATATGTATGTAGGTACTGGTTTTTTCTTTTTTTTCAAACGTTTTTGTTAGATATATGTATGTATATATATATCTACTATTTATATATAGTTTTAAGCACTGATTGGCAATAGATTTTTATATATTATTATATATATTTTATATTTAATTATTGGGGTTTTTTAATTTTATTTTTGGCACTTATTTTTCACTGCACGCTGCTGCTGACTGTGACATCGAAATAGTGTGCAGGTTATGTTTTCCCCCTCTATCCTCTCTTTTACTGGGGACTATCCGAATTTCGGACACCCTAACCTCGACTTAAAGCTCCAGATGATCTTTTGCCGTGGTTAGGGTGGAAAATTTACTGAAACCTAGATTCAAACAAAATTTAAATAAAGCTTAGTTTCTTTAAAAAAAAGACTAAGTTTAGTTATAGCACATACCCTTTCTTTTTTTTGGTAAGCAGCAATAGCTGCTGCGCTGAGCGACAATCGAAACGGCGGCAGTAAACGAACACAAAAAGCAAAGCGGCTGCACCGTGGTTGCTAATTACAGGAAAAAATTTAAATTTTGTTTCACCGTAACATTTATTTAGCAACTGTACCTGGTTCTTAAAAAACGTGGTTCTGGCCTTCTGACACCAAGGAGATTGTCCAAAGAAAAAGAGCGATTTTTGGCAAGATGTCTCCTTTTATAGGCCCATATTCCATGCTCAACGCTCTCATATTGGAATATTACCGATATGGACCCACGGTGCTCTTGCCTATCCGCATTATCCGCATTTCGGATAACACCGCTCTCTGCTTTATCTGCTTCCCCTTCTTTTCGTTTATTTGCACACAGCATGCGAAAGCTCGGTATTAATTCTTATCTATTCTCATGCGCTCTTGCATTTAGTTTCCCCTCTAATTTTTTGTTTATCGATTTCTCTTCCTGATCTTATTTTCCCCTCTTTTGTTGTTTGTCATAGCTTGCGTTACCTGCGTTACAGCGCAGGCGACAAATTTGTCGAAACAGATTTGCGCTGTAACAACAAATGTTGTTCTTTGCAGCTGCCGACCATTACACACACGATAATCTGATTCGATAGATAGAAGATTAGCGGGAATCAGATACGAATATCTTTTGCATGATATGTTCCTACCTCTTGTCCCTGTAAATTTTCTAGGATATAAAGCTATTTCCAAGTTTTTTCTTAATGCGGCATTTAACAAATTGTGGTGCCAATTTAGCATTAAAATTTTGCGAAAATTTACTAAGGCAGAAATTCCTTCTAAATACCTCTTGACCTTCTTTATAAGACACCGGTTTGGATCTCAAATTATATTGAGCTGCATTACGCTCATAAGCTGTACGAATGTTCTTTTGCAAATCCTTTCGCAATAAGGCAAGTTTATCTGCTCTAGGAGCAGCTCCATGCGGCTCTTCTAATAAAGATACATTCTTTAGTAGACGATAATCGTCGCCATGAGTGATCATGTTCAATCCGAACAAAGCTTGGTATGGTGAACAACCTAAGGACTGGTGAACTGCAGCTCGTAACGCACAGGATATAGCAGTTATATTTGTGTCCCATTGAGTCTGGTCTGTAAGGAATGCATTAAATTCATTAGCACGAAACTGTGTGCCATTATCGCTAACTAATACTTCAGGAACTCCAAAGCAATGAAATATGTGTTTAAGCAAAAATTCTTGTATAGCAGAAGATGTAAATTTCTTTAGAGGACAAAGCCAATGAAATTTGCTGAAATGGTCTAAGACAATAAGCAACCCTATATTACTACTTTTGCTTCTTGGATACGGTCCCAAAATGTCAACGTAGAGCCTTTGGAATGGTCTGCATGTGGGTGATTGTAAACCCATTGGTGGTCTAAGAATCTGATTAGGTGCTTTTGTTGCTTTGCAAGTATCGCAGCTACGGATATAATTGCGTACATCGTTAGCCAATCCGGGCCAAAACAAGTTCCTTCGCAGCTTTTCTATTGTCTTCTGCATACCACAGTGGGATGAAATCACACTATCATGAGCTTGTTTAAGAACTTCGGCTCTTAGCCGTGTTGGAATCCATAATTTCCACAAACTCTCATCGTGATCTTCAAGTCCTTTAGAATGTTCCGTTCGTATATAAATATACTGGCTAGAAATTTTAATGTCTGGGAATTTAGACTGTTGCAGCGAAAACTTTTTCTTGAGATCTTGATACTCAGTGTCAAAGAAGGCATCTGAGTCCAAGTCTACTATAGGACCGATTTCAAGCTCTGCAATCTCTTCTTCACAAATTCTAGACAGGGCATCAGGAACTATATGATCCTTACCTTTCCTATGTGAAATTGTAAATTTATAGGTCTGCAGTCGAAAAATCCACCTAGCAAGCCTACCAGAAGCATTTTGCTGACGCATAAGCCAAAGGAGACTCGAGTGGTCTGTAACAACTTCAAATTCCTGTAACTCCAGATAACACCTAAACTTCTCTATGGCTAGAACTACTGCCAAACATTCTCTTTCTGTCACGCTATAATTCCGTTGTGCGCGATTCAGTTTTTTGGACATAAATGCAATGGGCATTTCGTCGTCTTCTGCTGATAACTGTATTAACCCAGCGCCTATTGCAAAATTACTGGCATCGCAGTGAAGATAAAACTTTTTACCAAAATCTGGATTTTGTAAAACTGGAGCTGTAGTGAGTATAGTTTTAAGCTTGTCCATAGCATCTTGTGCTTCTTTGGGCCATGCAAAGTGTTTCTTCTTTGTTAGAGTTTCCGTTATAGGACAAGTGATGTCGGCATAATCCTTTATAAACCTTCGGTACCAACAGCATATACCTAAAAATCCGCGAACCTGTTTAAGATTCTTTGGTGGGGGCCAGTTTTGAATACATTCAATCTTTGCAGGATCCGTACGTATTCCACCACTTCCTATAATATGACCTAAATAACTTACGCTCTTCACGCAGAAATGACTCTTTTCAATATTAAGGGTTAGGTTTGCTTTGCGAAATTGTTCCGCAAGTCGTACTAACACCGCTAAGTGAGTAGAAAAGCTCTTAGAGGCTACACACACATCATCCAAATATCCAAACACATCACCGCATCACTTTTGTTATTTATAATAGTAGAAACTAACAACTTACTATATTTCCTTATTCTTCTAAAATATGTTCTACAACGCAAAGCACTTCTTGCTTTTAACGTATTTATTTCATTAAAAATCTTATTCCTAACTTCTAAATAATTTCTAAGCCTTTCATGATAAGGCCGTGCATACATAGGCACCTTAATTTCATCCGCAACTGTTTCAGAATTAACTATAAACGGATTTGTTTCTGCAGTACCATTTTTATCTGCATCTTGTTCCCTTAATTTTATTTTGGTGGGTGCATCCTGCTGTTGTTGGATGCACCCTTTTGTCGGTTTTCCGACAAACGCTTTATACAAGTCTTGCACTGAGGCTTGTATACATTTGGAGCACCGAAACCGTAGCAAAATATGCGACGTTCAGCAAGACAATTTTCCCAGAAATGTCCTGAGGTATGGCAGTTCCAGCAAACTATGTTTGACTGGCGAATAGCGTCAATCTCCGGTATTACTATTTCATCCGGACCATTTTCTTCCTCTATCTCATCGACTGCATAGATCTTTCTCCTTGGTAAAGGCTGTTTTGCCCGAGACGAGACATCAACATGGTCATTGGTTCCAGCAACCAAGTTTTCGTACATACGAACCAACTTTCGCAACTGTCCCACCGAATGCACAGGTTGAAACAGCAACTACTGACGCGTCTCCGGGAGCAGATTGTTTTTAAGGATCTCAACCAATTCTTCTTCCTCTATACTAACTGATGATTTGTCGACGAGAGACACTACGCCCTCATAAAAGTTTGTAAAGGATTCACCCTTTTTCTGCTTCCGAGAACGTATTTCCTCTTTGTTTGCAAATTCTGATCGATAATCTGCATACTGCTGTCGTAAGGAGAAACAAAATTCGGGCCACGTGATTCGCTCTACCTTCTTGTGGTATCTCCAATACCAGTTTCTTGCTCTTCCTACGAACAAAACATGCATATGCTTACATACAGCATCTAAATCTCCATCTAATGTATCTTCTGTTAGCACTTTTACACGATACACAAACTCGCCTACACTCAAGCCCTCTTCAGTACCATCAAACTGGATATTCCATTTTTGCATTATTTAAGCTACTTGGCTAGGATGGACTGACGTATGGCTCGACGACGACAACTGAACTGAATGCCGAGGTACAGGATGAGGAGGAGTTCGATTGCTCATGTTCAAGGACGACATTAACCGAGTTACTGTTTGCTCAATCATGTTTTGAATGGTTGAGTAATCAACCGGATCTTCCCGACGATTAATCGTTGAGCGATAAGGACGACCTCTTCTCCTAACATTCATTCCTCGTGAGGGAGGACGATCATTTGGGTTAGTAACATTGCTGTTATCTAATTCCACTAATGGCTCCTCATTCGTTTCTAACTCCCGATGTTCCCTTTGAGTATCTACCTCTCTAAGAGACTTCGCTAAGTTACGAGTCACTGCCCGAGTACTTGGACCTGGGGCTAAAGGATCTGCTCGCATCGCTTGAGGCGAACAACTACCTATTACTAGTTTTAAGTCTTGGATTTGTACCAACGAGGCACAATTTGGACACTTATCATGAGTTTTTAACCAATCTTCGATACAATTCTTGTGAAAAATGTGCTTACACTGAGTAATGTAACATGATTGTGTATTGGTCAAAATCTGACAACAAATTTCGCAATTTCTCACGTCCTCAGAAAATGTGAGAGAGTGTGGAGGACTATGTCCTATGGGCATTTTAAATTCAATTAAATTTATATTTATATATTTATGCCCCATATGATTTGTTTTAGGTGCTAAATATTAAACAATTTTTTGAACAATTTGTATAATGATTAAAGATTTTAAATTATTCTGGGCTATTGCAACTACCTTCCGTTTAAGCAAATCCGCGGTGCATTAGTGATCATCTTATTATATATAACTAATGATAATGCTGCAACGAGAGATTTTCTTTCGGGTTGAAAACCAAATTATTTTATTAAAGTCATCTATCAACCCAAACATGTGCTGCCCTACTTCGGCAGGGTATTCAATCGTAGCTAAATACTCAAGATTCCAGAAGAAGAAGCACAATATTGGAAATGTTATAAGCGATTTGATAAAACAAAATAAACAAAAAGGTTATCGAAGACAAATGAGCAACAATTGTGAGTGTGGATCTTTATTCCGATTATTTTGCTAAACTGTTTATAATTATATATTAAATGCATTGGTCGGCAGTGCATTCGATCTAAGCCAAATGCTAAGGTTCCATTACCTCAACAATTTAATTTTAACCAATTTCAGCTATATTAATTTCGGACCTCACAATCGTAGGAGATGTGGCTACTAAGAATAGAAACAAATATACTTCACATTTTAGACTAAACCATAAAAGGTGTAACTATCAAAGTATTCACAAAGGATCTATCTTAGTAGCCCCACGTTGGGCGCCAAAAAATTTATGTAACATTTCGCGTGTGTTCTAGTGCTGTCGTTCGTGCTCCAAAATGGGTGCCAAAATCTAAGTGGCAACGCATTGAACGCCAATGTGAGTCTCGAATGAAACACACGTGGACCCTCGGTTTCACAGCGGTGGTCGGGACCCTTTAATACCCTAGCTCTTTCGGGGTGGGGTGGGTTTGCTGTGTCCTTAAGTTCCCGCGACATAAAAATTATTATTATAGAGTCCCTACTGAAACGATACGAAATCTAAAAGAGAAAGCCGAGCTTTCAAAATTACAAACCAATAGTTACCAATATTATTAAGACAGGTGAAAACAAGAAGAAAATCTTTATACAATTGTTCTGTGCAGGATCAAAGATGTTGTTTGATCCTCGCGGTCTTTACCCTCCCTACCAATGAATCTCCTGGCGAGTCTGTGAGATTCCCTAATTATTTATTTTAACACCTTAACATTTTATAGCCCCTAATAAAAAACTCAAACCTTCATTATAATTTTCAGATTTACATTCAATTTATTTAACATGATCCATTGTATCTATTTCTATATTTCTTTTTCAGCGCCTATTCAAGAATGCCAAATACTAAATAATTTATTTATAGGTGATACTTTTACATTTCTGTTATTTATTTAATTTTTATAAGATTTTATTTAAAAGTGCATATATTTTAGGATTCAGTTGGTTAGCGTTGTTGCTGTGTTAAATTTCTTTTTTTTTTTTGTTTTTTCGTGCATGTAGGGTATAAGTAGTGAATATATATTTATTTTTATTTAAATCAAAAATAATTGCAAAAATTTATTTATATTTTTGGAGTTGCATTTTTTTTTTTGACTTTTAAGTTGTTCTCCACATTTTATGCTTACATACATGCATATGCTTACATACAGCATCTAAATCTCCATCTAATGTATCTTCTGTTAGCACTTTTACACGATACACAAACTCGCCTACACTCAAGCCCTCTTCAGTACCATCAAACTGGATATTCCATTTTTGCATTATTTAAGCTACTTGGCTAGGATGGACTGACGTATGGCTCGACGACGACAACTGAACTGAATGCCGAGGTACAGGATGAGGAGGAGTTCGATTGCTCATGTTCAAGGACGACATTAACCGAGTTACTGTTTGCTCAATCATGTTTTGAATGGTTGAGTAATCAACCGGATCTTCCCGACGATTAATCGTTGAGCGATAAGGACGACCTCTTCTCCTAACATTCATTCCTCGTGAGGGAGGACGATCATTTGGGTTAGTAACATTGCTGTTATCTAATTCCACTAATGGCTCCTCATTCGTTTCTAACTCCCGATGTTCCCTTTGAGTATCTACCTCTCTAAGAGACTTCGCTAAGTTACGAGTCACTGCCCGAGTACTTGGACCTGGGGCTAAAGGATCTGCTCGCATCGCTTGAGGCGAACAACTACCTATTACTAGTTTTAAGTCTTGGATTTGTACCAACGAGGCACAATTTGGACACTTATCATGAGTTTTTAACCAATCTTCGATACAATTCTTGTGAAAAATGTGCTTACACTGAGTAATGTAACATGATTGTGTATTGGTCAAAATCTGACAACAAATTTCGCAATTTCTCACGTCCTCAGAAAATGTGAGAGAGTGTGGAGGACTATGTCCTATGGGCATTTTAAATTCAATTAAATTTATATTTATATATTTATGCCCCATATGATTTGTTTTAGGTGCTAAATATTAAACAATTTTTTGAACAATTTGTATAATGATTAAAGATTTTAAATTATTCTGGGCTATTGCAACTACCTTCCGTTTAAGCAAATCCGCGGTGCATTAGTGATCATCTTATTATATATAACTAATGATAATGCTGCAACGAGAGATTTTCTTTCGGGTTGAAAACCAAATTATTTTATTAAAGTCATCTATCAACCCAAACATGTGCTGTCCTACTTCGGCAGGGTATTCAATCGTAGCTAAATACTCAAGATTCCAGAAGAAGAAGCACAATATTGGAAATGTTATAAGCGATTTGATAAAACAAAATAAACAAAAAGGTTATCGAAGACAAATGAGCAACAATTGTGAGTGTGGATCTTTATTCCGATTATTTTGCTAAACTGTTTATAATTATATATTAAATGCATTGGTCGGCAGTGCATTCGATCTAAGCCAAATGCTAAGGTTCCATTACCTCAACAATTTAATTTTAACCAATTTCAGCTATATTAATTTCGGACCTCACAATCGTAGGAGATGTGGCTACTAAGAATAGAAACAAATATACTTCACATTTTAGACTAAACCATAAAAGGTGTAACTATCAAAGTATTCACAAAGGATCTATCTTAGTAGCCCCACGTTGGGCGCCAAAAAATTTATGTAACATTTCGCGTGTGTTCTAGTGCTGTCGTTCGTGCTCCAAAATGGGTGCCAAAATCTAAGTGGCAACGCATTGAACGCCAATGTGAGTCTCGAATGAAACACACGTGGACCCTCGGTTTCACAGCGGGAACCTTTAATACCCTAGCTCTTTCGGGGTGGGGTGGGTTTGCTGTGTCCTTAAGTTCCCGCGACATAAAAATTATTATTATAGAGTCCCTACTGAAACGATACGAAATCTAAAAGAGAAAGCCGAGCTTTCAAAATTACAAACCAATAGTTACCAATATTATTAAGACAGGTGAAAACAAGAAGAAAATCTTTATACAATTGTTCGGTGCAGGATCAAAGATGTTGTTTGATCCTCGCGGTCTTTACCCTCCCTACCAATGAATCTCCTGGCGAGTCTGTGAGATTCCCTAATTATTTATTTTAACACCTTAACATTTTATAGCCCCTAATAAAAAACTCAAACCTTCATTATAATTTTCAGATTTACATTCAATTTATTTAACATGATCCATTGTATCTATTTCTATATTTCTTTTTCAGCGCCTATTCAAGAATGCCAAATACTAAATAATTTATTTATAGGTGATACTTTTACATTTCTGTTATTTATTTAATTTTTATAAGATTTTATTTAAAAGTGCATATATTTTAGGATTCAGTTGGTTAGCGTTGTTGCTGTGTTAAATTTCTTTTTTTTTTTTGTTTTTTCGTGCATGTAGGGTATAAGTAGTGAATATATATTTATTTTTATTTAAATCAAAAATAATTGCAAAAATTTATTTATATTTTTGGAGTTGCATTTTTTTTTTTTGACTTTTAAGTTGTTCTCCACATTTTTATTAATTTTCTTTTCAGCGTGAAATAATGTTTTTATCTATTTATTTCAAAAAAAAATATTTAATAAAAATTTATTTAAGTAGTTATTTCTTTCTACTTTTTTTTCATTTTTTTCTTTTTTAACTAATTTTCTTATAATTTTCTTTTATTTTACTTTAAAATTCATATTTATATTTCTTCATTTAAATTAATTTCTTTGAAAATTGCAATATTTTAACTTTTCATTTTTTTTTCAGCTTATATATAAAATTCTGAATTACAAAAAAAATTATTTTTCGTTCAAACCAATTTAAATTAAAAATCGCACAAACATAATATAAAATAATACTTAATCACTTACATGTCTTTATCCCGCGCTGGAAAGCTTTCCATCGTGTGTTGTGTAGCGTAGTGTATTGTGCAAGTACCAAATGTTTTTTTTGTATTTATATAGATATATTATGTTTTCGATTTATTTATTTATTTTTTTTTTTTTTTAGATTTAAGAATTTTTAACTTTAGTCTTTCTTTTTTTTTATTTTTGCATGCCTTTTTTTTAAATTTTTTTTAGATGAGCAACAAGGAAAATGAGAAAAAAAAAATATAATTCACGCTCATGCACACTTTCAACAACACTTGTACCACTGTCACCTTTACATATGTTTAAATGCACTGTCTTTTAATGATTGTCTGCTTTAGGTACGGCGGTGTATGTATGTGTATACTTATATGTATATTTTCCATATGTTTTTACGATTTTGTTAACTTTGTTCACATACCGATTTATATATGTATATACATTATTATTTTTTTCAGCATTTGCCTATGAGATATGCACATATATACATATATATATACTCCCACGCAAGTACATATATATATGTATGTAGGTACTGGTTTTTTCTTTTTTTTCAAACGTTTTTGTTAGATATATGTATGTATATATATATCTACTATTTATATATAGTTTTAAGCACTGATTGGCAATAGATTTTTATATATTATTATATATATTTTATATTTAATTATTGGGGTTTTTTAATTTTATTTTTGGCACTTATTTTTCACTGCACGCTGCTGCTGACTGTGACATCGAAATAGTGTGCAGGTTATGTTTTCCCCCTCTATCCTCTCTTTTACTGGGGACTATCCGAATTTCGGACACCCTAACCTCGACTTAAAGCTCCAGATGATCTTTTGCCGTGGTTAGGGTGGAAAATTTACTGAAACCTAGATTCAAACAAAATTTAAATAAAGCTTAGTTTCTTTAAAAAAAAGACTAAGTTTAGTTATAGCACATACCCTTTCTTTTTTTGGTAAGCAGCAATAGCTGCTGCGCTGAGCGACAATCGAAACGGCGGCAGTAAACGAACACAAAAAGCAAAGCGGCTGCACCGTGGTTGCTAATTACAGGAAAAAATTTAAATTTTGTTTCACCGTAACATTTATTTAGCAACTGTACCTGGTTCTTAAAAAACGTGGTTCTGGCCTTCTGACACCAAGGAGATTGTCCAAAGAAAAAGAGCGATTTTTGGCAAGATGTCTCCTTTTATAGGCCCATATTCCATGCTCAACGCTCTCATATTGGAATATTACCGATATGGACCCACGGTGCTCTTGCCTATCCGCATTATCCGCATTTCGGATAACACCGCTCTCTGCTTTATCTGCTTCCCCTTCTTTTCGTTTATTTGCACACAGCATGCGAAAGCTCGGTATTAATTCTTATCTATTCTCATGCGCTCTTGCATTTAGTTTCCCCTCTAATTTTTTGTTTATCTATTTCTCTTCCTGATCTTATTTTCCCCTCTTTTGTTGTTTGTCATAGCTTGCGTTACCTGCGTTACAGCGCAGGCGACAAATTTGTCGAAACAGATTTGCGCTGTAACAACAAATGTTGTTCTTTGCAGCTGCCGACCATTACAAAGCCTTGACCATCTGTCCGTCCGTATGAAGATATTTGAGATGGTAAAAGCTAGAAACACCAAATTTGGTACATAGACTAATTTAATGTGCAAGTAGATCCTGCTTAATTTAAATTTTTGACACGCCAACTTACATTCCTGGTATATTCTTGATCAGCATCAATAGCCGGAACGACATAGTGATGTCCGTCAGCAAATTTAGCAATAAAGTCCGTATTCCTCACGAGTGGATCATGTTTATGTAAAATTGGTGTCACGCCCCCTACCACCCTCGCAAATTATTAACATGAATAAAAACTACAGTCGAGCATGCCACACCGTATAATATTCTCTGCATTTAATCTGGTTTATATGATTATATATGATGATTATATGATTATTATTAAAATCGGTTTCCAGGTATTACAATGGATAGTACTTGTATTAGGACACGTCGGAACAAAAATAAAATCGAAGCATAATCATAAGCACATACATATACGTTTATATGAAAATGACCTATTTTTAGACCCCGTACTCTTTAAAAAAGAGTAAAGGGGGTCTATTAAGTTTGTCAGAAGCGAGATGTGCGTAACAGGCAGAAGGAGGCGTGGCCGACCCCATAAAGTATATATATTCTTGATCAGCATCAACAGCCGAGTCGATATAGCCATGTCCGTCTGTCCGTCTGTCCGTCCGTCCGTCTGTCCGTCTGTTATTTTAAAGCAAAATCTTACTTGGAAACAAGTAAGAAAGGCTATGTTGCGCGCATGCAGTGATTTTGCTTTAAAATAACTTCGACTTTGAACCGTAATTTCTCTGTTGTTTGACATAGGATTTTGATGCCACTTTCAGGAAAGTTAGAAATAGTAATTCTCTAAGCGTATGTTAAATTACAACACTGTACTATTTGATTTAATGCCTGAAACAAGGCATTGAAGCTGGAGAGTCTTTTATTTCTGATGAGCAAAGGGGGCGTAGCTGCTCAAAATTTTTAATGACATTATACTAAGGCTGTCTCTAAGAACCTGTATACCAAAATTTGTGCTCCTAAGTGCTATAGTTACTGAGATATTCACCTAAAACACAAATTTTTTCGAGGTGTGTCTGGTTATTTGCTCATTGCGGGGGCGGTAAGGGGCGTGGCAACAATTTGAAATAAACTTGATCTGCTCTAGAAAATAACGGACTTACATTCCAAATTTGGTGTCTCTAGCTCTTGTAGTTTAAAAGATCCAGGTGTTCATACGGACGGACAGACGGACAGACGGACATGGCTATATCGACTCGGCTGTTGATGCTGATCAAGAATATATATACTTTATGGGGTCGGCCACGCCTCCTTCTGCCTGTTACGCACATCTCGCTTCTGACAAACTTAATAGACCCCCTTTACTCTTTTTATACTCTCTGCAAGAGTATATTGGGTTTGTGCAAATGTATGTAACAGGCAGAAGGAGGCGTGGCCGACCCCATAAAGTATATATATTCTTGATCAGCATCACAAGCCGAGTCGATATAGCCATGTCCGTCTGTCCGTCTGTCCGTCTGTCTGTCCGTCTGTCCGTCTGTCCGTATGAACAAACAGATTTCAGAGATGGTAGGAGCTACAAGGTCGAGCTTGGTCTCAATCGATCAGATATTTAGTCAGTCAATACAAGAATCTTTTTTTTTTTCGATGCCACGCCCCATTCGCCCACAATGAGCAAACAACTAGACACACCTCGGAAAAAATCGGTGTTTTCGGCGAATATCTCAGTAACTATGGTACTTATGATCACCAATTTTGGTATGAAGGTTTCTAGTGACAGCGTAAATGCATTGACATTTAAAATTTTGGACTGCCACGCCCCTTTCTCCCACAATTAATAAAAACTTTCGTTTCGTTTTTTGGCTTTTGTTTATATAGTACAGTATAGTAATTTATAATTCATGTGGAGACTAACTATATCAAACTATCCTGAAAGGCGCATTGAAATCGCACGATAAACAAGAAAACTAGAAGCGTTACAATATTGATAACTGAATGCAATATCTTGTATGAGTGCAAGCGAAACAGAAACATACAATCACATGTTCGAATGTTTTCGCTGCCTGTGTGGCGGCAGCGCTACCGCATTCGTATCAATGTATGAGTGCAAGCGAAATAGAAACATACAAACATATGCTCGAATGTTTTTGTTGCTTGTGTAGCGGCAGCGCTGCCCGCAGTCGCTGGCCACTCTGAATACACACATACATACATACATACATGTATATGCATAATATATTCTCTTTCGTATGTGTATTCGCATACAGACAAACAGATGTATGTTTGATTATGCTTAGATTGTTTTTGTTTTAACGTGTTTTAATGCAAGTACTACACATTGTAATATCTCTAGACCGATTTTAATAACTTAATCGGGAAAAAATGCAGAGAGTATTTTACGGTCGGGCGTGCTCGACTGTACTTTTCTTTCTTGTTTAAAGAGTACGGGGTCTAATTATGTATAATCGAACAAACATCTGTTTACTTTGTTGAAATATTTCAACTCAAATATCGATGAAATGAATTTATATCACTCTTGAATAAACGTTCGTCGTGTGCACAATGGTTCGTCCTGTGTTTTAACACAGCTATACATACATCTGTGCTGACACTGTTTTTGGGTTCGAAAATTACCTCATTATTGGTTATGGGCCCAGGTCACCCAGTTCTCAAAGTCAGACAGATTATTAAAAAGTTGTAAAATATGAGTCAAAGTTTTCAAATTGAAAAGCTCAACAAGCCAAATTACGTTTTGTGGTGTATACAAATGCGAAGTATACTGGGCCTTCAAGAATTACGGAATTACGTGTGTGGAAAACAAGAAATTGATCCAGAATGGGCAAGATCAGTCCTAGCTTATGAAAAGGAATTAGCGTACACGTGCAAACCGGACCAATTCATAATGTGTGTCTTTATAATAAAATGTTTTTAAATTTGAAGCTTGCAAATAACGGTGCCATGTCACAATATTTAAATGAGTCCATGATAATCATAAACATGCTAGCAGAGGTTAGCATTGATTTGAGTGACGAACTGAAAGGGATAATCATATTATCTAGCTTAAGTGCGGAATTTGAACATTTCATTGTCGCTATCGAAACACGGGATTCACTGCCGCAATAAAAAGCGCTCAAATTGCAAGCAGAAGCAAACCGAATTGCTGAACACGGCAGCAAAAACGAAACGCAGCGGGCATTCTATGCAGACGCCACGAGTAAAAAGAATAGCGAGCGATAAGCGAAAGAGAAGACGACAAGAAAAAGAGATTATCAGCTGTGCCGGTCGTGTTTTTTCAACGCTCCGTCTATTTTATTATTTCTGCCTTAATTCGTGAATTTTAATTTCAAATTATTAAATATTTTACTTGTGCTAAGTGATACCCTAAATCTGGTTTGTACAAAGACGTATTTAGTGCGCATTTTTAGCAAAACATTACATTTTTATTAAAACAGTGTCTCAGCTGTGTTTTTGTTTGTGCCCGTTTTTGCTGCGAACTTTGCTCCCTTTTCTTTCGGTTGGCGTTATAAGTGTGAAACAGGCAAAAAATAGAATTCTCGCAAAAGGAAAAGAACCGTTATTCGAACAAAGTCCGAACTTCGTATGCATTGTTGTTGCATCCAAACAGATATTTCATTAGTACATCATATTCGCGAAAAATGTACAGTTACAGCGATAAAGCAAAAATATGGGTGGCGTTATAAACATGAAACATACTTTATTGCGATGGTCCAGCCCAGTGTGTATTGAGTTGCAAGGTGATTTTTCAAGCTAAGACGCTATGCACTGATTTTGATATTAGTGCTGACTTGCTTAGTGATTATAAGTTTGAGACTCCACCTGACAAGGTGTTGAGTTCTCAGCAGCTGCTTCCCTTACCTCTTCCGCCTGGTTCGCTCCTCACGTCACCAGTGCATAATGGGCCTCCCCTCTTATTCTTTACTCCCTATCCCCGCAACTCTTCACCTCCCAATTCACATATTCCTCCTGCAACACCTCCTGTACCAGACCGACCCTCATGTGCCAACGTTGCTTTCCCGGCACTGCGTGTCCCCACGAAACCTCCTCATCATCCATCATGATCAAATTGGTGACTGTTAACGGAATTAAGGCCACGAGTAAAAACTCGAAAAGTCCCCCTATTCGACGTAATAGTCGATCTACTGCCACCCCCACAGTTCCCCCTTCACCCCCTAATATATTTGTGGTACCTGGGAATTACACCAATGATGATACTGCAAACTCTAAAAGCTCCCAAGTCGACGGCATTTCAATTTTATCAAAGAAATATTTAGTCACATTCATGATTGTGATTTCTTTGTGATTGGTGATTTTAACTTGCCAAACGTTTCCTGGACGTTTTTCAACATGTTTAATTTCATTCCCACACCCAACAATGACTTTTTAGATAGTTTAATTGATCTTCCTTTTTCTCAAGTCAATCATGTATCTAATCGTTTAAACCGGATGCCGGATCTCATCTTCGTAAGTGATTCATCCAGCGCCGTTGTCACCAGATCTTATCCTGTAGTTGTACCCGAAGATTGTTTTCATCCTACCATTGGACTGTCTTTGTCTATCCCTAACTCAACCCATTTACCTCATTCTTTCTCTTCCACATCGCGCCATTGCTTTAGCAAAGGAATTTTGTCTTTGCTATATCAACTGATTCTTACTGACTGGTCTGTACTATACGGTACGAAAGATATTAACATAGCTGTTGAATATTTTTACAACATTTTAAATTCGATCTTCGATGTCTGCATTCGTTATAGTGTTGTAAAGTCCGTTTCACATAAACCGCTTTGATTCTTATCAAGATTATCCAACTTTAAAAATAAAAAATCCAAATATTTTAAAAGGTTTAAGCAGACTGGTTCTAACATAGACTTTTTGAATTATTCTAAAGTAAAGGCAGCCTTTACCCTTCTTAACTCTCAATGCTATGAAAATTATCTCGTTCGTTGCAAGACTCAATTTGCGCGTGATCTTAAACAATTCTACAACTTTGTTAATCTAATCGTAAATCTAGTGCTTTCCCTATTCTTTCTTTTTTAATTCCAGTAAAGTGAGGACTCGGCCGCTTTCGATCTCTTTGCTAACTTTTTTCAATCTACTTACACCTCTAGTTTGCCTACTAACTTCTCTTACCCCTATAAACTTCCATCCTCTAATTCTGTTTTTTTCCCGCATATTACCTATAGTTGCATACTTTCTTCAATTAACACCTTAAAATCTTCCTTCTCTCCTGGCCCAGACAACATTCTAAGTTGTGTGCTTAAGGAGTACTGTTCTTCTATAATAAAACCTCTATTAATTCTGTTTAACCTTTCTTTAGAATCCTCTATCTTTCCTACCTAATGTAAAGAATCTTACATTATCCCACTGCATAAAAAAGGGTGCAAGTCGGATATATCCAACTACAGGGGAATTGCAAAGTTGCCAGCAATCCCTAAGCTCTTCGAGAGATAATAACATCGACTTTGCAACACCTCTGCAAGACAATTAACTCCCCGCCCAACACGGGTTTGCTAAGAGTCGGTCGACTTCAACCAATCTATTAGAATTTACCTCTTTTGTTAATGAGGCATTCCTTAATATAATGCAAACTCATGTCATATACACTGACTTTAGTAAAGCATTTGACTCTGTTAATCATAACCTTCTTGTTATGTCTTTCTTCGTTCAGCTTTATTTCATAACTGATTCATTTACATAATACTCATATGTTAATGTTAATTTATAGAGAAGATATTTATATCCGATGATTATGTTAACTACGATACTACATCTCTCCCCTCTTTATTTATTTGCTCCGCCCGGTAACGAGTTGGTGGTTTCTTAATTCTCGTCGACCGACGCAGCTCAACTTCTTGAGGAGCTATTTTGTCCGGATCTATAGGTGTTTGCTCCGAAATATCTTCCGATGCCTCAGGTGTGGTTTGTTGCCTGGTCGTTGATAGATCGGTATTGGCTTCTCGTTCTACAGGTATGATATTGACTGGAGTTGGTTTCATTAAATTATTAGACATAGGTTTCCCATGCTGCTCCAGTTCGCTATTAAGTTGAACATCGCTAATGTTGTTGCCAACTCTGCGCAGTTGGTCCACATGACGTTTCCATATGCGTTGATCATCCAGGCGCACTTGATAGTGAATAGCGCCCTGCTGTTTGATGACTGTAGCAAGTTGCCATTTGTCGGTGCCAAAATAGTCTCGGGCTGCGACTCTCTCTCCGTCAGAAAAAACTTTTACTGGGTCCTTGTATTCTTGGTGATTCTTTTCGTTTTGTGGTAAAATAAGTTCTAACCGAGATTGTATTTGCCTTCCAAACATAAGCATTGAAGGTGATTTTCCAGTAGCTGGATGTATTGCTCGACGATACGCCATTAGGATTCTTGGAAGATGTTCAGCTATGTTGCTACCGGTGCATTTGGCCACTTTAAGCTTGCTCTTGAAAGTTTGAACAAATCTTTCCGCTTGTCCGTTCGTAGCTGGGTGATATGGTGCACCTTGCTTGTGAATAATACCATTTTGTTTTAAGAAATTCTTGAACATCTCCGAATTGAACTGTGTACCGTGATCGCTGACTAAAACTTCTGGTATTCCAAAAATTGCAAATATGTCTTTACATTTTTCAATTGTTGTTTGCGTTGTTATATTTGGAATGACATGTACCTTTGGCCACTTTGAATATGCATCGACCATCACCAGCAAGTATTTTCCCAAGAATGGCCCCGCGAAGTCAACATGTATTCTTTCAAATGGACGTTTGGCTGGCTTCCATACTTGTGTAGGTATCTTTCTAGGCTCTGGGCGCGTAATTTGGCATGCACCACAATTTGTGACAAGATCTTCGATGTCTTTATCCATCTGATACCACCAACAGTACCCTCGTGCAAGCGATTTCATTTTAGTCATCCCCAGATGTGCAGTATGTAGTTCGTCAAGCATTTTCTTCCGCAATAGCTTTGGGATGTAAACTCTAATGCCGCGCATTATACAACCGTTGTGTAGACTAAACTCTGTCATAGGAATTCCAAAACGATCCTTGCTTCCTCCATCTCGACCATACTTCAAGCACTGCAATAATACTTTAACCTCGTTGCCGTTTTTTGTTGCCTCCCGTAGCTCCGTTACTGTAACTGGTAAGTTATCTATCAACTCATCTTCTATGATGTCAACCTCTTCGGTGAGCAGTTCCCTGTCTTCTATGGGCAATCTTGACAATGCATCTGCGTTCGCATTTTCTTTTGATCGCTTGCAGCGGATTTCAAAATCAAAATGCTCCAAAAATATGGCGTAATGCTGCATTCGTGTCGCTGATAATACAGGTAGTCCTTTATGTGGTGAAAATATTTGAGCAATTGCTTTGTTATCTGTTACAAGCGTAAATTTTCTTCCATATAAATATTGGTAATACTTGCGAACTCCAAATATTACAGCATACGCTTCCTTGTCCACCTGACTGTATCGCTGCTGCACCTTGCTCAACGTTTGCGACGCGAATTGTATTGGTTTCTCGGTGCCATCTTTGTACTCATGACTCAAAACTGCTCCGACGCCTATTGGACTAGCGTCAACAGCCAAGATTATTTTAACGCTAGGATCGTAGAATGTTAAAACAGTATTGGTTTGCATTTGACGTTTCACTTCGGCGAATGCTTTCCTGCAATTTTGGTCAAAATTGAATTCCACCCCGTCTTGAAGTAACTGATTTAAAGGCTTCGTAATGGTGCTTAGGTTTTGAACAAATCTACCGTAGTAATTTATCAGACCCAAAAATGCTCGCACTTCTTGCTTACCTTGCTTTGGAGTCGATGAATTCCTTCTTTGTTTACCAAATACCCACAATACTCAATAGAGTCCTTCATGATCTCGCATTTTTCCCAGTTCACATGCATATTGTATTTATCCAATCGTTTGAAAACTTCTTCTAATCTCTGCACATGAATTTCATCGTTTTCAGCCGTGATCTTGATGTCATCCAAAAATACCGATACTCCTGGTATATCTCCAAACACTTGTTCCATCAGTCTTTGCCACTTTGCTGGCGCGCTAGCAAGACCAAACATTAATCGTGTAGGTTGATAAAGCCCCTTATGTGTATTAAGCGTCATCAAATGCCTGTCTTCCGGATACACTTCCAGCTGGAGATAAGCCTTTGACAAATCAATTTTAGAGAATTTGTTCCCTCCTGCCATTTTGTTGAAAAGCTCTTCTATGGTGGGAATAGGGTGCTTGTCCACTAACAGCTCTGGATTCAACGTGACCTTGTAGTCGCCACATATGCGTACTGCTCCATTTCGTTTACGCACTACTACAATTGGTGTAGCCCATTCGCTGTGGTCTACCTTTTCCAATACTCCAGCCTCCACTTGGCTTTTCAATTCCTCTTCTACAGCCTCCCACAATGGAAATGCAACCCGTCGAGCTTTTAAAAATTTTGGCTTGGCTGTAGGCTTTAGATGTAAATGTGTTTGGATATCCATTATCTTTCCCGGCGTTAAAGAAAATACTTGCGGATAGTCGTTTCGTAATATTCTTTCTATAATTCTAGGCTCATACACTTTCACGCAATTTACTTGTAGTTTAATCTTTTAGACCTGTGTCCAGTCTATTTCAATGTCCCGTAACCATTCACGTCCTAGCAGAGGTTTTCGATTAGAACGCACAATGTACAGCTTGGCATCCACTGATCCCTTTTCGGTTTTAACTTTTACCACTGTAAAACCCAAACAATCCAGCGCTGTGCCGCAATAGCTTATTAATTCCGTGTCGGACTTTTTTACTTTATTATGAGGTAGATACTTCTTTGCGTCTTGTAAACTCATTATCGAAACCGGTGAGCCTGTGTCAATCTCAAATTTTATATTTGCGTTGTCAACCGTGCATTCGTATGTCACCTTAGCTCTTTTTGCATTTATCTCCGATTTATTATTTATGTTGAACATCTCTTGAACTTCTAGATCTGAATTTCCGTCAACTTGATTTACTTGTTTCTTCTCTTTCATGCAAACTTTCTTTAAATGTCCAATTTTTCCACAAGAATGGCATTTGGCGTCTTTAAATTTGCACTCATTTGCCATATGATTAGCGTTGCCACATCGAAAACATTTTCTATTCTCCTTTGTGCGCCCTTCTTGCTTTGGTTGCTGTTTCACACTTTTATTTTCTTTCCCTTTTACGTGCATTCGGTTAATACTAGCTGTCTTCTTTTCGCTGCTTTGTGTATGGATCTCTTCTCCTCCTTTTTTAGCTGCTTCATACGCGACCGCCATGCTGACCGCTTCTGCCAGCGTCAAAGTTTTTTCAAGCATTCTACTTTGCAATCTTTGTTTCGACAATCCAAAAACAAACTGATTTCGCAATGCTGTATTTAAGTAGTCTCCAAACATGCAATTTGAAGACATGCGTCGTAGAGCTACTAAAAACTCGGAGCACGTCTCTCCCTCCTTCTGCTTACGCATATTGAACCTGTAGTTCTCCAGAATTTCATTTGGCTTTGGATCGAAATGCTCAGATAGCATATCCGAAATGCCCTTAAAATCCATTTCTTCCGGCGTAACTGGTGCTAGTTTATCGCATAGCACATTGTATGTTGTGGCGCCAGCATAGTGCAGTAATATTTTCGGCTTCTTTGCTTGATCGCAACCGTAGATATCCATTGCTGTTTCCAGACGCTTCACCCATCGTCCAAATGTCGTTACATGTGGATCAAATGCCTCAAAATTGAAGAAAACCGTTCCCGTATTCTGTTCGGTCATTATGTTCTATTGTTGTACTGTAAAAACGTTGAACTCTTCTGTGCCGTTTGTACTGTAAAAAACTGCGCACTTATTTCTTTTCTTTTTTTATCCTCGTCGCCAAATTTGTTATGTCTTTCTTCGTTCAGCTTTATTTCATAACTGATTCATTTACATAATACTCATATGTTAATGTTAATTTATAGAGAAGATATTTATATCCGATGATTATGTTAACTACGATACTACACTTCTTTTACATAAATTTAGTATCTTAGGTTTCCCACCCACCCTTCTTTTGTGGATATCATTATATCTAACAGGTAGGACCCAAAGGGTTATGCTTAGATCAGCAATATCTAAATCTGTTTTCGTTACTTCTGGAGTTCCCCAGGGTAGTCACCTAGGCCCATTGTTTTTGAATGTTTCTATAAACGACCTTCCCTCTTCGCTATCCCATTGTCGCATACTTATGTATGCAGAGGATGTCAAATTGTTATTATCTTACAATGACGCCCAGGATCATGCGTTACTACAAGATGATTTAAACACAATGCACACCTGGTGCATAGCTAATCTCTGGAAACTAAATTTTTCTAAATGCCTGTTTATGACTTTTAACAGGGTTACTTCTTACATAGCCAATTACTATATTGACAATGTACTCTTAAATCGTATACTGTCAGTTGAAGACCTTGGTGTTCTTTTTGATAATAAATTAAGTTTCACACATCATATCTCCACAATTGGTAATAAAGCCAAAGGCATTATTCGGATCGGACAACTATATCATATAGCTGCCATTGGAGCAATCGGTTCGAATGTTAAGTATAAAAATTTTCTAAGTACAGTACCCGTTTTTTATAAATTTTAATGTGCTGACCAAATTTTATTCAAATCGGACTACTATATCCTTAAGCTACTATAGGAAGATTTGGTGATTGAGAACCAATTAAGGCAATGTGCAACTCTGCAAGGGTATATAATCTTCGGCCATCCGAAGATAACCGTTTTTTTCTTGTCTTTAAAAAACATTGTGCAATTGTGAAATCAAATGATGGTCTTGTAATGATATTTGCTCAAAGCCGTTTAACAAAAACAATTCGAGCTGTGCAACACATTTGCTGCAATTAATTCATATAGATGTGTGGTCCTATAAATATAAAATCTGTGGGTGGCGCGAAATATTTTATTACATTTTGTGAAGAACCCTCTCACATACACTGTGGAACTGGGCATGGAGCCCTACGGTGGATTTTTCCTTATTATTTTTAGTATTATTATTTTTATTATTATTATTTTTATTATTATTGTAAGTATTATTGTTATAAGTTGAAATTATTACAGGGAGCGAACAGAATGCAGCCAAAACAATGCGACGCCACACAGCCGACAGCGAACGAGAGCAAGCTAAAAAGAGAGAACAAACAGAAAAGGACAGAGCATTGTGACAGCGGCGGCCAAAGCGAGACGCGGAACGGCACGCGACAAATGAGAGCGGCGCTGCAGCCGCTGATCTCGCTGACAGAGTAGACTTAGAAGCAATTGCCAAAATCTAAGCTCGGTCACTTGGTTTTTTCACCTCAGTAACGACAAGCAGCAGACATGGAGTTAAGCGTAGTTGCCGATAAGGGATTAGGGGGATTATGTTAGGTTAGGTCAGGTTTTGTTAAGACGGTGCGCGGAGTAATAGGTATTAAGTCGAACGAATAGAAAATAAACATAAAACATTGCAACGAAATAACCTGGATTATTAATTCTACAAATAATCAAACAGCGACGCACAGTGCGACTGATGAGCAAATTACTGCGTTTTACGCTTATATTTGCTAACACAGTGGACAATGAGGGCTAGCACGTGTCACGTGCCAACCATCACCAATGACGCACTGTGAGACAAATAGGTTAACTACTGCGTTTTACGCGGGTAGTTGCCGATACAACGGACAGTGAAAACCAACACGTTTTACGTATGGAGTACAGCTATCGACGCACAGTTGGACGAAAAGGCAAATTACTGCGTTTTACACGGATCTTTGCCGACATCTGCACGTTTTACGTGCAGATAGCCACCGACAACGCACAGTGGGACGAATCAGCAACATACTGCGTTTGACACGGATCTTTGCCAAAACAGCGGACAGTGGAATCTAGCACGTTTTTCGTGCAGATAGCCAACAACAACGCACATTGGGACCAGTAGGAAAATTACTGCGTTTTACGCAGGTATATGCCGGCACATTTGACGGTGGAAACTAGCACCTTTTTTCGTGTAACTACACCGCAACTGCGGAAGTGGGACATAACACGTTTTACGTGGACCTATGTAACGTACAGGGATTCCTCATCGTTGGTGTGCCAAATAAACTCTTTTCCACTCATTCGTAACTTGCCCTATAAAAGTCGCTAAGCCCATCACAGCATCTATTAATCTCGCTCCATGGATCCAGGTTTTATACATTTCTTATAAAGAGGACTCAGGTAGACTGTGAAATACCCCAGCCTTAGAACTTCTTTACAATTTTTTGACGATTGCTCAAAGCGTGTTTTTGTGTATTTTATAAATCAAAATATCAAGCATTTAAAAAATTGCAGTTATTTAAAAACTTAGTGGACTGCCAAACTGAAAAGAAAACAAGAAAGAATGCTACAGTCGCCCCGAGACTTTACGATACCCGTTACTCAATGTTCAACCGATTGTTCCCATGGGAGCTATACGATATAGTCAAACGATTGGTATGAAACTTGGCCAGTACATTTATGTCATTGATAAATTTATTCTGTATCAGTTTCATTAAGATAGCTTGGTAAATACAGAAAATTTTCATACAAATTCATACTAAAAGCAAATTTTTGACTGATTGTCCCTATGGGAGCTATACGATATAGTAGTCCGATTTGTATGAAACTTGGTCAGTATATTTATATTATTGATACATTTATTTTGTGTCGGTTTCATTACGATAGCTTAGTCAATGCAAAATTTTTTCATACTAATTAATATTTGGAGCGGGTTTTTGACCGATCGGCCCTATGGGAGCTATATGATATAGTTGTCCGATTTCGGTCAGTATATGAACTTCATAGACATGTAGTCTCCGTGTAAATTTGGATCAGATAGCATTGCTAACAAAAAGTTTTCTATACTAAAACATTTAAGTCTTATCTGTACATTTTCCTTTATATGAAGATAGAACGCCCTAAAGTGGGCGTGTCAAAAAACAAAAACAAACTTGTACTGCTTGGGTATTGTACCTTTCATTTGCGACCCCTTTCACCTTTCTAGCTCTTATAGTCTCTGAGATCCTTTTGTTCATACAGACGGACAGACGGTCGGACGGACAGACGGACATGGCTATATCGACTCGGCTATTGATGCTGATCAAGAATATATATACTTTATGGGGTCTGCCACGCCTCCTTCTGCCTGTTACATACATTCCAACGATTACAATATACCCTTGTACTCTACGAGTAACGGGTATAATAAAGAAATTCGAAGCGATAATGACAGAGAATATGTAAATAATAATTTTGGGAAGTTTCTAAAAGACAATGGCATCAAAAGACAACTTACAGTGCAGTACACGCCACAACAAAACTGTGTGGCAGAAAGAGCGAGTCGAACGGTAGAGGAGATTGCTAGATCAATGATGATCCATGGCAACGTTGAGGACCCATTGTGTACTTGCGAAATAGGTGTCCCTGTCAAGCAAATAGTGGTGCTACCATTTATGAAGTCTGGAGTGGACGTAAGCCCTGTCTATGCGTTAGACACACTGCATCATCATAAGTTTCGAGCAATGGGATAGGAGTATGTATTCGCCGGCTACTCTCTAACAGCAAAAGCCTACCGAATCTATGACAGAGAGGCAGAGCAAGTCATCGAAAGGCGGGACGTTAAATTTGAAGCAATTCCACAGCGAGCTGATGTATGTGAACCAAGAAATAACCATTTTGCTTCTTTCTTTATAGACGAACATGTTCATAACATATTGTCAAATAAAGAACCAGCTAGAAGAAGCAGACTTAGAATGTGGAGAAGCACAATCACAAGCAGAAGAAGCAGAGGCCGAAGACGATAATGATGAACAATATGAGAGTTTAGGCAATTCTTCATCTATCGATTCTGAAAAAAAAACTAATACTCGTCGAGGAACTGGAAGGCCGTGTATTATTCGCACAGGTCACCCTGACAGACCTAAGCAGCAGTATAACATGCTGATATACGGGATAAATTACAATGAAACATTCTTTAACGAAGATAGAAGACTGCTATTAGCTGTTGCAGTAAAGAAAAACTATCTTAATAGTAGTGAAAAATCCACAACTATTTTTAAATAAAACAAATTGTAAGTTCTTAAACGTTACAATTTATTGTTGGACTTAGCAATCGCGGAAAGGCTTGGCAGCGTGTGTGTGCTTAAAGCGAGACGAAAACGAACTAAGCTGCTGCTCGCGACAGCCGCATTGCCGAATACAAATTCGACTTACAGACTAGCTTAAGTATAAGAGTTCGATACAATACTGGACAATTCAATAATATCGTTAATTTAAGCTTATCCTAACAATTCATTATTTTCTTTACTCTAACTTATGTTTATGATCCAACATTCCGGCCACCTTGAAGGGATCGCCTTCAATCCCTTGGTAGCCCGGGCGTGAGCGCGTCTCCCATGTCCACTGAAGCCGGCGGCCTTGGGTCGACAATGGCCACCACGTCGGTCAGGTGCCAACGGAAATCGCCCTCTGTGATCGACGAGCTGCTGATCTGCAGCATGACTAGTCCTCCGAAGAGAGGGGCGCTCGGAGGGATTAGTCTCCACTCCATATTTCGCTCCGCTGTGAGCTGACGGCTGCTCAGCTGCCGGGAAAGTGCATCCTAGTACTCCCTTCCCAGGTTTCTCACGAACATGTGTCGTCCTCTCACTGTACCTCTGGACTGGTGTGCCACGTCGAGCAAATATGTTCACTGTGAAAAATAGAGGTTCAGTGGATCTTGCTGTAAATTCAGTATGAACAGCCTTTGATGCAAAACACGCGAACACCGAAATATACACTTTTAAAGTGGTTAGTCCTCTTATTTTAGTCAATGACTTTGTGGTACCATACAAATCCTCACATAAGGGAATCACAGAGATTCGTCTACCTAAATCGTCTGACTTATCAATCAGCGATTGCAAAAATGAATGCCCAATGTCAGCCTTTTTTGGCTTAACAAGTTTCCTGCTGAGCTCTGCTCGCTGAGTTAGTTGCAGCAGAATCAGAAACGCGAATCTTAATTTTGTATTCTCGACAGTATATGGTTCTACAATAGCTTTCGATCTGAATCGATACATATAGTCAACAATTGGTTCGATTTTATGACGATATTTAAGCTTCGGAACTTCACACCCTCTTGACCACAAATCAGCTGGATTTGATAAAGTCGGTGCATTTTTCCAAGATACATTATTGGCCATCTCTAGGATGCCTGCAACACGATTGGCTACAACTGTTGCTAATTGTGAAGGGGAAGTATTTATACAATGTAGTGCGGCTTCTGAATCATTCCAGAAACTCGCACTCTCGATTCGACATCGGTGAAACGCGTATATTTGGGCCAACATACACGCGAAAGTTTCTAACAATGTTTTTAGCTTGGCGGGACTTATTTTGGCGAACCTACGAACCAAGTAATACTGAAAAGTATCCAATCTTGGTGTCCACCTTATGCCAAGCGTTCTTGTCGAATCGGCATCATTGGAAATCCAAAGTTTCTCATTTCCGCCTTCTTCTACTACTTTATAATGGTTTGAAAACCATTTTGCCAATTGAAATTCGGCCGTTTGGATATCTGCCGTAAGGGCAGATCGGTTCAGACGGAACCTACAAAATGAACGAATAAGATCCCTCTGAATAACAGGTCTCAGGACGCAATGGTGTGAAAAAGTGTAATGTGGTCCTGGTGGAACTTCTGTATCTAAGAACGACATATGACCAAGGTCAAGATTCTCGGTCATGAAACTTAAATGTACATCATGGACTTCCAAATTCATGGAAAGTAGATGTCTCTTGGCAATTTGTGGCGATTCCAGTACTTTGGGATCAGTCATGAAACTCAAATTGAAACCAAATTGTCCAGTCGCCAATTTACGAACGCTGACCCGACAAATTTGTTTGCAAACGATGTGCTTTGCAGAATAATTTGCCGAAACACTTGTCTCTGGGACAGCTTTAACCTCACAGTGTCGATATACACTGTCTTCAAATAGAACATCTCTATGTCGCATCACTGAGCAGCATACTGGGCTCTGAGTATGCATTTTCTTGCACCGCCCTGATGCCACCCAACCAAACAACGTCCTTTGTAGTAATGGACCACCCTTCGCCAATCGAATTTGTCCATTACACAGCATTTCAAAAAATGAGTCGGCTCCCAGAAGCATATCTATTTGCTGGGGTTTATAGAATTCAGGGTCAGCCAGTTCGACGTTTGCTGGAATCTTCCACCGATTAATGGGAAGATCACAATCTGGCTGCCTGCTACAAATCGATTTCAGCACCCAAAACTCGGTGCTGAACTGATATCTCGATACACGAGACGAAACTATTGTCGATACTTTTGTTTTTGCAGTCAAACTCGACTGTCCAACCGACTTTACGGTTAAGCTCTTGTTTTTGCGTTGAAGGCGCAAGGCTTGTGCGAGTTCTTCCGTCATAAAGTTAACTTGAGAGCCTGAATCCAACAAGACTCTAGCATTTCGATTCTGACCGAATCTATCTCGAACTATAACAACTGCCGTTGCAAGAATTACCTGATCGGTTTCGCTAGCAACATGATCAACATGGGCAGGATGAGCAGAAGCCTCTGATATTTCTACGGGTACGTATTTGTGAAGGAGAGTGTTGTGAGGACGAGAACAAACTCTACACTTCGACGCTTTGCAGTTGGACACTCTGTGCCCTGCATACAAACAGTTTATGCAGAGTTGACTAGATTTTACGAAATTAAATCTCTCGTCAACTTATAATGCTGCGAACCCTTGGCAAATTCCAATCACATGGCTTGCACTGCAAAACTGGCATGTGGGTTCAACCTCTTTTACAACATTTGTACACGCAAACGACGATTTTTTAGCGTGTTTTATTTCAAACGTTTGCTTCATCCTAGACTTTGAACTTTCTTCAGCAGACAAATGCTGATATCGCCTGTTCAAAGCCGCAACACAGTCAGCCCATTTCGGCAATGTGTTATAATCAAGTTGTTCCTCATACTTCGACTTTGTATGAGGATCTACCTTCGACATGACTATATGAATCAAGATTGCATTTGCAAAATCTTGTTCATCTCCAACGGACATTAACGACTCAAATATTGCCGATACCGAGTCAACCATTGTTCGAATTCCAATGGCCGATGGCTTAGACATCGGCTCAATGTCGAACAACTGGGCGAGAGTGTCAAAAAAGATCAAGCATTTGTTGTCGTATACTCGACTTAGACTCTCTAATGCCTTTGGGTAATTGGCATCAGATACCTGAAAGGCTCTGATGGTACCTAATGCCTCATCAGATAAGCACGATAACAAATGATTGAACTTTTCAATATTTGAAAGCGAGCGATCCGAGTCGACTAAGCTATTAAACAGACCAATAAATTGCCTGTATTCCGAGTGTTTACCGCTGAATTTCGGCAACTTTAATTTGGGCAAGTGAGAATGGTGAGAATGCTGAAGTACGTTTTCTGCTGCTTGATGCGCACTTAGGGCTGACATGTATGACGACCGTGCCAAAATACATGTTTCCTCAAGCATTGCACTGCTAGTATTATCAGGATCTATTGCATCGATCTCTGACTGCAGATCCATAGCTTTGGCAATATACGAATTTAGTATATCTAGCCGGCACTGAACCTCAAATTTACTTGGAGTCACCATTTTATTAATGAGTGAACTCCTTTGGCGCTCTATGTCGCTCTCTACCTTTTCTAATTTCACGAACAATTGGGTTAAACGCGCACTAAGGCAGCTCTCGTCGACATCCACAACAGTCTCATTGTGATCTACTTTGTGCGCCATATTGACTAATTAAATTGACTCTATTTGAATGCACGTAAGTGTACTAACCCAGTAATAATCAGCCGATAAAGAAACTTAGCTGAGAAAGATAATCAAATAATTAAAGATAATCAGTTGATTAAAAAGCAGTTGACGATCAATATAATTTAAGATGTAAGATGTAGAATACTGAAGATAATCAACTGACTAAATAACTTTCTTGAATAATAGAGATAATAGCAATTAAGAAAACCAAGTGTATGCAGATAAGAGCAGACAGTTGTCAACAACAACAAATAACTATCTATGCAAACGCACCCGCACAAACGATAATCAGCTGATTAGCGATGTTCGCCTGATAAGCAATATTCGGCTGATTCGACTGCACGCTATGAACAACAATAACAGCGCAACAAAATGCGTAGGAGGGCAATTGCGCTATTTAATAAGAACAACAGCGCATGCGTAGGTAGGCAAACGATGCAATCTAGCAACAACTAAAGGGCTTGCAGGTAGGCACGATGCGATCTACGCAACAACAACTAAAATGCTTGCAGTTAATCAGCAACAACAACTAAAATGCTTGCAGTTACTCAGCAACAACAACTAAAAGGTTTGTTGTTTTAATCAGCGAACGTTTGTACGTTTGCTAGCGCTTATGTATGTAAGCAGCGTTGACACAAACAAAGTAAAGCAAAATCAAAGTAAAACACAAACAAAGTACAAGTTAACTACCGCAAACTTAAGCTCCACAGCTGTATGTATGTATGTATGTAAACGCGATCTGTGCTTTACTTATGTACAAATTGTGAATAGCAAATAACAAAGGTCAAAAAACCCACCACCGAATGTATGTAGATATAGGCGAATAGCGAAATTAAAGAGGAACGGCGAACGTTGATATGTATATATAACTATGTTTATTTGCACAAGTTAAGTGTGTTGTTTTATTTATGTATATTTATTTGATTCGGTTTGTGTGTTTTGCATCAAATTGCCTTTTTAAATCACAAATATATCAGTGCCGAAACGCAATGTCTAATGTGCAACAAATGGAGCAATACGTTCTTATTTATTATCCATTTATTCTTAATCCAGAACTATTTTTAAATAAAACAAATTGTAAGTTCTTAAACGTTACAATTTATTGTTGGAATTAGCAATCGCGGAAAGGCTTGGCAGCGTGTGTGTGGTTAAAGCGAGACGAAAACGAACTAACCTGCTGCTCGCGACAGCCGCATTTCCGAATACAAATTCGACTTACAGACTAGCTTAAGTATAAGAGTTCGATACAATACTGGACAATTCAATAATATCGTTAATTTAAGCTTATCCTAACAATTCATTATTTTCTTTACTCTAACTTATGTTTATGATCCAACAAGAAGTTTAGAGGAACCAGTTTAAATGAGGTAACCAGAAAAGTTTGTATGTAAAAGTCATCCAGAATGTGTGTTAAAATTAAAGAAAGCCTTATACGGACTTAAGCAGTCGTCGGGCAGAGCCTGGAATAGCACTTTAGATAGTTTTAAGATCGAATCAGTGCAAATAAGATTAGTCTCAAAGTTGGGTACGTAGACGACCTAATAATAGCTAGATCTTGTAAAAGTGATGTTATTAACATTACTGCACAATTGCAAAAATGCTTTGCTATACATTATTGCTTAGAGCTAAATAATTTCTTAGGAATATAAATACAACGTCAAGGAGAAGTTGGTCCGATATAAATTGACCAGAAACAGTATATACAATGTCTTTTAGATAAGTTTGGAATGAGCTCATATAGGTCAGTATTAACGGCGCGCCGTAAGATCCTGGTTTTCAGATAAGCTGCAGTAACGAGAACAGTACAAAGGTGGATGTAGCTAAATATCAATAAATTATCGGATCATTAATGTATTTGGCTATTTTAACCCAACCTGACATCGCCCATTCAGCAAGCAAACTAGCACATCGCAACAATGATCCACATATCAAGCACATTCTGCGATATTTGGCTTAGACGATCGATTTAAAGCTACAATATTGAAAAACTGATCAATCTCAGTATGGATTTGTCGACGTTGATTGGGCTAAAGACAGCCTAGATAGGAAATCATACACTTGCAAAAGAAGCAACGTATCTGCGAAGACTACTGGAAGAGATTCAGTGCCATTCTGCAAATGACGCAATCGTTATTAATGGAGACAACATATCGAAGAATATCGACATAAAGCATCATCATATTCGAGAAGTTGTTTCTAAAAATGTAATTAAAATTAATTATGTACCAACGAATGCAAACGTTGCAGATATATTTACTAAAAGCACTAACCAGAAAATACATAGATGCGTCAAACTCAAGATTTTTTGAAAGCAAACGCTTGCCTACTCATGGACCCCCAGAGAGCTTCGGCAAAAAGCCGAACGTCGTAGCGCCCCGGAGAGCCGATCGCCTCTCAGCAAATTCAACGCAGACGAAAATAAATTCAGTCTGCCACAGTCAGCGAAACGATGAGCACGGCTATGTCGCTCGTGCTCTGGTTTTTTGTTAATATGTTTGTCTCTTTCTAGCATGCCAGATACACACATTTTGTGAAGTCTCGCAACAGCTATCGACTCGCTTCAAAATTTTGTGTTTTTGACAAATTAGCGATCGAGTTTGGAAGATATTCGTCTTTTGTATTGTTTTTGGCGATAGGTGCCCGAGAGCGGCTGTGGCTGTGCTAAAAGAGTGACGATCTCAAGTGCAGCATGGCGCGGGTTCAAGTGGTGGCTGGAAACATTTATTAGAGCTTGTTTTTTTAAGGATTTTTTTTTTACAATGTTTGTTTTTAAATAATATCAACAATTTTGAATGCAACTAAAGAAATTTATTTTTAGAAAGCCATAAAAGTAACAATTTTTTTATTTTATGTTTAATTGCCTTGGTGTTTGTCAATGCAAAAATTTAAAATGCATTTACAATTGTTGATATTATTTAAAAACAAACATTGTAAAAAAAAAAATTCCTTAAAAAAACAAGCTCTAATAAATGTTTCCAGCCACCACTTGAACCCGCGCCATGCTGCACTTGAGATCTTCACTCTTTTAGCACAGCCACAGCCGCTCTCGGGCACCTATCGCCAAAAACAATACAAAAGACGAATATCTTCCAAACTCGATCGCTAATTTGTCGAAAACACAAAATTTTGAAGCGAGTCGATAGCTGTTGCGAGACTTAATAAAATGTGTGTATCTGGCATGCTAGAAAGAGACAAACATATTAACAAAAAACGAGAGCACGAGCGACATAGCCGTGCTCATCGTTTCGCTGACTGTGGCAGACTGAATTTATTTTCGTCTGCGTTGAATTTGCTGAGAGGCGATCGGCTCTCCGGGGCGCTACGACGTTCGGCTTTTTGCCGAAGCTCTCTGGGGGTCCATGAGTAGGCAAGCGTTTGCTTTCAAAAAATCTTGAGTTTGACGCATCTATGTATTCTCTGGTTAGTGACTAAAAGCTTGCAAAAAGAAAATCATAATGAGTTTGTAACAAATTTAGGATTGCACTGAATGAATGGTATCTTATATTTAACTTGAGAAGTGTTGAATTATTGCAAGCCAAATATCGATAACATGAATTAGAATTGATACGATATGTTTATGAATTATGTTTATATCGATTTATGTCACTCTTGAATAAACGTTCGTCGTATGCACAATGGTTCTTCTTGTGTTCAAACTCTTTCAACTATACATACATCTGTGCTGACACTGTTCTTAGGTTCGCCTATATCTTCAACATACTTGTATGAATATAGAAATTCGTTTGACATTATATGTGTGCACAAATAAATGCATGTATGTATTGGTCGGCACGGACAGCGTTCGCGGGCAGCGTTCGAACATATGTTTAAATGTTTCTGTCTCGCTTTCACCCATTTATATTGCGCTTAAATGTAAGCTTTGTTTCTTTTTTTGTTTTTTTCTTGATTATAGTCGGATTTTTATGCAACTTTCAGGATAGTTTTATATAATTTAAAATTACAATACTGAACGAAAAGAGCTAATGGCTTAAAAACGGCACACAAAAGGGGCGTGGCAGTCCAAAAGTGAAGCTTTAATATGAGAAAGAGAAAAATATGTATCAATTATTCTATGGTATTCATTATAATGAGCGCAAAATACCCGAAAACGATTGTGCAAAGCGTAGTCAGTAGAGCATGTAGGCAAAAATAAAGGGATGTAGTACCTAGTTGCACTGGCTGAAATTTTTAAAATAAGGCGAATTAAAAGGAGTGGGGAGCAGATATCATTGTAAGATAATAATAATTTCACATAATCTGCATATCTAAGTATGCGACAATGGGATAGCAAGGACGGAAGGTCGTTTATAAAAAGATTAAAAAACAATGGGCCTAGGGGACTACCCTTGGGAACTCCAGAAGTAACGAAAACAGATTTAGATATTGCTGATCTAAGCATAACCCTTTGGGTCCCACCTGTTAGATATAATGATATCCACAGAAGAAGGCTGGGTGGGAAACCTAAGATACTAAATTTATGTAAAAGAAGGTTATGATTAACAGAGTCAAATGCTTTACTAAAGTCAGTGTATATGACATCAGTTTGCATTATATTAAGGAATGCCTCATTAACAAAAGATGTAAATTCTAATAGATTGGTTGAAGTCGACCGACTCTTAGCAAACCCGTGTTGGGCGGGGAGTTAATTGTCTTGCAGAGGTGTTGCAAAGTCGATGTTATTATCTCTCGAAGAGCTTAGGGATTGCTGGCAACTTTGCAATTCCCCTGTAGTTGGATATATCCGACTTGCACCCTTTTTTATGCAGTGGGATAATGTAAGATTCTTTACATTAGGTAGGAAAGATAGAGGATTCTAAAGAAAGGTTAAACAGAATTAATAGAGGTTTTATTATAGAAGAACAGCACTCCTTAAGCACACAATTTAGAATGTTGTCTGGGCCAGGAGAGAAGGAAGATTTTAAGGTGTTAATTGAAGAAAGTATGCAACTATAGGTAATATGCGGGAAAAAAACAGAATTAGAGGATGGGAGTTTATAGGGGTAAGAGAAGTTAGTAGGCAAACTAGAGGTGTAAGTAGATTGAAAAAAGTTAGCAAAGAGATCGAAAGCGGCCGAGTCCTCACTTTACTGGAATTAAAAAAGAAAGAATAGGGAAAGCACTAGATTTACGATTAGATTAACAAAGTTGTAGAATTGTTTAAGATCACGCGCAAATTGAGTCTTGCAACGAACGAGATAATTTTCATAGCATTGAGAGTTAAAAAGGGTAAAGTCTAAGTTAGAACCTGTCTGCTTAAACGTTTTAAAGTATTTCGATTTTTAATTTTTATACTCTCTGCAAGAGTATATTGGGTTTGTGAAAATGTATGTTACAGGCAGAAGGAGGCGTGGCAGACCCCATAAAGTACATATATTCTTGATCAGCATCACAAGCCGAGTCGATATAGCCATGTCCGTCTGTCCGTCTGTCTGTCCGTCCGTATGAACAAACAAATTTCAGAGATGGTAAGAGCTACAAGTTCGAACTTGGTCTCAATCGATCACATATTTAGTCGGTCAATACAAGAATCTTTTTTTTATCGATGCCACGCCCCATTCGCCCACAATGAGCAAAAAACTAGACACACCTCGGAAAAAATTAGTGTTTTGTGCGAATATCTCAATAACTATTGCACCTAGGATCGCCAATTTTGGTATGGAGGTTCCTAGCAACATCCTAAATGGATTGACTTTTAAAATTTTGGACTGCCACGCCCCTTTTTCCACAATTAATAAAAATAATTCTCAACTTTCGCTCCGTTTTGAGGCGATTGTTAATATAGTACAGTATTGTAATTTATAATTCGTGTGAAGACTACCTATATCAAACTATCCTGAAAGACACACAGAAATCGCACTATAAACAAGAAAACTAGAAGCGTTACAATATTGATAAGTGAATGCAATATCATGTACGAGTGCAAGTGAGACAGAAAGATACAAGCACATGTGACGGCAGCGCTGCCGCATTCATATCAATGTATGAGTGCAAGCGAGACAGAAACATTCAAGCACATGTTTGAAAGTTTTCGCTGCCTGCGTGGCGGCAGCGCTGCCCTCAGTCGCTGGCCCCGCTGAATACACACATACATACATATATGCATCATATATTGTCTTTCGTATGTGTATTCGCATACAAACAGATGTAAGTTTGATTATGCTTGGATTGTTTTTGTTTCAACATGTTTTAATGCAAGTACTACACATTGTTATAACTCTCGGCCGTTCTTAATAATTTAATCGGGAATAAAATGCAGAGAGTATTTTACGGTAGCGCTTGCTCGACTGTACTTTCCTTACTTGTTTAAGTTGGATAATCTTGGTGAGAACCAAGGCGGTTTATGTGAAGCGGACGTTACAACACTATAAGGAATGCAAACATCGAAGATTGAATTTAAAATGTTGTAAAAATACTCAACAGCTATGTTAATATCTTTCGTACCGTATAGTACAGACCAGTCAGTAGCAAGAATCAGTTGGTTAAGCAAAGAAAAATTTCCTTTGCGAAAGCAACGGGGCAACTTGGAAGAGAAAGAATGAGATAAATGGGTTGAGTTAGGGTTAGACAAAGACAGTCCAAGGGTAGGATGAAAAGAGTCTTCAGGTACAACTACAGGATAAGATCTAGTGACAACGGCACTGGATGAATCACTTACGAAGATGAGATCCAGCATCCGGTTTAAACGATTAGATACATGATTGACTTGAAAAAAAGGAAGATCAATCAAACTATCTAAAAAGTCATTGTTGGGTGTGGGGTTAAAAATAAACTTGTTGAAAAACGTCCAAGAAACGTTTGGCAATTTAAAATCACCAAGTGTCACAAAGAAATCACAATCACGAATGTGACTAAATATTTCGTTGATGAAATTGAAATGCTGTTAATAAATAGACATTTCAGAGGATGGAGGAATACAGGAACAGGTTACATACAGCGCAAAAGACGAAAAAGTAACCTTAACGGCAACAATTTCATTAACGTCCATTGGTGAATTATTAATTATTTCAGCATTAAGGGAGGATTTTACTGAAAAAAGGACTCCAGAGTCTAATTTTTTGAGGCTATGACTAAGGCCGCTTGAGAACCATTAGTCGGAAGGGTGACAGGATTTGAACGAGTTCTATTCTGCTGTTTAAAATCATGAACAATCATATGAGGAGGCCAAAACTTTGGATCACATATGACAGGAAACAGTTCAGGGGACACACTAATCTTAGAAGATGAGATTTCGCTAGGCTCAGAGAAATTAAATTTTGAAATAGAGTCGCTATCAGGGGTTTTGGTAGCGATAAATGCAGCAATTGACTCAATAGTCGTGTCTGCAGATAGTCTAGATATAAATATCTGCTTTCGGGGAGCCACGACCCTAAGCAGGGGAGGCTGAGCTACAATGGGAGAAGCAATGGGATGACTGTTACGTCGACTTGGGAGGGCTTTTAGAGCTTGCAGTGTCAAAATTGGTGTAATTCCCAGGTACCACAAATATATTAGGGGGTGAAGGGGGAACTGTGGGGGTGGCAGTAGATCGACTGTTACGTCGAATAGGGGGACTTTTCGAGTTTTTACTCGTGGCCTTAACTCCGTTACCAGTCACCGATTTGATAATAATGGGTGATGAGGAGGTTACGTGGGGACAGGCAGTGCCGGGAAAGCAACGTTGGCACATGAGGGTCGGTCTGGTACAGGAGATGTGGCAGGAGGAATATGTGAATTGGGAGGTGAATAGTTACGTGGAGATGGAGAAAAGGATAAAAGGGGAGGCCCATTATGCACTGGAGACGTGAGGAGCGATCCAGGCGGAAGAGGTAAGAGAAGCTGCTGCTGAGAACTCAACACCTTGTCAGGTGGAGTCTCAAACTTATAATCACTAAGCAAGTCAGCACTAATATCAAAATCAGTGCTTAGCTTCTTAGCGAGTGAGCGCAATTTTAGGAATTGCTTTTTCACAGTGTTATACATACGTGAAAAATCACCTTGCAACTCAATACACACTGGGCATGATCATCGCAAACCACCACTGCCTAATTTGGCAGAGGAAATGAATTTTTCGAATTCACGCCCAGTAAGACCAGCACAATTTATATGCATAATGTTGTCACATGGCCAACAGTGCACATAATTTGGTGGGTCACTGTCCCGAGTTGGACCATAATAGCAATTCTTTTTGCAGCAGGCCATTTCACTCAAAATAAACTCTTTTAATATTAGAGAGCAAACAAGAAAAATATTGAGAGTGCACAAGATTACTTCGATGTAAACAAATATGCTCGAAAACAGAATTCGGTAAAAATGCAAAAACAATTGTTAACGAAACAGTTATAAAAACAAAGCAATGCGTGGGCTCAAGCTCAAAACAGAAATTGAGTGAAAGCGATCAAAATCACAAACTTATTATTGGTCAGCAGAGCAACGAAAAGCGAGCAAAGGTCGCAGCAAAAACGGGCACGAACAAAAACTCAGCTAAGACGCTGTATTAATAAAAAGGTAATGTTTTGCTAAAGATGCACAAACCAGATTTAGGGTATCACTTTGCGCAAGTAAAATATTTAATAATTTCAAATAAGAATTCACGAATTAAGGCAGAAATAATAAAATAGACGGAGCGTTATAATCTCTTTCTCTTTTACCTACATTAGTTGCGCTATTCATTGAGCAAAATGTGGCTCAAGTGGAAGAGATAAATGGTATAAATTTTCATAATTGAAAGTAAACCTAAGGTCTGCGGATCTAGTTTCGGCACAGAACGGGCATTTCTGAACCGATTTTAATAATTTAATCGGGAAAAAAAGGGAGAGAGTATTTTACGGTCGGGCGTGCTCGACTGTACTTTTTTCCTTGTTTTAAAATTTAAATGTTAATTTACATAGTCAAATTCAAATATTAATTTTTAATTATATTACAAGGATTACTCATCATCCTGGTTTTCTATATGTTTCTTACCTGTATAGAAAAATGAGCTCGCTCGACTGTAGCCCTTGTTACTTTTTTACAAGCACGCCCGACCGTACAATACTCTCCGCTTTTATTCTCGATTATATTATTGAACTCGGTATCCAGGTATAACAATAGATAGTACTTATGTTAGGATACGTTGCAATAACAATAGTATTTATGCTTAATCGAACTTACATCTGTTTGTCTGAATGCACATACAAATTCGTTTGAAATTATACTTATGTGTGCACATATATATGTACACCATTGGTCAACACTGCCAGCGTCTGCGGGCATCGGCGCCGCCACACAGGTAGCGAAACGTTTGAACATGTGTTTGTATTGTATGTCTCGCTTGCACTAATGCACTGATATTGCGTCAATTATCAATGTTGTTTCGTTTCTAGCTTTCTTGTTTATAGACCGATTTTTAAGCAACTTTTAGAATACTTTTCTACAATTAGATTCCACACAAATTATAAGCTATGTATATTACTGTACAATAAGAACAAATGGACGGAGAGCATAAATTATAGCTAAAGTTTTAAGTTCTAAGCTGTGATAATGACACTCGACAGTTGTCGCCTTTCATAAATAGTAGAAAACTGGATACATCTTGCCATCGGTCTGCACCAAAGTCATTAGAACTGGCGTCGGCAGCGTGTGCAGCTTAGTTTCGCAAAAGGGTTGAATTTGGATAATACTGGCGGACTAGATAAAGCTGAAAAAGTAAAAAATTCATATTTTGTATTTCTTTTATTGGAAGAGGTCCGCTTTGCTTAAGAAATTTAGTTAATTGTTTCAGCAAAAATCCCATAGCTGAACCCTCCCTAAGGGGGCTGGCTAGGCATTGGAAACTGCATTGTCTAAGGACTGTGCACTGTCACTTGCCATTAAGGCGATGCAGTGCTTAGCTAAGACACGGTCCGGTATCATTGCATGCCACGAAATGCAATAAATTCCGAAAACAAGTCATGGCTAAAAAGGCAGGCATACAACGCTAAGTGTGGCCACCTTAATTAATTAGCCAAACATGGAGCTCTATGGCAAGCTATATGAAAGATCCAACTCAAACGTCGGTGGGAGACGACACCAGGGTACGCCAACAAGGTTGAGGAGTGCTCCGCCGAAAGCAATGTGAGCAAAAAAGCTCCGGATTGCAAACAGCAGAGGGGCGCCAAAGAAGCCATCCGTCAAAAAATACACAAAAGAGTGTTGAGAAAGGATATTGTGCAGCGGTACCTGATCGTGGCACTGATCAATCGCAGTGAGAAAAACGGCAAGATCTCAGAGAAACAATGAAAAATCGTCTACCAGAAACTGGGAGGTTGGTACAGTGTACATTCGCCTAAAGAGCGTCATTCTACGAACAAAGACACACACACACTCAAGGTTGGGGAGGTAGAGGGGACTTGGGACTTGTATCAGTCTTGGAAGCCACCCGATCTATGGAAATAGATTCCGATGACAAGGCGGACGACGAGGGCGGAGAACTGACAATTATAGTCAACGCGTCCGCAGCAGGTGATGCAGCAACCCAGACACATGAGGGTACTGGAAATAACCTGCATAAAAGCAAGTTGGCATCGACGGGGCTTCCTTTTACCCTAGAGCAAGGGCACGACAATGTGACCTTAGTCCAAGAACCATGTATTGCCTCTTGTATCATGGTAGCAGGACTAAGGTCGAACAACTACAATGCGTTCAACATCGCTACGGTAAGCAGAAAAAGAAGCGCCGTGCTTGAACGGAAAGGTCTCCATGCTTATCTCATGTTTTATTACAGCACTGATGACCTGCCGTAACTGTGGAGAACGGGAAGATGGGCGTCAACGCATACCACTGTGTATGGGGATCAACCGACACCAACTCCAGAAGTGAGTCACTACAAGAATTTATTTTAACTCCAGAAATAAGTATCGCAGGGAAGAACACATGTACGTAAGTCCCACCTCGTCATACGTCCTTGACTAAACACTCGCAACAGGTGTACCAATAACAAACGAGATAATCATAGACAAACTGTCGATCTCTAATCACAAGGACATTCCATTTAAATGCAATTTCGACTTCAACCCCAAAATAACTCCATTAAGAACCCAAAGAACACGCGATGACTGGGCCAAGAAGTCTTCTTGCAAAAAAACTGAATGTACCAGGCCACATAAGGTTTGCAAAAGACATTGAAAAGTCAATTTCGATCGTTAATAAGACTCTCCTCCTGTAGGCCACAGTTGCTCTTGTCGGTCATCTAGACGATTAAAGAGCAGCAAGGAAACTCTAGATGCACTCATGACTGACCACTTCCCAGGATGCTCAACCCCTCCTGTGTCGGACGAGCAACATAATAATACAGAACAAGTATATGCACTCATCAGAGGACTATTCGTCTTTCACAAGAATAAAGAGCCCGGGTATCGACCGAATCACAGCAGCCATGCTACAAACCGCCAAGGATGCGATCACTCCACGGCCGGCTAAGATACACGAGACCTGCCTTAAACCCGACCATATTTCAATGCAATGGCGAACGGCAAGAGTTGTTATTCTTCCCAAAGCGGGCAGTCATAACAGCCCACAGGATTGTAGACCCATAAATCCCATATAATTAATGCTAAAACCATGGAGAAGCTGCTAGATCTCAGCATCAGAAGCATAGTCGAGGAACAGATGTCAACTGATCAGCATGCATACACCAAGGATTAGTCCGTTGAAACGGCCCTACATATGGGGACTGTAGAACGAGCCTTACATAATCGTAAATGATCACCAACTGGGTCAGAAATCTTCTGAGCTGCAGAAGAGCTCAGTCAGAGTGGGGAGTTGGAACAACAACCAGAATCGCGAATAGGGGTACCCTACAATGTGTAATTTTTTCTCCCCTTCTGTGGAACCTAGTCGTTGACAATCTCATAAAGATATTTGATTAGGGAGCCTCAGGGATAGCTGCCTATGTTGACGACATACAACGGCAGTATGCCCATCGAAACTCAGCTCCATAATGAAACGGACGCTCAAGGAAATATGTAAAACGGCGGAGAACGCCGGACTATATATCAATGCAGAAAAGACGGACCTCATCCTCTTCATCAAGAAGTAAAAGGTTCCGCACTGGACCCCTTCCGACATTAAGGTTAGGTTAGGTTGAGCCGGACGTCCTCACGGGTACTGAACATAGGCCAGGAATGGCCCTTAGAAGTCCGGACGTGAAGGTTGTCAAGGCTTAAAGTCCTGAAGAATTTGGGAGCATTTCACGAATGTTAGTAGATCTTTTGGAGGGCACTTGGATACCTCTGCCATTGAGGGAACATGCGGTGCGCCAAGACATCTTAGCCTTGCTCGCTCTAGAGCGTAGCAGTGACAGAGTAGTTGTTCGAGCGATTCGGTGGTGTTGGGGTTATTGCATTTCCTGCAGTTTGTATTAGTGGTAATGCCAAGCTTAGCCGCATGTTCGGCCGCCATGCAATGACCTGTGAATACTCCGACTAGCATCCTACAGTCTTTCCGAGAGAGGTCCAGTAAGTACCGGCTAAGTAGCGCATTGGGCTCGTTGCACATTAATTTTGCTATTTTCCAAGAGGAGGTGTTCCGCCATCTTTGCTTGCTGGTGCTCTCTTCAAGACTGCTGTACAGCGATCTTAGAGAAGTGGGCACCCGCTCTGTTCTGTTTACGGGTAGTTCAACGCCTGCCTTTGCTAGAGTGTCCGCCTCTTCATTTCCTGGAATGCCCTGGTGGCTTGGAACCCAGTAGATGTGTACTTACTTAGTCGTACATAGATCATCTAATGCCTCCCTGCTCACCTTGAACGTTTTGGAACTGAGTGAAGACGACATCATTGACTTAATGGCTGCCTGACTGTCAACCATAAGGTTGATTGTGTGGCTGGCTGTACCGAGGAGAGTCGCGACCTCCGCAGCCTTTCCTATGTCAAAAACTTCTGCCTGGAATATACTGCATTGATCGGGTAGCTTATATGAGAGCCCAGTGTTGGGTTGTTCGCAGTATACGGCAGCTCCTACTCCACCTGCCATCTTGGAGCCGTCCGTATATAGGTTCAGATGACCTTGCCGGCTAGAGCAGGTTTTCCAGTCATTGGGCCCAAGGTGCACTCGAGTTCTGACCCTTAGGCTGTTGTTGTGTTTCAGGTAATCGGAGCATGTGGCCAAATCTCTTCCAATAGAGCTGTGCCCAAAGCCTTGTAGTGACATGCTCCCCAGCGCCACGAGACGCTGAGCTGATTTGGCTGCCACTAGTTTCGCTTGTAGGTCTAGGGGGGATATACCCAAAAGGGTCTCCAGAGCTTTTGTGGGGGTAGTGCGTAGTGCACCTGTGATGCACAGGAGTGCTTGGCGTTGTGCCTTTTCCATTAAGGCAAGGTATGTCTTCTTTTTGGTGGCCTGCTACCACACGAGAACTCCATAGAGCAGTGTGGGACGGACAACTGCGATGTACATCCAATGCATGAGTCTGGGTGATAGACCCCAGGAGCAGCTGAGCATCTTCTTGGATGCGTACAGCGCCATGGTTGCCTTTTTCACCCTTTCCTTAACATTGGCCCTGCACGTCAGTTTGCTGTCCAGTACCATGCCCAGGTACTTCACGTGGGTGTTCTGTTTCAGGCGCTTACCGTTTAGCATCGGTAGGAGCCAGTGCGGTACCTTGTACCTCTTGGTGAAGAGGATGAGGTCCGTCTTTTCTGCATTAATATGTAGTCCGGCACCTTCCGCCCACTTACATAATTCCCGAAGGGTCCGTTCCATTATGGAGCTGAGAGAGAGGGCATACTCCCGTAATAATTATGCATATGTCATCCGCATACGCAGTTATTTTAGGGGCTCCTTCGTCAAATCTCTTAATGAGGTCGTCAACTACAAGATTCCACAGAAGTGGAGACAGGACTCCTCCCTAGGGGGTGCCTCTGTTCGCGCTTCTTGTTATCATTGCTGTACCCCATTCCGACTGGACCCTCCTGCAGCTTAGGAGATTGCTGATCCAGTACGTAATGGTTGGGTGCGTATCGATCGCCCTAAGTCGATCGATGATGGCGTTGGTACTGACGTTGTTAAAGGCACCTGAGATGTCTACGAAGACTCCCAGTGCATATTCTTTACCATGCAGCGCCTTCTCGACGGAGGCGACGAGCGAGTGTAGTGCCGTTTCGACGGATTTACCCTTCGTGTAGGCGTGCTGATTCGCTGACAGCCGGGCCTCAGCTGCATTTCTGATGCTGAGGTCCAGCAGCTTTTCCATTGTTTTCAGCATAAAGGATGTGAGACTGATTGGTCTGTAGTCCTTTGGGCTTCTGTGGCCACATTTACCAGCTTTGGGTAGGAATACCACCCGCGCAGTTCTCCATTGAGTAGGAATGTGCCCAGTTTTGAGGCCCGCCTCGAAGATTTTAACTAGCCATGGGACGACCACGTCTTTGGTGGCTTGCTGCATGGCCGGTATGATTTTATCTATACCCGGACTCTTTATCCTTGAGAAGGAATTAATGGCCCAAAGTACTTTATGTGAAGAGAATAGTTCTCTTGGGAGTGGGAGCTCGTGACGCACGGAGCACTGTCGCACCTCCTCTGTGGGCGGTGCAGAACAGCCCGCAAAATGGGTGGACATAAGAGCTTCTAGGGTATCCTTACTACTCTCCGTCCATGATCCGTCTTCCAGTTTCAATTGGCTTTGAATGGGCGGCTGCTTGGACATCAGCCTCCTCAGCCTGGCGGTTTCTGGCACTGACTCCAGTTTGGAACAGAAGTTCCTCCAGGAGCTCCTCTTGGCCCTCCTAATGTCTGTCTTGTATGCTCTGAGAGCAATCTTGTATTCGTCTTGAATTATTTGAGTGTCAGTCAGTCTGGCTAGCTTGAACAGAGCCTTGGCCTCATTTCTAAGTACGGAAAGTTCGGCATTCCACCAGAGTGGTTTGGACCTCACTTTCCGCCTACATGGTTGGCATGACTTGTTAAAGGCGTTTATGAGGGTGGTATTTAGTAGTAGGAGGGACTTCTCAATGTCGCCCACCGACTCAATAACACTAGGTCTACCTAGTACCCTGGACACAAGTATCTCGAAAAGGGCCCAATCGGTATTCCGTGGGTTTCTAGGTCTATCTCTAGTGGGAGTACTTCCAAAGTGTAACGACTCAAATCTTAGGCCGGGGTATGTCTCAGTCCGGCCAGGGCTGTCTTTCACAGAAAATTTATATTTGTGCAAAGAAACACTAGTAGAGAACAATAGGGCGCAAAAGAAAAAGGGCTTTCGATGCTTTCTTGGACAAAACTCAGAAATTTCCTAGCAATGCACATGACCATTGGGATGCGACTCCGCGTCGGACTGATCTGAGCATTCCGCTTTCTGTGGTCAGCAGACGCTACGGCCTAGGAAGCAGGCACATCCTTGGCCGGCCCGGGTCCAACAACTGCTAAACGGCCAATAGCCAAAATAGCAACTGGCGGGCCCGGCGGACCCGTGGGGGGGGGAATCCTCGCAAGATTTTGCCCGTACAGGCTCAAATGTGTTCCGATTCGACAACCAGCAGACGCTACGGTTGCAGGAACGGAGCACACCCGATATCAACGCGAACCCCCCAACAGCTAATCGGTCGAAGCCACAATAGCAATTGGTGGGTCGGTCGATCCTGTAGATAGGTGCAGCAACGATTTGCACCGCGGTCACTATCGATGCGTTCCGTCTCAGCGGCCAGCAGACGCTACGGCCACGGATACGAAACACCTTCGATATCGGTGTGAATCCACACGTCAGCTAATCGGTCGAAGCCACAATAGCGGACGGTGGTCACTCCGTTGGACACTGGCACTGTTGCACTAATTCCTGAAAAATGATATGCACATGTCGTGGCGTTGTTTTTACTTTGTTTTTATGAAATAACTTTTATTCTTATATTTTTATATGTCGCCCGTGTGTTTCTTTTACTGTTGTTTTATTTCGCTATTTGCTTTATTTCTATTTTCTTTCTATTTGTTAATAGGCACGTTGTCCCTAACCACACATAAAACGCTATCTTAAGGGACTCTCGTGGCTCACCTCGTTGGCAATGAGTATCGTTCCGCGTGTTGTTGTTGGTGTCGTCTCTGTGTCCAATGCCGTTCCTCTGGTTGTTCCTGATTGTTGGTGTCGTCCCCGTGTCCAATGTCGTTCCTGTGTCGTCTTGTGTAGTAATCCCTTTGTGTATCCAAACGTGTGTTTTGTTTTCCCGCCGCGTGGCCTTGGACTTAGCTTAGTCGAATTTCGCACTTGCACTGTTCGCTTGCTCAAGATGAACTGCTGGGTGCCAAAATTCTGCTAACATGCAAAACGTCGCCCAATCCATCAAGAAGTTGTGCGCCTTATTATGGGGCGTCACACCACCCCCCCCCCTTTCTCCCGGAATGATTTCGTTCACGAACACCTTCGAGTGTCGGGTGATGGAGATGTTGTATTGGATGTATCCGATGCAGCGCCGCAAACGCACGTAGCGTCCGCTGTGGGTAGACACCCGGTTCCCCATGGCCTCCACTAATACCCGGGGTAGCTTCCGGTCCTGGGTGTAGACGACCCAGTGCTCGGGGGCGACGACCATGTCCGGTCCTGGGTTGAATACCGCTGGGCGCACTTGCGCGGTGGCGATGGAGTCGGCCAATTGTTGCCGCGCTGCCATCGACGTGCTGGGGAGCTCGTCCTCCACTGTGTCGACTGCCGCTGGACGCACTCGTGCGGCGGCCATTGATGTGCTGGGGAGCTCGTCTCCCACTGGGTTGACTCGGTCTTCTGCACTCGGCTCATTCTCGTCCGAGCTGATGTCCGAGAAGTTCGGATACTCCTCGGGCCATGGTCTTCGGCCCAACAATGAAGCTGGCGGGTTCCTCACCAGCCCGCATGCTTCCTCGTAGCTCGGGGGTGGCTCATCCACCCATGATCCGTACGCTGGTGGTGGGTCATCGATCTCCATCGCTGACGCTTCGGCTCCCTCCTCATCGCTAGTTTCGCTTTCCTCACCCCCGGTGGCTCCCACGGCCTCCATGGATGGGCGAGGGGGGGTAACCGACCGGTGGACGAGGTTAAGGAATCGGCCGTCGTCCATGGGGACGTCGGACTCATCATCAGACGGCTCTGATTCCGACTCGGTAGAAGTCTCCTCCTCTGACTCTTCCTCGGTCGACTCGTCGTCTTCTCCAGATTCTGGCTCCCACTCCGGTTGCACCTCCTCCGGCTCCTCCTCGTAAGAGTCAAGGTCTGACTCGGGTGGCGTATCTTCCGCCGATTCCGTCTGCGAATCGGTCGTAGCATCCGCGGTTGGATCGTAGACCGCTGGAGCAAATTCCTCCATATCCATGGGCTCGACTTCCTCAATCGCTACCAGAGTCACCGGCTCGACTTCCTGGAAGAGAAGAGCGAGCGCGCCCGGGCTCAGTTCCAGGCTTAGCTCCGTGGTCAAATCGATCGGCGGCTCTTCATTCCGGGGTGGAGTGGCCATCCCTCCGCGGCGGGTGTTGGCGACCTATTCGGCCGATGCTCGCGGAGGATGGCTAGCCGGTAGGCTCGTCGATGTGGAGACCCGTCCATGTCGGCTTCGTCGTCGCTGCATTTTCGTTGCTGGAAGAAAGACTTGTATTAGTTGATGTTGCCGATAAGTCCAAGGATTGAAATTAAAGGCTCGCCGATGCGAAGACTTCTGGGGTTAGTGGAATTAGTCGCGCTGTTGGTCTCGTGCTGGACAACCCCCTTGTTCTGGTGATTCGCTCGTATGGAACTCCTTTAAATCAGAGAGGCTTGCTACCCGCCTTTCTTTGTTGTCCGCGTGTTGTCACTCTGTATGGCCCGCCGTAACGTGGGGCCAGCTTGGCGGCGAATCCATCAGCTGCCTTGGAAAGGTGGTGTTGCCGTAGTAGTACCTGGTCACCGAGAGTAGGTTTCCACTGCCGACGTCGTAAATTGTAGTGCCGGCTTTGTTCGTTGGTGGCTTGTTCCATGTTGTCCTTTGCTATCTTGAAGATCTCCTGTAAATGTCTGGCCTTCTCTTCTGGGGTTCGGCTCTCCGTGGTGGGACCGGGGTTTACCTCATGGTAGAGCATTCCTGGCAACCGCGGCCCGCGACCTTGCACTAAATACGCCGGGCTGTATCGGCTGCTGTCCGAGGGGCTAGAGTTGATTGCCAGGTTGAGCTCCGGGAGCAGGTCATCCCAATTCCGCTGTTCTCCATCCAGGTATTGTGCAATCATAGTTTTCACTGTCCGGTTAGCTCGTTCGGTAGGGTTCTGCTGCGGCGTATACGGTGCTGTGTGTTGCAGTATAATTCCCATCCGTTTACAGAATGCCTTGAATCCTCGGCTGGTGAACTGGGTGCCATTATCACACACGAACGTCTGTGGGACTCCAAATCGTGCCAAGATGCGTTCCCTGAATGCTTTTTCCAACGTGGCCGTCGTTGCCTTCCGAAGTGGGACTAGCTCTACCCACTTACTGAAGTGATCGAAGAAAACCAGGGGCATCGTGTGTCCTTGCTTGGATCGGGGCAATGGCTTTCGAAGTCGGCGCAAGGGATCTCAAACGGTTCCTGGACGACACGGGTGTGCATCGCTCCAGGGGGCTTTGCTTGGCTCACCTTGTACCGTTGGCACGTCTCGCATCTCCTCACGTATCTAGCCACATCTCTAAACATACCTGGCCAATAGTACCGCTTGGTGACTCTTTGAATCGTTTTCCGGATCCCTTGGTGTCCGGCAGAAGGCTGGTCATGGCATTCGGCCAAGACCCTTGAGCGTTGCTCCTTGGATACGCACAGTTTCCATGGCACTTGCTCCTCGTCGTCTATCCACCGCGTCGATCGTCGATACAGCTGATGGTTCTCCATGACGAAATCTGGATATTTCTCCGGTTCCTTTTGTACTGCTTCCAGCATCCGCTCCATCCACCTGCAACTGGATGGCTCCTGTGTTGCCTGCTGCAGCGTTTCCAGCGGCTGTCTGGACAAAGCATCGGCGACGATGTTTTGACTTGCTCGTCGATAGTGCACCACGAAGCGATATTGTTGGAGCTCCAATGCCCATCGAGCAATCCGTCCAGTGGGGTTATCGATGGAGTTCAACCACTTCAGCGCAAGATGGTCGGTGATGACATCGAACTCATACCCTTCCAAGTAGCAACGGAGCTTGCGGATCGCCCAGACAATGGCGAGGCACTCCTTCTCTGTTGTGGAATAGTTTTCTTCGGAGGCTGATAGGCGTCGACTGGCATAGGCGATGACTCGTTCCGTTCCCTGTATCCGCTGCGTGAGTACAGCACCGAGACCATAGTCGCTTGCATCTGTCTGAAGGGAAAACCTCTCTGAAAAATCTGGGCAAGCCAGCACTGGTGCCTGGGTGAGTCGACCCTTCAGCTCTTCGAAAGCCTTCTGCTGGTTGGTGTCCCACGTCCACTTCCGGCCCTTGCGGAGCAACTTCGAGATTGGCTGCACGATGCTGGTGAAGTTCGGGAAAAAGCGCCGGTACCACGACGCAATGCCCAAGCAACGACGAAGCTCCTTCACGTTTGTCGGCGGCAGCAGCTCCCTGATAGCCTCGATTTTGGCCGGGTCCGTATGGATTCCAGCTTCACTGACGACATGGCCCAGATAGACCAGACTTTTCTGGAAGAAACAGCATTTTTCCTTGTTGAGCCTCAGCTTTGCGTTGCGCAACCGTTGGAAGACTTCTCGCAGGTTCTTAGCATGCTGCTCCAATGTAGCTCCAATGACGATAATGTCGTCTAAGTAGGCGAACGCATACGGTTCCATGTCAGGTCCAATGACTCCATCCAAAGCTCGCTGAAATGTAGCGGGCGCAGAGTGTAGTCCAAACAGCATCACTTTCCAGTGATACAGGCCCCGGCCCGGGACTGTAAACGCCGTGCATTCCCTGCTGTCTTTGGCTACGGGTATTTGCCAATACCCGTTCTTGAGGTCAAGCGTCGATATATACCTTGCGTTCCGTAGTTTTTCCAAAATGTGGTTAATCCTCGGGAGGGGGTATGCGTCGGGAATGGACTGAGCGTTTAATTGCCTGTAGTCGATGCACATCTTCACGTCTCCTGTCTTCTTTCCTACCAGGACGATGGGTGCACTATGTGGGCTCCGTGAGGGCTCGATCCGTCCATCCCGGAGTAGCTCATCCACCTGGTCGTTGATAATTTTCTGCATTGCCGGATTTTTGGGGTAGTATCGCTGCTTAATGGGACGGTTGTCCTTAAGCACGATACGATGCTCCGCGATGTGGGTGACTCCTGTGACCTCGTGAAACTTAGCTAGCTCACCCTGTAAGAAGTCTTCAACCCATCCGCGTTCCTCATCCGGCACCTGGTCTCCAGTGATTGTTCCCAAACTGTTTCTTTCGCTGTAGTTTCCCTCCGTAGTCGTCTGCTGTGGCTTCCTGAAAGGATTGTTTCTCCTGGCGGCCTCGCAGATCCCAGGCAATACAGGATGTCTTTGCCTATCGTTTGCCTCGGGACTGGTCTGCAAGCTTTGGGCATCAAGAGTGGTCATCGCTGTCATCTTCGGTGGTAACCGCAGCTGTAGCTGCCCGCACTCTATGTTCATCTCTGCGCCGCATAGGAAATCCATTCCTAGGATAACCTCATCGATGATTGTTGGTAACACGAGCATCTGTCGGCTGAGTTTCCGCTGTCCCAGCTGGACACGTACCATCAGTGCTTGCGTTACTTCCCTCCTGGAGCCGTCCGCCAACCGAATCCTGCTCCTGACAGTGCGCCTGTTCTCTGGTGTACCAATTCTTTGTGCCACTCTGGCACTAACGAAGCTCCTCGTCGCTGCTGTGTCGATCGTAGCTACATGGGCTTGGTCTTCGAGCCGAACTGTAGCTACGATGCGTCCTCTCTCGAACCTCAATGCTGTTCCTAGTGACGAGTCGGTGGCGCTGTCTGCGGCCGTTCGCCTGGCGGCCGGGAGCGCACCTCGTTTCCCGATGCTTGGTTTCGGCAGCAGTCCACTGTTCGAGTTCCGCGTCGACCACAGTCCCAGCAGAAATTTACTCGTACGTTTTGGCACTCCCGGCTGAAGTGCCCCTGTTGTCCACAGTTCCGGCAAGCGCGCCGAATGTCGATGGTACCCTCTGTCTCTTGGACCCGTTGATTACTTATCTCGGCGTTGGTGCTAGGGCGTACTGCCCGTTCTTGAGGACGTTGCTCGGCTCAGCTTCTGGCGCGTGCGACTTCTCGCGCCTTGACCTCCTCATACGCTGTTATTAATCTCGTCAGTTGGGCCAGTGTGGCGAATTCGTGTCTTCTAGTGTATAGTTGATATTCCGGTAACAGATTCTCATAGATTCTGCTCAACTCCTGGTCCTCCGTGTATGCGGCCCTCCGCATCATGACTCGCAAGCTGAGAATGTAGGAAGTAAAAGGCTCACCAACCCGCTGCATCCTATCTCTGATTTCATCTTCCAACTTTTGGAAGTATCGGGGCGGCAAGAAAAATTCCAGGAAGTCCCTCCGGAACTCCCACCAAGTTCCTTCGTGCATCTTGGTGACCCTGAACCAGTCGGCGGCTGACCCTGTTAAGAGGCCGGCGATAGCTGGCATCAAATGCTGCTGGGTGTCGATCTGGTATATGGCGATCATGTCCTCCAAGTGCTCGATGAACCGCAATGGATCTGCTGTAGTCGATCCACAAAGCCGAGTTGTAAAATGCGCTCGTTTTGTGGACCGGTGCTGCGCAAGTGGTCGTCGCGGATCCGCATGCTGGTTGGCTCGCCGGTGCTCCTTGAAGTGACTGGAATCTGAAGTGTTGGCTGATGCGAGAGCTCCTGGACGATGCTGGCAGTTGCTTGGCTCGTGCCGGGTACAAAGTCTCCTGGAGCTGGGGACGCACACCGTGAACGAGGTTTACTCTCTGGTGTGGGAGCCACTCCGAGCGTGAGCTCCAGCTCTGCTAGCCTTTGCGTGACATCCTTTGGCAACTCCGGTTGGCTTGCGAAGGACGAGAGACGACTTTGTAGCTCCTCCACTGTGCCTTCAGTATCCTGGCCAAACTCTTTAAGAATGGCTTGCAGCTCATTCTTGCGACGATATGAAATCCATTGTACTCCCATGTTGTAATCCTTCACTACTGGCTTGTAATAACTCAAAATGACGAATGCTCCAAAGCGACAGGTATACGGTTGCAAGAACTAATCCCAAAAATTATGACTGTAATCCCACGTTGTCCTTTGTTGACCCAAAAGCGCAAGAACTAGTCCAGTGAATCCTGCCTGATGTTCCTTGAGAAGCGATGCTCCTGCGTTGGTTGATCCTGATGATTGTAAACGTTGCTAATGTTCCTTGAAGTGCTCCTTGACGACTGTTGATCCTGATCGTTGACGACTGTTGATTTTAAACTTTTCCTTGAATTAATAGTTGATAACTGTTGATGGTGTGACTCCTTGTGTGGATCGTTGCCGACTGTTGATTTTTTTTTCTTTATTCCTTGTTGATCGATGTTACTCCTTGATGGTGTGACTCCTTGTGTGGATCGTTGCCGACTGTTGATTTTTTTTTCTTTATTCCTTGTTGATCGATGTTACTCCTTAAGTAGCTCGTTGACGACTGTTGCTCCGCTGCTTGTTTGCTCTGCTTTTATAGCGTGCCTATGCCCGACACAAAGCTTCGGTGTCTTCGCCTCGTTTCCCGGCGAAATGCTCGTTCTTTGTTATATTTCCCCCCTCGGTGCCCACGAAAAATCTCAAAAAAAATAGGTTATGGTGTGGTTAAGAGAAAAAATACAAGGCAAAAATTCAGAACGAGCCCGCGTGGTTAGAAAATAATGAAAATTTTATGTGTATGTGTACCTTTGATTTGACTGTACCCTCTGCGTATGTGTATGTGCACCTTTGATTTGACTGTACCCTCTGCGTATGTGTATGTGTACCTTTGACTCGACTGTACCCTCTATATTACCCAAATCTCTTGCTCTAATGGCGTTTTAAGTCATAAAATAAAACCTACAACTCTTCTACTAGCGTCCCTGCTCGGGCGCCATCTGTAACGACTCAAATCTTAGGCCGGCGTATGTCTCAGTCCGGCCAGGGCTGTCTTTCACAGAAAATTTATATTTGTGCAAAGAAACACTAGTAGAGAACAATAGGGCGCAAAAGAAAAGGGGCTTTCGATGCTTTCTTGGACAAAACTCAGAAATTTCCTAGCAATGCACATGAACATTGGGATGCGACTCCGCGTCGGACTGATCTGAGCATTCCGCTTTCTGTGGCCAGCAGACGCTACGGCCTAGGAAGGTGGAACACCCTCTGTGTCGGCGCTGACTCGTACAACAACTACTCAGCCGCAGCTACTGTAGGTGTTGTCGTGTCGGCCGAAACTGTCCGAACCCGGTGTCGTATGGTCAGATGTACTCCACTTCCACAGCCAGCAGACGCTACGACTTAGGAAGCAGGCACACCCTTGGCCGGCCCGGGTCCAACAACTGCTAAACGGCCAATAGCCAAAATAGCAACTGGCGGGCCCGGCGGACCCGTGGGGGGGGGGGAATCCTCGCAAGACTTTGCCCGTACAGGCTCAAAAGTGTTCCGATTCGACAACCAGCAGACGCTACGGTTGCAGGAACGGAGCACACCCGATATCAACGCGAACCCCCCAACAGCTAATCGGTCGAAGCCACAATAGCAATTGGTGGGTCGGTCGATCCTGTAGATAGGCGCAGCAACGATTTGCACCGCGGTCACTATCGATGCGTTCCGTCTCAGCGGCCAGCAGACGCTACGGCCACGGATACGAAACACCTTCGATATCGGTGTGAATCCACACGTCAGCTAATCGGTCGAAGCCACAATAGCGGACGGTGGTCACTCCGTTGGACACTGGCACTGTTGCACTAATTCCTGAAAAATGATATGCACATGTCGTGGCGTTGTTTTTACTTTGTTTTTATGAAATAACTTTTATTCTTATATTTTTATATGTCGCACGTGTGTTTCTTTTACTGTTGTTTTATTTCGCTATTTGCTTTATTTCTATTTTCTTTCTATTTGTTAATAGGCACGTTGTCCCTAACCACACATAAAACGCTATCTTAAGGGACTCTCGTGGCTCACCTCGTTGGCAATGAGTATCGTTCCGCGTGTTGTTGTTGGTGTCGTCTCTGTGTCCAATGCCGTTCCTCTGGTTGTTCCTGATTGTTGGTGTCGTCCCCGTGTCCAATGTCGTTCCTATGTCGTCTTGTGTAGTAATCCCTTTGTGTATCCAAACGTGTGTTTTGTTTTCCCGCCGCGTGGCCTTGGACTTAGCTTAGTCGAATTTCGCACTTGCACTGTTCGCTTGCTCAAGATCAACTGCTACGTGCCAAAATTCTGCTAACATGCAAGACGTCGCCTAATTGTTTTCCGCCTGCATCGACGTCGGCGTTGTCAGCATCGGCAGCGTATATCCAGCCATTGACTTAATGTAGGTCAGGCCGGCAGCGCTGCTTCTCTCTCTTCTCTGCCGCTGCTGCTCGTCGTATTTTCGGCGCTGTCGGCAGCGCTTAGGCACGATTCCAGAATGTTCTGTGGCTTGCAGCCAGCTTCGTTGCTATGCATCGTCGATTTCGTTGCGTGTGTGCGTGCGTTGTGACCAATGCTGTGCTGCTCTCCCCGACGTCGCTCTCTGCATTCCACTGCGCATGTGTCGTCTCTCTTCTCTTGTGATCCAGCGTTGTTGACCGCGCACTGCGCATGTATTGGCTCTGCTGCTGTTGATCGCGCTGTAGTTAGAGTAAGCCAACACACTGTCTTGTGCTGCTTACTTCTCTCTTCTCCTCTCGCCGTACACTGACGGCTGGCAGTAATTGGACGGTGCCCGTTTAATATCCAATCGTACGTACTGGCAGTTTTCGGCCAGTACCATCAAGAAGTTGTGCGCCTTATTATGGGGCGTCACAAAAGTTACATTCGAATTGAATGTACTTGTGGTCTGAAAAGGACTGTCTGTCTGCGACCCGCCAGTTATCTATATCTACACCTGTCGCGAGTGTGAGATCGAGGACATTAGAGGAGGTGGGGCCTACATACGTGTGTACATCCCCCGTGTTAGCAATACTTAGGTTTGTGGTTAGGATAAAATCTAAGAGCGACTCACCCCTTGCGTTCGTGTCGGTTGATCCCCATACGCAGTGATGTGCGTTGATGTGGGTGCTATGATGAGTTGCACCCGGTTCTTAGTCTGCTTACCGTTGAGATATGAAACGCGCTGTAGTTGTTAGACCTTAGTCCCGCCACCTTGTTGCCAGAGGCAATCCATGGTTCTTGAACTATGGCCACATCGACGAGCCCGTGCTCCAAGGCCAACAGGAGCTCCGTCGATGCCAACTTACTTTTGTGCAAGTTTATCTGCAGTACCCTCATTTGCTGGGGTATCTGGACTTGCTGTCGACGGGTTGACTATCACGGTCAGGTCTCCGTCCTCTTCGTCCGCTTCCTCCTCTGAAGCGATGTCCAATGACTGGGTGGCTTCGAGGACCGATTCGAGACCGAGGCCTCTCTCCACCTCCCCAGCTGCAAGCGTGTGTGTGTTCTTATCTTCGGGGTTGCGTTCTTCAAGCGGAGGTATACACTACCCACACCCCAGGCCGGCCATCTTCCCGAACCGTGCATACAGGATGTCCTCCGCTTCTTTATTGATCTGGAGGATTACACTCTGGCCCTTCTCCGATGGGGAGAAGGTACCAGCGTGCAACACCTTCCAGTCGCTGGACGGAACATCCGTATTTTGGCGCTGTAGCAGCCGAAGGGCTTGGTCGCCTTGGACGGCAATCGGGAAGAGCACTTTACCCTTAGGTTTGGACGGGATGTTCTCCCTGTCTACCACCTCCAGCTGTGCTCCTTCCCAGACCGCGCCCAGTGCCGAGACCACCACCCTTAGCCATGCCAAAGTTGGGTCATCTTGGCATTTGAGGATCTTGCATCCGTTGAGCCACCCCGCACCATCGAAGGTTGGCATGGGGGACTCTGGATCCTCATCGATCTTCCTCATGAGCCTCTCGACAAGCTTCTCGTGGACGATTATCCATCGGTCCTCCGAGATCTTGCCGTTCTCGTCGCTTCTGTCTATCAGAGCCACGATGAGGTGTCGTTTGGCGACATCCGTCATCGCAGCTCGTCTGTTATGCCGTCGGGGGATCGGGCCTTTTGGGCCACGCTGCCGCTTGCTGGTCGGGGCCTCACGGCTCTTGTTGCTGTCGGCTGAGCGCTGCCTCTTCTCCGCCAGGATCTCCTTCAATTTTTTTGGTGTAGTCGCTCGATGTCGCCTGCATCTGCGGCAGTTGAGCAAAGTGACGGCGGCTTTCCGCAATTCTCTCCTCGGCCCAGGCTAGCTTAGCCTTGTCCTCTTCGGACAGACTCGCTGTGTCACGGAGCCGACTCTGAATTTTGAGCGCCGCCTTGTATTGAGCTTCAGCCTTTTGCCCCTGCCTAGTGCGTTTAGGCCCGTCCCTCCGCGGGGAGCTGGTACCTAGCACCGGAGAGCGCAAAAGGATTTCTTTTTCCGTCATCGTAATTGACGCAACGCTCTCAAGGTCCGAGTCTTCGTGGACTGTGGTACCTGAGCGGTTCAATTTTCGCTTTTGTTTGTTGGCAGTCGTACTACAACTGACCTGGCCTGCTCCCGCCAAATCAGAGGTGTGACCACTGGCCACTGACCACTGGCGACACTGGCCCGCCGGTGGTAGCGGTCACTCCTTCCACCGACGTTTGGGCTGACATCCCAACCCGAGTTGAATTTTCGTATGGACCTTCCATAGCTGTTGAAAAAACCTCCTTACGGCTCATTTGTTTAGGTTGCCACCCCTAGCGTTTTTTATAGCCTGCCACCAAGGCTACCCCTAGCCATGGCGTGTGTTCGGCACTCCTGACATGCCGCAGCATGTCAGGGTACGGGACCACACCTCAGCTAGACACTGCATCTCCTCGGAGGGCAAGTGACAGAGGATTTTCACCAGCATTAAATGCCAAACAACTCAAGCCCAACACCCTCATTAAGTAACTAGGAACAGTATTGGATAGCAATCAGAGATGGAGAGCCAATTTTAAAGAAATGGTGAAGAAGGCTACCATGAAGCAAGAATATGCTCAGCTGCACTTCTCAGTTATGAGCCAGACACTACTCTATGAAGCTCTTGTGTGGTGGGAAGTGAACGAAAATAAAACATATCTCCCCCTAATGGAAAGGGTACAGTGTGATGCACTAACTTGCAATACAGGCGGTCTCAGAAGCAATCGAACCAAGGCATTGGAAATCCTGACGGGACTACCCCCCCTGGATTTGCAAGCGTGTAACGTGTAGCAGCTTAGTCAGCCTAACGCGTTAACATGTTAAGGTTATGGGCACAGCCCCATAGGGAGGAGTATGACAACGCGCTCGGACCACATTAAACCCAAAAACTGTCTCGAAATCCTAACAAAGGTACACCTTAGGCTTGTTGACTGGAAAAACTGAAACAACAAACACAAATCAAAACATCTACACAGACGGCTCCAAAATGGCGGGAGTAGTATGAACCGCTATCTATTGTGAAAACCCCAGCTTAAAATGGATATTTAAGCTATCAGATCACTGTAGCATCTTCCAAACAGATGTCTTTGCGATTGGCAAAGCTGCAAATATCGCAACACACCTCAAAATCATCAAAACTATCATAATGTCAATATCTTGGTAGATAGTCAGTCAGTCATTAAGTCTATGAAGTCGTCTACTTTCAGTTCCCGGACCGTTGCGGTGAGCAGGGAAGCACTAGATAAATTATGAACGACCAAGCCCGTACACATACCGGGAAATGAGGAAGCAGATACTCTAGCAAAGGCAGGCGTTGACAGGACAGAACAAGTGGCCATCTCTCTAAGATCTTGATCCTTTCGGGTCACTGCATAGCGGCTGCACCTCTAACCAAGCTAGGAATAACCAACACTATCAACTTCAGGAAATGCAATGGTATGAACTCTACAGAGACACTGGAGCACCTTTTATTCCACAGTCATGCCGCGCAGTAGGCTAAGGTGCTTATGAAAACTAACACTCCCCTTAATGTAGGAAGCTTCCAACATACCCGCATGGGAACTGCTAGCGTTCACGAAGCGCTCCCAGATCCTACTAGACTACAAGGCGTAGACCGGTTGACTCCCTAACCAGTTGACTAAGGACTATAACTGGTCTATGCCTTGTCCCTCGAGGACATTCGCAAATTTTTCAATGAAGTTCAGTAGTATAACGGACAATCCGGTTCGATCTTGTTGTACGTCTACCATTTATTTAACCACATCGATGTATTCAAAATTACTCTGACGACCCATACTGTATGAACGACTCTCTCCTGGCAATCGAACGGCTTCGCATATGATTAGCAATTTCATAATAAGTCATCTGAAGCATAAATGTATAATTTAGCCGATCCTTGCAACAGCCGGTTGCCCAACGACCAACTTTGTGTATTGGAGAGTGTTAACACATAAGTAGCCTTTCATCTCAGCGAGGTTTTTACGTGCGATTTACAGTGCAATGATACTCATTACTGAAGCCAATTCATCTGATTCGCTCATTCATCCTACCGTATAAATACGGTCAGTCGCGATTGGCTCTTCAGAAGCCTCGTCTTGCCTCTCCAAATAGTTTACAATAGCATGATCTGTTATGAGAGGTTGTTCGTCTGTAACATTGAAATCATTATCGTTTGTATTCTCATTGTGATCACACCAGAATTTTGAGCTCTAAAAATTATAAAATTTATCGGAACTGTTGTGAAAACTATTTTTGAGTTCTATCAGAAAATATTTTTGTGTTTTGGATTCGAGTGATCTGATTATTTCCAAAAATAAATTAATTTTATTATTTGTGCCCCAAGCCTGAAATTGTCGCCTAACTAATATGTTATATTTTCTAGATTTTCTAAATTCCTGTAATATTTTCTGGATTTTTTTTTGGCTGCTCCAATTTGGGTATCCTGGGGATGTCGTCCAAGATTGATGACGATATAAAAAAAAACTTTGAAATCGGGAAAGTAGCTCATCAAATACTTTTCCGTCTCTAAAAGGTTGTACACGAATTTCTGACATAATGTCTTTACGAACGAACATAATTAACAATTCAGCGCCTCCTTTTTATTTCATGAAACGCTCAGTTTCGGGGCAAACCTCAGACCTGATTTGTAAACACATTTAAAAAATCCAATATGATTTATGTTTTATTTACAGATAATTAGGAATTAGCTTTCTTTCACCCGCTTTATTCTTCTTTTCGAAAGTGATTGTGTGACAAGAATACCTGTGGTGGACGACATTTTTAATTGCATGTGCTCGTTAACACTATACTAAAAGTTGCATAAAAATTCGACAATAATCAAGAAAGAAAACGCGCGTGTGCAAGCGACATACCATTAAGCATTCCACACTTCAGAGCGAATAATTCGCAGCGTCAGCGGCGCGAATAAAATGCGTAAAAATTTCTGCATTCAAGTCGCAAAAGTGATCACACTGGTCCGAGTTTATTCGCGGCATTCTTTTGTTATTTGTTAAAATGTGTTCCTCTGAAAAAGAAGTTATTTATTGACGCTCTTATTAGAAGAAGAAAATGAAAAAACGCGTGAGTATTATATGTTTGATTTATTGTGATCGTTTATTGTAACGTTATAAGTATAATTAACTTAGGCAAAAAAGAACTTGGGTACATCCTATAAATGCGGAGAGGCATTCCTCCGGAGAATTTAGCAATTCGATGCAGCAACTTCGGAAGGATGAACGAAGATTTTATATATATTTTCGAATGACCACATGCTTCGATAACCTTTTGAAGTTGATCGAAATTGATATAAAAAATCAGCACATACATTACAGGGCGCCCATTTTACCACAGGAACGATTGACAATCTACTTAAGGTAATATTTATTAATTTATTTATTTATTATAATGGAAGTTAACAATAATAAGGCCATCAGCTCTAAGGTAATATTATTTTATCATTGTATGTTAAATTTGAATCATCTGCGCTAAAGTTTACGTTAGCACTGTTTTAAGTAGAGTTGTTATCAAATGTAAAGTAAGATGAAAGGCTGTTGGTGGTGTAACTGGGTGAATTTTCCTCACGACTCGCGATATTTTCCTTCAAAATTTTGTAATTTTATATCTAATTTGAGCCTGTCTTCGCGGACTGAATTTTTTGATTGTTTGGCCAGCGAACGCGGGCAGCGCTGCAGTCACACAAGCAGCGAAAACGTTCGAACACATGTTTGTATATATCTGTCTCGCTTGCACTCATACATTGATATTGTGTTCAATTATTAATCTTGTTACGTTTCTAGCTTTCTTGTTTTAGTCAGATTTTAATGCAACTTTCAGGATAGTTTGTAATGGTGCAAGTGTGGTATTGTTGGGGGTGTTACAAATGTCCTCATCCACAAAGGGATTCAAATTTTCCAACCTCATAAACATGGCGAGATTTCGAATAAATGTGTATATCTGCTATCCTCTATCTAGCTCGCCGGATTGTCGGGGTTCTTCTATACTCTCTCATTGAATCCATGAAAACACACATTAATATAATTTTAAGCGATCTACGATCGCTACGATTCACTAGCCGGGCATAAGCTGAAAAAGGGGCAGCTGTTTAGGTTTTAACTTGAATACCATTGAGATGGAAAAATCCCATATTTTTACCCTCTTCGTTACTCAACTGGTAGTATGTAGTACTGATTTTCTTAATTACTTGAGCTGGTATGAAAACAGGTGCTAATTTTGCACTAAACTTCTTGGGAGCGCTACTCTTACAAAAATTACGTGCAAGAACTTTATCGCCAACTGTAAGTTGTATGTTCCGACTACGCAAATTATATCTGCTTGCAGTTCTCGCATGCGATTTTTGTACGTTTTCCTTGGCTGCTTGTCTAATGGTTTGCAACACATCAGAAAATTCAATTCTTGTGTCTTCCGACAAAAGCTTTAATAGGCGTAAGAAATATTTCACTCATTCACTCTCCATTGCAGACATAGCAACCTCTTAAATAACTGCATTGTCGTACGATCTTTTGATAAATGTAATTGGGTGAAAGCTCGCGATACCTATGCGCTGAGTGAGCTTTATCCGAAACGAACTCAAAAATAGTGTAAAAGCTTTACGCGTGCAAGCGAAACTTTGAGTTTAACATGTAATTTACAAACGTTTTATGCTTAGAGCTTGCGATGTATGATAAGAGAACTACAAGCTCAGAACTCAAAATGTAATTTAAGAGAGTCGGAATATGTATTTATGTCGCTCTTTAAAACTGACCATCACAAGTTTGATTTAATTAGTCTCCATACGAGTTATAAATTGCAATACTGTACGATAAAAACTAATGCCTTTAAAACGGAATTGAAATTTAAAAAGTTTTTGATTTCTTGTGGGAAAAGGGGGCAGTCCAAAATTTATAATTGCATTGCATTTATGCTGTCTTTAGGATCCTGTACACCAAAATCTATGTTCGTCAGTGTCGTATTAACTGAGATATTCGCCTAAAATATCGATATTTTTGGAGGTGTGTCCAGGTTTTGTTGTGGGTGGATGGGGCGTGGCATCAAAAAAAAAAAAGATTCTTGTGTTGACTGACTAAATATGTAGTTCATTGAGACCAAGTTTGTATTTGTAGCTTTTACCATCTCTGAAATCTGAATCTGTTCATACGGACAGACAGACAGACGGACATACTCCGTCCTATCGACGCTTGTGATGCTGATGAAGAATATATATACTTTATGGGTCTGCCTACCTCCTTCTGCCTGTTACATACATTTGCACAAACCCAATATACTCTTGCAGAGGGTACAAAAAGAGATGTTCAACTACAGATTGCGCCGGGCAAGAATATTCGAGAATGCTGTTGGAATTCTTGCACAAAAATGGCGCATATTTTACAGACCAATTAAAACAAAAGGGGAAAAGACAATAAGTCTTGTTAGAGCTTCGTGCTTATTGCACAACTATTGTATTACAATGAATAGCGACAAAGACTTTTATGATGAGTTACAATCCCAGGAAGGAAACATGGTCGCATTTGTCAGCAACAATAACATTTCAAGACGTTTAACTCAATTGGCATTCGACATCAGACAACAATTTGTAGATTATTTTAGTGAGTCAATATGAACGATAAAAATATGTAAACACAAAACTACTAAATGCTCAAACAATAAAATATATGTATAAACATTACAAAAACTGGGTCATTGTACAAAAGCTTAACTTTATTTAAAAACAGGAATGTAATTACCATTTTCTTCCAACTCCAATCCAATTTCGTCCCATATCTTATATTTTTTTCTTATGTTTTTATAGTCCTCGTCCGACAAATCATATAATATTTTATGTTTTTCACTAATTCAATTAGTAGCTCCACTTTTGCCATTTTTTACATTAGTGAAATATGACGCCAAATTTTGCGGGATGCCATGAACAATGATATTGCGCATACAAAACAGCTGTTCGAAACGTCACAAGTGTTGAATTTTTTATAAATTATTTTCTAATAAAGTGCATGATAATGAGTTAAAAACTGCTTCTCTCATTATATTATTATTAATATTTTGTATTAAAAGGCAAAACAAAGTAATTTAACATGTTAAATTAAAAATTCAACACACGCATCACATGTGATGTCATCAACGCAGAACACAGACAAGTTTTTATGCAATCCGAGTTTCATCGTTCTTGGCAGCAAACAAAAAAACGCTGCATGCGTGGTTTTTAATGTTTAACGGAAAAAAAAACTGCAAATAAGAGATCGGTGTCTTAAAAGAGAATATAAAGGGTCATGCGATACTGTCGTGTAGTAATGTTTTCAAAGGGTCCCAACTGAACGCGACACTTTTGCTGCTCCGGCATGATTTTGCCCATGGCTTGCGCGAGCGGCTCACGGTGTTATCTTTGGCACTTCCACTGGGACACCTGCAAGATCAAGAACGACTCAAGATATAGCCGTTGGTGTATCTTTTGTTCAGCTAGAAAGGCTCTGTCGTCAAGCGTTTTCGGTTTGCGAATGTAAGATACAAGTTAGACGGTTTCTAGGGTACGGGAACCGCCATAAAAAGAGACAAATTCTGAGATCACATCAGTGTCCTATTATGTGCTTTTTACTTGTATTTATTTGCTGAGGAACGACATGAGCCTAATTGATGAGTAAAAAATTTATCAAGCTTTTGTATGTGTAATTATGGTTAAACTATGTATTTGCATTTTAATCCCTCTCCACAGCTGTTCTCAAAATGGGTCAAAAATGTTAAATGAACAATCTACAATTTTGCATTAATGCATTTTTTTTAAGTATTTTGTGTTTCTTGCCAGACAGCAGACTTATATAGCTCTCTTACTTTTGGTAGAATGACAAATTTTCCTTAGATGTTCTGTCTGTTCTGTTCTGTCTGTTTAAATATACCAAATATCTTTATTAAAAGTTTGAAAAATAAAAATTCTTCTAGGTGTACGTGAAGGGTTCAGTACACTAATTATGTTTCTAGCTCTTCAAATATCCTGGATTATTCTGATTATACTAACGGAGAAACTATTAAGCGGAGATGGCTTTATTCATTTCAATAAATTACTGTAAAGTGAAGGACGTAATTTGAAGCAATAAATGATCACTTTAATATTATACATTTTTATAAGTCTTTACATTATTTTAAAATTTACACAAAAATAAAAAAGAAAAGGATTCCGAAATAATTATTACATTTTATCCATATCTTTTGGAAAAAACGCAGGTGTGTCCAAAATCGTCCATTGTAATAAGGAACTGTTATTTCCTGTGATTGAAATCGCAGAAACAGTTTAAGCCAAACATGTTTAATGGAAGTATTTTAAGTAGCTCGCTCCATATTAATTCTTACACTTTGAATCGCTTTCTTGACCTTTATATTACTGCTTCAGAGCTTAAAAAATCAATATAAAATTAAATTAATTTGACGATTATTGTATAAAACATGTAAGAAAGGCTACAGTCAAGCAAGCCGACCGTAAAAGACCCCGTACTCCCTCTACTGCGCATTTCCCTAATTTTGGACCGACTTGTCCTGTTGGAGCTACAGGTTATAGTTGTTCAATCTGGATCAAACTTGGCGAGGATAATTATAATGGTACCATACATATAGTATGTGAATTTAAATCGTTTCCAACCTATGAAGTTTTTCATCATTTGCGCGGGCGGTAGGAGGCGATGTAAAAATATGAAATCAACTTAACCTGACTGACATATAGACGGACTTTCATGCCAAATTTGGTGGCATTAGCTCTTGCAGCTTAAAAGATCCTGATGTTTATACGGAAGGACGGACATCGCTATATCGACTCGGATGTTTATGCTGATCAAAAATATATATACCTAATGGGGTCGGCCTCGCCTCCTTCTGCCTGTTACGCTTAGAACGTCCTTACTGGAATGTATTGTTAAACAATAACTATCCTTAACACTTGAGAAGGCAACGAGTATAGAATTCCAGATCGACCACATCACTGGGAATATAGGAGCTCCACTTAAAGATCAGACCCAAAGTCTTACTGGCACTAAGATGATCCAGAGCAATGTTAAGAAAACAGTTCCAGGTGCAGAAGAAGTGTCGCGTCAGTTGCTCCTGGTCCACCGTGGTGACACACTCGCAGTTAACACAGACCATATTGAGTTGCCGTCCCACATCCTGAAGCAGATCGACGGTGCCGTAGATAAAGGCAATGGGCAACACCTTGTCCAGATTGTGCTCAGCCAAATAGAACTTAGCCAGGACATGCAGGAGTACCGGTACCGCCTGCAGGACATCAAAGCACTTGAGCTGCTCGTTCCGCGACCAGACGTAGCGCAACAGAACCGTTCCAAGATCATGATACTGACATGCCATACCGAATCTATCTCTCAGTGGGAAATGGCAATGACTGAGTCGCATCTTCCATTTCCCAGATGAGTTCCGGATTCAAATAGTTAAAATACATCTCATAGTATTGCTACCTCCAAGCTGTCACTGTGTTCCACTATCAACTTTGCCAGTAGTTGGATAAGCTCGTTAACCGCGTTAACAATACCGTTCCACACATTGAGTGCGACTGAACTTGGCGGTTTTCTGGATCAAGTACAGATTGTAGATGGTTTTTTCCTCCGGACTAATGTGCGGTGCTGTATGTATTGGACGTTGCTTATATTATATTCCCGACTCATAACGTGCTTTAATGTCGGGAATGCTTCGTCTGCTACAGCACACAATTTCCTCCTCAGCGTTGTCCGTTGACTCATAACGTGCTTTAATGTCCTTGAAAGGCAGCGCGAGCTCGCTGGCGGGGATAAGCTCACGAACCAACTGCTATAGTAATATATATACCTAATGGGGTCGGCCCGCATATTTCGGTTTGGACAAACTTTATAGACTCCACTACTCTTTTTTAGCGTACGGGGTCTAAAAAAACGATGTTTTAACGTTTTTAAACCCACCTAACCCCTTAAAAATTAATGATAATACAAACCTGTGGAATAAGTCGTTGATTTGGGTAGGTTAGCAACGTCTCGACGAAAAGTGGATAAATTCTGCGTAAACCTAAAAAAAAAAATCTTTTAATTTTTTGATACCGTAGAAATGAACACACTTTTCACAACTCAAAAACAAATAAGAAATAAGATGCGACAGCCAATTGTAAAATATCCCGTACTCATTCTTTGTTTATTCCATACACTAAACACCAACTTTCTAACCATCTACAGGTTAGAGTTTTCCAATCTGGACCAAATTTGCTATATATCATAGTCATAATATACTCATAATGAGTGAGTTTGCTTGAGATATATATATATATATATATTCCACATCAAAAACTATTCCCTAACTATAAACATTCCCAAGCTGCGCTACTATAAACATTTCCAAGCTGCACTTGTAAACAATTTCGGCGATCATAAACAAAGAGCAGCCTAGCCGGCGCATATCACCCAATCGATCAGCAATGATCGAAAACCGCTCGATCAGCATATATTGGCTCACACTCAAAAGCTGAGAAATCGCACAATTCTTAGTTCCCAGCTTTTAGCGGTCAGCCCCAAGTTGTAAACATTTAAGTTCCTGTAAACAGATCTTTCATTATTATCTATTAAGCAGATAGCTGTTAGTCTTAAGTTGTTCTTTAATAAAGCAAGTCGTGAACCTAAAATCCCGCATTGTCTTTAAATAAAATCAACGTTACCGTTAGAATGTGTCGCGGTATTTATTGGATTCATTAAACACATAAAATATCTAATTGGCGCAGCCGGTAGAATAACAATAAATTGGGGATCCTGATGCAATAACTAAGTTCTAATCCTTCTTACTGTTTTCTGACAAAAACAACAAACGCGAAGGCAACCCGAGCGACGGTCAACATCTCGTCAAGTTTTATTAAACAAAACAAGTAAGAAAGGCTACGGTCGATCGAGCCGACTGTAAAAGACCCCGTACTCCCATAGTAGTGCCCATTTTATTAAAGTTAAAATTTTAAAATGAAATTAAAAAAATTAAAATGAAATATTTACATTTTGAATTAAAATTAAAAAGTAAATAAATGAACAATCGTCATTGTCAGCATTCGAACCCGCGATCCATACGAATGTTCCATATTGCGTCGCAACTCTACCAGTTGCACCACGACCTTCTTCTATCATTCTTCCGATTATTTGCAAATATGTATGTGTGCTCATACATATGTGTGTATTGTTCGGCGCGGCCAGCGGCTCCGGGCAGCGCTGCCGCCAAAGCAGGTAGAGAAAACGTTTGAACATATGTTTGTATGTTTCTGTGTTTGTTTGTATGTGTTGCGCGCATGCAGTGATTTTGCAATAAAATAACATGCACTTTGAACCGAAATTTCTCTCTTGTTTGACATAGGATTTTGATGCCACTTTCAGGAAAGTTAGATATAGTAAGTCTCTAAGCGTATGTTAAATTACAACACTGCACTATTTGATTTAATGCCTTAAAAAAGGCATTGAAGTTGGAGAGTTTTTATGAGAAAAGGGGGCGTGGCAGCTCAAAATTTTGAATGGCGTTATATTAAGGCTGTCTCTAGGAACCTGTATACTGGTGTATATTGTGTATGTATATTGGTGTTCTTAAGTGCTATAGTTACTGAGATATTCACCTAAAACACAAATTTTTTCGAGGTGTGTCTGGTTATTTGCTCATTGCGGGGGCGGTAAGGGGCGTGGCAACAATTTGAAATAAACTTGATCTGCTCGAGAAAATAACGGACTTACATTCCAAATTTGGTGTTTCTAGCTCTGGTAGTTTAAAAGATCCAGGTGTTCATACGGACGGACAGACGGACATTGCTATATCGACTCGGCTGTTGATGCTGATCAAGAATATATATACTTTATGGGGTCGGCCACGCCTCCTTCTGCCTGTTACGCACATCTCGCTTCTGACAAACTTAATAGACCCCTATACTCTTTTTTAAAGAGTACGGGGTCTAAAAACCTCGACAGTGACGCGTAAACCAAAAAATTCGAATTTTTGCCAAACCCACGGACGTTCAAAAAAATTTAAAATAATTCAAGAAGACGCGATCGAATTCGGAGAGAACATAATTCCAGACATACCTGGTTATCTCAATAAAGTCAAAATAGCTATCTGTGCAAACAAACAGAAACAAACTTAATCGTAATTAAGCCAATAAAGTGAGTAAAAAAGGAAAACTAATAAACTAAATAAAGTGAAACATTTAAACATACAAAATAAAAAAATATACATTATATAAAATAAAATAAAACACTGCTTAAGTGAACACAAAAAAAAAAAAAAAAATCTAAACAACCACCAATCTTAACATAAATACCACAAAATGAAAGGAGGAACAGCAGCCGCAACAACCCATTCTGACGCCAGCATGTCACAAGTAATTAATCAATTGAAGGATGTTGAAAAATTTACTGGAGACAAAAATACCCTATACACTTTTGTCAACCGCATCGACTACATATTGGCCCTCTACAGTACATTCTACATCAGTGCCGATGTCATGCTATCCCTTGGAATAAATAACGTAAGCACCTGGACGGATCTTCGAAAACATTTAGTACTCAACTACATAACACAAATCAAGAACCACATCTTACTGGAGGAATTCAGGAACACACCTTTTAAAGGGAATGTACGAGAATTTCTGGAAGAAGCCGTGTACCGTAGGCGGACTTTGATGAGTAATCTAGAATTAGAAAACAACCATGACGAAAAAATATTGTACACGCGATTTATAAAAACAAGTATTGACGATCTTGTACAAAAATTGCCCACTAAAATTTGTATCCGAATTATAAATTGCGAAATTCCCGATTTAAGATCATTATTAAATCTATTACAAGAAAAAAATCTGTATAACGAACAATGTCAAAATTCTAATTCCATTAAAGTAAAACAAGAAAAAAGTTTGAAGCCACCTGTTGGATCATAAACATAAGTTAGAGTAAAGAAAATAATGAATTGTTAGGATAAGCTTAAATTAACGATATTTTTGAATTGTCCAGTATTGTATCGAACTCTTATACTTAAGCTAGTCTGTAAGTCGAATTTGTATTCGGCAATGCGGCTGTCGCGAGCAGCAGGTTAGTTCGTTTTCGTCTCGCTTTAACCACACACACGCTGCCAAGCCTTTCCGCGATTGCTAATTCCAACAATAAATTGTAACGTTTAAGAACTTACAATTTGTTTTATTTAAAAATAGTTCTGGATTTTTCATTGGCGCCCGAGCAGGGACTTTCAATCGCGTTCGTTGGTCTTTAAGACATTTCAAGGCTTGGTTGTAGTGTGTGTCGGTATCGATAAACTCGTGGTTGGATCTCCCTGGAGCTGTTGACCATAGTGAAATTCTGGATTTGAACAGCCAGGAGTTAAAGACACCCATATTGGAGATAATATCCAGAATTGAGCCCAAGAGCGACTCTTCTGTTGATCAGGTAACAGTGCCCAAACGAGTCAGTGCAGGAGAACATAGAAAGTGCAAGCATAGAAGCGGCACATAATAAATAAGAACGTATTGCTCCATTTGTTGCACATTAGACATTGCGTTTCGGCACTGATATATTTGTGATTTAAAAAGGCAATTTGATGCAAAACACACAAACCGAATCAAATAAATATACATAAATAAAACAACACACTTAACTTGTGCAAATAAACATAGTTATATATACATATCAACGTTCGCCGTTCCTCTTTAATTTCGCTATTCGCCTATATCTACATACATTCGGTGGTGGGTTTTTTGACCTTTGTTCTTTGCTATTCACAATTTGTACATAAGTAAAGCACAGATCGCGTTTACATACATACATACATACAGCTGTGGAGCTTAAGTTTGCGGTAGTTAACTTGTACTTTGTTTGTGTTTTACTTTGATTTTGCTTTACTTTGTTTGTGTCAACGCTGCTTACATACATAAGCGCTAGCAAACGTACAAACGTTCGCTGATTAAAACAACAAACCTTTTAGTTGTTGTTGCTGAGTAACTGCAAGCATTTTAGTTGTTGTTGCTGATTAACTGCAAGCATTTTAGTTGTTGTTGCGTAGATCGCATCGTGCCTACCTGCAAGCCCTTTAGTTGTTGCTAGATTGCATCGTTTGCCTACCTACGCATGCGCTGTTGTTGTTATTAAATAGCGCAATTGCCCTCCTACGCATTTTGTTGCGCTGTTATTGTTGTTCATAGCGTGCAGTCGAATCAGCCGAATATTGCTTATCAGGCGAACATCGCTAATCAGCTGATTATCGTTTGTGCGGGTGCGTTTGCATAGATAGTTATTTGTTGTTGTTGACAACTGTCTGCTCTTATCTGCATACACTTGGTTTTCTTAATTGCTATTATCTCTATTATTCAAGAAAGTTATTTAGTCAGTTGATTATCTTCAGTATTCTACATCTTACATCTTAAATTATATTGATCGTCAACTGGTTTTTAATCAACTGATTATCTTTAATTATTTGATTATCTTTCTCAGCTAAGTTTCTTTATCGGCTGATTATTACTGGGTTAGTACACTTACGTGCATTCAAATAGAGTCAATTTAATTAGTCAATATGGCGGAAAAAGTAGATCACAATGAGACTGTTGTGGATGTCGACGAGAGCTGCCTTAGTGCGCGTTTAACCCAATTGTTCGTGAAATTAGAAAAGGTAGAGTGCGACATAGAGCGCCAAAGGAGTTCACTCATTAATAAAATGGTGACTCCAAGTAAATTTGAGGTTCAGTGCCGGCTAGATATACTAAATTCGTATATTGCCAAAGCTATGGATCTGCAGTCAGAGATCGATGCAATAGATCCTGATAATACTAGCCGTGCAATGCTTGAGGAAACATGTATTTTGGCACGGTCGTCATACATGTCAGCCCTAAGTGCGCATCAAGCAGCAGAAAACGTACTTCAGCATTCTCACCATTCTCACTTGCCCAAATTAAAGTTGCCGAAATTCAGCGGTAAACACTCGGAATACAGGCAATTTATTGGTCTGTTTAATAGCTTAGTCGACTCGGATCGCTCGCTTTCAAATGTTAAAAAGTTCAATCATTTGTTATCGTGCTTATCTGATGCCAATTACTCAAAGGCATTAGAGAGTCTAAGTCGAGTATACGACAACAAATGCTTGATCTTTTTTGACACTCTCGCCCAGTTGTTCGACATTGAGCCGATGTCTAAGCCATCGGCCATTGGAATTCGAACAATGGTTGACTCGGTATCGGCAATATTTGAGTCGTTAATGTCCGTTGGAGATGAACAAGATTTTGCAAATGCAATCTTGATTCATATAGTCATGTCGAAGGTAGATCCTCATACAAAGTCGAAGTATGAGGAACAACTTGATTATAACACATTGCCGAAATGGGCTGACTGTGTTGCGGCTTTGAACAGGCGATATCAGCATTTGTCTGCTGAAGAAAGTTCAAAGTCTAGGATGAAGCACACGTTTGAAATAAAACACGCTAAAAAATCGTCGTTTGCGTGTACAAATGTTGTAAAAGAGGTTGAACCCACATGCCAGTTTTGCAGTGCAAGCCATGTGATTGGAATTTGCCAAGGGTTCGCAGCATTATCAGTTGACGAGAGATTTAATTTCGTAAAATCTAGTCAACTCTGCATAAACTGTTTGTATGCAGGGCACAGAGTGTCCAACTGCAAAGCGTCGAAGTGTAGAGTTTGTTCTCGTCCTCACAACACTCTCCTTCACAAATACGTACCCGTAGGAATATCAGAGGCTTCTGCTCATCCTGCCCATGTTGATCATGTTGCTAGCGAAACCGATCAGGTAATTCTTGCAACGGCAGTTGTTATAGTTCGAGATAGATTCGGTCAGAATCGAAATGCTAGAGTCTTGTTGGATTCAGGCTCTCAAGTTAACTTTATGACGGAAGAACTCGCACAAGCCTTGCGCCTTCAACGCAAAAACAAGAGCTTAACCGTAAAGTCGGTTGGACAGTCGAGTTTGACTGCAAAAACAAAAGTATCGACAATAGTTTCGTCTCGTGTATCGAGATATCAGTTCAGCACCGAGTTTTGGGTGCTGAAATCGATTTGTAGCAGGCAGCCAGATTGTGATCTTCCCATTAATCGGTGGAAGATTCCAGCAAACGTCGAACTGGCTGACCCTGAATTCTATAAACCCCAGCAAATAGATATGCTTCTGGGAGCCGACTCATTTTTTGAAATGCTGTGTAATGGACAAATTCGATTGGCGAAGGGTGGTCCATTACTACAAAGGACGTTGTTTGGTTGGGTGGCATCAGGGCGGTGCAAGAAAATGCATACTCAGAGCCCAGTATGCTGCTCAGTGATGCGACATAGAGATGTTCTATTTGAAGACAGTGTATATCGACACTGTGAGGTTAAAGCTGTCCCAGAGACAAGTGTTTCGGCAAATTATTCTGCAAAGCACATCGTTTGCAAACAAATTTGTCGGGTCAGCGTTCGTAAATTGGCGACTGGACAATTTGGTTTCAATTTGAGTTTCATGACTGATCCCAAAGTACTGGAATCGCCACAAATTGCCAAGAGACATCTACTTTCCATGAATTTGGAAGTCCATGATGTACATTTAAGTTTCATGACCGAGAATCTTGACCTTGGTCATATGTCGTTCTTAGATACAGAAGTTCCACCAGGACCACATTACACTTTTTCACACCATTGCGTCCTGAGACCTGTTATTCAGAGGGATCTTATTCGTTCATTTTGTAGGTTCCGTCTGAACCGACCTGCCCTCACGGCAGATATCCAAAGGGCCGAATTTCAATTGGCAAAATGGTTTTCAAACCATTATAAAGTAGTAGAAGAAGGCGGAAATGAGAAACTTTGGATTTCCAATGATGCCGATTCGACAAGAACGCTTGGCATAAGGTGGACACCAAGATTGGATACTTTTCAGTATCACTTGGTTCGTAGGTTCGCCAAAATAAGTCCCGCCAAGCTAAAAACATTGTATGAAACTTTCGCGTGTATGTTGGCCCAAATATACGCGTTTCACCGATGTCGAATCGAGAGTGCGAGTTTCTGGAATGATTCAGAAGCCGCACTACATTGTATAAATACTTCCCCTTCACAATTAGCAACAGTTGTAGCCAATCGTGTTGCAGGCATCCTAGAGATGGCCAATAATGTATCTTGGAAAAATGCACCGACTTTATCAAATCCAGCTGATTTGTGGTCAAGAAGGTGTGAAGTTCCGAAGCTTAAATATCGTCATAAAATCGAACCAATTGTTGACTATATGTATCGATTCAAATCGAAAGCTATTGTAGAACCATATACTGTCGAGAATACAAAATTAAGATTCGCGTTTCTGATTCTGCTGCAACTAACTCAGCGAGCAGAGCTCAGCAGGAAACTTGTTAAGCCAAAAAAGGCTGACATTGGGCATTCATTTTTGCAATCGCTGATTGATAAGTCAGACGATTTAGGTAGACGAATCTCTGTGATTCCCTTATGTGAGGATTTGTATGGTACCACAAAGTCATTGACTAAAATAAGAGGACTAACCACTTTAAAAGTGTATATTTCGGTGTTCGCGTGTTTTGCATCAAAGGCTGTTCATACTGAATTTACAGCAAGATCCACTGAACCTCTATTTTTCACAGTGAACATATTTGCTCGACGTGGCACACCAGTCCAGAGTTACAGTGAGAGGACGACACATGTTCGTGAGAAACCTGGGAAGGGAGTACTAGGATGCACTTTCCCGGCAGCTGAGCTACCGTCAGCTCACAGCGGAGCGAAATATGGAGTGGAGACTAATCCCTCCGAGCGCCCCTCTCTTCGGAGGACTAGTCATGCTGCAGATCAGCAGCTCGTCGATCACAGAGGGCGATTTCCGTTGGCACCTGACCGACGTGGTGGCCATTGTCGACCCAAGGCCGCCGGCTTCAGTGGACATGGGAGACGCGCTCACGCCCGGGCTACCAAGGGATTGAAGGCGATCCCTTCAAGGTGGCCGGAATGTTGGATCATAAACATAAGTTAGAGTAAAGAAAATAATGAATTGTTAGGATAAGCTTAAATTAACGATATTATTGAATTGTCCAGTATTGTATCGAACTCTTATACTTAAGCTAGTCTGTAAGTCGAATTTGTATTCGGCAATGCGGCTGTCGCGAGCAGCAGGTTAGTTCGTTTTCGTCTCGCTTTAACCACACACACGCTGCCAAGCCTTTCCGCGATTGCTAAGTCCAACAATAAATTGTAACGTTTAAGAACTTACAATTTGTTTTATTTAAAAATAGTTCTGGACTTTTCACCACCTCCAACCAATTCCAATTTTCAAAGATTTCCAACATTCCTTCAACCAAATAACACTCCTTACGTCCCATATCATAATCATCAACCATATGTTCAACGCCCATTTCATCTACCACAACCTCTTTATAACAATAACAATATGCATTACACTAGCGCTTATTTATCTCGACCAATTTAAATCGTACCGATTCCGACAAGACCAGTACAGTCTGCACTTAGACCAAATTTCCGTCAAAACTTATTTGACCATAATCAATTCGGACAGAATCAGAATACCATTCCACAGAGAGCACCAATCAATAATGCTCCTGGTGTATCCAATCAAACGCCCTAGACCAGCTGAAAGTGCGCAAAGTAAAATGAGTATAGATCACGAGGCCAGGAACCAAGAAGAATTGAACTATAATGAATATTTGCAACAAGAATATTTCAATCAATTAGCCTCTTTTCCTCAATACTACCAAGAGCAGGGATATTTACAAAATTCAGATTATTCAGATTCACAAATGTTAGTAGCTGAGCCCGAAACTGAGCAGTATAACGAGATAGAACTTGAACAAGCTGAAAATTTTCGGCAACCAGCCTCGGACACCATCAATTTATAAAATTGACTCATAAAGGAAAGAATTTAAAATGCCTTGGGCCTTGATACCGGTTCTACAGTGAATATGATGACATCCAATATTTTCAATCTACAAGTAGTGAATAAATCTGCATCAAGACTTTATAATATTTTTCGATGTCAGCCTCGAAAATGCTCACTCTGCCTCCTCAAAGTGAGAACAAGAGCCATCAGTACTGTGCTTCTCATGATAGCAACAGACCAATATTTAGCAACCCTAAGTATTTCACTATAAGGTGCTGGTTTAAAATTCTGTGTCTCTTACCACTGGTGGGGGAAAACAACAGAATGCTCGAAGGACCAATGAATAAATGGACATCAAGACTTGTATGGTTGAGCACAAAAATTGAACTAACTTTTTTTCTTAAAATCCTAGGCCTTATATAGCTACAAAATTACATCGGAGCACAGATCTCCCCTAAGAAATTGTACCCCACGCGCAGGATTGAGCGTGGTTTTATATTTAGATGTATTTTTATTTTAGCATGGAAACGGGTCGCAAGCATAGATAAACACATATATTTTTAGATTAGACATTTTTGGGTTTACATGGTTTTTTTATAATAATCGCTCCGGAGTTCTAGTTTCTGTTAATATAATATGTTCGTGCTTGAACAAGTAGTAGATACCGAATGTCTAATTCAAACAAGTAACGGGCCATTAACAATTACAAAAAAGATCAACGTTCCTTCTAATAACATATTCATGAGTAATAGTGAATTACTTTTACATAAATTCTCTTCGGATTATGACTTATTAATTGGTAGAAAGTTGTTATCACAAGCCCAAGCAGTAATAGATAACAAATCACAGTCGGTAACACTATTCAATAAAAAAATACCAATTAATAAATGATTCACCAATAATAAATCAAAATCATTTTGTAGCCTATTCAAATTCTGTATCTGCAGAATATTACAATAGTCCTGAGTCCCCATACACTTTCAATACACCACTACCCGAAAATTCAAATATTTATCGATTAGATCATCTAAATAAAGAAGAGAAATCAAAATTAAAAAATTTATTAAAATCCTATCAGCATATTCAGTTTCAAGAAGGAGATCAACTTAGTTTCAGCAATCAAGAGAAACACAATATCAACCTTACTCATAACTCCCCAATATACTCCAAACCATACAGTTATCCTCAAGCCTTTGAACAAGAGGTTGAAAATCAAATCCAAGATATGTTAGAACAAGGTATCATAAGGCCCAGTAATTCTCCCTATTGCAGTCCAATATGGATTGTCCCGAAAAAACAAGACGCATCAGGTAAACAAAAGTTTATAATAGTAATCGACTATAGAAAACTAAACGAAGTAACTATTAATGACAGACACCCGATACCAAACATGGACGAAATATTAGGGAAGCTAGGTAGATGTAATTATTTTACCACAATTGATCTTGCGAAAGGTTTCCATCAGCTGGAAATGCATCCGGATGCAATACATAAAACAGCCTTTTCAACCAAAAATGGTCATTATGAATACCTTCGTATGCCGTTTGGTTTAAAAAATGTTCCTGCAACTTTTTAACGTTGCATAAATAATGTCTTACGGCCATTATTAAATAAGCATTGTTAAGTGTATCTGGACAATATTATCGTATTTTCCACTTCGCTAAAAGAGCATCTACATTCACTTCAACTAGTTTCCGAAAAGCTTTCTGAAGCTATCATCATAACTAAGGAAGGAATAAAGCCCAACCCTGAGAAAATCAAGGCTATTCAAAAATACCCTATTCCTAAAAAGGCCAAAGAAATTAAAGGCTTACTTGGATTAACCGGATATTATAGAAAATTCATACCCAATTTCGCATACATAGCCAAACCCATGACAGCAGCCCTAAAAAAAGATTCAAAAATTGACATACAAAATCCGGAATACGTTGAAGCTTTCGAAAAATTAAAACAACTCATCTCCAATGATACCATCTTAAAAATACCAGATTTTAATACTAAATTCGTATTAACTACAGATGCAAGTAACGTAGCTCTTGGAGCTGTACTCTCTCAAAACGGACACCCACTTAGTTGCATTAGCAGAACTTTAAACGAACACGAAACTAATTACAGTGCCATAGACAAAGAACTTTTAGCTATTGTATGGGCAACAAAAACTTTTCAACATTATCTACTGGGACGACATTTTGAAATAAATAGTGACCATCAACCACTATTTTGGCTCTACAAAATGAAAGAGCCAAATTCAAAACTAACTTGATGGAGAGTTAAATTATCAGAATATGATTTTAACATTAAATACATAAAAGGAAAGGAAAATCACATAGCCGACGCTTTATCACGCGTTAAAATAGAGCAAGCCTATTTTGGAGAAGAAACACAGCATAGTTCTGATGAAGACAATAGCAACTTAATATTTACTACCGAGAAACCCATAAACACATTTAAAAGGCAAATAATCTTTTCTAAAGGCGTTCCAAACATTAAAAAAGAAAATTACTTCAAAAAACTAATTATTCACATCACATATGATAACATGACAATAGAAAAGGCCAAACAATATTTAATTGATCACTTTTGCACCAAGTCTAGTGTGTTGTTTATTGATAGTGATGCCGATTTTGAAATAATTAAAAACGCACACAAAGAAATTATCAACAACAGTCATACTAAAATAACCCAGCCTTACCCAGCTAAAACAAGTAGGAAAGGCTACAGTCGATCGAGCCGACTGTAAAAGACCCCGTACTCCCATAGTAGGTCCCATTTGCATTTTATTCAATTTAAAATTTTAAAATGAAATTTAAACAAGTAATTTTTTCCCCGATTAATTTATTAAAATCGGTATCGAGATATTACAGTGTGTAGTACTTGCATTAAAACACGTTGAAACAAAAACAATCTAAGCATAATCACACATACATCTGTTTGTCTGTATGCGAATACACATACGAAAGCCAATATATGATGCATATACATATATGTATGTGTGTGTGTATTCAGCGCGGCCAGCGACTGCAGGCAGCGCTGCCGCCACGCAGGCATCGAAAACATTCGAACACGTGCTTGTATGTTTCTGTCTCGCTTGCACTCATACCTGATATTGCATTCAGTTATCAATATTGTAACGCTTCTAGTTTTCTTGTTTATAGTGCGATTTCAATGCGCCTTTCAGGATAGTTTGATATAGTTAGTCTCCACACTCCATTATAAATTATAAAACTGTACGATATTAACAAATGCCTAAAAATGGAACGAAAGTTGAGGATTATTTTTATTAATTGTGGGAAAAAGGTACGTGGCAGTCCAAAATTGTAAATGTCAATGCGTTAACGCTGTCACTAGAAACCTCCATACTAAAATTGGTGATCTTAGGTGCCAAAGTTACTGAGATATTCGCCGAAAACACCGATTTTTTTCGAGGTGTGTCTAGTTTTTTGCACATTGTGGGCGAATGGGGCGTGGCATCGAAAAAAAAAAGATTCTTGTATTGACTGACTAAATATGTGATCGATTGAGACCAAGCTCGAACTTGTAGCTCTTACCATCTCTGAAATCTGTTTGTTCATACGGACAGACAGACAGACGGAAAGACAGACGGACAGACAGACATTGCTATATCGACTTGGCCTGTGATGCCGATCAAGAATATATATACTTTATGGGGTCTGCCACGCCTCCTTCTGCCTCCTTCTCCAAGTCGATCGAGCCGACTGTAAAAGACCCCGTACTACCATAGTAGTGCCCATTTTCTTAAAATTAAAATTTTAAAATGAAATTAAAAAAAATTAAAATGAAATATTTACATTTTGAATTAAAATTAAAAAGTAAATAAATTAACAATTGTCATTGTCAGCATTCGAACCCGCGATCCATACGAAAGTTTCATATTGCGCCGCAACCCTACCAGTTGCACCACACTCCTCTTCTATCATTCTTTCGATTATTTGCATATATGTGTGTGCACACATATATATGTGTGTATGTATAGCATTGGTCGGCGCGGCCAGCGGCTCCGGGCAGCGCTTCCGCCAAAGCAGGTAGAGAAAACGTTTGAACATATGTTTGTATGTTTCTGAGTTTGTTTGTATGTGTTGCGCGCATACAGTGATTTTGCAGTAAAATAACATGCACTTTGAACCGTAATTTCTCTCTTGTTTGACATAGGATTTTGTTGCCACTTTCAGGAAAGTTAGATATAGTAAGTCTCTAACCGAATGTTAAATTACAACACTGTAATATTTAATTGAATTCCTTAAAAACGGCATTGAAGTTGGAAAGTTTTTTAGTTCTTATGAGAAAAGGGGGCGTGGCAGCTCAAAATTTTGAATGACATTATACTAAGGCTGTCTCTAAAAACCTGTATACCAAAATTTGCTCCTAAGTGCCATAGTTACTGAGATATTCGCCTAAAAGACAAATTTTTTCGAGGTGTGTCTGGTTTTTTGCTCATTGCGGGGGCGGTAGGGGGCGTGGCAACAATTTGAAATAAACTTGATCGCGAAAATAACGGAATTCATACGCCGAATTTAAAAAACTCATTATTAAAACTCATGAAAAACTTCTTCATCCAGGAATTCAGAACTTATTATGTTCGTAACAGCCAGTTGTTAACACAAAACATTATAAACGAATGTCACATCTGCAAATTAGCAAAAACCGAACACAGAAATACTGACATGCCAATGAAAATTACTCCCAAACCAGAGCATTGTCGCGATAAATTTGTAATAGACATTTATTCTTCAAAAGGAAAGCATTATCTAAGTTGTATTGATATTTATTCAAAATTTGCTACTCTCGAACAAATCAAAACAAAACATTGGATTGAATGCAAAAACGCATTAATGCGCATATTAAAAGCAGACCGAGACGGCGCATTCACCAGCTTAGCACTCAAAAGATGGCTTGACAGTGATGGAGTAGAAATACAATTAAACACATCCAAAACAGGCATAGCAGACATTGAACGACTTCATAAAACTATTAACGAAAAATCAAAATCATAAATACATTAAATGACGAAGAAAACAAGCTCAGTAAAATAGAAACTATCCTTTATATTTACAACCATAAAACCAAACATGACACCACTGGACAAATTCCCGCACACATATTCTTTTACGTCGGACAACCAATTCTAGATACACAAGACAGAAAAGAAAAGACGATAAACAAAACAAACAGTGGCCAACATGAATACGAAGTCGATACTAGATATCCAAAGGGACCATTAATAAAAGGAAAATTGGAAAACCCATTCAAAGCCAACCAAAACGTCACACAAACAGATACCGACCATTACCAAATTACTAACAAAAATAGAACAAGACATTATTATAAAACACAATTTAAAAAACGAAAGAAAATTAACCCAAATTGTAAACATTTAAATCCCTGTAAATAGAACTTTCATTATTATCTATTGAGCAGATATCTGTGAGTCTTAAGTTGTTCTTGAATCAAGCAAGACGTAAACCTAAAATCCCGCCTTAGCTTTAAATAAAATCAACTTTACCGTTAGAATGTGTCGCTGTATTTATTGGATTCATTAAACACATAAAATATCTAATTATACGTATATATATGTATATGGTTGTTCAATCCAGATTAAACTAATGGTACAATAAACACATTGTGTGAATTGTTTTGCCATTGTTTAATTTATTGTTAACTAAGCATATGAAATCTAAAAACAAAAAATTAGAAACATTTCAGTTGAAAAGCATCCAACACTAAACTCTGCAAAATATATTATGTAAGAAGTTTGATTTAATAACCGATGTTTAGAATATATTTATTATTATCGACTATAATTAAATATTGTTAAACAACGCATTTATTAAATGTAGTATTTCTAGTATTTTAAGATCTGCTGCACGCGTTATAGCAGCTGGACACACCTGTGGCTTTTACCGTTTTCTTTCATCGCCGACGAACAAGCAGACAGACATGTCTTTATACTCTCTGCAAGAGTATATTGGGCTTGTGAAAATGTATGTAACAGGCAGAAGGAGGCGTGGCAGACCCCATAAAGTATATATATTCTTGATCAGCATCACAAGCCGCGCCGATTACATACATACATACATATATGCATCATATATTGTCTTTCGTATGTGTATTCGCATACAGACAAACAAATGTATGTTTGATTATGCTTAGATTATTTTTGTTTCAACGTGTTTTAATGCAAGTACTATACATTGTTAAATCTCGATACCGATTTTAATAATTTAATCTGTTGAAAATGCAAAGAGTATTATACGGTCGGGCGTGCTCGACCGTACTTATCTTACTTGTTTTTGAACATCGATATAAATCTTAATAAATAATCGGTTTCCGGCCAAAGAAATATAATCTTTTATCAATTAAATATTAGTTTTAAACGAGTGTACATATTTTTATAGGAAGTGGAGTAAAACATATAAAAACAAGAAATGAAACGAAACTAAGTGTAACCGAACATAATTCCGTTTGTCTGTATGCACTTACAAATTTGTTTGACATAATATGTATACCCATATACAGGGGTGGTCAAATGTATTTACACAACATAATATTCTTAGCTTCTGCAACTTTGAAAGCATTTTTTCGTTGTTTCTGCTACTCAAATGCAGAACTATCAGTTATTTTCGTATTCCATGATCTATGCAAAAGCAAACATAACAAGAAATAAAAAAAATATCTACTGAATTCTAAAAAAAACGGTTATCTTCGGCTCGCCAAGGATTAAATACCCTTGCAGTCATGCATATTGCATTAATTTGTTTCAATAACCGATTATTCCAATGGCTGCTTTATGATAGTAGTCCGATTTGGATGAAATTTGGTCAGCAGGTGGAAAACAAATGAAAATGCAAATGCAGAAAATTTTCATACTAAGCATTTTCAACCGATTGTTCCTATATGATATAGTCATCCGATCTGGCCGATTTTAACAAATGATCTGCGTCCAAAGGGAATACACTTCTGTACCAAGTTTCATTAAAATAGCTTTAAAACTAGTTTGCACAGAAACAGACGGACATGGCTATATCGACTCGGCTGTTGATGCTGATCAATAATATATATACTTTATGGGGTCGGAAACCCTCCTTCAATGCGTTACAAACTTCGTGACAAAAACAATATACCCTCTGCAAGGGTATAAAAAGCATTTTAACTGATGGTTTTCAGTTGGCAAAAGTATTAACACACATTTTTAATGCAACAAAATTATTTACACATAATTTAATTATAATATTTTCTTTGGATTTTGTGGGGAATTGTAGAATTTTTTTTTGGAATTTGTAATATTAACAACTAATATTCCGTGATTCCACCTTTGGCCTCAATAACTGCCTGTAATCTGGCTGGAATCGATCCTACTAAGCAGCGCGCATATCCAATATCCATTTTCTCCCAAAATTCTTTGACTTCCTTGATAGCATCATCGCGTTTCCGGGTTATATCGATTGTTCTCTGACCCTTGATGAATGACCAAATATTTTCGATAACATTAAGTTCAGGCCTCTGGGAGGGCCAGGGACGAACACCCATTTTTATTTACGTGTGAACATCGAATGTACACATAGGGGACATACATGTAAATTATATATATAATATATTGGTATATATTTTTTTGTCTATAACTGTTAGAATAAATGCTTTTTTGGTATTTGCTGGGATTATAGTAATTAGGGTTAGAACGCCCTTGCTGGAATGTGTTGTTAAACAATAACTATCCTTAACACTTGAGAAGGCAACGAGTATAGAATTCCAGATCGATCACATCACTGGGAATATAGGAACTCCACTTAAAGATCAGACCCAAAGTCTTACTGGCACTAAGATGATCCAGAGCAATGTTAAGAAAACAGTTCCAGGTGCAGAAGAAGTGTCGCGTCAGTTGCTCCTGGTCCACCGTGGTGACACACTCGCAGTTGACACAGACCATATTGAGTTGCCGTCCCACATCCTGAAGCAGATCGACGGTGCCGTAGATAAAGGCAATGGGCAACACCTTGTCCAGATTGTGCTCAGCCAAATAGAACTTAGCCAGGACATGCAGGAGTACCGGTACCGCCTGCAGGACATCAAAGCACTTGAGCTGCTCGTTCCGCGACCAGACGTAGCGCAACAGAACCGTTCCAAGATCATGATACTGACATGCCATACCGAATCTATCTCTCAGTGGGAAATGGCAATGACTGAGTCGCATCTTCCATTTCCCAGATGAGTTCCGGATTCAAATAGTTAAAATACATCTCATAGTATTGCTACCTCCAAGCTGTCACTGTGTTCCACTATCAACTTTGCCAGTAGTTGGATAAGCTCGTTAACCGGGTTAACAATACCGTTCCACACAATGCGTGCGACTGAACTTGGCGGTTTTCTGGATCAAGTACAGATTGTAGATGGTTTTTTCCTCCGGACTAATGTGCGGTGCTGTTTGCACTGGACGTTGCTTACATTATATTCCCGACTCATAACGTGCTTTAATGTCGGGAATGCTTCGTCTACTGCGGCACACAATTTCCTCATCATCATCATCGTCAGCGTTGTCCGTTAACTCATAACGTGCTTTAATGTCATTGAAAGGCAGCGAGAGCTCGCTGGCGGGGATAAGCTCACGAACCAACTGCTGTTGTTGTTCCTCGGCAAATAAGTTGAACTTGTATTTGATAATGTTCTTGCCAAATTTATTAGTGACCGTAAGCAAGGCGTCTTTGAAATGTCCCGACTTCTGCAGCTGCTTAAGATTTTTCCAAAATGCATTCTCCAGAACGTAGACACCTTTCGGGGGACTGTAAGCTACTTCTGCAGCTGTGCTGAGACTGGCATTAGAGCTTTGGGTATCCTAGGCACTGACCGTGCTGGGCAATTTCATTGAAGATAACAGAAATATCATTGAGCAGCCTGTACTGCTGTCGCTCGATGGGCAGCTGCTTTAGCTGATTAAGCAGCTTCGGATCATAGTTTTCCCGTGCCTTATCCGCAAAGTTTTTGACATTCTGACGCAGGAGTCGTGCACATTAAGGCAGCTTTGACTGCTGCATCAGGGAAATGGCATAAGACTGCAATGTCTGCAGCTGAACGCTGTACAGTGATCCAGTTTGGGTAAAGACAAAGATTACGGAGCCGGCAACACGACGGTCAACGAGTCGTTCAAATTGGTTGCACCACAGCACAACTGTGGATTGTTGCACATCGAAAACGTACAGTCCTAGCTCCGAGTAGGCCAACAGATAGTCCTGGCTGAAACGCTGCAATATGGCAAACTGCAGCTGCTGAGGTCCAGCAGTTCATCGTTGGACTCCTGGCCTTCGACATCGTCGTCATGGTCATTTGCATCTCTTTCGGTTGGCTTGTAGATCTTGGTGGAACCGTGGCCAGCGCAGCCTTAAACTGATGCGTCTGTTTTACCTGCCACTTGAAATCCACCTCCCACATGCGTGTGCCGGGACGGGCACTATAGAAGCGCGATGGGTGCAATGATTCGTGTGGTGAGATAAAGAAGCAGGCACCAAAGGCGCCATCGCGTGGACGGTTAGCGATCTGTTTGTACTCTTCGTGCTCGGTATTGCAAAGAATGCACTTGGTGCAGTTGGAGACCAAAAGCAAAGATTCAAAATCATCGATCTGTACGATTGGTGAGTCAAGATAAAGCAGCGGATGCATAGACATGTTGAACATCAGGCTATGGCCAATAACCGCTGACAACAATACCTGCTTCTAATCGGGTGTCCAGTGGATGCAGCTGATCTGCACCGATTGGACGGTGCCCAGGTGCGTGACAATCACCTGAGGGGCGGCTTGGGCCGACAGATTTACAGCATATACACATATCAGCGAGCGCTGTGTCGCAAATGCTACATATTTTTTGTAAGCCGATGTGCTTAGGTGTGTAAATGTGTGACCCCGATGTTGCTCAAAAGATATATATATAGAATATAGTTGTCAGAGATATCAAAGAACGTAAAATTGATCCCAATGCTGTGCCTGAACGGCTGCGATAAATGTGTTGAAAAATCAATAAAATAGTAGACATCGGCCATTTTGCTATTCGCTATTACAAGCTGACACTTAATTAATTACAATTACATCACACAGATTGTGGTTATTTGTAAATTATTTATGCACTATTATCGCTCCGCTCAAGCCGTCAGCCGTCGGATATACAGGAGGATGAACAGTGGACTTCGGTCTTAATGCCGTAACTGTATATACCGATGGAAGTGCTACTATACTCTTCTGTTGACGGCGGCTGGATGCAGATCCATGGTACGGTCATGTCTCTGCCATGGATGCTGATGAATGGTAGTCGGGCTAGAAGTAGAACACTTCTCTAAAAAGACACCCCAATCCAAAGGTGGAACAGCGTATACCCGTGGATGCATGGTCGAGGGCGTGCTCTATCACTAGTATGCGGACTCTGGGTACCTGCCCACCACCAGTTTTACCTAGGCTTACCACGTTATAGCGGGCTATGACGTGGCGGACATTCCTTTCCCGCACACTCGTGGGACCAAAACACACTGACTTAAATAAAACTTTAACGGAGGCCGGCACTCCATCTAAAAACCGGGTGGGATAAGACAATCCCTCTAAAATTGTGGCAAAGGACAAGCCAGTTCCGAGCCAAAAAGGCTTTGGTGGTAGGGTGGTTACGGCAAGACAACCGGCAACCAAAACGGGAGATATGTCCAAGCGCATAACTCCCACTGTGGGACCCAGTATGCATAGTACGATTGCGGATACTGCTCCCGCAGTGGAGGTAGCGCGGGAGGACACTTCCAACTCCACCAGAGAATAAGCGAGAGAAGAAAGCATCCTTCCAGGACAAGAGAAGAGCTGCTTTCATTCTCTCTAAAAATAGCGAGGACGGCACCCAGGAGAGAAAGGAACTAGTCAGCTGGGCTAGATCCATTCTCCCCAATTTCCAGCCGCCCAGATCAGCACCAAGAAAGATGGCTTAACTAAGCGACAACGCTTCGCCGATGATCATTCCAGGCCAGACCAGACCTTCCAGCCAAAGAGGTCCCGCACGCTCGTTCTCAGATGTCGTTCGGAACAGCATCATCATCGATGTCCTGGACCGGGGTGCACCTGATGGTCTTGTTCCAAAGGACAAATGGAGGCTCGTCGAAACGAGCTCCAGGACAAGTCCCTGGACATCCTCGACGAGTGCGGAGGTGCGCTGTCCATCTGTGAGGACGCGGGGTGGTTTCAAGGCAGAGTGAATGCCATCGCCTGTCTTGATGACCACTCCGCTTCCCTTTACAAAAAGGCGGTAGCATCCCTGCGAAAACATCCCGATTCAACCTCGTGCCAGAGCTTGGGTGTCTTCGAAACCAGCAGAACCTGAGCGGATCCTGCAACTTCTACAAGTCTGCAACCCGGGATTTCCGACAGACAATTGGAAGGTCGCGAAACTTAAGGAGGCGATAGGCCCATCCAGGCGAATCGTTCTCATCCTCGATGAAGCCTCTGCGGACATGTTATCCAAAAAATACGGCTTAATCAAGTACGGATTTAAAAACGCCAGGATCCGTATTTATAAATCGAACACCAGAAACAAGAGCGGTCCTAAACAAGAGTCGGACCTAAACATGACCGAACTATGCTAGGCATCGGAGGTAATCGAGGGGTCCAGAGGTCTCAGCAAAGTGGACATGGCTGAGCTGGAGGACCTCGAGATGGAGGAGGACTCAGCTGTGGACATCTCGGTGGTGGAGGTAAATGCACAGGATGTCGATCTCGCTCCTGCAAATAAACCTCCACCACTGTAAGGCAGCATCTGCTGCTCTCCTGTTCCTCCTAGCCAGGGGAGGTGCAGACATTGTCCAGAGGTATCAGGTAAAGCTCGTACCTGTATATTAGCAAGTAAAGATCGGCCAATCTTCCTACTTCACAATTTTACCAATGAAGACAATACTACAGTGTGTCTTGAACTCACAGGGCGACCAGTAGTGCTCTGCTCGACTTACATGAGCTATGAACAGGACAGCCCTTCGCCACAAATACTCCAAGACACTGTGGAAGCCTGCGATAGTAGGAACAAGGACATACTAATTGCCTGGGATGCCAACGCCCACCATCAGCAGTGTAGAAGCACTGACACAAACAGTAGGGGTGAGTAAATTTTTAAATACACACGAGCCAACTTTTATAACTAAAAATAGACAGAGAGTACTAGCCTAAAGTCAGATACGTCCTGGGAAAACTACATACGATCCCTCTCGTCATACAATAAAGCAGTATTGGAAATATTCTGAACATTGGAGGGTGCAAGATAGTGGCCTACGCTGATGATGTAGCCATTGCCTTCTCTGGAAAATTTATCCAAACTCTGTGTGACAGAATGGGGGAATCCCTGTTGACACTATCCAGGTGGGCATCAGATAACGGACTAGGGGTTAACTCCAGCAAAACTGAACTAGTTCCCTTTAAAAACAAACCCAAAATCCATCGTCTCACACCTCTCTCTCTAAACGGCGAGATACTGAATTTTAGCGACAAGGCCAAATACTTAGGTGTCTTCCTTGAAAGGAAGCTAAATTGGAACGCCCGCATCGAAGACAGAGCGAGGAATGCTTCCATTGCTCTCTTTACATGCATAAAATCGATAGGACTAAAATGGGAGCTCAATTCTCTTATTACTAGATGGCTCTACACAGCTATTATCTGCCCCATACTACTCTATGGAGTTGTAGTATGGTGGCCGGCCCTCAATAAGCATACTAACATAAAGAAGCTTACCAAAATTCAACGCCTAGCTGGGCTGCTCACTCTAGGTGCCCTAAACACCACCCCTCATCAGGAGGCCCTCGACGCCATCCTTCACTTTCCCTCACTCGTGATTACGAACAAGAAAATAGCTTCTCTCTCCGCCATTTGAATGAGAGAGTCATGCTTATGGAGATCGAACGGGATAGGACACTCCAATATTCTATCAACACTTCCCTTCTCCATCAATAAAACAGACTACAGCACTCCGAAAGAGTTTACTTCAACTCCTTTCAAGGTGGTTTTCCCCCAAGAGCAACGTAGACACACTGTCCTCCTTATCAAAACTCCTCTCTCCACTTTTTCACTGACGGCTCTCGGGCGGAAGGTAGGACTGGTGGAGATTTTTTTCTTCCGGACCACTGTAGCGTCTTCCAAGCGGAGATTTACGCTATTCAAAAAGCTCTTAAAGCCCTGAAGCGCCTGAAGCCCTTAAAGATGTAGGATCTGCATTCTATCAGATAGTCAGGCTGCCCTCAAATCACTGGGGTCTAAACAAACTCCCATATTACAAACGAATGTCGCAGATCTCTGATGGAGATGGCAGATCGATTCGATTTTCACCTCATTTGGGTCCCAGGACACAGTAATATTGAGGGTAATACAACTGCGGACGAGCTAGCAAGGCTTGGGAAAGTCTGCCCTCTCGACTCCGAGAGAGGGCAAGTTTGCACGCCTCTAGCGTCCTCTAGACTTCGAATCAGCAAGCACTTCGAAAGGCTAGCTGATCTCATATGGAAAAACACACACAGATGTAGAGTACCACGTTTTACCTGGCCAATACGTGATGAGAAACGATCGGCCAATTTATGCTGACCGGCAGGACTGTTCCGACATCTTCCGCGCCCTTACTGGGCACTGGCTTGTAGGCATACATGCCAACAGGCAAATGAAGAGGAAGAAGAAACGAAAGTACATTTCCTCTGCCAATGTCCTGCCCTTAGACCGCCTAGACAGCGCCATATTGGTGCCTTAATTTAATATGGGTTGTCTGACATAGCTGACAAACAGCCTCTACAACTTGCCAAATACATCCAAGCCATAAACTGGTTTTCCACAAATCGTTCATAAGAGCTAAACAATTCCCTCCCATTATTTGTGTCTCACATGGTATCACAACGAGCCGAATGCGGCTCATGTGTGCCGGTATATTTAATCACTGGCAGCCATTCTACCTTACCTAACCTAACCATCGCTCCGAAAAAAAAAAACAAACTGCAACTTGTACAGATCCTTTAGAACTGATTGAGAGTACCTTCTGTTGGAATGAAGTCTCCAAATCCGAAATGGCACATACATCCCCAGAACATCAAATTGCCTCCTCCAAATCTTTTAATCGGTTGCACTGCTTTTTTTTTGCGTACTCTGTAGGTTCAAATGTTGATATCCTTTAGTCTCCGACGTATTGTTGCATCAGTAACTTTTTTTCCAACCAACCGTCGCGATTTTGCAGACAATTAAACTTTTTTGCGACTATGCCAAATAATCTTCGACATTCCCGATCGTCCATTGCTGGCTTCCTTCTCTTTAAATTGTTTAAGTTTCCATTCGTCTCTTTTTAGTTTTTTAGATGTTAAACGGTTTTTCTAGAAATCTTAAACTTTTTAGCTAGTTCTGATGCTGAAACTTCACTTTTAAATTTTGTTACAATCTTTGATCAAATTTCAACGGATAGTTGTGTTGGTTTCTCCTTTTTAGTAATTTTATTTTTTAATTTTGTTTACTTGTTGCACAAGAAAAAAATTAAACAACTGCACTAAATTAAAGCAAGTTACCGTATAATCGCTTATTTACATTGTGTAAATACTTTTAATGCATTAAAAATGCATGTAAATACTTTTGCCAACTGATAAGCATCAGTATAAATGCTTTTTTTTTAGCATTTAACAGTTTTTTTTTAATTTTACTTTTGTTTGCTTCTGCTTACATCATGGAATACGTAAATAACCGTTACTTGTGCATTCGCATACTTTTGACCATCCCTGTATATCTAGTTGAAACCAAAGTCGGAACACGTACATCAAGCAAGGATTCAAAGTTTAATAACAGTTGTGATAGCACTTTTCATACCTCTATAAATTAATAGCTGGGACCAAACTGTCTGGGATAACAGTACATTTAACATGCTTAAATAGGATTTCCGAAACTGACTAGATCACTAAATAAATTTTCCACTAATACTGGGCACTCCCGGCAGGTAAATTTTTCATTACTTCCAATGTCAGGTGATAAGAATCTTCAGGATTGAATAGGAAGTACCTCTCTCGGGAGAACTGGTCATGCCACAGATCAGCAGGTGGCGGCTGCTGTCAATGCTTAGGCATCGCTTTAGGTAAGCGTGTTCGAGGAGGAGGTTAATGTCAAGGTTGAAATTGGGAACAACATTTCAAAGAAAATAAAAACAATTAGTAATTTTGCATGCTTTAAAGCTTATATTCCTGAAATTCGCTTGGAGACAATTTATATAATAACTTTCCTGATTGGCCAAAGTCCTCTGGATGAATCCTCCCCGAAGATGCCGATTCCGCAATGAACACTCTCCAGTCCTGGGCGACCGAATTTTGCTTTGTCAATTGCCCACCAAAGAGATGCAGTCTCTAGCTTAGACGAGATCCGGTTGCTTGGATTGCCGCGAGCACTGATCCCATGCCATGACTAAATGTAAGCCTGGCAGTAAGGCATACAACGCTATGGCTTCTGAGCAAATGTGTCATATTCCAAAGATACTTTTGTATACTTTCTACCAGAGTATATTAGGTTAGTGCAAAGTATGTAACAGGCAGATGGAGGCTCGGCAGACCATATAAAGTATAAATATATATTCTTGATCAGCATCACAAGCCGAGTCGATATAGCCATGTCCGACTGTCTGTTTGTCTATCTATCCGTCTGTCCGTATGAGCAAAGATGGCAAAGCTACAAGTTCAAATTAAGTCAGTATCGACTGCATGTTCAGTCAATTAATACAAGAATCTTTTTTTCAAAGCCCCCTTCGCCAACAATAAGAAAAAAACAAGTAAGAAAGGCTACAGGCGATCGAGCCGACTGTAATAGACCCCGTTCTCTCATAGTAGTGCGCATTTGTATTTCATTTAAATAACAAGTAAGAAAGGCTACAGTCAAGCGAGCCGACTGTAAAAGACCCCGTACTCCCTCTAGTGCAAATTTTCCATAATTTTCGAGCTATTTGTCCTATTGGAGCTATATGCTACAGTTATACGATCTAGATCAAACTTGTTGATAGGTATAGTATAATGGTAACATACGCATGACTGGTTTCCAAGTTATGGAGTTATTCATCATTTGGGGGGGTGGTAGGGGGCGTGGCAAAAATTTAAAATAAACTTAACCTGCCTGACATATATACAGACTTTCATTCCAAATTTGGTGGCTCCAGCTCTTGTAGTTTAAAAGATTCAGGTGTTCATACGGACGGGCAGATGGACAGGCAGACGGACATCGCGACTCGGCTGTTGATGCTGATCAAGAATATATATACTTTAAAGAGTCTGCCACGACTCCTTCAGCCTGTTACGTGCATTTCGCTTCTGGGAAACTAAAAAGACCCCTCTACTATTTTTCAGACTATGGGGTCTAACTAGACACCCCTCGGAAAATCTATGTTTTTGGTGAATATCTCAGTAACTATGGCCCTTAAAACTACCAATTTTGGTACGCAGGTTCCGAGGAACAGCATAAATGCGATATCATAAAAGTTTTGGGCTGTCACGCCCCCTTTTCCCACAAAAAATAAAATAATTTTTCTATTATATTATTATCCTGAATGTTGTACAAAAATTCGACTAGAAACATGAAAAACAAGTAAGAAAGGCTACAGTCGATCGAGCCGACTGTAAAAGACCCCGTACTCCCATAGTAGTTGCCATTTTATTTAAATTAAAATTTTAAAATGAAATTAAAAAAAATTAAAATTAAATATTTACATTTTGATTTAAAATTAAAAACTAAATAAATTAACAATTGTCATTGACAGCATTCGAACCCGCGATCCATACGAAGGTTCCATATTGCGCCGCAACTCTACCAGTTGCACCACGACCCTCTTCTATCATTCTTCCGATTATTTGCAAATTTGTATGTGTGCTCATACATATGTGTGTATTGTTCGGCGCGGCCAGCGGCTCCGGGCAGCGCTGCCGCCAAAGCAGGTAGAGAAAACGTTTGAACATATGTTTGTATGTTTCTGTGTTTGTTTGTATGTGTTGCGCGCATACAGTGATTTTGCAGTTAAATCACATCAACTTTGAACCGTAATGGCTCTCTTGTTTGACATAGGATTTTGATGCCACTTTCAGGATAGTTAGATATAGTAAGTCTCTAACCGAATGTTAAATTACAACACTGTACTATTTGATTTAATGCCTTAAAAACGGCATTGAAGTTGATAAGTTTTTTAGTTCTTATGAGAAAAGAGGGCGTGGCAGCTCAAAATTTTGAATGACATTATACTAAGGCTGTCTCTAAGAACCTGTATACCAAAATTTGTGCTCCTAAGTGCTATAGTTACTGAGATATTCGCCTAAAACACAAATTGTTTCGAGGTGTGTCTAGTTTTGCTCAATTTGAAATAAACTTGATCTGCTCGCGAAAATAACGGACTTCCATTCCAAATTTGGTGTCTCTAGCTCTTGTAGTTTAAAAGATCCAGGTATGCATACGGACGGACAGACGGACATTGCTATATCGACTCGGCTGTTGATGCTGATCAAGAATATATATACTTTATGGGGTCGGCCACGCCTCCTTCTGCCTGTTACGCACATCTCGCTTCTGACAAACTTAATAGACCCCTATACTCTTTTTTAAAGTGTACGTGGTCTAAAAAAGTAACAATATTAATAATTTAACTGTACTTTTCTACCTTGTTTAAAATGAAATGGAAAGTTACTTCAATGAGTCAACAGTGGGTGAAGCCTCAGTCAAACGTGGGTGGAAATACTACTGCCTAAAACAGCATCATGAATAAACATAAGTTGACCAGTCGATACAGATTTGGAGACTTGAAGTCTGGGAGTATTCAATCCAAAAAACGGAATTTAGCTCAAACGAAAAACATAGAGAATCTGTTTGCGCTCACAAATTAGACCGGGATGGAACGAATCTACGTCAAGTATACAGTCTTACTCACAATAATAATAATAATTATAAGACTTAATACAATCAGGCATGCCAAAAGGCTTGAAGTACCTAATATTTCAACCTGGAATCAAGATGTTACTCCAAATAGCCATTGCTTAAACACTGGTCAATGTGGCCACAACAGCACGAAAGACTGTTGACAATTAGTCTCACGACATTTCTAAAAGTAAGGAAAAGCTGCCGGATCTTCATATCATAAGAGATTTGTAGAGGAGCACCAAAACTGCCTATTCAAACGAAACGGGCAGAATTATAGCGGGAGTCTGCTTATCTACTCTCAGCTTTATAATAAATCGAGCTCTCCGGGCAAAATGTAAATGAGTTCTAGACGTTGGACTACATATTAATGGAGAAATTGCGGAGCTCAAAAAGAAGTACAAGGTACCGCGCTGGCACAAATCCCGTAACTGAACCCTCCCCGAGGGTGCCGGCTGGGCAATGGACACTGCATCGTCCCGGGGACGGGTTGATGCAATGTCACTTGCCCCCGAGGCGATGCAGTGTCTAGCTGAGGCGTGGTCCCGTACCCTGATATGCTGCGGCATGTCAGGAGTGCCGAACACACGCCATGGCTATGGGTAGCCTTGGCGGCAGGCTCTAAAAAACGCTAGGGTTGGCCACCCAAACAAATGAGCCGGATGGAGGAATTTCAGCTACATGGAAGGTCTGAAAGAAGAATCAACTCGGGCTGGGATGTCAGCCCAAACGTCGGTGGAAGGAGTGACTCCACCCAGTCAGGAGCTACAGCTACTCCAGGAGCTCCTGTTGGCCTTGGAGCAAGGGCTCGTCGATGTGGCCTTAGTCCAGGAGCCATGGATTGCCTCTGGCAACATGGTGGCTGGGCTGAGGTCCTGCAACTACAGTGCGTTTTACATCTCTACGGTAAGCAGAATAAGAACCGCCGTACTCGTACGGAAGGGCCTACATGCTTATCTTATGACTAATTACAGCACCGAAGACCTAACTGCAGTCAGGCTGGAAGAAGATGGAGTGCACGTTACAGTGGCATTGGCTACATGGCGCATGACCAGCCGGCTCCACCCGCAGAACTGGCTAAACTGGTGGAGAAATCCAAACAGCTCATTGTCGGAACAGACGCCAACGCCCACCACTGCGTTTGGGGATCAACCGATATCCACACCAGGGGTGAGTCACTCTTAGATTTTATCCTAACAACAAACCTAAGTATTGCTAACACGGGGGAAACACACACGTATGTAGGACCAACTTCCTCCAATGTCCTTGATCTTACACTTGCAACAGGTGTGGTCATAACAAACTGGCGAGTGCTAGACAAACCCTCCTTCTCGGATCACAAGTACATTCAATTCGAATGCAACTTTGATTACACCCCTAAAGAAAACAGATCCAAAAACCCTCGGAACGCCGATTGGACCAAATTCGAGACCCTCGTGTCTACGGCATTAGGCCAACCGGGTGCTATCGAGTCGGTGAGTGATATTGAACAGTCACTCTCACTACTAAACACCACTCTGCTAGACGCCTTTAACGCGTCATGCCAACCGTCTAGACGGAAAGTTAAGTCCAAACCACTATGGTGGAATGCTGAACTTTCCGCTCTAAGGAATGATGCTAAGGCTCTGTTCAAGCTAGCCAAACAGACCGATCTGAGAATGGTCTACGAAGAGTACCAGGCTGCTCTCAGATCATACAAATCAGCTATTAGGAAGGCCAAGAGAAGCTCCTGGAGGAGTTTCTGCTCCAATCTAGAGTCAGTACCCGAAACCGCCAGGCTAAGGAAGCTACTGTCTAGACAGCCGCCTATTCACAGCCAACTGAAACTAGACGACGGATCATGGACAGAGAGCACTGAGGAAACTCTAGAAGCTCTAATGTCCACCCACTTTCCGGGCTGCGTACCTCCCACAGAGGAGGAAATGCAGGACTCCGTACGTCATGACCTCCCAAATGAACTAATCACATCGCATAAAGTACTGTGGGCAGTCAAATCCTTCTCAAGGATAAAGAGCCCCGGTATAGACAAGATCATTCCAGCCATGCTACAAACCACCATCAACGTGGTTATCCCATGGCTAGTTAGAATATTCGAGGCCTGCCTTAAAACGGGTCATATCCCAACTCAATGGAGAACTGCACGAGTGGTATTTTTGCCCAAAGCAGGCAAATGTGGCCACAGCAGCCCAAAGGATTACAGACCAATCAGTCTCACATCCTTTCTATTAAAAACAATGGAAAAGCTGCTGGATCTCAGCATAAGAAATTCGGCTGAAGACTCTCTGTCAGCCTTCACTGCATTCACTTGTCGCCTCCATAGAGAAGGCGCTTCACAACAAAGAATACGCACTAGGAGTCTTTATAGACATTTCAGGTGCATTCAACAACGTCCGCACTAACACTATTATCGATAGACTCCGGGCAATCGATACACACCCAACCATCACGAACTGGATTAATAACCTGCTAGGCTGTAGGAAAGTTCAGTCGGAATGGGGGGTAGCTAAGTCTACAAAAAGCGCAAAGAGAGGCACTCCCCAGGGAGGAGTCCTGTCTCCGCTTCTGTGGAACTTAGTAGTAGATGACCTCCTGAAGAGATTTGATAGAGGAGCCCTAAAAATAACTGCATATGCGGATGACATATGCATAATTATTACAGGAGTCTGCCCATCGACTCTCACCTCCATTATGGAACGGACCCTACGGGAAGTATGTAACTGGGCAGAAGAAGCCGGGCTACATATCAATGCCGAAAAGACGGACCTCATCCTCTTCACCAAGAGGTACAAGGTACCGCGATGGCTCCCACCGATGATTCACGGTAAGCGCCTACAACCAAGCGCCCACGTGAAGTACCTCGGCACGGTGCTGGACAGCAAACTGACCTGGAGAGCCAATGTGGAGGAAAGGGTGAAAAAGGCAACCATGGCGCTGTATGCATCCAAGAAGATGCTCAGCTGCTCTTGGGGTCTGTCGCCCAGACTTATGCATTGGATCTATATCTCAGTTGTTCGTCCGACGCTGCTCTATGGAGTTCTCGTGTGGTGGCAAGCTACCGAAAAGAAAACCTATCTTGCCTTAATGGAAAAGGCACAACGCCAAGCGCTCATATGCGTTACAGGCGCTCTCCGCACTACCCCAACCAAAGCTCTAGAGACCCTCCTGGGTACACCACCGCTAGACTTACATGCGAAGCTAGTGGCAGCCAAGTCGGCCCAGCGCCTCACAGCTCTAGGCTGCATGTCACTGCAGGGCTATGGTCATAGCTCCATAGGGAGGAATATGACCACAAGCTCGGACTACCTCAAACCTACCAACTGCCTTAAAGCCAGAACCCGGGTGCATTTAGGGCCCAATGACTGGAAGAACTGCCCTAGTCGGCAAGAAGGTCATCTCTGCATTTATACGGACGGCTCCAAGATGGCAGGTGGAGTAGGAGCTGCCGTATATTGTGAGCGAACCAACACCAAGCTCATGTACAAGCTCCCCGACCACTGCAGCATATTCCAGGCAGAGGTCTTTGCTATCGGAAAAGCAGCGGAGGTTGCGACTCTTCTAGCTACGGACAGTCATACAATCAACCTTATGGTTGACAGTCAGGCAGCCATTAAGTCTATGTCGTCTACCCTCAGCTCCAGAACGGTCAAGGCGAGCAGGGAGGCAGTAGATACACTAGGTACGACCAAGTCAGTACATATCTACTGGGTTCCCAGCCACCAAGGAATCCCTGGAAATGAGGAGGCAGACACCCTAGCGAAGGCTGGTACTGAACTACCTGAAATTAGAACAGAGCAGGTGGCATGGTCCCTAAGATCGCTGTATAGCAAACTTGAGAGGAGCACCACCAAACTAGTAAACACAAGGTGGCGTAACACCAACTCGTGTAGAACAGCGAAAATAATGTGCAGCGAATCCGATGCTAAACTTAGCCGATTCCTACTGCATCTCTCTAGGAAAGACTGCAGAATGCTAGCCGGTGTGCTCACTGGTCACTGCCTAGCGGCTGTGCATGCGGCCAAACTGGGTATTACCACGGACACTGACTGCAGGAAATGTAAATACCCGAACACTCCCGAAACACTAGAACATCTACTTTGCCATTGTCCTGCCCTAGAGCGAACACGGCTAGTATGTCTAGGTGCACCGCAAATTCACTCTATGGAAGAGGCATCAAAGCGCTCACCAAAAGATCTACTGATGTTCGCGAAACGCTCCTTAATTCTCCTGGACTTTTAGCCTGAACAACCTCCGCGCCCGGACTACTAAGGGCCGCTTACGGCCTATGTACAGTACCCGTGAGGATGTCCGGCTTAACCTAACCTAACCTACCGCGCTGGACCCCACCGACACTAAACGACTAACGACAGCAAGCTTATTTGAAGATGCAATGTCGTTAAAAGGGGGAAATGGCAAACATAGCGCGTTATGCATCCAAGAAGATTCTTAGCTGCTCTTGGGGTAAGTCACCCCGACTCATGCAGTGCATCCGAGACTATTCAATGAAGTTATTGCGTTGTGACTAACGACTGAAAATAACACTTCTCTCTGTAAAAAGATGAAAGCACAGCGTCTGGACGTCGATAGACAAAGCTCAATTGCGAGAAATGTGGTCGGATGCTTTCACTACGTTAAATTCCAAAACTGTGTAAAGGTTCCAACCAAGTCACACATCGGACCTGAGGACTAGAAGACATGACCAAGCCGCAAAGCCGCACACCTTCTGCGATAATCCAAGCTTACATTCAAGCTACCACAGCTCACAGTTAAGCTCGGTTTAAGTAAAGACACTAGTTGTAGAAATGACAGCGACTCTAACATCACAGAATCGCTGGAGCATTTTTAATGCTGTGGTCCTGCCCGAGTGCTCTCAAAACTAGGGTGCCTCAATGAAGCTGCTAAAGTCAGCTACAGTCACCGGGTCCGGATTATTAACTGCCACTTCTGGCCTACGGAGTTCGACGACATAACCTAAAAACATATTTAAACTGTGTAACGGGTATTCTGAAATCGCGAGGCGACTATAGTAATCTTTTATAGTTTTAATTGATGTTTTGCTTAAGTAAGCTGGTCAGTACTGCGAGAACTCATAACTAAATTGTAATTAATTAAGTTTTGCATAGTAAAAATTGCAATTCTATACATTGAATTAATCAAACTTTCTACGAAAAAAAAAATAAACAAAATAAAATATGTTGTTACTTACTTTTCTTTATTTTTGCTTGATACATTTCGTTCTATACCAAGCATCAAATCCTCAAACCATTGGACCATTGTCAGTTGTTTTTCAATTGGTTGAGCCCGTATAATTGTGTCTTTTAATGAGCTTAAATAGAAATTTAAAATAGCAGATTTAATGTTACTTATGTATAATCAAAACATTTAATATGTTTATTACAATATTACAAAGAGTTGTCGACTTTTTGCTCTCATTTTGCTACAAATTTCACCCTCATGTGTACATTATTATACCCTTGTATAATACGTTTGTAAAGCATCGACACCATAAAGTAAAAATTTTTTTGATCAGCATCAACCGAATATATAATTTGATCCAAATCGAACAACTATATCATATAGCTGCCATAGGAACAATCGGTTAAAATGGTTAGTATGAAAATTTTCTATGCCTATTGAACGATTTCATCTAAATTCACACAATATGCATTTCTTATCATTCCCAATGTGCTGACCAAGTTTCAATAAAGTCGGACCTACTGCCATAGGAACAATCGCTCATTGAAATCAAATTAACGCAATGTGCATGACTGCAAAGATATATAATCTTCGGCTAGCCGAAGATAACCGTTTTTTCTTGTTTTCAATTAAAGTAGTTTCTCGATTTTGCATTGGTACCCTAGCAGGTACTTTCTATCGCGTTCGTTGGTGTCTTAGACATTTCTAGGTTTGGTTTGCGGTGTGTGTCGGTGTCCGTATATTTGTTGTTCTATCTTCCCCGGTGCTGTTGGCTTGAGAGGAAGTTTGGATTGGAACGGTCTAAAGTTTTAGACTTTAGTGCGTACCCATAGTCGTCTAATATATAATACCCATAATTGAGACCATAAGCGACTCCTCTGATGATCAGGTAACAGTGCACAAACAAGTCAGTGCATAGGAGAATAAAGAAATTGCAAGCGTCGAAACGGCACATGATAAATAAGAACGTACATGTACAAGTACTGCATTTGTTGTACATTAGAAACATTGCGTTTCGGCACTGATACATTTGTGATTTAATGATAAGCAATTGAAATCAAAACACATCAGTCGATTTATATACACACAGCTTGTACTTTGTTTGTGTCAACGCTGCTTATTCATACATAAGCGCTAGCAAACATACATATGTACGTACGCAGAGTACCTGCAAGCCCTTTGGTTGTTGGTGGTAGATCGCCACCTAGATTAATGGTAGATCTCTTAATTACATTTTTTTATTTTGTTGTTGTTTTCAACTGTTTGCGCTTATCGCTTGCGCTTTTGTGCATTTTTTTATGCTCTTTTACTTTATTAAAATCTAACATTACGTTGTTTTGGAGTATGCAGGTTTTCGCATACATTCATATAGTATGTGTACATATTTCACGTCTTCACTTTGAACTTCATTCTTAGTACCGCTATAAGTATATGTGCATTGCGTTAATATTGTGCTTTAGCGTATGTTCAAGCGTTTATATGTGCAAAAGATAAATAATTTTGTAATTAGCAGGTGAGAAAAAACATTTTAAATTTTATTTAAGATCAAGAATCTAGTTAGTTGTTCATGTGATTTTATGTCAGAATGCCTCGTGGATCACATTTGTCGAACAAAGACCAAGGTCTGATCCTAGGATTGGCTAAAGCTGGTAAGAACGTAACATATATTGCTACTAGAGTTAATTGGCATAGAAACACAGTAGCCAATTTCCTCAGAAACCCCGAAAATTGCGGGAAAAATAAGCGGGCCGGCCGACCTACCGACATTGATAATCGCTGTTAACGGCAAATTCGGCGACTGACGGTGGAAGACAACATGTCATGCACCGAAATCAAACGTCAGCTGCAACTTAATGTATCCAGTAGACGGGTGAACCAAATTTTACAGGAGAACGACACGGTTCAATATGCTTCCCGCGAGGCTGTACCCAGGCTATTGAAACGGCACATAAGCGCGCGGCAAGCATTTGGTGAAAAATATAAATTTTGGTCGGAAGAGTTAAAAAATGTTATTTTTTCCGACGAAAAAAATTGTAATCTAGACGGACCAGACTGTTTCAAAAAGTATTGGTGGGATGTAAGACAACCGGGTAAGACATGTCATAAGCGCAACCACGGTGGAGGATCTTTGATGATTTGGGCAACATCTGGAAAGTCTCCACTCTGTTTCATACCCACGAGAACAAATGCAGAAATGTATATAGAATTGTTAGACATGATACTTATTGACTTTACTAGAGACCTATACGAAGATAGCTGGACTTTTCAGCAGGACACGCCCCAATTCATACTGCGCGGATAACAAAAAAAAATTTTGAGGATAGGAAAATACCTATTTTGGAATGGCCTGCGATCAGTCCGGACCTAAACCCGATGACAAAGTAAATGACCTTAAAAAGGCACTAGTCAAAGAATGGGATGAAATTGATCTTTCAACTCTGCAAAACTTATCAAGTTCAATGGCCAGTCGAATTAGTCAAATGCTTGTTAATAAGGGTAAACATATTAACTATTATATAACAAAGTTATTGGATAAGTAACCAAAAAACTTATTTTTTCTTCACTATTATCATTTTGCACATATACTTATTTCGTACGGAATAAACTTTGTTAATTAAATAGGTTAAGTTTCTTAAAGATTTAAAAAAAATGTTATATTTCTTAAGTAATACATGTATTCTAAATAAGTTTAAAAATTTTAATTTAGCTTTTCATTGATTTTTTTTCAAAATGACAATGCACATATACTTATTTTACTGAGGTATATACGTGCATTTGAAAAGAAGGTAGTTCCGACTTTTGGGGCGGTATGGGAGGAAGCTTAGCTGGAGGTTGTCGACTGAGAAAATATCCCGTCTAAACCAAAAACAAAAGTTCTCTTCCCTATCGCGGTCAAAAGCGAACAAGCCCTGCGTCTATTACAGAAGCAAAATAACGACGTGCCAACCAGTGACTGGAAGGTGTTGCATGCTTGTCCCTTTTCCTCATCAGAGGGGGCCAGAATGTGATCCTCCAGATCAACAAGGAGGCAGAAGACGTGCTGTACTCATGCTTCGGGAATATTGCTTGGGGCGTTGCTAGTGTGTACCTTCGCCTAAAACGGCGTCATCCCTGACATAAGGACACGCACACGCTCAAGGTTTGGGAGGTGGAGAAGGACTTGGGACTCGAGTCGGTTCTCGAAGCCACCCAATCAATGGAAATAGCGTCCGATGACCCATAAGCATGAGCCATATTGCAAATAAACCTGCAAAAGTGCATGTTGGCATCGACGGAGCTCCTTGTAACCCTTGAGCAAGGGCCCGTCGTTGTGGCCTTAGTCCAAGAACCATTAATTGCCCCTGGCAGCATGGTAGCGGGACTAAGGTCGAAAAACTACAATGCATTTAAAATCACAACGGTAAGCAGAACAAGAACCGCCGTACTTGCACGGAAAGGTCTCCATGCTTATCTCATGTCTAATTACAGCACTGATGACCTTACGGCGGTAATGGTGGAGAACGCGAAGATGCGCCACATAATAGCATATGGCTCACGTTCTGCCAGCACCACCGGAGGAACAGGTAAGACCAGTGGCTGAGTCCACCTGCAACAACAACTCACATCTTGTAGTCGGCACAGAGGCCAACGCACATCATTGCGTATGGGGATCAAGCGACACCAGCATCAGGGGTGAGTCGATCTTTGAATTCTTATTAACCACAAAACTAAGTGAAGCTAACGCGTGGGATACACATACATACGTAGGTCCCACTTCGTCCAACATCCTTGACCTAACACTAGAAACAGGTGTAGCAATAACAAACTGGAGGGTTTTAGATAAAGCCTTCTTCTCTGATCATAAGTACATTCAAGACGACATTAAGTCTAACAAGGAAAAACGGTTATCTTCGGCTAGCCGAAGATTATATACCCTTGCAGTCATGCACATTGCGTTAATTTGATTTCAATGACCGATTGTTCCTATGGCAGTAGGTCCGATTTTAATCAAACTTGGTCAGCACATTGGGAATGATAAGAAATGCATATTGTGTGAATTTAGATGAAATCGCTCAATAGACATAGCAAATTTTCATACTAAGCATTTTAACCGATTGTTCCTATGGCAGCTATATGATATAGTTGTCCGATCTGGATGAAATTTGGTTTGCACATGGGATTTTATGCCAAATGCATATGGTGCAAATTTGGTTAGCATAGCTCAAAAAAAAAACCACTGTGGTGTAACTCAGAACTCCCAATACAAAAAGCAACAACTAAGGATCTGTTTAAACTTACAAAGCAGGCCGGAACGGAAATATTCCACGACGAATACAAAGACGCGCTCAGGACATATAAGTCCAAAATCAGAAAGCCAAAAGAAACTCCTGGAGGAATTTCTGTTCTCATCTGGAATCAGTGCCTGAAACCACAAGACTTAGAAAGCTCCTGCCAAAAACAGCGGCCAGTTCAAAGTCAACTAAAGCTGGGAGATGGTAAATGGACAGAGAGCAGCGAGAAAACTTTAGATGCACTCATGACCACCCACTTTCCAGGATGTTCAACACCACCTGTGTTGGACGAACAACACAACAATACGAAACAAATATACACACTGCCCAGAAGATTATTCACCACAACGAAGATACAATGGGCTATCAACTCTTTCTCAAGAATAAAAAGTCCAAGTATCGACAGGATAATAATGTTCGACCGATTGTTCCTATGGGAGCTATACGATATAGTAGTCCGATTTGTTTGACTGCCTATGCGGACGACATAGGTATAATTATAACGAGAGTATGCCTATCGACTCTCAGCTCCATTATGGAATGGACCCTCAAGGAAATATGTAAATGGGCGGAGAACGCAATACCACATATAAATGCAGAAAAGACGGACCTCATCCTCTTCACCAAGAAGTACAAGGTACCGTACTGGATCCCCTCGATACTAAATGGAAAACAACTCAAGCCCAGCACCCGCATTAAGTACCTAGGAACAGTGCTGGACAGCAAACTGACATGGAGAGCTAATGTAGAAGAAAGGGTGAAGAAGGCCACCATGGCGCTATACACATCCAGAAGATGCTAAGCAGCACATGGGGCCTGTCACCCAGCCTTATGCACTGGATATACATTTCAGTTGTGCGCCCAACACTGCTCTATGGGGCTCTTGTGTGGAAGGCTGCTACAGAAAAGAAAACATTTCTCGTCCTAATGGAGAGGGTACAGCGTTAATCGCAAATCTGCATTACAGGCGCTCTCAGAACCACTCCAACTAAGGCACTAGAGATCCTGACGGGATTACCTCTCCAGGATCAGCAAGCAAAACTAGTAGCAGCAAAGTCCGCCCAACGCCTCACAGCGCTGGGTAGCATGGCGCTACGAGGTTATGGGCATATCTCCATAGAGAGGAGCATGGCAACATACTCAGATTATAGCAAGCCCGAAAACCGACTCGAAATTCATATAAAGGCACACCTTGGGCCAGATGATTATTTCCAATTATCAACAAGCACACTGATATAATGTCAACATCTTGGTAGATAGTCAGGCAGCGATTAAGTCCATGATGTCGTCTACTCTCAGTTCCCGGACCGTCAGGGTGAGCAGGGAAGCACTAGATGATCTACTTACGACAAAATCAGTAAACATCTACTGGGTTCCCAGATACCAGGACATACCAGGATATGAGGAAGCAGACATCCTGGCAAAGGCAAGGGTAGACCTACCAATAAACAGGACAGAACAGGTAGCCATCTCCCTAAGATCAATACACAGTGGTCTAGAGAGAAGATCCAATGACCAAATCAGCCAAATATGCCACTGTTATGTTTTAGAGCGCACGACGCTTAGGTGCCTAGGAAATCCAACACTCCCCTCACTGATGGAAGCCTCCAACATACCCGCAAGACCTACAAGACCACAGCCGTGGTAATCCTTCCCAACCGGATGACTAAGGGAAATAACTGGCCTATGCTCTGTCCCTCGAGGACGTCCGGCTAAACCTAACCTAACCTATATTGGTATTTGACCTGTGGATGCGTATTGTTTCCTACGTACTCACCAGACAAAAAGTACCCGAAACGAATTTTTACGTGCCTCGTTTGCATCATTGTAGGACGCATCCCTGGGAACCAACACAGTCATATATGATGCTATCTTAGGACATTGTCCTTTCAGCATAAACAAGTAAGAAAGGCTACAGTCGAGCGAGCCGACTATAGATGACCCGTACTCTCATAGTAGTGCGCATAAAATTTTTAAAAATACATTTACAAAATCAATTTTAATATTTACAATTTGAATTAAAATTAAATAAATTAAATAAACAATTGTCATTGTCAACATTCCACTATGGGTCAAATGCCCGATTTTCAGGAATTAATTAATATCTTAAGAACCAAACAAGATATTTTAATTTGGTTTTTTGTATTTGACCTTGGATGTCAAAACACGTTTATCACAAAAAAAGGGCGTGGCACCGCCCCTCCTTCATATTGTTAGTTGCCATAACTTTTTTGTTCATCAAGCTATGAACACCGAATATTAGGTGAGTTTTTATGTACTGAAGACCTTGTGAAAAAAATGGTCAAAATCGGTTGACTACATCAAAAGTTATTCAAAGATGAGTTGCTCAAATCACCTATTTGGCCAAACACGCCGTGTTTTTTAAGATTTTAGCTCAAATTTTTTACAAAGCAAGATAAATATGTTGTTTTCTAATTCAATGTTACTAAAAAACTTAATATTTGGCCATTAGAAGTTTTGAAAACATTGAAAACGGTGTATTGCTTGCTTTGCTAGCTCACGTGTCGCCGCTAAATTTCAAAAAAAAATTACATTGCATACACCGAGGTTAGTTGCTAAAAAATTAAATTCTGTAAAAAGTGCGCAATAGTGCACATGGAGCTTTGTAGTCTGAATTCGTAATTGATTGCTTTACAAATTGTATATAGTTTAATTGCTACAAACATAAGTTTTTTACTCTCAAAAATGAAATTTCACTACAAAATCTTTGTTTAAGGCTAGTTTTTGGTTAAATTACAACTCCACATAGTACGAAGATTTTCAATAAAACAAACATATAAACAAAAACTTCATTCTTTCCTATCCACTACAAATTTTGACATAATTTAAATTATATTTGGGTCAAAAGTTGTTTTGAACTTACGTATATTTTGCTTGAAAACGTTAACGCGTGTGCGTTGTGTATAACAGCTCTGTTAAGGAGACGTTAACTTAACAGAACGCGCCCCTGTTAAAATTCTGGGTATGTAACATTTACATTTGCGGTGTTCCTAATGGATTGTGATCAAATTTATATAAATTTAAACAAGTTGAAAATAAGACTTAATTCCTAAAAATCTGGCGTTTGACCCATAGTGCATTCGAACCTGCGATCTCAGATGAAGGTTTCATATTGCGCCGCAACTCTACCAGTTGCACCACGCCACTTCTATCATATATCCGATTATCTGCATTTACATGCTAAAAATTCATAAAATTTAAAAATTATATGTATGTGTGCACATATATATAGTATCATATGTAGAGACATATGTACCCACACAAAACGCCTAGCTCGCACTTTTCATTTATATTACGCATCTCATTCCCACAGAGTTAAGCTAAACATCATAAAATAATCAAGTGGTGACAATAACAATTCTGGCTTCCCACGAACTTATCGAATATCATAAACAATTCGCCAGAATCGCTATTCCCACCATTGGGGTTGAAACTGCTGACGTTGCACAAATCCTGGCCGACAGAATTCTCTCAATCTCAATTCTCTTAAATCTCAATCTCTTTAAGATCGAGATCACTTTGTTTACATAAGAGCCAAAAGCTCCAAAAGTCTAAAGTCCAAAGCATAAAAGCTCAAAGCCGAGGTTTGCTATACGTCTGCAGAACATAGCATAAGTTAGTCTAGATTTATATCTGTACTCCGTAGCTTCGGTTCAATAAAAATAAATTATATTTTTTTGAATAACCAACATACGAACTACGTTATTGGCGCAGCCGGTAGGATATCGTAAATTATCCTTGTAACAGTAATCGGTCCTTTTCGATCCGCTTAAAGAAATCCTTGTACGACCAAGTGATCTCCTAGGATTGAGCACGCGAATTTGCCGCAAAAAGTGATCCGGTTCGAGAACGTTACACTTTTGGAAACAATTTATTGATATCCGCCAAAGAATCAACGCGTGTGAAAATAAACTCAAATACCCAATTATCAATCGTGGCCCACAGTTAAAGTCCGACCGCCATCGAAAAAAATAATTGCCATATTTGGAAAACCGCATAAAAACTTGCAATTCACCAAACAGTGTTCTACTAATAAATAGATTCTTTGAACTATTTTGAACAACTGTAAATAAGGACTTATTTCTGGGCTTTACACATCATTAAATTGATCCCTGTAAACGTAAGATCCTTTTAATCCAACTAAACTAAAACAAAAAAAAAAGCCTGAAGTGACTATTAAAACAAAAAATTTTTTGTGAAAAACAAATTGAACAAATTGAAACAACCCAACACAAATTGAAAAAAAAAATAATGAAAAGTTTACAAAACAAAACAACATGACAACAACAGCAACGATAGAACTTTCCGAGATGCACATAAAACAAGCACTAGGACAGATACGTCAAGTGCCCATCTTCGATGGAAAAACAATGGAACTGACAGCCTTTATAAGGAGAATCGACTTTATTATGCAACTCTACCCAACCCAAGACGTAAGACAGCACAGCGTTCTATTCGGAGCAATAGAAATGCAGACATCTGGAGCAGCCCAACGAGTTTCACAAATGACAGCAGCCACCAACTGGAGAGACCTGAGGAATGCCCTGATCGACGAGTTTAAGACGCAGACACCATATGAGGAACTACTGAGACGACTATACAACACAAACTACAATAATAGTATCCGTAAGTTCGTAGAAGAATTAGAATATAAGAGTTTTGTAATATCGAATAAGCTTATGTTGGAAAACCAACCACGGAACACAATTCTTTGTACAAATGCAATGAATAACACAATCAAAGACGTAATTACAAAGAAACTACCCGACAGAATATTTATGACTTTAGCGAGACATGACATTACAACTGTTTCAAAATTAAAACAAGTAGCTCAACGCGAAGGACTTTTCGAAAATGGTTACACTGAACGTTCTAACCAAAATAATGACAATTCAAAGTACAAGAAACCCAATTATAACGACAACCGTGGAAAGGGAACCAATCAAAATTACTATCCAAACCCAAATTACTTAAACTACTCTAAACCAACTTATAAACCAAAAGAAAATGCTAAAAGCAATCAAGCATTATTTAAAGAACTTAAACAAAATCTTGATCAAGGTAGATCACAGAACCAAATGAATTACCAAAACCAAAGCCAAAGTCCGTGGAATCCTCCTGTTAAGAGACAGCGAGAAAGTACAAGTGGTCACTCCAAAATGGAAATTTCCGAAAATTTTCATCAAGGAGCCTCGGACCAAGAAGAATGAATCCTTTCATTCGAATAATTATGAATGGACAGCACTTTAACTGTGTAATTGACACAGGTTCGTCAATCAATTTAATAAAACAAAATTTCCTAAATTTTCCAATCAAAAATTGCAAACTAAATGTGCAAACAATAAATGGCACTATTCAATTCAAGAATTCCGTGTCATTTGCACCAAGTAAACTTTGTCCCACTCACCAAACATTTTATCTACACGACTTCTCAGATAACTACGATATTCTACTAGGTAGAGAATATCTAGAATCATGCGAAGCAAAAATTGATTACAAAAAGAAAACAGTTATCCTAAATGAACATTCATTTCAAATGAGATATGATCGTGAGGGTTCTGTTAAGGACAAGACTGCATTTCAATGCCTTGATCCGCCCCGTACAAATGATATAGCTGTTAATTACGCTATAAACAACGAACTAAATGAAACAAACCAATTTCGATTAGATCATCTGAACGATGAAGAAAAATCGAAACTTACCAAAATTCTTTATGAGTTTAGTGACATTCAGTACAAAGAAAGTGAAAATTTGACTTTCACCAGTACAATTAAGCATGTCATCCAAACCAAACACGAAGACCCAATCCAAAAGCGACCATATAAGTATGCGCAAACATTCGACGAAGAAGTCGATAAACAAATCAAAGAAATGATTGAACAAGGTTTAATTCGCAAATCAAACTCGCCTTATTGCTCACCAATTTGGATTGTGCCAAAGAAACGTGATGCATCAGGTAAAGAAAAGTTTCGTATAGTTATCGACTATCGAAACCTAAATGAAATAACAATTGATGATAAATATCCTATTCCGGTCATGGATGAAATACTAGACAAACTTGGAAAATGTCAGTATTTCACCACAATTGACCTTGCAAAAGGATTTCATCAGATACAAATGGACCCACAAAGTATACCAAAAACAGCTTTTTCAACTAAAAACGGACATTACGAATACACTCGAATGCCTTTTGGGTTGAAAAATGCCCCCGCAACATTTCAACGTTGCATGAACAATCTGTTAGAAGATTTAATCTTTAAAGATTGCCTTGTATACATGGACGACATAATAGTGTATTCCACTTCATTGGAAGAACATCTATTATCATTAAAAAGGGTATTCACAAAACTACGAGAAGCTAATTTGAAATTACAACTAGACAAATGCTAATTTATGAAAAAAGAAACCGAATTCCTTGGACACATAATTACAACAGAGGTAATTAAAGCAAACCCAACAAAAATCTCTGCCATACAAAAATTTCCAATACCAAAAACAACAAAAGAAATAAAATCATTTTTAGGCCTTTGTGGTTATTATAGAAAATTCATTTCAAACTTCGCTCACGTTGTAAAACCAATGACTCTAAAATTTAAAAAAGATGCAATCATAAATATCAAAGATCCAAATTACATTTCTGCTTTTGAAAAATTAAAAGTACTCATAACGTCCGATCCAATATTAGTTTATCCAAACTTCGAGAAACCATTTTGTCTCACAACTGATGCCAGCAACATTGCCATTGGAGCTGTTCTGTCTCAAAATCAAAAACCCATTTGTTTCGCAAGTAGAACTCTAAATGAACATGAAAATAATTATGCAGCAATTGAAAAAGAACTTTTAGCCATCGTTTGGGCAACTAAATATTTCCGATCTTATCTCTACGGAAGAAAATTCGAGATCCTCAGTGATCATAAACCACTTGTTTGGCTTAATAATATTAAAGAACCAAACATGAAATTGCAACGCTGGAAAATCAAATTAAATGATTTTGATTATCACATTAAATATGTACCAGGCAAAGAGAATTATGTTTCAGACGCTTTATCCAGAATTAAAATTGAAGAAAACTTGTTAGGAGAAACTCCTGATGTAACAGTAGCAACAATACATAGCGCCCAAGAGGACAACCAGTCCCACATTTCACTGACAGAAAGACCAATAAATTATTTTAAAAGACAAATAGAATTTGAAAAAAGTAACATAAATAACGTATCCGTAACTAATTATTTTCATAAAACAAAAATTTTAATAAAATATGTTGATATGACACCAAATCATGCAAAAGAATTAATTAAAGAATACTTATGTTCTAAGAAAAG